>JAWZSL010000058.1:1568979-2273543 GCA_034769285.1 Lutjanus argentimaculatus | reverse complement strand
TTTTGTAAAACGAGGCTTTCTCTATTATTTGAATTTTGATTTTCATCAGGGGAAAATGGTTTTTCAAGATTTGTTAGGGATTTCTGTAATATCCTTTTCCTTCCTTTACTTCAGTGTGCCTAAAATTTAACATACCAGAAGGCAGGCAGCCAGATATGAAGGTGTTGGACCAATCTGACACAGAAGTTGACAGAGAGGTCTTTGAAGAAATAGTGAAGGAGTCACCTGGAACCCTCTGAGTCATGTTGATCAATGAAGAACTTGGTAATCACTGACCATTCACATATGTGTTCATATTAAATTTAAAGGTTGGGATAGGAGTAATAACAGTTACATTTAATATGCTTCTGTTTTGTTCATTTTCCCTAATGCACAGATGCTTCTCTATCATCATCATCATCATGCTCAGCAACATCTGTAGATACTATCATTCTGAACTTCACGATGTGTGACCCTCCTGAAGAAGCAGCCGCTGCCGAAGGAAGTGAACCTAAAAGGCCATGCCTCATAAACTATGAGGCAAAAGCGGGTGGGTAGTAGACAATGTTGTTAAGTTTAATCTGGATTTTGTTCCATTTATCGGGGAGTGTTTTTATGTTGTCATTTTCCAGTCGTACATATGGTTTAAAAATTTCTGACAGCATATTTTGTTTCCATTTAAGTTGATTGAAAAAAATCCTTACAACAAAGCCTGGCGGTGAACACATCATGCAAGAGTATGCAAAAACGAAATCTCCACTAGAAGACAGATGATAAACATACTTGCTGCTGAGATGACACAAACACATGGGTAAGAATCATACATGTAGGCTATAAAGAAACATTGTTATTATTTGGATTGTTTTTAATTGTGTCCAATTGAGTGATTGTCATCATTGAATTCATACATTAGGACATCCCCCTCTAAAAGTGTCAGAGTGATGTACGTACAGGGGATAGTTGCTCTGTTTCCATATCTGAAAGACCCATATTCACAACGTGGATATGTAAGTAAAAGGTTTCTTACAACATTTATCACATAATTGCCTTAGAAATGTTGATAGCATAGTCAGTCTCCGTGTATTTAATTACATAGGAACATCACTTACGACCCAGAGAGTGGTTCAGGATACCTTGCAATGGCGGTTGAAGACCATTCAAGAAAGCTGCAGGGGAAGGAGGTGCCTCTGTCAGCAAATCTCCCAATAAGTAAGTTTACTTATCAGTTACATATGACATTGATGAATTGTGTAGGCAGGAGTCAATAAAATTGTGTTTTGTCTTAAGTTGGTGGGCCAGGCCGTGGTCAGTTTAGACCTCACTGCTGACAAAGTGTTATCTGATGAGGATGTGGAAGCAGCTATTGCTGTTTTGAAACACTCTGCTGATGAAGACACTGTCCGTGAGAAGATGAAAGCTACCTTCAGTTATCATCATTCAATGGTCAACGATGAAAAGAGAACAGCAGATGTGTTCTCAGTCTTCCTGAGATTTCTAGACACACCAGGACTGGTAAGACATCTTCATTAGTTGAATCACTGAAATATCCCATACAGCACACACCAGTGGGTAGTGTCTCTCATCACTCCTTTCTATGCACTGTATTTTTGCTTTACAGATAGAACAAGATTTCCGACTGCTGTTTGGGGAGGCCACAGCCAACAAATTCTTAGAGAAGTGGCCCACCAATCTCAAGACAAAAGTGATAACAGAAAGCCATGGACTGGTACCCACCACAGAGCTGCTGGATTTAATGCGCAATGCTGAGTCAACTGCTGTGTTGAGAATGGTATGACGGGGGCGTTTTTATTTGTATTGTTTGTAATTGTGCAATTTAATGTACACTTGACATAAATATTTTTTATTTTATATATCTTATATTCTTATATCTATTATTTTGGTTTGTTGGTCTGTAGGCTGGGACAGTGGACATGTCTGCTATCTTGCTGCTCCTCCATCTCCTGCCACCATCTGCACAGGGGAAGGAAGAGGCCAGGAAGATGTCGGCACGTCAGGCTGTGGAACACTCATCAGATTCATATAAGTATGCTGAACAGTTAAAAATATACTTTTCATCACCTCAATTTCATGCACAGTGATCTATTGTCAGAGGTTGGTCACTAAATATTTCTGTCGAATGTTTGGTTGTAGGCTGGAACAGTGTACAACAGCACTCGATAACATCAGTCAAAGCAGCCAGCCCTACCTCCTCACTCAGTGGCCTGCAAGAAGCAGCATTCACACCTTCTTTATTGTGATTGATAAGTATGCACTTCCATGTAAGGCAACAGGTTCAGTGGGAGCCCTTGATGAACTCTTTAAGGCCCATTACATCTTTGGTACTCATACAGCTCTTCCTGGCTAACTTTTTCATGTTTCTGCAAACAACCATTTACAATATTGACATTGGGGAAACGAAGGAAACTCCCAGAGTTGCGAGCAAGAATGGTGCGTTAGTGTTGAGATCAAACAAAACCCGTATGGTTTTAGTGAAATTCTTGCTCCTGTTGTTCAAGACATTAAAGTTTTAGAGAATGATGGTATTGAGATTCCACTATATGGAGGTCGTGTTCGTGGCAGTGTGGTACAGGTTACTGGTGATAATTTAGGCTTACATAGCTTGTTTGGTCTGGTGGAGTCTTTCAGTGCAAGGTACTGTTGCAGATTTTGTTTAGCTGAAAAAGATGACTTTCAAACAGAATTCTCTGAAGATTCTTCCAAAATAGTGTTGGCACCAAAGACACCTACACTGCTCACTGTCAAGAAATGGCTCATAATCCATCTCTTCCTTATGTTGTTGGTGTGAAGAGTTCAAGCTTATTGAATTCATTGACATATTTTCACACAACTGAGAACTTCTCAGTTGATGTGATGCATGACATTTTGGAAGGGGTGGCCCAGTATGAATTGAAGCTATTGTTTTTTGTATTGTTACACTGGGGGAGCTGAATTCAAGAATACAAAGTTTTGATTATGGATTCATGGAGAGAAACATTAGGCCAGTGGCTGTGAATTTAGGTGGAGAGTCTGAATCTGGGACTGAATGCAGCTCAGTCATGGTGCTTATTGCGGAATGCTCCACTCCTCTTTGGAGATTTGGTAACCTCTACTGACCAACATTGGGGACTACTTCTTTTATTACTACAAATAATGAACATTGTATTTTCTCCCATGTTATCTCAAGGTCTGTGTGTATATTTAAAACATTTGATTGTGGAACACCACAAACTGTTCAAGACGTTGTATCCCCAGAAAAAACTTTTACCAAAGCACCATTTTCTTATCCATTATCCCTGCTGCATCCAGAAAATTGGACCTGTACTTCATAGTTGGTGCATGCGCTATGAAGGCAAGTACAATTTTTTTAAGAAACAGCTCAAGTCATTTAAAAATATCACCAAAACACTGGCCAAAAAACACCAGCATCATATGGCACATATTTGGCGATCTTCAACAACTTTTAGTCGGTTAGACATTGGTCCTGGAAAACTGGTGTCTTTAGAAATGGTAAAAGGAGGTTCTGAAATTGTCAAGGCAATGCAAGTGCCCTCCAGTGTTCAAGTTATGAAAGTGAATTGGGCTAAACACAATGGTTTTGTTTACCGCCCACATCTGGTTATTTGTGGCAAAGTTGAATCTGAAATGCCTGTCCTTTACCAGATTGAGTCAGTTCTGATAATACACGAGAAATTGTTGCTGCTCACTTTGCCTTTATTTACAGTAACTTTTCAAGAACATTTTCATGCATATGAAGTGACCAGGACAAAGCAAGATTTTGTTGTTTTTCATGTTGACAATCTGCATTATCCCAGGCCTTTTGACATACAAATGTCATATGGAGTGAATGACGCTGCTCTCTTTGTTGTACCATATTGCTTCATCCGGTGAGCATTAAAGCGAGTTGTTACTGTAACCTTGTTTGTTTGTGTTTATTTGCATTTGATAGGTTAGATCACAGCAATGCAGTAATATATATAGCATCATATCACCTAGATGTCAAAAATAACACTGTTGAGAAATAAAAATTAAATATTATTACACATTAGAGTGTCATTTTAAAAACTAAATTTGGAGTAAAATTAGCTCTATAAAGTGTAATCATATTACTCTGAACAGTGTGAACAAACCTCAGTGTTGAATATTTTTACACATTTCATTGTTAATTTTGACACTGAATTGAGTAGAATTAACTCTGAAAAGTTGACACTGGCCATAGAATAAATTGTTCTGGGCAATGTTTTATTGTCCAGAAACAACATTTGAAGCTGTTAGTTTAGTGAGTTATAAAACAGGTTCATTACTTGAAATGTTGTGTGAAGCTGTTGTATTGCACTTTACTCTGTGTTTTTTTTGTGTGATGATTTTATGGATTAAAAACACTGAGATGATAACCATCTGAAAGCCTTTTTTGGGGGGTAAATCTTACCTTATCTGAATAAGTAATGGTTACTAACTGATATTAATTAACTTTTATTGGTAATTACCAGGTATTACCTACTAGCAATTAAGAGATAATTTTACCCAATTTTATTGAGTAAGTAGCTGTTGAATATATACATAAATGTGAGGTAAATTTAACCCAATTTATTTAAGTATTTCATAGCTTTTTATTTCAGTTATTTTATACTCAATATATGGAATTAAATCTGCCCAAAAAAAGTAGATGCAAATTGTTACCTCAGATTTATTGGGTAAATTCTATAGGTTACTTATTACAGTGTACAGTCAAACTGTAAAAAGGCTATAACCTACACTTTATTTAAATAAATTAAGATAAGTAATATTTAAAGGGAAGAAGATTGTTTTGAACGGTTTGCTTTTAAACAATTTCAAGGCTGTTTTCAATCTATGAAATAAAAGGATTCCATTGATGTAGTGACATTTTTTATCATTATTATTCATTTATTATTGTTAAAGTAAGGTTTTCACAATGTCTGAATAAAAGTATTTAATTTCAGCATTGTGTGAAACCTCTTTATTAAATGAAAGCTGTTAATATAATGTGCAATTGTGTCTCTAATTGGCTATAAGTTTAGTTCATATTTGAATGAAATAATATTCAATCAAATTATAGTAATTTAACTCTGAGACTTTTGTGACAGTTTCAGAGCACTGTTCATAATTAATGACATAGGAAAAATATGTGTTGAACAGAATTGTTAAGTTATGTCATACAGCTGCTCCAAACAGACCAAAGTGTGCTGAAGTGTGAGTATTATGAGCAGCACAGGCCTGAGTTCAGGTTGTGTATTGTGAGCAGGATGCATTTTAAGGGGGATTTCATCCAGTCAGGTGTCTCAGACTCTTCAACTCATGTTCTGAGGAGGGGATCCAAAAAACACAGTAACTTACTTACATGGAGGAGAACTCCTGAAATGTATCAAAGCCTGATAATCCCTCCCTCTTCTTCCTGCTTTCAGCAGCCAGTCCCATTCAGGTCATGTGTTTCCTGCTTTCTAACACCCACAGATCTGCAAGTTGATAGATGGATGTAACCAACATGGTAGGAAGTCTAAGTGCTGTTAAGTCCCATTCAAGGCTTATCAGTGAGTGAACATGAAACTGAAAGTCAGTGTTCATTTGAATCAGTTCTTGTTTTTTTTTTTTTTTTTTTCCTCTGTGAGAAAGTGAAACTACTTGACATTCATTGTCTCTGAGATGTGAAATGACACAGCAAAGAATTCAGATGGACCAGGAGAAACTCTGCTGTTTGATCTGTCTGGATTTACTGAATGATCCAGTGACTATTCCTTGTGGACACAGCTACTGTATGAACTGTATTAAACACCACTGGGGTGAAGAGGATCAGAGGAAAATCCCTAGCTGTCCTCGGTGCGGACAGAACTTCATACCGAGGCCTGCTCTGGTGAAAAACACCATGTTGGCAGAGCTAGTGGAGGAGCTGAAGAAGACAGGACCCCAAGCTGCTCCAGCTGATCACTGCTATGCCGGACCTGAAGATGTGGCCTGTGATGTCTGCATTGGGAGAAAGCTGAGAGCTGTCAAGTCGTGTCTGCAGTGTCTGGTTTCTTACTGTGAGCAACACCTCCAGCCTCACTATGAATCCCCTGCCTTTGAAAAACACAAGCTGGCTGATCCCCCCAAGAAGCTTCAAGAGAACATCTGTACTCGTCACAATGAGGTAATGAAGATTTTCTGTCGCGCCGATCAGCAGTTTATCTGTTATCTCTGCTCCATGGATGAACATAAAGATCATGACACAGCCTTAGCCTCAGCAGAACGGACCGAAAGGCAGAGAGAGCTTGATACGACCCGACAAAGAATCCAGCAGAGAATCCAGGACAGAGAGAAAGATGTGAAAGTTCTTCAGCAGGAGGTGGAGGCTATCAATTGCTCTGCTGATAAAGCAGTGAGGGATAATGAGAATATGTCCACTGAGCTAGTCCGTCTCATTGAAAAAAGAGGCTCTGATGTGAAGCAGCAAATCAGATCTCAGCAGAAAACTGGAGTGAATCGGGTCAAAGAGCTTCAGGAGAAGCTGCAGCAGGAGATCACTGAACTGAGGAGGAAAGATGCCGATCTGGATCAGCTCTCACATGCCGAGGACGACACCCAGTTTCTCCACAATTATCCCTCACTTTCAAGTCACACTGATGCTAAAGACCCATCCAGCATCAATATCCGTCCAGTACAGTACTTTGAGGTTGTGACAGCTGCTGTGTTAGAAGCCAGAGGTAAACTACAGGACATTCTTAGTGATGTGTGGACAAAGATCTCACTGACAGTGACTGAAGTGGATGTTTTACTGCCACAACCAGAGCCAAAGACCAGAGATGAGTTCTTAAAACATTCATGTCTAATATTACTGGATCCAAACACAGCAAACCCACAGCTGTTATTATCTGAAAGGAACAGGAAAGCAAGGTTAAAGGAACTAGTTAGAATTGCAATGGTGGCCAGTGCAGTATATGGCATTCACTTAGCATTGCCCATTTCCTTCAGGAGGTTTCAGGTCCTGAGTGAAGAGGGTCTGACTGGACATTGTTACTGGGAGGTGGAAAGGAGAGGGGTAGTTTCAGTAGCAGTCGCATACAAGAATATTTGTTACACAGAGGGTGAAAGTAGATTTGGAACCAATGACGAGTCCTGGGCTTTGGAATGTTCAGACAGCAGTTATGAATTCAGACATAACAACATCAGCACTTCCATCTCAGGTCCTCAGTCCTCCAGAGTAGGAGTCTACTTGGATCACAGTGCAGGTATCGTGTCCTTCTACAGTGTCTCTGAAACCATGACTCTCCTCCACAGAGTCCAGACCACATTCACTCAGCCGCTCTATGCTGGACTTGGGCTTCATTATAGAGCCACAGCTGAGCTGTGTGAGTTAAAGTAGTGAGATTTTTTTTCTCTCTTTGACTTGATAAGTTTTTGCCATCAAAATATAGATGATGACCATATATTGAAGGTATTTTAAGACCGAACAATTCATATACCAGGTATGACTGATTATATGTGAACAAAATCATTCAATTAAGTACATTTTTTCTCTTCAATAAGTATTTTTCTGAGTTCATTTAAGAAACTACCAGACCTACTAGAGATACTTGGGCCTAAAAAGCAACTACTGTAGTATGTCTTATGTTGTTGTCCCAGGAAACAAAAGAGCTGGAGAGGCTCAGAGTTTGAAAACAACAACAAAACAAACTTCAAAATTCACAACATGAGTTAAAAAAAAGGTTCTTATGAATAAAAACTACACGGCCACAGTGAGCCTGTACTTCACTGGTGACTGCTGTTAAGGCCACACTCCCTAAACATACACACATAAACAATAATCTGAAAGAAATCACATCTACAAAGCTTAATTTTGTTCTCATCACAATGAGGTGATGAAGATTTGCTGATGATTGAGCTCCTGATCAACAGTGTATCTGTTATCTTTGTACATAGCTTAATAAGAGCAGGTTATAGACAGGCATGCAGGTTTTCTAAAAAAAAAAAGAAAACTAATAAAAACCATTAATTTCCATATACATTAAACATTAGGGTTACAATGATAGTAAGCAACTATGTCTATTTCTTAATTACAGTAGAATTAATATTTAATATGTACAATCTGTATGATATGAGACATTTTATTGTGAGGTTAATTCATCAAATCTAATGTTAGTATAGAAGAAATCTCTTAATTATAGAAAAGAAAAATGGGATTTGATTTATTGGAAGCAAAAATTATTGTGTTGAAAGTTCTCAGATATATCTTTAAAGGTGACGTATGAGGACAGAGAATCAAATTAAAAATGCAGGTAGTAAGCTACTCTTGGCAAATCTTTTCATTACAAGTGGCAAAAAAAATCAACTCAACTGTCAGTTTAATAAAAAAAAACAAAAAAAACTAAAATCTGCTTTGTCCACACGAATACCAATAAGTGAAGAAACAGGAGACATTTAAAGGATTTTAAATGGACATCTGGACTTTGTGAGATTACAGTGTATTTGTAGAGAAATAATCAGAATATTGTACGACTGATATTGCAACTTTAAATATACTGTAGATATACATGTTTTATGTAAGTAATTCATGTAATCATTTAATTATATGTAGTTATTTTGTTTGTTGCATATATGTGTTGTTGCTGTAATATTTTGTGTTCCATCTGTTCCACTTTAACAGCCTTAATGGAGCAGCAACACAAGTCTTTAATCATATGATAGTTGATCATAGTTGGTGTTTATTGTATTCCTGTTACTCTGTGAGTGTTTTCAATAATCTAGTAAAGATGTATGTTTATTATCACTATCCTAATAGTCATTTGAGATATCATTGTTGAATTTCCTCCACAGTGCTGACCTGCTGGTTTAACAGACTGATTGTGGACAAAATTACACAATAAAGTTGATTTTTTCCCTCAAGAGCAAAGAACTTGTTTCTCTTTATTTTTGTGTAATTTAACCTGAACTGTCTCCAGAGTCGTGTGTTTGAGTCCACTCTCACCTGGTTCACCAGTTGTGACACAAGGTCTACATTTGCTATTAATATTTTTGTGTCAAAGCAAAAAAAAAAAAGTTTTGACTGCTTCTTTCTTTTCAGTCCAAGTCATATTCCTAACTGATGATTTGTAAAACAAGTTACAGAGGAGGCCCGCCACATTAGCTTTCAACACCTGCTGAACAAATAGAAAGATATGGAGAATTATGAGATTTCAGCACCACCCAACATATGCTGCTGTTCTCTTATACAGTCAAACTGTAAAAAGGCTTTAACCTACACTTTATTTATATAAATTAAGATAAATAATATTTAAAGGGAAGAAGATTGTTTTGAACAGTTTGCTTTTAAACAATTTCGAGGCTGTTTTCAATCTATGAAATAAAAGGATTCCATTGATGTAGTGACATTTTTTATCATTATTATGAATTTATTATTGTTAAAGTAAGGTTTTCACAATGTCTGAATAAAAGTATTTAATTTCAGCATTGTGTGAAACCTCTTTATTAAATGAAAGCTGTTAATATAATGTGATATTGTGTCTCTAATTGGCTATAAGTTTAGTTCATATTTGAATGAAATAATATTCAATCAAATTATAGTAATTTAACTCTGAGACTTTTGTGACAGTTTCAGAGCACTGTTCATAATTAATGACATAGGAAAAATGTGTTGAACAGAATTGTTAAGTTATGTCATACAGCTGCTCCAAACAGACCAAAGTGTGCTGAAGTGTGAGTATTATGAGCAGCACAGGCCTGAGTTTAGGTTGTGTATTGTGAGCAGGATGCATTTTAAGGGGGATTTCATCCAATCAGGTGTCTCAGACTCTTCAACTCATGTTCTGAGGAGGGGATACAAAAACACAGTAACTTACTTACATGGAGGAGAACTCCTGAAATGTATCAAAGCCTGATAATCCCTCCCTCTTCTTCCTGCTTTCAGCAGCCAGTCCCATTCAGGTCATGTGTTTCCTGCTTTCTAACACCCACAGATCTGCAAGTTGATAGATGGATGTAACCAACATGGTAGGAAGTCTAAGTGCTGTTAAGTCCCATTCAAGGCTTATCAGTGAGTGAACATGAAACTGAAAGTCAGTGTTCATTTGAATCAGTTCTTGTTTTTTTTTTTTTTTCCTCTGTGAGAAAGTGAAACTACTTGACATTCATTGTCTCTGAGATGTGAAATGACACAGCAAAGAATTCACATGGACCAGGAGAAACTCTGCTGTTTGATCTGTCTGGATTTACTGAATGATCCAGTGACTATTCCTTGTGGACACAGCTACTGTCTGAACTGTATTAAACACCACTGGGGTGAAGAGGATCAGAGGAAAATCCCTAGCTGTCCTCGGTGCGGACAGAACTTCATACCAAGGCCTGCTCTGGTGAAAAGCACCATGTTAGCAGATTTGGTGGAGGAGCTGAAGAAGACAGGACCCCAAGCTGCTCCAGCTGATCACTGCTATGCCGGACCTGAAGATGTGGCCTGTGATGTCTGCATTGGGAGAAAGCTGAGAGCTGTCAAGTCGTGTCTGCAGTGTCTGGTTTCTTACTGTGAGCAACATCTCCAGCCTCACTATGAATCCCCTGCCTTTGAAAAACACAAGCTGGCTGATCCCCCCAAGAAGCTTCAAGAGAACATCTGTACTCGTCACAATGAGGTAATGAAGATTTTCTGTCGCGCCGATCAGCAGTGTATCTGTTATCTCTGCTCCATGGATGAACATAAAGATCATGACACAGCCTTAGCCTCAGCAGAACGGACCGAAAGGCAGAGAGAGCTTGATACGACCCGACAAAGAATCCAGCAGAGAATCCAGGACAGAGAGAAAGATGTGAAAGTTCTTCAGCAGGAGGTGGAGGCTATCAATTGCTCTGCTGATAAAGCAGTGAGGGATAATGAGAATATGTCCACTGAGCTAGTCCGTCTCATTGAAAAAAGAGGCTCTGATGTGAAGCAGCAAATCAGATCTCAGCAGAAAACTGGAGTGAATCGGGTCAAAGAGCTTCAGGAGAAGCTGCAGCAGGAGATCACTGAACTGAGGAGGAAAGATGCCGATCTGGATCAGCTCTCACATGCCGAGGACGACACCCAGTTTCTCCACAATTATCCCTCACTTTCAAGTCACACTGACACTAAAGACCCGTCCAGCATCAATATCCGTCCAGTACAGTACTTTGAGGTTGTGACAGCTGCTGTGTTAGAAGCCAGAGGTAAACTACAGGACATTCTCAGTGATGTGTGGACAAAGATCTCACTGACAGTGACTGGAGTGGATGTTTTACTGCCACAACCAGAGCCAAAGACCAGAGATGAGTTCTTAAAACATTCATGTCTAATATTACTGGATCCAAACACAGCAAACCCAGAGCTGTTATTATCTGAAAGGAACAGGAAAGCAAGGTTAAAGGAACTAGTTAGAATTGCAATGGTGGCCAGTGCAGTATATGGCATTCACTTAGCATTGCCCATTTCCTTCAGGAGGTTTCAGGTCCTGAGTGAAGAGGGTCTGACTGGACATCGTTACTGGGAGGTGGAAAGGAGAGGGGTAGTTTCAGTAGCAGTCGCATACAAGAATATTTGTTACACAGAGGGTGAAAGTAGATTTGGAACCAATGACGAGTCCTGGCTTTGGAATGTTCAGACAGCAGTTATGAATTCAGACATAACAACATCAGCACTTCCATCTCAGGTCCTCAGTCCTCCAGAGTAGGAGTCTACTTGGATCACAGTGCAGGTATCGTGTCCTTCTACAGTGTCTCTGAAACCATGACTCTCCTCCACAGAGTCCAGACCACATTCACTCAGCCGCTCTATGCTGGACTTGGGCTTCATTATAGAGCCACAGCTGAGCTGTGTGAGTTAAAGTAGTGAGATTTTATTTCTCTCTTTGACTTGATAAGTTTTTGCCATCAAAATATAGATGGTGACCATATATTGAAGGTATTTTAAGACTGAACAATTCATATACCAGGAATGACTGATTATATGTGAACAAAATCATTCAATTAAGTACATTTTTTCTCTTCAATAAGTATTTTTCTGAGTTCATTTAAGAAACTACCAGACCTACTAGAGATACTTGGGCCTAAAAAGCAACTACTGTAGTATGTATTATGTTGTTGTCCCAGGAAACAAAAGAGCTGGAGAGGCTCAGAGTTTGAAAACAACAACAAAACAATCTTCAAAATTCACAACATGAGTTTAAAAAAAAAAAAAGGTTCTTATGAATAAAAACTACACGGCCACAGTGAGCCTGTACTTCACTGGTGACTGCTGTTAAGGCCACACTCCCTAAAGATACACACATAAACAATAATCTGAAAGAAATCACATCTACAAAGCTTAACTTTGTTCTCATCACAATGAGGTGATGAAGATTTGCTGATGATTGAGCTCCTGATCAACAGTGTATCTGTTATCTTTGTACATAGCTTAATAAGAGCAGGTTATAGACAGGCATGCAGGTTTTCTGAAAAAAGAAACAATAAAAAAAACATTAATTTCCATATACATTAAACATTAGGGTTACAATGATAGTAAGCAATTATGTCTATCTCTTAATTACAGTAGAATCCAGAAGTAATATTTAATATGTACAATCTGTATGATGTGAGACATTTTATTGTGAGGTTAATTCATCAAATGTAAGTCCAAGTCTCTGCTCAAAGATCAGAAATGTGTCATATTTCTGTCCTGTGAAAACCACTTATCTCCAGAATTGGTGATTTTGAATTTTTCAATAAAACTAAAGGAGAAGCTGTGCTCTTTTATGAGTTGAGAATATCCTCCTCTTAAGTCAAATAAATCATTTACAAAGTCACTGGATAATCTGAAACCTACATTGCTGTAAAGCAGGAAACATGTCTGTTTTCCTGCTGAAAAGTTGACATTTTGGAGATAAGTGTTTTTTATTTAACAGCTATGATATGTAAATGCATGTTTGTGTCTTCAACTGACTGTAAGTACTTAACTCAGGTCTTACTGAAAGTGTATTAAAATACAGTTTAACAGAACTTTCAGTGTATCATAAAGAACTGCATGAGACTACTGTTTATTTAAATAAATCAGTACTGTCTGCAGCCTCTGGGTGTCACTATAGGACTGTGTCTCTCTCATCTCTGACTCCAGTCAAAACTCAGTGTGTAGTGTAGCCGTGGGAACAGAGGATGGCAGCTCTCATGGCACCGAAACATCTGAACAGGTTTCACCACTCATATTTTCTCATATATTCCTGCATCTTCACCTGACAGTGCAATTTGAAGACACTTAGTGGGGATGTGACTTTTCCCCAGGCAGACACAGTCCTCACTCCATCTATGAAGAACCTGATTTTTATTCATTTATTTTGCCATTTGTTTTTTGCTTGTTTTTTTGCCCGGAGAGTACATCAGGCTGGTAAAAGCCAAACTAGACAAAATAGACCATTTTTAATATATGCATTTTTGATTCATAGCTTTAAATCCACATTTACATTTTCACTACCCCATCAATCTGTAATATGTCCTTATTTATGGAATTTCTTCCTTCTTAGTTGGCATTTTTAGCTTATTTGTGCTTATTTATTTTATTACAATACACACAATAAAATAATATTCTCTGAGAGTTCTCACTTTATCCTAAAATATAAGGCAGGGGGAAGCATAACATGTACACCACCGAATCCACCTCTTACTGCACCTATCAGTACCACAGGAGGACAGTAACAAAGTGCATTTACTTGAGTACTGTTTTTAAGTAAATTTTTCAAGTGTTCATCACAGCAGTAAAAACACAGTAAATTACCGTAAACTACCCCCACACTTTCAGTCCAGTTTAAAGAGTTTGCTGCATTTTTAAACAGTTTAAATTAAAATTGCTGGTTGTAATGACAGCGGATAAAGATGATGATCACTCACACTAATGGCTATATCTGAAGTCCATGTTTGAGATCTTGAAATGAATACAGATTCATATTGTTTTAAATGTTTTTAACTGCCCACAAATGTCATCGCTGCCAACAAAAACTCACTGTCCAACATGCAAAAGCATGTCGAGGTGTGTAAACCCTTAGTTTAATCACAGATAAACATTTTAAACAAAGTCTCTGTGCTTGAAGTAGTTACAGTTTTTATACTACGGTTGGTCAGATGACTTTTTATGGATTTTTATGGATCTGCCTGTGAAGTTGGCTGCAGGAGCTGTGTGAATCCACTGCTGACACATAATGTTACTAATAGTTAGTTGACGAAAATACCAAGTTAACTTTTCTGACTAAAGTCGTTTTAGATGTGCATGTTTTAATCTGGTCAAATACAGTGGTATTAGTAGAGATGGGTACCAAAACCCAGAATTAAACAGGGCCCGGGTCTAAATGATTAAATACCACAGCAATGATAAAAATATAAAAAAGAAAATACTTTTGAAAGCTTCGGTATGTTGTAAAGAAAGTACTCCAGTGTTTGAGCTGAAGTAAAAATTTGAGTGAACAACTTTAACTTGTATTGGAGTAACATTTGACCTGGAGTGTGTGTACTTTGAGGACAGATAAACACGAGCAAACACTTGAAGGTCCTGAAAAATCTACTTCTGCAACTGTAGCGTACATAAATTTTCTGACAAAGTTCGAACATATTTGTTCTGCAGGTTTGAAGAGTGCAGGGCTCACTGTGAGGTCACAAACTTGTATGCACCAATCAGAGTTTAGCAATGTTTGAATCAGAGTCTGATGGCGTTTGTTAGCAAACCTCTTCTTTCTGTGTAAAGATATAGTGGAGTCATGGTGTCCTGAGCAGAAATGAAGTCAGTTTTTCTGGTCTTTAAAAAGCTGGTTTGGCCGTCTGTACACCTTAGTGCGTGTGAGTCCCTCTCTGTCCTCCTTCTGTTTTCAATATGGCGGCTTGGTATGCTACACTACACTCTACGCTACACGGATTGACTGGCCAGGCACTACAGCGCTTGTTTTCACCAGATGAAAGTGACGTACGAAGTTCATACCACACAGCAAGATACAGTAAGGGGGACGCTGCCAAAATTTCAAAAAGTGTTATGTTTATGTGTGAATTATTTCAAAAGGCAATTGTTGACTAAATATACTTTTTCAATTACGTAATTTATCCCAACATAAAATGCCCCCAGGGCAAATACAGAAGACTAGTGTCATTCACATACATTCAGTGTTGGCAATGTAATTAGTTTACCATAATACCACAGCGGACAGACGGCTAAATCAGCAAAATAGTGTTTTAAAAGTGACAGATGTCAGAAATATATCACCTGGATTCAATAAGGTACTTGCATATGTCAGTATGTACCACCTCCAACCACTTGGTGGAGTCGTTCCTCCACTTTGGCAGACACTCACTAACTCCTATTTCTTTATTTTTTTGTAATGACACCAATCATTGATTGGCAAAGATAAAGCACGATTGTTCACCTGTCTCCAGGATTTGGGCTCCTAATAGCTGAACAGTGATGCATTTTTCTTATTTTATGCACTTAAACTTTTCATCCAAAAAGGGGCGGGAGCAAGAGCAAAGTTCCTGGATGAGTTGCTCTGACCTATAGAGAGGCGAAGTCAAGCCCCCTCCAGTGAACCACCATCGGACCTAACTTTGGAAAAAATATGGACGGTACTCAATGGCGAGAAACAAATACGTTTTTCAGATTTTGTTTGAACTGTGCCACGAATTACACATATGATGTTTGTCAATTTAAAAGATAATTTTATAAGTCAAGAAAATGGTTTGTGGTAGGTTTGTCGTAGATTCGTTTTGTGTGAAACGCTCTTTCATCTCGCACAGTATACGTCACAACACTAATCTCGCTGTCTTGTAATGTTATCTCACCTGAAGTGTTATCCAGCGATTCTGTGCTTTATCAGCTGTGACGAGAAAGAACGAGTAAGACTTTTCTGTGGTTACATCCCGTTACCAAAACATCGTAGCTTCAACGGCTAACGTTAACTTTTGTAAGGAGAAAGTCCTAACACCTGAGCGAGTTCTAGGTGTGTAGTCTTTCTAATTATCTTTTCAGTCTGATCAAAAATTTGTCTATTTAAAACATAGTTCTACAAAAAAATCCCCTATGTGTCGTCAAACATCATTTGTATAATTCGTGGCACAGCTCAAATGAGATTTTTAAAAATGGACATGACTTCACTTCTTTATACCATCTGTGGCTCCAACTTGCTATACTCTGCTGTACTCATGTCTGAGTGCTAGGGTGTTACATATTTCACCAAGGAGACAAAAAGACATTAGAATATGTCAAAGACAGAGAGACAGGTAAAAATTCTGAGAAGGCAAGTATGAGTATAAAAAGCATAAAAACTGAGCAGACAGACTGCTTAAACAAATTTTAAAGGACATTATTACTGTAAACTCCAGAGCATTAATGGAAGAATAGACAGAGGAGCATCAGCAACATTTAAGACTTTGCTGTGGCCTTAAAAGGATCTTGGGCTCCAAAAAAAGTCACTTAATTTTTACCTTAAAAGTGTCCATATTAACATTTGATGGTTTCTGTACCTTAAAGCATGACTGACATGAGACTGCATTGGGGTTTTAAAAGTTTAAATTTGATTCCATTCATCCGTACAACCAATAAAATTACTGCTGTAACACTGCTAACAGCATGTTAAATCACCTTTTTTTGGCTGCTATCTCTCAGTCTCTCTGTCAAATCTGCATCAGTTCCACATCGGAGGCCCCCAGGCGGACTTAGATAATGCTCTCCATATTTACAGTGGCAGGAGGATTGGGAGGTTTTTGACTAGATCCCATTTGTGTGAACCTATTAGTGCTGAGCGCTCTGAGCTCCCTCTGATACGCCTCTGAGATTAGGCAATGGTATTACTGTAAGAGGATCGACTCGCCTCGAGGTGAGGGCCGAATATACAGAGAGGGGGAGACAGAGAGAGAGAGAGAGAGAGGAACACACACAAAGACGGGAACATGCTCGCACAGATAGGACCACACACTCCCCGGGAAAAAAAAAAAAAAAAAATCAGGACCTGGCAGTGAGAGCGGGGAAGAGATAGAGGGAGGAACACACACGCACACACACTTCAGAATGAAGAACTGAAACCAAGGACCTGTGATGATAACGATGGTAATGAGAGGAAATGGTGTGTTTTGTGTGGGGTGTGTGTGTGTTTTAACCTCTTCTGTTCTATTTGGAGGAGAGAACCAAAAACCTGGCCCACCCCAATGTGCATAAAATTAATTTAAAAAAAGAAAGAGACCTGATCCAGAGCTCTCCATTCATTAAAAGGAAAAGTGCTACAAAAATACATTTATTTTTTTTCTAAACCTCACAGCTCAAAGTTTTTCTCCTGTGATGATATGAGCTGCTCTGGGATCAGATCTGAGAACTGATACAGGTATCAAACTGCTTGCATGCTTTGTAATGTTACTGTAAATGAAATTATCACCATGATCATCAAATAATTAGTGCAGAGATATAGTAAAATTACTTCACACCACGACCACCTTGGATTTAATCAAACCTTACAAAGTGAACTGTATACAGCACAGGTGTGGACTCAAGTCACACGACTTGAATCCATAGACTTTAAAATACCTGATACCTGCCCCAAAGCCCAAGCCCCCGATTCAGTTCCTGAATCAACTAACGTTAATTCTGTTAATTCTCCCAGCAAGTCGACACTTAATTCCCACAATACCCAGATCAACTTTGTTTAAGCCAATCTGACAGCATCCAGTTGTAGGAAAGAACCATGAAGAACTAGTGTAACGTTACTGAACTCTAGATGGAAAAAAAAAATGATACCAAAGATAATTTTGGCAAGAACAAAAAGTATGAGGTGGCCAACAAAAAATGAATTGCAGTATGCGAAATGTGTGGGTCGGAAATTACAGGCGGAGACGCATCAACTTAAAGCTTTGTTCAGCATTTAAAGTTGCACGGAGAACGGTAAGTCGAGGCTAATATTAACATTAATATTAACATTAACATATAACGTTATTGTAGCTTACTTTAGCTTAACTTTGTAAGTCACTTAGTAAATCAGTGAGGCTGGAAAGTTACTGTTGCAGTATAACTTGTTTAAGACTCCAGACTCAAAGTGTCAGACTTAGGACATGTCAGTCTTGAATTAGCACTTGACTTCAAAGACATGAGACTGTGACTTGCAAAACAATGACTTGGTCAGAGGTGTTTGAACCCCTGAAATCTGATTGGCCACCCCAGGTGCACCCACCCCCACCCCCATCCTCGAGTATGATTGGCTTTAAATGATAAAAACTGCACTATATTTCATGGTGGAATGCAGAGGATGAGGTCAGGACTCACGAAGCCTGAGGAAAGGTACAATGGAGGTGGAATTTCTTTATGAGAACTTCAGGACGTTTTATATTATATTTGTCTGGTGCCTCTTGTGTTGTGATTGGTACGACTGTTTATCTTTTACATAAAAATTTTAAGCAAAGGAATGTAAGCATCTGTAAGATACTGTAATGTGTAACACTATAATTTAAGTAAAAATGGTAAATTAATGCTAAGCTTGCATGCATGAAGTAAATTCGTACATGTGCGTGTATGCACTTCATGCTACCATTACATAAGTTAGTGCCCCACTTGAGCCTCCTCAATCAGAAAAGTCTGGATCACCGACACCATAGAATTAATTTTTAAAAGTTTTTGAACCCGAAAATACAAAGTGATCTCTCCATTAGCTTTAAATGAATAATCTCATATTTAGGTAGCATTTGGATACCTAAAGACCTCAGTGTCAATGAGTTGTCTTGGATTGAGAGAAGGAGGAAGAGATGCAGAGACAGAGGATGATGACGTATGTTTCACACAGAGTAAATGCATTTAGGAGTAGATGAAAGCTACAGTGCTGGACTTCAGGAAATTGAATCTTCATGGCTGCTGCTGGACCTCAGTAACAAAAAAATTGCCCAGGCTGTAATAACTCTTGGTGAATGTTTCTGGGGTTGAATTGATCCCCTGACTAAGTTTTGTCACTGTCTGGTCCCCTGTTTACAGCTGGACTGCATCTTGCAACATGCATCTTGGGTGATCCGTTCACAAGTGGACAGCTCTTAAATGCAGGTGTGATCCAGTCCCTCAGACCACATTCAGAGGTGGTCTGGGTCACATGTGACTACATTCTTTCAGCAGTGTGTTCACAGTGTGCCCTGGGCCACACTGAAGGACCGCCTACTCAAATGATGTCCTCCAAGTCCTCCATTTGGTTCACTGTAATGCAAATTACGTGTTTAGGCTCTCAGCAGATGATTTCACCACCGACAACATCCAGTTTTTTTAAAAGTGGCACAATTTACAATGACTGACTGAGGAAAATCTTAAATATTTTGCAAAATGGCTATACAAATTCTTTATCAGTTGTGTCCTTGTAGATTCTGGATTAAACACAATACATTAACTTGTTTCTTTCCATGTAAAACAGGATGACTGACATGTCTTTTTTTTTTTACTTAATTTTGAGTCACAAATTCATTACCATATGTTCCCATCAGTTTAAATGAAGAGAAAATTGTTTGAGGCTGTTTGATTTAACAGATTATAATCAGATATAGTGGTTTCTAACTATACATAAATGTATATGTAGGAAAAATGCAGTGTCGGAACTTTCATTTCGGTTGTGCAATATATAACAATAACACATCCAAAAATGACTACTGCAATCCAAATAACAATTTCAGCCATTGAATAGGTTGAAATCCTGTTAAATATACAGTCTGTGGTTGAAGGAAGCTCAGGCAGGCTGCAGGAACAAGACTACACTGTAAGCTGATCAGTTGTTTAACACTGTCAGGTGTCTGTCAGGGTAAATTTTTCCTGAAAACAAAAGCCCACCGCTCTGAAATAACACACTTTGGAGTTGGAGTTAAGTGACTGCCTGCCTTCTGCAAACATCCAGCATTAATTTGAACTCTAATTCATGCAAAATGGGCAAACAATAACACAAGTTACAGGCCGAAATAGAAATTTCAATGGAAGAAGACAACGCGTCTGTAGCGTTGTTGTCAAAGAAGCAAATATTTAAATTTTGCATGTTTCCTTAAACTCTGATGACAAGTTGTGGTCATTTTATGATTTATTACAGTATATATAACAGATTTCTTAGTGTGTTTCTTTTTACTAAAGTTTTTTTTTACCCATAATGCATCACAAAGAAGAGAAGATAACATGTAACTACAGGATAAGATTGTTTGTCATATTTTGATGTTGTTAACTATGAAGTTTATCTTTAGGTGAATGTTACCATAATGTGTAATATTTCATGATTTCGAAATCCTGAATGTCTCAATCAACGCTTTGCTCCTTTGATTCTGCTTTGTGTGTGTGTGTGTGTGTGTGTGTGTGTGTGAGAGAGAGAGAGAGACAGTGAACCTCGGTCAGGAAGAGGAAGGTTGACGAGGAGGAAGTCAGAGACCCCCCTCCAGCAGAGGGAGGAGAGCGCCGTGTCATAATTTATGCCTTAAAAAGCATGAATTTTTCAGTGCACAGTGGCAGAGATGGCACTTCATGTTTACGACAATCATTTCCTTAGTGAATGATTCATGTGGATGTGGCGCTTATGAATCTTTTAGGGAACAAACAGAAACACTGATGCTCAGAGCTTCAAGCTCCTTCGCTGGCTGCTGCTTCAACATCCAAACTGAGTGTCTGGGAACGGAACAAACAGTGAAGTGAGCGTGGGAATAATAACCGTCCCTGCCTCATCCTCACTTTTTTATTTCTCTGATTTATTTTCTAAGCACTTCTCAGGGTCACAAGAATATTATACAGCTTGATAGATGTTGACAATTTGGATATTCTTCTCAAAGGTGGATTTCTGTTACCCTGTGAGCTGGAGATCTCGCTAGAATCCATCTTGCCAGGCTTAAAGTTATTGCTTTGTGTTAGCACCAGAAGTGGTGCAGCCAGTCAGTGTCCTGGGAGGGACTACTGGCAGCTACAGGCGTGGTTTTAGGTGTGACGACAGCGAGAAGCATCTATGGAAGCGACTCATCTCGAACAAACTGATGGCTTTCCTCAATGGAAAAGATGTTTTCGCTCATCTACCAACCAGAGAGTTTGATCTGATTGGTGGAAATTAATCCGTGTTAGACCTGATAGACATCCAATCACCTACCAAGCATTTTTTGAAAGTGCCTGGCCTTTTCCAAACGGTTTCTAAGGATGGCTTCCCAGATGGTTCTGTGTAACAAACCATCCGGTGTGTCAGCTGTGTCAAAATCCACCTTTGTTGTCTTGCCCTGTCCTGCCCCTTGCACCAGCAGTGCACTGCAGGACATGCATCAGCTGTGCCCAAATGCTCTGATTAATTCACGGGTGAGTTTAGGCCGAAATTACAATAAACCAAACAGAAAGTCAGCTCTCATCACCTTTAAGGAGCAGGTGTGCCAGGAGTGCAAGTGGTGGCAGCATGACAGTGGATTTAGAGGGAGGAAACAAAGAGAAAAGATTTTCAAAGCGAGGTGACAGATCTCCTGGTTTGAGAAGTGAAAGCATGAGAGCATACAATATAGGAGACAGCAGGATGTCTCCAAGGCAGGTTTCATGCGTAAAGAGTTTATTTTACATTAACGTCTGCAAAAAGTAATACAATAAATGAACTGTAAAAGTCATGCAGATATGAAACTGGTTATGTTTTACACTGAAGCATCATGAAATTCTGTTATATTTTATACTTTAATATTATCATTATCATTATTATTCTGCTACGCTGGCTGAGGAGTGGGGGCGAGAGCTGATGTGGTCAAGAGGAGAGGCAAACCAGCCCAAGCTGCGATCTCAATCTGGCTCAGGTGGGCCGCCTGAGGTGTAGCTTTGTGGCCACCCATGCTCCATCTCCTTCTCTCTCTCATTGTCCTCATCTCCTCCTCCCATCCTTGCTCCTCAGTCCCGCTAGCACAACTGTGGGTGGAGGAAACAGAATCAGACAGTGTTTCTGAAGTTTGATAACCTGTACGCAAAATTACGCACAGGTTACCTAGTTGTTAAATCCTTGTTCTGCCGGATTACAATAAGCACGCAGACACAAACACTACAGCCACTCCAGCTGTCATTGCCTTCATTTTTAGACCTCCCACCCATTGCTACACAGACCAGGTACAGGTTCATTTGCTATCTTGCAGACATAGCAAAAATGGCAACTGCACCTTCTTGCAGCAACTCCAATTTGTGCCATTGGAACCGCTGCAAAGTAAATCCGTGTCAACTTTGGTGAACTTTGACTTGCAAATTTGTTTTGCTGACCCACAGCAAACTGTCTTGACAGTGCTTGAGAGGATATAGAGCCAAAGAAACCCATAAACTGCATCCATACTGCTCGTTTGGTGTAATATAAGTCTCCTAAAGCCCCTGCATGCCAAGCAGAAGTGAAAGATGTCATTAACACCATGTTTTTAGCTTAAATCTTCACTGTAGATTCTTAGTTTGGAGCCACGTTCACGTGTGTGCACACTGTCTGACCTGGATGTGTGGTGTGACGGTGTGCAGGCACCAGTGAACAGTATGTCAGGGCTTTAGGAGACTTGGATTACACCAGACAAACAGTTCATTGTTTTTACTTACTATACACACACACTCAAAAAAACATACTTATTAATATCATGTGCTATCTCTGTATGTTCTGCCAATAAATCCTAATAAATCTTAAACACTGGACCTTAAACTGAACATTATATGAATTTTAATCATATGACAGTGTACTGCAGTTGTGTCCCCATTTTACATTTGCATTGCTGTTAATTTATATATTTTATTATTATTATTATTACTGTTATTATTAGTATTAGTATTATTGTGCAGTCTGAATGAATTGGGGTGGTTTACATCATATGTGTGCCAAAATATCAGTGTCATGCTGTAAGTCCTTTGTACAAAGTGGCATCTGTAGCTGCCATAGTCAATGCACCAGTTGCAATGCTGGCAGCAGCTTTGCTATATTTTGTGTGTCGCTGCCAGTCAGTCTGTATGACTGTATTTAAAAATTCCGAGATCTGATCAGATTGGAAGCCGTCAAGCGTGTCAGTAAATATGGCTAACATGGAACCAGGCTATTATTAGTTGATATAAAATTGTTGGATGGGCCACTGTCACCCTGATATTCAGTGCCGCTCCTCTGCTCAGTGGAAGCATGTCCTCCTTTAAAAATCACATTTATCTGTTGCCTGGAAGCTGCAGTCGCCTGGTGGAAATCTTTCATCTTGTCTGTGTAGTGCCCTTCAGAGGGCCCTACCGGCTGTTTGGATTTTAGCCAAGGTTACTATAGAAACACACAGAGGGAGAAGTGCAGGGAAACAGGAAAGGCTTGCTCATGCTAATAGGAAACACGCTTATTGATTCCCATAAAAAAAAAACACACACACATACACGTTACAAAATGTGAATAAAATGTAAACATCAAAGGTTTCACTTTGTTAGCGATCAAACAGTGTGTATTACCTCTCCTTGTGAATAATGAACCTGAAAGTATTGAAAAAGCAGATAGATGCTCTGATTGATCGCTTAATTGATTTAATTGATTCATTCACTAAAGGCATCAGAAGATCAGCTCATGCCACAAAGACTCTCTCATCCACAGACACCAAAGCTGAAAGCTTTAAAGGGCTGTTCTGTAAATCTATTCACACACTCATCTTCTCTTTATGTGCAGTTTAATATCTCATTTGGGATACAATCCTTTGCCAACAATGACCAAAAAAAAAATGTATAAAAATGTGTTTATATTCAACTATATTCTTATTTGTCTCTGCAGAGTTGATCAAATCAGTGTGATGTGTGATTGGGTGACTCCATCCAATCACAGGCTGACACTGGGGGGTTGTGTGCGTGTGTGTGTGTGACCTCAGAGGAGCGTTATTCTCTTTGAGGTGAGTTTGATAGTCACGGCAGACACCTGCGCAGATCACAGCTGAAAAATTTAAATGGTGTTGACTGGGAGGGTATGGGAAGCGACGAAGGAACAGATGAATTCATTAAACTGCTGATCAAACGTGTTAAATTAAAATGTACATTTGATTGAAGTCAACTGCACTCAACGTGCATATTAAAAAAAAAAAGAACATTACCGTGAATAAATGCTCACATGAGTGACAGAGTGAGAGAGGTGATGAATGAATGAATGGATGAACAAATCAAATCAAAATACACATATAGACAACCAGTGCTGATTGACTGATGCACAGGTGGACAGCTGCGAGGTAGCTGCTTCATCCGGCTGCCTCAGGTCTACCCATGCTCCACCTCTTTGCCCATTTTTAAAATTGGCCGGGAGTCTGGCGGAGTCAGATTCTGCCAAGATGGTGACAGTGCGGTTACAGTGGGGCCCAGTGGGGTGTGATGGCTGGGAGATGCAAGGGACAGATCTATTCATTGTATGAAGCATCCCTATTTCATCTAATCATATTCATTTTTATTCCACTTTTATTTCATCTTTTACTACATTTTCCCCCTTGTGCTGCTGTTTTTCCCCAAGTGGTGCTGTGTTAAATTGAATTTCAGCTACAGTAGATCAAAAAAGGTACATCTCATATCTTATTCAGATTGCCACCTTGGACACATGCCTGGTGTTCAAAGAAGAACAAACATTTATTTAATCCTGCAAACCTGGAAAATTCAAATTTTTGACCTATTTATTTATTGGACCTGTTGACAAAAAAAAAAAAAAAAAAAAAATCTCATTGCTTAGAAAAAAGTGGTGTGGTTGGAAAAAACAGCTTGGTCAGTGTAAACAGAATCAGTCACTATAACACAATTATAATAGCCAAAGGATAGTTTTATTGAAAATCAATTAAAAAGACAATTATTAGCCAGTGCTCACCTGCTAATAATTGTTTGCAACATTCAAGTTATTATACTGGAGCAGGTTGTGTATATATAAAACATATATACAGTATATATAAATTTAAAATTAATCTCAATTAGAAATGTCAACCTTTAATCACTTACCAAATATTTAACAGCTTATTTGTAATGTGCAGGCATCATGCTGATTGCATCATTGAAATTCAATGGAATAATGATTGAGGGATTCACAAATAAAGTATCTTATGCTGGCTCTATCATGTTTGATACAAACATTTTCAACAATATTTTACTGCAGACTGAGGTACAAAATATTGAGTAATTATAGGTTGTTTCATTAGAGTAAAAATCTATATTTAAAGGTTAGCAACAATCTAACCGTTATTCTTACTGTAATATTTTCAAATTTTCAAAAACAAAGATTTTCCTGCCAAAAACTCACTTACTGTAACTCACTTTATAAAAGAAGCCATGATGGATTTTACACTCACAGGTCGACTGCTGCCTGCAAGGCACTGACAATCCACCAGGGGGCAGAAGAAACGTCTCAGATTGCATACATCAGATTTCCAGGAAAGTATTGATCATACTGATGCTGTAGAGGTCTCAGACACTCATGTATCAAATATGATGCAAATGGCTTTAAAGGGGTAAAATCCTGCCATTTGGTCTATGTCTCCGTCATTCTGTTTTGTTTGTTTGTTTGTTTTTTTAGTAAAATAGTAACGATGTATAACAAAATTCTTATTCTACATAAACTATAACATGACTATAAATAACTATAAAAATACACATATAAATTAACAATAAAAAAGCTATTCAGTTTAATGAATCCTTATTTTTTTTTTGGGTATTTCAGAATAGATATGCAATGATGGTTGCTGGGTAATATTTATGTTAAAATTGTCCAAAGTCAAATCACTAGTGTGCACTGGGGCCTGTTGGAACTATCTTATGCCACTGGTTTCACAATGGCTCTTCAGAAAGCTATGGGTGATGTCATGGACACTCTACTTTTTACTTTTTTTTTTTTTTTTTTTTTTTTTTTTACAATATAATGGAACTAGATGGCACTTGGATTGTGGTGAAAAAATTTAAAACTAGTGTCTCTTCCCAAAAATCATCACCCGGTTACTCAAGATAATCCACAGATCCTGAGTTTCATGCGGGAACTTACTTTCTTTCTATTAGAAAGAAAGTAGTTCCAGTAGATTCTCCCGCAGAAAGAAAGTAGTTCCTACGTTACAACAAGATCTGTGGATTATTTTGAGCAACCCAAGTCATTAATTCTTTTTTTTGGCACTTTGAGCACCACAGGACTAAAGCCTTCTAGTTCAGTTATACTGGAAAGAAGACAGACATCACTACAGCTGATATCTGCCACTCACACCAAAACTATCTAGATGAATAAATAGCACTACAGGCCGGAGGAAGAACATATAATTTTGATTCTGTGGTGAACTGTCCCTTTAAGCAGGACATTTTGCTTCCTCTTTGCAAAGTTTAATTGGCTACAAAGTCAACTGACTGCCAGTGTCATACTTGTATAATTTTGTATAATTTTTTGTATATCAGTTGGTAAGAATGTATATGATGATTAGTATGTAGTACACACTGTATGGAATTAGTATGGATTTAGGACACGCTGGTGTCCCCAGCTGCTTCTTTTCACCTGCTATTAGCTTCACCTGAGAAGTGTCATCCCTGTTTACACATGCAGACTTACACTGGAGGTATGACAGTGTAGTTAGAGTTTCATTTTAAATGCAACAAGCACCGCACACTTACACTTATGCTCTCTAAAGACGCCTACTTTTTCATCAAAACGCCTTTTTGTTCAACCTAATTCCTCATAACATTTAAACTCCCTCGGCGCACTCCATCCCCCTGAGACTTCTCATTTGACTGCGAATCTCTTCCTCTCCAAAACAAATACAACTGCTTTATTATTGTCGAGCATTTATAATATTAGGTTACATTTAGTTTGTTAAAGTCAGCGCTCATTTTTAGCATGTGTGGCCCCGCAGGGAATCGAACTCTCACCCGGGCCATGGTGGTGCCTTGCTCTGACAATTAGAGACGGTGGATCGGTAAACTGCTGCACCCAGGGGATAAAAAAAAAAAAGACAATAAAAAAAAAAAAAAAAAAAAAAAAAAATAGAGACGGTGTGGATTTGAACCGATAAATCAAACTGATACAGGATCATTATGTAAATTCTAACCTCAGAGGGCAGTTTCACTTAGTATTGATGTAGGTGTGTGTGTGTGTGTATGTGTGTGTGTACACAGGGAAGCAGTTCTGCATCACACACACACACACACACACACATACACAGAAGACATTGTGCCAGCTGAGACCCAAACAATAAAAAACAACAAATAATAAAACTCTGACTGTTCCTCATCCCTCCAGGACACACTATCCCTCTTTCTTTCTTTCTTTCTTTTCTTTCTTTCTCTTATTAATGCCACAAATCCAAGTACTGTTGTCTCCATCTTTTACTCTTCATCTCTTCTTATGTCACTCTCTCTGCCACTGCTCCAGTTTTATTTTTTGCGATCAGAAATACTGGACTTTTGATTATTTCATATTCAAAGCTGCACTAATCAATATTTTTTTATAACAGTGGATCAAATGAATAGTTTCGCTCTGATGAACCCACACAGATATATTTGCCTACTCAGGAGCCTGGTGCTGCTCAAGGTTTCTGTCTTATAGTTCTTATTCAATAGCCAACAAGCATCGGTCAATACTGAGGTCACTTTTCCAAAATTCCTCATACAGTCACGATCTCCAACATCCATCCTCAACAAACAATTAAACTCACCTTCAAAACTCACTCAGACCACCAACATGCTTCATCTATGTCTCAAAATGAGCTTGTTGGACCTAAACACTGCAACAGTTGTCACTCAGAAAGCAAACACTGTCACTTAGAACACACTGACCTAAAAAAAACACTACAATAAAAAAAAAGTAGAGCTTGAGATCTGTGCCCGAACCCGATGGGACCCGATGGGACCCGATGGGTTTGGGTCGGGCCGGGCCGTATTTCTCACGTATTTCATGGGATTAGGTTGGGTTTGGGCTGTATAATAATAATAATAATAATGATCATTATTGTTATTATTACTATTATCATTATTATCAGTATTTTTTTTTTTTTTCTCCCCAATTTTGTCGCTGCAAATTCAAATTCCCCCCATGTATTGTCCCTATCACTGCCAACTCCTACTGTTTGGTACATAGAGGGAAACTTGTTAAGAGACAATGTTGGGCTGTAATCGGGTTCGGGCTGAAATATGTTAATGAGGGACGGGTTCGGGTCGGGTTCAGACAGAATTTTGTCGGGCTCGGGCCTTTTCGGGCTCAAAGTTCTGTTGAATAGCCGATCCCTTTTCTATGTTTGGTAATGATTTCTTTCATTTCATTTTGTTGTAAATAATCTGTCGCTGTAATATTCACATATAGTTCAACAGTTTTTGTAGAAATGCACCAAATTTGCCTTCATTCTGTTTTGAATGTGTTGTCGTTGTTTTGAATGAGAAAATAGTTGATGGATTCTGTAAAATTTGGTCTTTGAATTGATTTAGTGTGAAATCAATGAAAAATCATCCACAGTTTGGTCCACATAGACCTCTGCTTCTCTGACAGTGTGAGGGGTTTTGACAGTGTGACTTAGTGCATGTTAGCGATCTGTAAATAGAAACTGTAAACAGAAGTTTTTCCTTGCCACTGTCGCCTCAGTGCTTGCTCATGGTGGGAACTGTTATGTCTGTAAATGATAATATTAAGAGCACGATCCTGACCTGGGTCATAACATCTATATTAAAAGCACCCTGAGCTAACATTGGTCCATATATAATCCAAAACCAAAACATTATTTAAAGTTTGGAAAATAATGTCATCTGACTTTCATCATTTGACTTTTAGCTTGCGAGTTGCTTCAGTGATGTCACACGACATACATAAAGTAACATACAACCAAGTATTTTTTCTGCCTAAATCTACCCAAACTACGATCCTTTCACAATGTTATTGTGTTATTATCCCTCTATGATACACTTTGTGATGCCAGTTGGTAACAAAAGAATGTTCATTTTAAAAAAGGAATGTTTTTTGGTGTAATGTAGAGCAAATAAACATAATTTGAAGAAATGTTCGATGTTTGGGGTGCGTTACCATAAAGCAACACTTTACCAAAATGGTCAGAAATGAAAACAGAAAGTTATTGTTTAAAACCTGAATAAAATGTATTGCAATAGTAATGGAAAATATTCAGCTGCCTCACCAGTTTAAAATTTATGCAGTCTGAAACTGAAAAACACTGAAAATTGACTCTTTTCTTAAGTTTGTTTGTCTGGACGTTACCTTCAGGCAACATTGTGCCATTCTGGAGCAGCCTGTCGGAATGAATCCATTAAAGAGCGTTGGCATATTTCAGCAAACTCTCCTCAACAGAAGACAGTGAGTCACAGTGTTTGATCATTTGTGTTACGTTTAAATGCTTGTTGTCAGTTTCCTGGTGTGTGCCTTTCCTGATATACAGGATTTTGCAACAGTTTGTTGTGTTGCTGCCATCTTTGGCTCACTGCTTATGTGTTAAAATACAATAAAATAGTTATCAGTCTATTTTGCGCCCCATCGTCAGTTGGTTGTTCAGTATATGAACCTAAATACACAAAACCAAACATGTCATGGTGGGAATCCAAATGTTACTTCAAGGCAACATTTACATTTTAACAGTTTTCCATCACTTAATCATCAAACAAAGTACATTAAACAATTAAATATTAAACTTTACTCATCTATTAATGTGAATCAGATGTTTCCGGATTGTGAAATGACAGCTGAACTATGTGAGGAAGGCTGCAAAAAAGTGATCTAACATGACTTCCAGAGAGTCATGTGACAATTCAAAGGACTGCAATTAGTTTCCTCAGGGCACTGCCTTTTTTTAAAAAAAGTATTGCACCATATATGTGAGTGTAAAGGGCCACAAATGCATACATTACCAAGAGGGAACACTGCACCAAAGAGGGTTAACCATGTGTTAAAAGAGGCTTTCTGGCACCATCTGATACAGCTGTTAAATTGTACCTTGTGCACCTGTATGAGACGAGAGGGCAAAACGACAAAATGCTGGTATGAGAACGTGTTGAAATATCGTACTGTTGTCCAAAGAATCAATATAATATCATATTGTGATGAAACTTTTGATTTACACCCCTAACAACCAAGAATAATTAGACCCAAATTGTATGAAACTGACATTTTCCTTCAAAATATAACCATACCATAGTGGGTTCAGATGAGTCATTTTTGTAACAAAAGTGACAAACAGCTTATTTTGTTGTTCTCGTATGAGGCAGTTGAAGCAGAACTGCAAATAAAGAAACACATCCTGTATCCGTCCTTCATCGTTTCTCCGATCACACACCTAGTGTAATAATTCTTCCCAGATACTCATTGCTGCATGTATCTGTGTGTGTGTGTTTAATCCCTGTCTCACTCTCTCTCTCTCACACACACACACACACACACACTCGTACACACATGATCAGTGAAGGATGCAGAAACATGAAGCTCCTCTCTTTCCCTCTTCGGCACGTCAGAAGCATTTTGCCGGGTGATTAATCGCCGCGGCGAGCGTTCGGGCCCTGTGGTCGGCCCGGGGGCGTCGCCACGATCCCTGCACCTGCCACTCTGATCCACTGACCCCCCACCCCACACCCCCCATGCACACAACACACACGCACAAACACACATTCATACACAAACATAAAACCACAGATAAATGTACAAATGAACAGGATATGTAGCATTGTGCACAGAGGGAAAAATACACAGAAGAGAGCTACATCATGCAGACTAAATTCACTAAAAAAGGCAAAAAAGTATATTAATTATTATTTTTATGCGAATGGACTTAACACAATCATACAATTAATAGATTCTATACTTAATTAAAACACACACACACATTTAAATCCATGCCTGAAGGCAAAAAAGAAAACAAACATACCTGCTCCTGCAAGAACGGATGACAGAAAGCAGTAAACTGACACTGCAGGGTTACGGGTTCAACTCCCTGAAGCAAGGCACCAGTCCACCAATGAGCTGTGAACGCATCAAACATGCAACATACTCACGCAGAAATTAAATACAGTGGGAGCAAGAGTGCAGCACCTGATGGACTAACTTGAGTTCTGGGACTAATATAGTGCCTTGCTCAAAGGCAGTGACAGGGGGCTTCAAAATGATGCCAGTGCATTCATGGAGAGAGCATCTAAACTCCAGGTACCTCTTGCCTTTTTTTGGTTCCGAACCTGGACCCCTTTTCCATCGTGGAGTAAACTAATGACCCCTGACTAGGTGACTTTTTTTTTTTTTTTTGGACATTTCAAATTAAAGCACAAAAATAGAGACAGAAGAGATCAGCTGATAAACCAGCCTCACCGGTCTCACTCCCAACTCGACACTTAACGACGATTTGTCACTGCCCCTTACTCATAAAGAGTCCCTTGTTCCCTTTTTTTAGTGGCTGAAAGCAACGCACTGGGCTTTCTTGTGACTTTAATGTAGACTGGATGAGAATGGTTGGATAAATTGAACAATTAACCCAAATAATAAATAATGTCATTGGCTATATAATATTCATTCTCATGTGCAATACTCAATATCATGGGCTATATGTGCAAGAACATTTTTTTCTACAACATTTAATGTCATGTTTTAATACACTGTGCAATGTTACTTTCATTATTACCATGTACATTTACTTTCAAAATCATGTGTTATCTTACATTTATTATCTGGTGCAATATAACTTTTTACTAACTCTCAATACAACTGCAAATATTACTCTCAATGCAACTGCCATCACTATTTTTTCTTCTTAGCTACTTTTGTACTTAACTATACTTCTATAAGGCACCGTTTCTTTGTGTTTACTCCTGATACACTTTATATTTTCTGTTTATATTTCACTTATTTGTTGCTATATTGTTGTTATGTTTGTCATAGTCTGTGCCTTTGCGTCATTCCTCATGTGTCAGCTGTTTTCCCCTCCCATGTGTTTCTTGTGGTTCCTTGTGTGTCTCTGTGTGTCTGGGCTCCCATCACTCCTGCTGCCAATCTGCCTACACACCTGAAAGCCATCCACTAATCAACCCCAGCACTACAAATACTCCAGCTCTGAGCTCCAGTCTCTGTCAGATTGTTCAGTATACCTTGTGTTACTAAACTACGGCCTGCTTGCTGCTTCTTTGCTTTTTCCTTTTGGATTTTTTTTGCCTTAACCTTGTTCCCCTTTGCCGCAGATCCACGCTCACCGGTCACCTGTTTGCCTGCCACTCCAGCCTGCCTGCCTAGATTCACCTGAGAACCCTGGATAAGCCCAAACCGCCTGCTTGCTTTCACTGAAAATAAACCCACTTCAAACTAAACTGCTGTCTGAGTCTTGCTTTTGGGTCCAGTTTTCACTATACTATGCAACAACGTTAATGCAATTTTGGAGCAAGAATTTCCTTTGGGATTAATAAAGTTTTATCTTATCTTAATAGCAAACATAATAGCTGCAGGAGGTTTGTGTAAAACGAGCAGTTTGGATGAATTTTGAGCATTATTTTCTGTGAATATTGCATCAGTTTTTCTGATATTTTTAGGAACTTTTTATGCAGTTTTCTCTCTGTATTATGTATATTCCACGTTTCTAAAAGCGTACACACTTAATGGGCTTCTTTTCTGATAAACTCACTGTTTTCTCCCTGACACTTGGTCAATGTTGTGAGTGTTTTTACGGGACACCGTCATTACGGAGGTAAACTATGCATCTGAAGAGTTCCTGATTATTTGCTGCCTTCAAATGGGGTCGCATTTGCCATGGTCATGAGGAGAGTTCGTACGAACACCCCCCTCTTGTGGTATTGACGACCTCGCGAGTGGAAATTTTTGCAACTTGTCAGTTAGTGGTAAGTTTACAAATTCAATTTGAAGGCAGCGATTGTTGCTCAAAATGACCAGTTCTGGTCAACCAACTAAGCATGGAAGAACCCCCAACTAGTTTCTCATCAACTGACTTCTTTACTAAATTGATTGAAGAGGAATGATTTAATTGTTTTTTATAAGATCAGCATTTTGATCCAAAAGTTGTACTGTCAGACTCAAAATTATAAAAGTCTTAAATATTTCGCTAAATTTCCAAAATGTGAATTATCCATCTACCCTGCCTGTTACAGCACATCATTGATGAGCTGATACCGAGCCTCTCTCACCGTCCGCACAACATCTGGTCGTAGGCTTCCAAACCTTTGTAACATTTAAGGTCTTCAGCTGTGTGTGGGCTCGGTGGAAAAAATGAAGTAGTTCACCAGGACGGGATGGGAAAAGAGAAGGTAAACTCGCCGGGTCGTCATTCCGAGACGAGGCAGCCAGCTCGTATGGATCCTCGCCGCCTATTAACTGTAGTTTCTCAAAATTTCTTGTCCTTTTCCTGCTGACCAGGAGTTTTAGCAGCTTCCTCACGTGGTTTACACATCCTGAAGTCGGCTTTAATCAAAAAATTCACCATGTATTTGTTCTCTTAGTGTATTTACAGGCTGGCACAAAAATGGCAGCACATTTGGGTTACTGACTGAACCGTGATGTTGGTGCAAACTCTTTGGTTGTTTTAACTGTGTACTCCTCTAATGCAGGGCGAGGCATTACAGGCGGAGACAGAGGACTGTAAATTTTAGTTTGTGTTCAGGTTTTTACCATGCCCTTATCCTGTGAAATTTAAATCTTAAATCATAAATGAAACTGTAAAAACACTTTCTTTCACATAAATAAAGGAAATGCTGAGATACAGGCCTGTACATATTTTTTGAATGTTTTCTTACATCCCTTAAAATAGTGCCCGAGGGCAAATGAAATTCTTTGTCTTTTCTACATACGTTATATTTAATATCTGGTTTGGAGTAATCATATGTACTTTGGATTTCATTTTTATGCTTTGGCTCATTCCAATTTTTGTTGCCTTTGTGTATGAAATGTGCCATATAAATAAATTTGCCTGGCTTATTCCAAATATATTCCACCCATTAGTTCTTGTACTTTATCAATAACGACACCAACAACATAATGTTCAGAACATGTAAAACAAAAAGAGGATAAGTTTCCTCCCTTTCTCTCTCTCTGTGACACCCTCTGCTCTCTCTACACCTGAGTTGGAGGAGGGCGAGCATGTGTCTCAGGCCCACACTACATCTGTTACACTCCAACGTGTGTGTGTGTGTCACACCACCGGTTAGCATGTGCGTTCGTGTGTTTATATATACTCTTGGTGGGTGGTGGTGTGTGTGTGTGTGTGTGTGTGTGTGTGTGTGTGTGTGTGTGTGTGTGTGTGGTGTGTGTGTGTGTGGAAGCAGATGTCATTTGTTCTGAAATCAGCAGCTGGATCCCTAAGTTCCCAGTGGGACCTTTAATGTCTACAACACACACACACTCACACACACACTCTGCCGACCACCAGCCCTACCTGTAGACTATACACTCACGCACACAGGCAGATGTCATGTGGGACAGTGGGACAGTGTGTGTGTATGCGTGCGTGTGTGTGTGTCAGGGACCAACAGGTTGTGTTCTTGCTTGTGGAGGTGAAGTAGTGTGTGTGTGTGTGTGTGTGTATGGATATTAACAGAGCTGAACTGCTGACCGTTAACATATGGAGCAGATTACCTTTATAACCATAGGTAGCACACACACACACACACACACGCACACACACACATACACACACACACATATGCACCCACAGATTTTATATTCTAAACAAACCTTTGAAAGTCTTCCAGCTTTTCCAAGTTTTCAGAGAAGAGTACAAACTTCATGTATAAAACTTTCTTTTCTCTATTTTTCTTCAGTAGAAACAAATGTTAACAGAAGCTTGTTGCATAAAAATCACATTAAAAACAAGGACAAGCGTTAAGTAATAACTGCATTTGTTAAAGCCAATCTTTCTTATTTATTATATTTTGTTAGGTTAAAATATTTTTTAAGAATTTGGTAACACTTCATGGTAATTGTACATGAATTATTATGATCTCATGCATGAAAAAGATTGAATTAATTTATACATCATGAACTATCCAAGATAAACAAGAAGTAATAGCATCTCATGCATGACTTAATGCAAGAAAAATATAGTCCGTCCAGTAAGTTGCAATGTTGCAATGGCAGAAATTAAAGCAAACTCAACCAATCCCTCTGAATTCTGCAACTGCAGATTTTCCACAAATTTGACCAATCATCATAGCTTCCTGTGAGTTTGACCAAACGTCATACATGTACATCTCAATGAACATTGATTCTATTTTGTCACAGGTAGTGAAGATAACAAAAGGTTTGCGATTATTACTGACATTTATTAATGCTCTGTGCATTTTTTTATTTTATACATTTGTGCTTCCTGGTTTGATTGAGTTTGAGCTCCAAGAAGATTTTGCTTCTTTGTGGAATATCCCCTAAGTGCACTTCTATATTTATATAAAAAACATTTTCGTAGAGCTGCGCAATCCTGAGCCTTTTTGGAAAGGTTACTTAGAACACTCAGAACACAGTGTGGTTTTATTCTTCATGGAACAAGTTGCCTTTAATTTATAATGAATTATACTATTTATTTATTTATTTATTTATTTCTTCCTTGTCTGGTTGAAATGGAGTGTGTTGCTGCTGTGGTGATTTTAAAAAACATATCAAATATAGTGAGTAATATAGTGACAAATTTTATCTGGCATTAGTAAATAAAAATAAAGGTTTACAAAAAGGTTGAAAACCACTCAACTAATTTCAATCATCTTGATTTTCTGAGTTATTAATGGTGTTCATGTCTTCTTCGTTGGTAAGTCTGCTGTTAAAGGGACAAAGCAAAAAATTAATGTGATTGATTAACAAAACATTAATTCTTCTTGACTTTATCGTTTTTGATCCTTCAACTAAAGTGGAGACCTTCTCCATATTAACATTGTTGGGTTAGGTAGAACTGGTCCCACAACCCATTAAGCCCATAAATTTGGTGGCCAAAGTGAATTTTTGGTGGCCCAAATGTTACCATATGTAAAAACAATGCAGAAAAGGCAATTTAACACAACTGTGACACTTGTGTTGTCCACTTTTCACATGAATTGTGATGTGGTTTTTCCTGATGGCATTTTTTCTGGGATATTTGGTGGCCACAGAATAACTTTTTGTGGTTAATGTGGAACCTTGGCCCCTGAGTCATGTCTGACAGCCTAGTGGTAAGCCAGTCTGAGACATCATCAAGGCCACCATACAGAGGACAAACTTTACATGCTTTGACCCACTAGCAAAAAAGATCTGACAAGAGAAAAGTTATCTCTTTATTTTACATCCTTTCACTGTTTTTTTTTCCTGGCATGTAATGAGCATTCATACATGTATAACTTTCCTTTTCAGTGTGACCATTTCACAAACATTCACCTTAAAATGCCCGGGGAGTTTAGCCCCGCAGCCAGGCACCATATGGCCGCCTCATACAGGATCTACCCTCGTCCTGACAATTAGGACCACGGGCTAAAACCCTGCTGGATCTGGAGCACAGCCAGATGAGAGGAGGACAGAGGGGAAGTGAGAGAGAGAAAGAAAACAAGAGCAGATTCAATTTAAAGAGCCAGAGAGAAAAAGATAGAGAAAAATAACATAGATAGAGAGAGTGGAAAAGATGCACAAGATTCATCTGAGTGACAGAGAGACAGGGTGAGGAGAAGAGAAGCAGGATGGCTCTAATAATATAATAATAATAATAATAATAATAATAACAATAATAACAATAATAATAATGACAGAAAGGAAAAAAGTAGAGGAGGAAAAACTGACTAAGTGGGCTAAACAATGTTTAGCCAATTAAGCGTTGCAGAGGAATCCATGTGCACAATGAGCCACCCATGACTGAACGCAGAGACAGAGGCAGAGCTGCTTAATTACAGCCTGAAGAGATGTGAGTCTTCATCAGAGCGGAAACAGAGAGAGGGAGGAAGGAAGGAAGGGAGGGAGGAAGTGATTTTTAGTTTTAGGAAGGAAAGAAGGAAGGATGAGAGGGGAAGGGAGGAGAGGAAGGAAACAAAAAGGCTAGTTTGTTTAAAAAAATGAGTCACTTTCAGGCGTAATGGAATCTTCACCTATTTGTTGGATATTCCTCCTGATGTACCTGTGAAATACAAACACTCACACACATGCAGTCGCGCCTACTTGTGAATAAACAGAGGGGCCGAGGAGAAGATGAATTATGATAGTGAAATAAAATAAAAACACAACAACCCGGGAGGTTTATGAAAAAACATCTCACCTCCGAACAAAAATAACAGGCCCGGAAAAAATAAACATCAACACAATATGAGTGTATTCAGGTAGAATTTAACCCAGATCTAAATATAACAGCTGAGAACAAGAAGTCCAATTGTGTTTCGGAAGCTATGAATAAATCAGAATACACTTCTCACAAAATGAACATGCTTTACTGTGAATAAAATGTAGACAGTAAAGTTTATGGTGAGCACAGTGTTCAGCACAGTGAATAAATACAACCAATAAACTTCACTGTGTACCCTGCAGTGAAATAAGTATCAAGAAAAGACACAAAAACAAGCCCAGCCCAATGTAATAATAATAATAATTAAAGCTGCAAGCAGTGTTGTACGGGCCCTCGCACCCATTGGGGCGTGCTGCGACCGCGACTATGGCGCCAGACGCCGACTGGTCGATGAGGTGCTGAATGCTGATGCACCTCAGACACGGCAGGAAGGAATTCAATGACACTCCCTGTCTCCACTAGGTGGCGCTATGGCTATGACTCCTGATTGTTATGTGGCCGGGACTTTTATCAAACATGTGAAATTTGGGGCAGATTGCATCATTTAATCCAAAGTTACAGCAGTTTTGTGTTTCATGGCGAGACATCGAAACTCGACCCCACGCCACGGCCATGCCGTTTAATGCTGACCAAATCTTTTCAGAATTTTTGATCACAAACTTCTGTAGATGGTACACACCGATTTTGAAGTCAATTTGAACAATTCTGTAGGAGGAGTTTGTTAAAATACAACGCATGGAAATCGCCATACTTGACCATGAAATTCAAAATGGCCGACTTCCTGTTGGGTTTAGGTGGAGGGTCCAAGAGAGTTTTTTGTGCATCTGAGCATGATACATGTGTGTACTGATTTTCGTGCTTATTTGTGAAATGTGCCGTGGGGGCTGCTTTTAAGTGGGCGTGACCAAGGCATTTGGCCACACCCACCGCCAAAAGCTATATTATGCAAAATTTTTCACCATGACTAATGCGTGTGCCAAGTTCCATGTGCCATCGAACATGTTTAGCCCCTCAAAATTGCAATTGAAGAGAGAGAAAAAGAAAAGGAAGAAATAAAAATAATCTGAGCAAATCCAATAATGTACTCGCACCATTTGGTGCTTGGGCCCTAATAATTATTATTAATGATAATAATGATGATAATAATTTAAAATACCCATAACAACAGACAGCCAAAGAAGTTAGGCCAAATAAAAGCAGGACAAAATTAAAACTGATGTAATAACACAAGCACCAGGCAGAACGATAAAAGAGATAAGGAATCATTCATTTCTTAATACTTAGAAACAAAAGAATACAAAGATAAATAGACAACACTGCATAATGTCAACAGAAATTCAATAGAAATTAAATGAAATAAAAGATTAAAAAGTATAAAAAGACATCACATATCACACAAATTACATTAATATTGGATGATCCCATATATATGATTTGATGCCCACTGCCAATGTTCAGTGCCAGTGCAGGACGTAGTGTGTCCTTTATGTAGTGATATGAGGTCTGCAGGCCGGGCTGGTCGTATAACCTCAGTTTATCTTAACTGTACTGTAGCGCCAGGTGCACAGATGAAAAGATTTTTTACAAAACACTTTTTAAACGTAAGCCAGGATCGTCCATTATCAATGTTCTGTTTGCTCTTCAATGACTGAATACGCGTCAGCACAACGTGGGTGCATTCAGGTACAGTATGATTTAACCTACATCAGCCATCATCAAGAAAAACCTATAACAAGACTAGATCATATTAAGCTGCTGTGAGCTGATAATTCACCACTTCTGAGTAGAAGGCAGAAGGTAACGTTATCTTAGAGACTGAGCAGACAACACCTCTCTTCCTCAGGGGCAGCTACGTCTCAGAACTACAACTCATCTGTGGTGTCCACAGCTGGTTCTGTACACGCCCGTCATATAAGTATAACCCAGGCTTCACACAGACTCACCCTATAGGTCCAGATGGGTCCAAAGTTGCCTTTGCCAAGTTATCTTCACCGAGCAGACAGGATGACTTGCGCAGCGTGAAGCTACTTCTGGGCACCAAAATGTCCCCAGAAGTACACAAAAACACAAAGAACAACTGCTCAGCTTTAAGAATCTCAGTCAACTGAAGGTTCTCTGATTGATGATTCCAATCATCCGCTGTCAGGGAACAGCCCTACCTCACAGTCTACAACCTGCCAGTGCAAAGTTCTTCACAACATACAATGAAGAGTACAATTCTCTATTTTCTTGAACTTTCAACGTATTTCAGTGGTTACTTTTCAACTTTTCTTTACATTCCCACACTTAAGTTCCCACTACAATATCTTTTGGGCGTCACTCCTCAGCGACCACTTCATCTCCTCTCAGTACTTTCAGACTCCTTTGAGCGGCTACAATTCATTTCCATTTTTGACATATTTATAAAAGTTTTGTTTCGCTTGTATTGGCTTGTTTTAGTTTAAATTTACTTACTTTTAATTTATCAATAATAATTTGTCAAATTTTTATGTTAGCTCCTGAGCTACACTGATGACCTTTTCTAATGTGTGTTAAGGTTGTAGTGGTCATTTGTGTGGTCTGTCTAACTTGTGTTTAATTTTTTTTTTTTCACTGTATATGGGCGACCAACCTGATTTCCTTTTATAAAGTTGTGCATGTCATATGAATTGTTACAACTGATTATATAAACAGTGACTAAATGCCATAAAAGGAGTAAACAGAGTAAAAAGACTCTAATGATTGAACAAAAATAAAAATTAAAAATCAAATTGAAAAAACAATAAATCCACAACTGGAACAAGACTCTCAGAGAGACACACCACATATGGAACAACTCAGAATAAATAGTCCATCTTCAGCCAGTTAAAAGCAGTTTGAACCTGGTTTAATGTTACACATTAAATACAGAATACAATATATTCACTTCATATGTCTGTGTGCGCTGGTTAAATTGGTTAAATTAATAATACTGAACATTTAAATAAGTTGATGGTATGTATCCCTGTCCACCTGATGTATGAGGGTTATAGCACAGTCCACTGGAGGGGAGGAGGAGGATGAGGAGAGGGGGGGAGAGAAACTTCTTCATTTATTTTCTGCTGTGCTGCCTGGCACACGTTTAGCCCGGGGTGACGGCGAGCAGGAAGTATTTCTAAAAACAGGGCAATTCTGGAAAAATCACTGGCAGCGAAAGCCCCCCCTCCCCTGCCTCCTCCCCCCTCGATGTCTTTGGCTGGGTCATTGCATAATTTAGTAATCAACTAAATTAAGGTACGGAGAGATGAACTTGCAGCTCGTGAGCATTTGTGTCAAGTTCATCGGCTTTAGCGGGAAAACGGCGTCCAGGCAGGCGCCGCGCTTTAATGAATCTCAAACTGCCTCCGATTTTCATCTGCGGCGACGAGGGAGGGAATTAGCCGGGGCCCCTGCGTGCACACACACACATACACACACACACACACACACACACCCCACACACACACACACACACACACACACCACACATACAGGAAACAGGCACCATTTGGTGTTTATGTAAATGTGCAAAAACAAAATGGCTGACTGCCAAATCCTGTCAGTAAACAAAGCTTGTTTGAGTGCCAGGCAGAGTGTTGTTAAGGTGGACCGCTCGGGATGGAGTCTGAGCAGTAGGTGGCCCGGCGGGGCCGAAACACCTTAAACGAGGGTGCCGGTGACCATGTAAAACAGCCATTAACTTGTGATCGGATGCAGGAGCGTTGGTCTGCATCTCTAAAACAGGAACATTGTTCCCGGGCCTCTTGGTTTTGGGGGATGGTTGGTTGTCATGGCAGCCGAACAGCCAATAATCATTCAGAGCAGAACAGTGGATCTGACCTACATCAGCTCGGAGGTTCTGACTGAAGGTCCATTCAAATCCCGCAGAAATATCACTGCGATCAGATCAACGTCGAGTTTGAGAAGTCTGAGCGATCGCTGAATGTTCACTTCAGAGGACCTGGAGTGATGTTTTCTCCCACAATCCACTGCAGTTAGGGCCTAAAAGGTGCTTATAAGAGGCATTACAAATCATACTCATAGCCATTGCAGCCAGCTCATTCTTATGCCCACTGCGTCCCCCGATTCATGTCCGTGAGGTTGGACAAAATGTTAAAAACACCTCTCAACAGCAGTGACTACCACAGAGTTGAATCAACTCTTATCTGACAGTGTCAACAAAACCCAAACATAACAGCCTTCATAAAGTTAACATTTTTCATAAGTTTGTTGTATTAGATTGAATTAGATTTAGCTAATGTACTGAGATAGGCAGTCTTTTGCTGTCATTGGGAAATAGCAGTCTTTAAGCATATTTTAATTCAAGTCGTCTGCAAGAAAAGTAGATGTCTGTACCTCCCCTGGGCTCTGTCTTCAGGCAATAGAAAATCTGGCCCCTGGAGGAGACTTTGGCCAATCACAGGTCTGTAAGGCAGTTGACTGTTGAGTCTCATTCACAGAATATCAGTATTCCATGGCAAGAACATGGCAATCATTCAAACTTCAAAATTTCTGTCAAATAAGGTGAACCTGCAACAAAAAAGACCCATAGAACACCACTTCTTCTAACTAGTCAAGTCAATTTTATTTATGTAGCACCTGATCATAAAATAAGTTATCTCAGGGCACTTTTCATGAAGAGCACTCTTTATAATACTATTTACAGACCCAACAGTTCCCACCACGAGCAAGCACTTGGCAACAATGATGAGGAAAAACTTGCAATGGCACTACTTTTGGTTTAGTGCTCAAACTTCAGCTGTTTGGCCACAGGGATTCCTCTCAGTGGTGACTATTGAATAAATCTACTTCTGAACCATCTTACATCTGGTACATGTATTTTTTTCCCACTTCAAGTGCTACTTAGCCTCTTTTTCAACCAGTTCTCATTCCAACTTGTCACATACTGATGTTTTGTCACTGCGCCCTATATGGGTGCACCAGGTACCCTTTACCAGCTGTATGAGACTCTGCCAGACTTTGTCTCTAGTTTGGGTAGGTTTAGGCATAAAAAAATGTTTGCATAGGTGGAGGATAACACCATATTTGGGGTTACAATAACCATGAATGTTCATCAAGCCATTCGCAAGACAAAAGTCACATAATGCGAGTCATGTGGCACATGTGACATTATGTTCCTTGAAACTTTAAATTGCGTTTTGGTTCTCACCCGGGACTATGAACCCCAGTGTCATGGGTCAAAGCATTGTGTTTTTTTGACCCATCCATCTACCCCACCTCCTCCAGATGCAGACTTCTCACTTTTTATACTACACTGAAAGCCTGGTGCGTCTTATACAAACATGGATGGGTTTATATTGAAGGCACTTTAAAGCCCGGTGTGTCTCTTTCAGCCACTAATAGGCACTGTGCGAGTCTGTATGACATCGGTATCTGATGGGTTGGGAATGAGGATGACCTGTCCTTTGAGCTCATACATTCTAGCGATGACACTATTGGCCATTTTCCACACACAGAGCTGGCCTTGCTCAACTTGGTTTGGCCCAGCACGGCAGGGGTTTGCATTTCCATTACAACAGGGCTACCCGCTTGAAGGTGTTTCTTTTGCCTGGAGACGAGCTTGAGGAGACTGTGTTGTTAAATGCTTTTATTATGAAGCAGCGCAAACAGGAAATGTTTTATGCATCAATAGCTATTAGTGCTTATCCTTCAACTACCTTTCAGCGTACTGACATTTATACACATCAAATGACACTTGAACTCCTATCTGTTGTTGTAGTTCACTTGCCATTTTAAGTCATTTCGACGCTTACACTTAAGCTTTCACATTGAGCCCTTCAAAGATTAGGACCATTGTGGAGAATTTAGTGGCACCTAGTGAGGAGGTTGCAGATTGCAACCAACTGAATACCACTCACCTCACCCTCCCCTTCCAAACATGTATGAGAACCTACAGTGGCCATGAAAGAGCCCACCCCGCCTACAGCCAGTGTTTGGTTTGTCCATTCTGGGCTACTGAAGAACATTGAGGTTCAACATGGAAGAGGACCTGCGCTCCCTGTAGATATAAACGACTCAACCATTTTTATTTTCAGGTGATTAGTTGCTAATGACAACATACTTATGAATATTACATTTCATTTCATTTCTTTAAATTTCAATTGCCACTTCTACTCCTTTTATATACTTACTCTTAACTCCTTTACAGTAATGCTTCCACTTCAACCTCCACTTCAGCTCATTTAATTTCAAGAGCGTATTGTTTACTGTAAACAACAGTGGTTAGAGTCTTCTTGCAGCAGGAAACATAACTTTGGAATAAGGGATATGGAAATTTATGGTAAAAAACAAAAAAGTTTCAGTCAGCCATCAGATTTACAGAGGCTCCAGTGTGTCCCTGAAGGCCTCAGCAGGTATCTTTAACCACTTCAGACTGTGTTTGGAGGCTTTAAAGATCACACTGACCTTTTCATCTTCAGGGAGGAGATAACATGTTTGGTACTTAAGGGAAGTAAAGAAATATTCATTAGCTGTGGATGTAATTAATTGGTGCCATTGAGCGTGTTGTATTTAGGCCATTTCCTGGTACCTCAGAGATCGCAAACAGCAAAATACACCAAAGGACAAAAAGTAATAAGGAAGGTTTATTTTCATCTTTTCTCATTTCTTGGTTCAATAAAATAGTTGAAGATTAGAACATGTAATATTTAATCAGCACAACTAATGTTATTAAGGACATTTGTAAGTTTTTATTCACTGAAACATCAAAAATTAAAATATATTCTCTTCCATCCTTCTGTCTTTGCTCCTTCCTCCTTTTGGAAACAGCAGCTGTTGTTGATGTTTCACACTTTCTGAACGCTGTGCACTTTTAAATTATTCAGCATAAATTATCTTTGAAATTATTATCTTTAAAATATATCTAAAATTTAAATCAACACCCGCAATCTTCCTCTCTACTCCCCGCATATATTTTATCTATATTTTGTATCTATTTCGCCTGTTTAATTTTTCTTATTTCCCCTCTTGACATACACTTTTGACATCTTTACTTTCCTCAGGGACAGATTATGAGACAACAGGCCTGAAGGCACAGACTTTACAGGTGCACACCCAGACTGAAAGACACACAGTGTCTCTTTGTAGTTGTTTTGTTCCTCTTTGTAGTTCTTTTATGTCTCTTTGAGGTACTTTTGTGTGTCTGTCATTTTCTGTCTCTGTGGTGCTTTTGTGTCTCTTTACAGTCATTTTGTGTCTCTTTGTGGTACTTTTGTGTGTCTGTTGTGTTTTGTGTCTCTGTAGTACTTTGTGTCTCTTTGTAGTCATTTTGTGTCTGTGGTACTTCTGTGTGTATTTGTAGTTTTTTGTGGTAGTTTAGTGTCTCTTTGTGGTAGTTTTGTTTCTCTTTGTAGTTGTTTTGTGTCTCTTTGTAGTTCTTTTATGTCTCTTCGTGGTACTTTTGTGTCTCTCTGTAGTTTTGTGTGTATTTGTTGTTGTTTTGTATCTTTTTGTGGTACTTTTGTGTCTCTCCATAGTCATTTGCGTCTATGTGAAAGTTTTGTGTCTCCCGATGAAAAGTTAATAACACAAAATAATAAAATACTAAAAGAGAGGATATGTATAGAAATTCATAGGACAAAGAACCAAAAGTTGGGGTATTAAAAGGAAAACAATATAGAGAATACATAAGTTAATAATAATATGTTGATAAAATAAAAGGATAGGGCAACTAGGACAACAGATTAAAATGTATAAATAAATACACAATAAATAAATACGTAAATTTCAATTAAAAACCAGACTAAAAAGGTTGGTCTTGAGTTTGCTTTTAAAAATATCGATACTGTCTGTGGCCCTCAGGTCTTCAGTCGGGCTGTTCCATAGACATGACCAACTTCGGGGATAACTGAAAGGTCACTGCCAGAAGACTGCAGGATTGTGGAGTCATATCTGATACATAGGTAGGACTAAGACTGTTAAGAGCTTAAAACTTGTCTGTCTGGTAATGTTGTGTCTCTTTGTAGTAGTTCTGTGTTTTTGTAGTTGTTTTATGTCTCTGTGGTAGTTTTGTGTCTGAGTTTTTGTAGTTGTATGATTGACTTTCATAAAGAAATATTAATCACTTTTAACAGACGCTCTGTCCCAGAGGCCTCCTGACACCTTGGGCCCCTGGGCCTGTGTCCAGTAGGCCTGCTCAGTGATCCATCTGTGACTTTTCTCGTTGTTTTCCTCCCTCTTTCTTCCTTCTAAGGAAATATTACATTACCCCCTCCTATGCTTTTCTATCACTTTCCGTCCATCCCTCTTGGCCTCCTTTTTCCCCCTCACACCTTCACTTTTTCTTGCTCACACCTATCTACCTCTATCCAACTCCTCCCCTTTTAAAAAAAAAAATTCTGTTTCCCCTTCACAATATTGAAAGTGATGATCCTTGTTTCACTTTTCTAAAGTTGCTTTTTGACATAGGATGTAGGACAGATGGAAAGGAAGGATCACTCCCTAGTATCTGCCCCTGGCTCTCAGTTTGTTTAACTGCACAGCAGAACTGGTAATAATTAGCAATCGGGGACTGGATTAATTTGGTTGAAGTGACGGCGGCGGGTGGGGCCCCGCCCCCCTGCAGCGCGGCGCTGTTTGCTCAGCTCGTGGACGGACGAGAGGGAAAGAAAAATACACTGGCTAATTATTTCAGATAATGCAATTAAGTTATGCATATTTAGCATAAATTCCACAATGGAAATGTAGACGTCAGCAGATACACAGCGAGTGTGTGTGTGTGTGCGCGCGTACAGTGGTCTCTGGTGGCAGGTAGCTACATTAATCTCGCCCTGTTTTGGGTCTCGTAACTACACAGAGGTTATAGTCTGTATCTGAACACGCGTGTGCGTGAGTGTGTGTTTACGTCGACTAAAAATAAGCACATTTGAAATATTAAAAAAATGTTTATTTATCTCTGTCATGCTCAGCTCTGCATACTCATTCCTACATAGACACACACACACACACACTGTATGCAGTGGGCCAGGTGCAGCAGTGTGTCTGTCCGCAATGTGTGTGTTTGCGTGTGTATAGTGGTTGGTCTGTGTGTGTGTGTGTCTCTACCTGCTACGCTAATGATCTGCAGCTGTCAGCAACACACACACACACACAGAGACGGAGAGAATGAGGGGTGGAGAGAAATGGATGGGAAAATTAGAAAAAACAAGGAAAAGAGAAAGAAGGAAAGGAGAAAAGGAACGAGACAATAAAGAAAGGAGAACATGATGGAAAAAGAAATGAAAGGAAAGGAAACGGTTAGAAAAGTAGGAATAAAAATGTCGCGGGCATGGTCATGTCACTAGTTTTCCCTGTGTTTTTCCTTGCCCGTCCCCCTGTCTGTCTCTGTGTTTCTGGAGTTGTGGGCGTGGCATCTCCCTCATTCAACTCACCTGCTCTCTGCTGCTCACCTGAGAACCACCCAGTAATCAACCCTGCAGTATAAAACACCGGCTCCCCTCTCCAGATCGCCAGATTGTTGTGTCAGCCAATTGTGGTACAGTCACACTTCAGGCTGATTTGAATTGTGCGTTCAAGTTTGACTTTTTGCTCATGAATTTTTTCATGGATACCTACCTTATCTATCCTCTGCCATAGTATCACTGCCTACCTGCCTGTTCGTCCCTCTACCACGCTCCCAGCCGGTCAAACCCCTCCAACCTTGCTCGCTTCCTAGCCATCAGTCCACTCCCCTTGGCCACCATCACCTGGATTTTCTGCCTTCATCCACATTCATTATCCTGGCAATAAAAGCCCTTTTTTACCACTCAAGTTCTGAGTTTGTGTTCAGAATTGGGTTCACCTTGTTGGGTGCGACAAAAAGAAGAAATAGTGGGAAAAAGTGAAAAATAAAGTCATAACAGAAAGGGAAAAATATATATATAAATGAGGAGATATAAAGGGTGAAAAATATGGATTTAAGGATTTTAGAAAAAACAAAAGGTAGGAGAGGTAAGGTAGATAATATAGGAGTAAAGGAAAGTTGGCAAAATCAGGGGACAAAGATTACAAAAGAAGAGTAAACGATAAGAGAAGAGGAACTGAAAGGAAAGGAAGAGAGTACAAAAGTCTGAAGAAAATAGGAAAGAAGGAAAGGAGGGAGGGTTGAGTGGGATGAGTAGATGGAAACAAGAGAAATAGAAAAGTAACTGATGAAAAAAGGAGACACAAAGGAGAGGAGGAAGAAAAGGGGAGAAAAAGAGGGGAGAGAAATGTTGGCATCCGTCCAAATCGCAGCCTCTTCCTCTCCTCCGTTCTGGTTTGAATACTGCTGCATGTCATTAGAGCTGCCAATCAACAGCTGCTAACGCTCTGCTGCAGCGTGCAGCTCCATGCAGGCTGACAGCTGCAGCCGACGCCTCGGGGTTCTAAATGGGCTTCACCCGCACGACTCTGAGAGTAGACTTTAAGGTAACCTGCTTCATGAGGTCAGCAGGTCCCAACCCCATTCAAATGGGCCAAAAAGAAGGCTCTGATGCTAGCAAGACTATCAGGATTCCAGTTAGAAAGATTGAACCAAAAAGTAAAATAACATAAAAGTACAAGATGAAGATGCAGGTGAGAATATAGAACTATTGATACTCATCAAACAAACACAAATTGCACAAGAGTCTATCTTGCTCTCAGGTTTACAGTCAATATAGTAGGTGACCCCTGTGTCTTTGTGTCTAGTTACTGGCAGTTTGCTTAACTTGCATGTTTCATTTGCACAACAGAAACTCATGAGGAACTAGGGTTGGGTTCCTATGCAACCAGTACCTTCTGGACCAGATCACAACACAGTTTACAGTGCCTCATTTTCTGCTTCTTTTTAAATAAAAATATCCCTTCAGGCACTATTTGGGCATGGTATTGTTTTAAAAGTTTAATTTTAGCACTGGTATTAGAAAAAGCCCAAACAATACCCAATCCATGAAAAAAAATCCAACTGCCTAGTTTCTCCAATATTCTTAATTGTTGATAAATCTTAAGTCACTGTAAACTTGGAGGGGCGTACTTAGGGGGCATGACTAACAACATTTGAGGACAACTGCACTATCCTGTGTTAAATAATACCTGTTACTTGACATCATCTCTCAAAAACATACAAAAGCTTATTTTTTTGCAACATTTGTTGTTAGTTTTCTCTTTTTCCCTACTAAAAAATTTCGTCCCACATCACCACGGTCTTGCTCAGTGCTTCTGCACTAAGCCTATCTTCTGCACACACAATCAAAGTATTTTAAGATTTGTTCATTAATGTGTTGAGAAAACAAAACAAAGGAAAGCAAAAGAAAACAATAAATCTCAAAGTCATAATGTACAGGGAAGCTGTAGTTTGAGTCTAAAAGGTTTTCACATTGGCAAAATTTGGCTAATTGATGATGTTGAAAGTCAGTATCTCAACTATGGACATGAGAATTTTTTGCGTGAGAGCTGGTACAGTTCAAACACCTGGACACTCAGGTTGAAGTGGAAGCTGTCTTTGCAAGAAAAATAAAAGTTGCTAAAAGTCTCAAGAGTCACCAAATCTAGCTAGAAAGCAACATGTTCTCATACTTAAACAACTGAAAAAGTTGATTGCCAATGATGATTGCCGAAACAACATTCTTAACCATTGGAAAGTACCAGTGACATGCCTACCAGACCTTTGATGTACCAGACCTTTGTCGAACTGGACCTACATCATGCTTGACCTTTGTTGTACCAGAATTCTGTCACACTGGATCTTCGTTGTACCAGAACTTTGTCGCACCAGACCTTCATCTTGCTGGACCTTTGCTGTTCTGGATCTTAGTCGTACTGGACCTTTGTTGTACCAGACCCTTGCTGTACTGGACCTTCATCGTACTGGACTTTCAGCGTTATGTGGTTGATATTGTGAAATGGTTGCAGTTAGGTTAAGTTTAGGCACAAAGTAAAGATCATGGTTTGATTTAAAATAAGTACATTAGTAGTTAGAAAGTAAGTTGTGCTTCCTTAAAACTTAAGTTAGAATAAGTTACAGTTGACTTTGGGTTTCACAAGAAATATGAACTGCATCTGCTGACCCATCCATCCAGCCCAACCTCCTCCATACACAGACTTTGTCACTCTATATACTACGTCAACTGACATCCTCTGTTCCTTTCATAATTACTATGGCCACAAGAGGGTCTCGCCTAACTAAATGTAAATGTGGTTCATAATAAGCTGCTTGCATGGACGGTCCACATGGACGTTTTTCTGGTGAGGACAGCCTGCGAGAATGTGGCTGAGGTGGCAAAACTGCTGAGAAGCTGCGTTGATAGCAGAAAATTTGGAGGTTCAAATCTTGTCTGGATCTTTGAAAAGGAAACACGTGTCTTGCAAGGAAGAGAATTTTATGATACCCACCAACTTTTACTCTTCCAACTGAATGAAATATCGTCTTTAGTATAGCTTGAAAAACTAAGGAAATGGCAGTCACTGGAAGTGGTATACTGGGAACCTCACAATAGAACCAGTCATGATGGGCAAGAGTTTGTGTTTCACCTGCACTGCCTCCAAATGATTAAATTAAATTTGATAGCCATTTCTTCTGTGTTTTTCTCTAGACAGGAAATACTTTTGTTGTCTTTATATTACCAGAGTATTTCAATACCAAACTGTTTTTTTTTCCCCTCCTGTCTGTTACCATCTTGTTCTATGATTTTCCTTCAGTGCTATTATTGTACACTAATATGTGATTACAGTTTAATTGTGTGGTGCGGGGAGTATGGTTAAAATAAAATTGACATTTTAATCATTTTCACCATGGATTACATCTAGCTATGGATTTTCTTGAGTATCGTATTAAATATAATTACTTTATGAAACCCAGAGAATATCTGGGAATTATCCAAACTCCTCACAGAAACAGAAGACAGTGAATTTCCTGGCTAGTTTTAGGTTTTCATTCTGTCTAATGAAACAAACCAGACTGCGAAACTTCAATTTTAAGCCTTCTAGACAGATATCTTTAAATTACTGTATCATTTTCCTTCTTACTGTAAGATGAGCATTCACTGATTCAGAAGATGGCCAGCGGTTCGACAGCTACAAAAAACAATAACTCGTGTGCCTGAAAACATTTTCTCTCTGAAACATCTGCCTTACAGTTCGACCAGTAGAGTCTCAGTGGGGATATTTGTTTTGTCTTTTGTTCTGCAGTGACCAGAGCCCTACCTGTCATCTATAGACCTAGTAATGTGTGTGTGTGTGTGTGTGTGTGTGTGTGTGGTCTCCCTGACTCCTTCAGTTGAATGTGAATCTGTTAACAAAGTCTTAAGTCTCTCTCTGTTTGTTTTGTTCTGTCAGAGGATCAGAGAGCTCAGGTCCGACTGTATCGGCCACGTCTCTAATTAGCAACTGTGTTGTGGAGCTGATAAAAGTTATTAATGCTGTAATGGAACTGAGTGTGGGACTGAGCCCAGTCTCCAATACAGATCACTCACCTGCCTTATCAACAAGCTGCTAATGAGAGTAACACACACACAAACAATTGTGTTACTATATTTGTCAGGACCCATCAGGAATATAATGCATTCATTAGCCCGGTGTTTGTATTGGATTCACCATTGTGACTGATGTTAAAGATCATATAAAGGAAAAAGAGTTTTTCTTAGAAATGCATTATGCATGTTAGAAAAGAATGAAAACATGAAAAGACTGAGAACTATGTAGCACTGAATTGTGGAGTTAGACCCGTAAACTGTTGTGCACAATTTCTGTGTTTAGGACTTTTTGGGCGGACCTGAAACATGGCTTGGTGACGTGCCGGAGCCATGGTCCCCCAACACTATATGCGCCCCACGAACCAACACGCAAACGACACCGCCTCCTCCTCCCCTCACCCTCCATAGCGGAGTTACCAACGAACCTTTAGCAAGTCTTTCACTCCAAATCAGCTCAGCAGTTCACTTCAGCTCACTTCAGTTAACAACCCAACACAGCAGGAAAAGAAAAAGTCACCGTCCTCTGGCTCTGGTGACTCAAACATGTCTGGACATGTCCAATAAAGCTGCTAAATGCAGTGTCCATGTTTCAGGTTATTTTCAGGTCGTAGTTGTGTTTGACACTGAGACTTGTTTGACACTTTAAACTTGTAACACACATGCCTTCACAGTAAGGCAGTGGCTTACTGCCGTCACAGTTTCGCTTGTAACTGATCAGTGATGACACAGGCATGCACATGCATGAACCTGACTATGTAGCAGGCTGACTGAAACTAAAAATATTGCAGGAAAGACAATATTTACTTTAACTTAAAAACCAAAATCAAAATAACATATTTTCCTTCTGGCCTGTAATAATCTAGATCGTTTCCGTTTGAGTTGCAGAGTTTTGGAGATATCGGCTGTAGAGATGTCTGCCTTCTCTGCAATATGGGGCCATATTGCTCTCGACTTGTGGCGCCTAAGGCACCGAAAAAATACATTAAAATATTTTCAAAACCAGAGTCTCTTTCCACAAATCATGACCTGGCTACTCAAGATAATCCACAGAGCTTGTTGTGAGCAGTTTCATGTAGGAACTACTTTCTTTCTGAAGTAGAATCTACCAGAAGTACTTTAGAATCTCCTGGAACTACTTTCTTTTCTACTAGAAAGAAAGTAGTATGTTTAAAGCATTATTTTCTTTAAAATAAAAAATAATAGTTAAAGTTTTTAATGTCAATGTCATTTGTTTCTGCCATCTTTGTTTGGATTAGGAAGCAGTAAAAACAAAGGAAAATGGTTTGGAAATCTTTTATTTTTATTGCGCAGTAAACAGAAGCATATTTTTTTCATCCAGGTCTTTCTGAACTAACTTCAGAACAGCTATAATGTTCATTACCCTCTTGGTTTTCTCACGGAACAGCATCTGACTGAAATGTCATGGTTGTATATGAGTCTGGTAACTTCGTAGGACATTTAAAAAACATTGAAGAAAGTGAGTTTAAATTCCACAGCAGTTTGGACACGAGGAGAACCTTTAACCTCTGACCATTCAACATTTCTTTAAGATGACTATGTTCTTTCACACACCTGCTTCACACTGGAGGAAAAATAAACATGAAAAGAAAAAGAAAGACAAAAACATAACGTCACCAGTGGTCAGATTTAAATCTGATACCCCCATTCATCACAGCAAAGTTTTCCAGACTGGGAAACCCAAACGTCAAAATACTGGGACAGGAAGAATGTCTGTTGTCCTGGCAACCGGGTAAATATTTAAGGATGTGGGGAGCTTGTTCAACTGGTGAACTGGTGACTGAGGGCTCTGTCTCACCCTCCTGACCTCTGTCTGTCTTTTCACCTGTCTATCTGTCAGCCCTCTAGTTTCTTTCCCGCCATCATCTGGATCTTTTTTTTTTTTTTTTTTTTTTAGATTCAGTGAGCTTCAGAAAAAAGCAGAAAAATCAATAAAATGAAACAGAAACCTAAGTTACTTACTACTTTGGATGTCTCATCTCATGCCAAAATTAAATCTCAAACAACCACATTAAGCTATTATCAGACTAATCTGTCTGATAAAATGTGCCAACACTGAACTACCAGGCAGGTAAACTGATGGTTGCTGGCTTAAGTCTTATTCACATACAAGTAAAGGTGGAAAAACAAAGAACCTGTGCTGCGCGTTCCATGTTGGTTGGTGCAGTATGCACCTGGTATTTTCCCTTGGAAGTTGGCTACAATGCTCATGTTGCTTGCAGTAGATCGCTACGTTTCACAGACATAGCTACCGTAAACAGTCTCTTTGTAACACGGTTGGTAACTACACCTGTATGCTGATGATCAACAGCTCAACCTACAAAATAAACACTAAAACAACATAAAACTTGGGAAAACTTGCAGTTTACAAGTTTGATGTGAGGTCACGAACAGTTCGTATCAATTCATCCTATTAGAGGCCCTCAAACTGCTTGTTAACGTCCACTGAAGACATGAAAAAAAGAAAAACATGAACAATAGTGGTTGTTGCATTTGCTTGTTCTCCCTTGCAGTTAGCTTGTCAGTTGACCTTTCGCTAAGCCCCACCTCCAGCAGCAACTGTCCAGTCATAGCTTGGCAACCGTGTGCTTCCTTTTTCCACATTAATTGAGTGGATTTCTGTCACCGTGTAGATATACCAGCCGTATTTCACCATCCGACCAATGTTTGATGAGATCTAAGCTAGCTTTAGCCTTAGTCTTTTAGCATTTACATTATACTACATACACAGCTGTTAGGTGCCTTTACATACTTACTTTCACAGCGTTCTTCAGGCGAGTCAAGGTGTTAGCAGTAGTTTACATCAGCCAGCTACACTTATAAAATCTGCTTGTGAGTTATTATTTTAGTTGACAAAATCCACTGTTGTCAGCTAGAAATGAGAAGCTGCTTTTGTTTACGTCTCATGTTTCAAAAATTACTTCCAATTTCAATGTTATATCAGCCACTGTTATCACTGTAAACTGCATAAATGCAGTGCGAGAATGGAAAGTTTGGCAGACTTAGCAACAAGGAGGGCGGGGCTTAGTGAAGAGTCAGTTGTGCAGTATTTCAAAATTGTGGTTATTGCAGCAGCCTGAACAGCTGACAACACGCCAACACGTGATCAATACAAATAAATATATAAGAGGATTTGCTCCTGTTCTTTCTCAAACCAAAAACCCACTGTGAAGTTTCAGAGGCAAATCTTCCACTTTATAAGTCTACACATGGCCAAGATGTTCACACTGCCAACTCACCAAATATGGCTGCTTGGTCATGCTGCTGTCATGCTTCATGCTGTTGGAAACCCTCTACATAATTTTTGCAAGTGCAGGCCTCTGTTATCATAATCGATAAACAACATCCACATATGCAACAAAACTTTTTGGTTAAGTTTAGGAAAAGACCAGGGTTGGGTTACAATGAGTACCTCAGTTACAAAAGTTCACGTAACTTACGTAGACTAAGCAGTGAATCAGAGAAGCCACACCTCTGCACAACACCAGATTTTGTGTAAATACAGCCAAAGTGATCCTCAGTCTGCTCTGCCTGTGTGTGTCTCTGTGTGTAAAACTCTCGGCTCTTAACAGAGAAATGACACACAGTGCGATGGAACCCTTGGTTGCTACTTTTTTACATTCCCGATACTAAAACCTGTGTGCAGTACTGGGGTCTACACACCAGTGCCAAACAGGCTGAAGGCCAGAGGCGTCCCGAGCGCAGCAAAAAATGAGAAAATACATAATGTCCTTTACACAGACGTTATCTTAGGCTGAAAGATGTGATGGTGGAAAGAAAGTGTAATGGGAAAAAATATTTCCCACAATGGAGGAGGATGACCAACACTGTCTCTCTCTCTGATTACATTGATATGTCTCTCTGTCTCAGTCCACAGCAGCTGCTTCAACTCCACCAGTCCAGTGTGTGTGTATGAATGTGTGGTGTGTGTGTGTGTGTGTGTGTGTGTGTGGTGTGAGTGTTGTGGTAGGATCAGATAACAGAGCATATTTTCTCACCAGCTGACTGTATGGGAAATGGATTATCCTAAAACCTGCAGGTTTACATTTCATTACATTTCCGCCTTAAAGCCACAACTCCCAATATATCACAGCATGAGACACACAGTTCACTCAGGGCTAAAGGCCTCTGACTGTTCATGATATTTGGTTTACTTTAAAAGAGGAAAGCTTTTGAATTCCTAAAAATGAGTTTGCTATCTGCATGCACAAATACAGGCACTTTATGGAAAGAGCAGCCTGATGAAAGTGCAAATGTAATTGTCATTATTATCATTTTTTATTGTAAAGTTTGTCTTTTTCAGCCACTTGGTGGCAGGATACTCCACAGAAAGCTTACAGACACACAGTCTGACATCAGCATGTTACAAAGTTTGCTAATGGTGAGCCAGACAAAAAAAAAAAAAAAAAAAATAAATCATTATCCCATTAAAGCTGTGTTTGTGTCCACCTAATGAATATAAAAGTCCAACACGCAATCTCTTTTTAGCTCTGGTTTGGTCTCCACCAACTCCTGTGAAAAATATCTGACTTTTCAGCTTCCAGGGGCTGTATTCACAAAGATTCACAAATTCTAAGACATTCTTATAATTGTGACTTTTTTTTTTTAAAGTTAAGAGTAGATCCTAGTAAATATCATTCGCAATGCAATGTATCCCTTGAAAGATCTCCAAAAGTGAAAAACTGTTAGGAGGGAGGAGTTTTAACTTTAACTTTTTAACTTTAACCTTTCAACTGCTTAAGAGTTTCTTAAGCAAAGGAGAAACTTAATTTATATACTACTTTTTATTAATGTTACAAAGTGTTTTACAAAAGAAAATAAAAAATGGCATTCATGGACAGAGCATGCTTCCTCTGTTAATATCACTATATTAAATACTAAAAATTATCAGATGGTAAATAAACAAACAAATAAATATTACATAAATATAACAACTATTAGCACATGGAAAGGCTACTGCTCAAGTACAACTGTGTTTTTAAACTCAACTACTTTTTAAGTCTGGCTTACACTTTATTCAACTGATGTTCTTAAATAGTATTCGTAGCTACACCATTACTGAACAGAGATTAAAGTCTGTTGATTTTACTGTCCATTCTATGCCCATTGTCACTACGAGTGCTTTTTTGGATCAACCAATCACATTCTTTAGATGCATGAGTCATAATTAGCAACAGCCTCGACCACAACTCCTCACTGAGATAAAAGTTTCTGTCCCCTCTTTGCTCACAGTTGCTCTGAGAGTTTTCCTAAATCACTCCTAAGCCAGGATTTAAGAGCTCCCTGAGAGTTAGAATATTTGTGAATACAGGCCATAGTGTTCCACTTTCTTCACCAGCCAGTCCTGTAACTTGTCTGTCGCAGTTCAGTGTAGTGGGTTCATCTGATCTTGTTTGCCTGCAGCTGAGACTGAACTGTACAATGAAAAGTGTTGTAAAACCAAAACTATGAGCTGAAACAGGCTAAAAAGCTCAGCAGACCTGGTGAGAATTTCCTTTGTTTTTGTCAGTGCAAGTTATCACATTGCACACAGTCATTTGATTAGTTTGCAAGGTAAAAGTAATGGTTAGTAGAGCTTTCATGATTCTGAATCATGAGATAATTAACTAAGTAAATTAACTTGGGTACTGCAATCGCAGCACTTATGCTTTACTTGAGTATTCCTACTTCTACTCCATTACAATTCACAAGCAAATATTGTATCTTTTTTAACTTTTTTTGTAACAAACCTGCTTTGTTTCAAAGCTTTCTGCAGAATGAGCCACATCTCACATCGTATGCTTGATTAAAATGTGATGTTGGTGCCAGTACAGTCCAGCCAAACCTTAGATATCCACGATACTCTTTGATCAGTATTCGTACTTGATTTACTGATATTTAATTCTCTCGAGAAGGATAAAGGTGAGTTTGGTTATCATACTTTCATTTTGCGAGCAGTAAAAATATTTCTCTCTTCTTCACAAGAATTATGACAGTCTAATTGACTGATTGGGACTAAATTTGCAGATTATCTCCCTGTTCCCCAGAGGATAAGATTTTAATGACCTCGTGACCTTTCCTCTAACGTCACCCTCAGGACAGATTTAGGCCAATAAATGTTCAGCTCCGCTACTGGTCCGACTCCAAGAAAAGCTCAATCATCAGTATGTTTTTTTGTTTGTTTGTTTGTTTGTTAGAACAATTTCATATTGTGGCTGTTGTTTGTTTCATATTGTTTCAAACTCTGAAAAACCTGTACATGTATGTGCACACACACACACACACACAGCCCCCACCTTTCTCAGACTGCAGGTGCAGCTGCTCAACTAGCGGCTGTGAAAAAATTATGTGTGTGTATGTGTGGGAGAGAGAGAGAGAGAGAGGGAAATGGTAGCACTAGGACAGTTAGAAGTAAAAGAAGGTGAACAGGAACACAGATAGATAGATAGATAGATAGATAGATATTTCTCTATATATGTGCTCTAAACTTTTGCTGTTGTATTTAGAGAATGAAAAATGAAATGTTAAAAATGGAAAAAAAAATTAAGAATGGAAGGAAAGGAGAGCAGCAAGGGAGAGAAAAAAATGAGGGAGGGAAGGGGGCGTTCATCATGAACATCTGGCCCTGCGGCTATGAAAGGACTCCCCGCTACACACACACACACACCCCTTCCCCTGTGTAAATCTGTCTGGGCAGGTGAGGTTTAAACTCAGCAACATACAGACTAAAATTATAATCTGAGTCAGGACTTTAGCCTGAACAAAAAAAAAAAAAAAAACTTTAACAAATGTGCCTGATTTCAGTTGTTTTTTTTTTATAAAAAAAATGTTTTGTCAATTACCCCCCAACCCATTTTTTTCACGTTTTTGTTTATTATTATTATCATTATTATGAATACTGTATATATTTAATTAAAGTGTGTCTGTGCACATGGTTTTACTGTCATTTGGATTAGATTTGGCTGTAAATATGTTTTTTTTTATTTATGTCTGTGTCTCAGTCCTCACCGTAGTCTGGTGATTCTGACAGTTCTGTGGCGCATCTCTGACAGCGCTGACACTTTTTCACACACTCAGCAGCTGAGGTTAAAACACCCGAGTGTGAATCCCCATCACCAGATATATGGGAAAAAAAATGTTCTAACCAGTTAAAAAACAGGTTCTCACATTATAAGTATTAAGACAGATAAAATAATGTTATCCCATCTTGTTCCAGCTCTCCATTAAAGCTGTATGATGTTTACAATATCAATATTCAAACCAAAGACTCAGTGGGGAGTCCCAGTGAACTCAGCCTCCAGGACAGACGGTGGCCAGTCTCACAGGGAATACAGTACTGAGGTGGTTTCATTGCTGGGTTTGGCTCCTGGCACCAGGAGGCTGAGTCAGCTAATAGGATGGCCAGCTGTTTGGCTAACTGAGCGAACTAGCTAATACCAACTCTAGTTAATAGCAGATAGTGGTTAGCCTACTTTAGTAAATTAGCTAACTGCTATACATTTATCAGAAAAACTCTGTAAACCACCTTGGTACTGTGCTCTGTCATCAAACTGGCCCTGTAACATTTAATGGCATCTTTGTGACTAGTCTACTTCAGTTGAAGTCCAGGAAAATATTCATGACACGCTTATAAAGGTCTCACAACAGCCAGTGCCAAAACCACATGACAATTTAATTTAATGTTATAACATAAAGCTTAACAGTTTCTGTAAGTTTGATCATTTCAAGTTGTCATAGAAAAGATAACATCAAACAACATCAATTTTGCTTGAAAAATGACATTTGAGCAAATGATACTTAAGGGCAACAGCCATAAACATACATAAAGACTATTTCATGTTCATGAAAAGAAAACGGATACAAAAATAGCAGTTCACCCCTACAGCTTTGTGCAGTTATGTACAGTGTCATGACTTTTTACAAGATTTACAAATGGTAGCGTTAGTGGTAAAACAAGTAGCAGGCTAACGCAAGTGACAGTTGTCTAGGCAGCACATAAAAAAGGCGTTTAGCAGGGAGGCTGAAGCTAACAGACTAACACAAGCAGCAGTTGTCCAGGCAAAAGAGCAGATTAATGTTAGCAGAGGAGCTAGCGCTAACTGTAAGCTAAAATAACACAAGCGGCAGTTGTCTTGGCTCACAAATCTCAACACACAAAGGTACAGAGTTAACTCAGAGTTCTGAGAGGACTGTGGCACTGCTGCCAACTAGCAAGCCTCAGCGTCCCCTCGATAACCTGGAAGCTAAACAGGCCTGCTTTAGGGATGACACAGAACCTCAACAGACAGCTCTCATTCTTCACCAAAAAAGATAGCACAAAAACACACAAAAATATAAAGCTTCATGTCAGTCTTATGCACATCCCTTCAAATTAAGTGCTGCCAAATGCTTTCCTGCATAGCATGAGTTTGTACTGACTGACCCACAGATGAGTCAGATGGGTTGAGGAGAGCAAAAATTTCATGAAATTTCATGTTTCAGTTTCAAATATTCAGGTCAGATAATCCTGAGCAATGAACTGTGTTCACGTGCTGTTCACATCTATTCTTGGTTTACAGTTCTATTTGTGTGTAAATACAATTCCAGTGGAAATACTGCACTGAAGAAGAGATCTTATGCAGATTTAATTGTTGAGGTGAGACTTTTAGGCTTAGCTTCATTCATCAACAGTTGTGACCTCCCTTGTTTTCCACTACTGTAAACTAGAAGCGTGATTCTTACATCCCAGCAAACCCAAGACCGTCTCCATCTTCGCCTGTGAATGGTGAGCTCCTCATGAGCCTGCAGTCGCTCATTATGACATCACATAATCAGCGTAAAACTCGCCGAGCCTTTAATCCTCCACGATCCAGATTGTTCCTCTGTGCTGGCCTCTGTTCATTACATTTAATTCATATTATCTCTATAGATTTAATTCTAATTAATTTCATTAGCAAAAGTGGGGCTGCAGAACATGGCTCTGACTGACCTGAACTGTGACCTTTCAGATTTGCAGAACAGCAGATTGCGGACAACATTGACTGACGGGATGTGGCCTTATTTAGTTAGATGACACACATACACACACAAAAACCACAGAACAGACAAAACAGATAAGTTCTCACTCTCAACGCACCAAATACAGCAGCTTGGTCAGTGCCTCTGTGCTCCAAACTTTGACACTGTAGGCACCCCTGTAGTGTCATTTCAAGAGGCATCCCCCTCATGTTATGTGCCATGTATGAAGGTGGTGGAGGTGGGGTGGATGGATAAGTTAAAACAAATGCAGGACTTTCACCCAGGAGACCGGGTTTCTGTCCCGTGTGACACAGTCAACACTGACTTCTTTCCCTCTTTCCACCCCTGTAAAATTAGCCTAAAAGACCTATCCAAGGCATACCCAAAGTAAATTGGAAGCTGCTCTGGTTTGGCATAGTTTAAATCTCTTTTCTAAAGTTTTTTTTTCCCACGTTTTTTTTTTTTTCTTCCTGAAAAATTATGCCTGCAGATGAGCTATAATTGTGACTTCTTAGCTGGAAAACACAGCATTTAGTCTAACCTGGTCCCAAGTTTAAATGTGATAACAATAACACAGAAAATTGCATATCAAAGGGTATGTCTGGACGCCATTTGAGGATCCCAAACCCTCCTGTATGAGAGTAAATGAAACATAAATACATTATAGTTCTTCGTCCCAGTTGAAACCATACTTTCTGCATATCTGTGGCACTGACTGTACCTTATGTCGTGGTTGTATCTGTAAATGGCTGGCATTGATCGAAACTCAAGAATCTCAGCAATGGTATGTCACATGAGTATGCATGTTTACACAGTAGTTGCGTACTTTTGTCGAAGCACAGGAGGGCTGTTCAGTAACATTGTGTTACATACATGAACAACCGAAGTAGTTTTTGTGCCTTTATTTTGAAAGTCTACCTGGACGTTGCATTGCTAACTTGACTGAGTAGCCCTACACAAGTGTAGGGCCGCTGACAAAGCTGCCATATTTGATGAGTTGGGAGTGAGAACAGGTTTGTTAAAAACAATAGTTTTGATTGTCTGCAAGGGGCCACCAGAGCCTACGTTTAAAAAAAAAAAAAAAAAGCTCAAGAAATCAAGGAATCCTGTTGGCTTAGTTGTTTTCAGACACTGTACACATGTCCTTAGTTTGAATTAAGCATCTAATTTTGGTCTTCCTCGTTTTTTACTGTGAAAAAAGATAAGACAAATGAGCTCAGTTTAAAGCACACCATCAAGTCTCTTCACCCAGTCAATGGTCAGGTGATTTTCTGTCACTTTTGAGACAGTCCCTGAAACTTTGCCTCCCATCGCTTCTCTTTTCTTCTTTTTCTTTCTCTCTGATGGACTAATTATTGTCGTTGTTCTGCCGCTCGCGCGCTGCTGGCTGCCAAATGGAATTAAAAACCAATTATTGATAAATGAAGAGTGGCTTTAGCTGTGTGTGTGCGTGTGTACGTGTATGGTGTGTGTGAGTGTGTGTGTGTGTATCTGGAACCGAGCCTGGACCAGAGTACTACATCTGTCATCCAAACGCCGTGACAACCACTCATGTGTGGCGTCGCATCCTGTGCAATTCAACACACACATCTGCACTGCAACGCCTTCGCTGCAGGAGTGTGTTGTGTGTGTGTGTGTGTGAAATATGTTTTATTGTGCATCTGTGCTCTCATATGTGTGTTCAGATGTGTGTATGATGTATATCTGTGACATTTTAGCATGTGCATATGTACATGTGTGCAGGTGTGTGTGCAGGTGTGTGTGTGTGTGTGTGTGGAAAACTGATGATATCTTTGACTGCGTGTTTGTTGTGTGTTTTCTGTGTATGCGTGACAGATTGACGTGTGCACAGATGGTGGCTGATGAACATATGAATTTCTCTTCACACTTTACATGTTGACATGACAACAGTTTTAAAGCACATATGATGCAAATTTCATAAAACGAATCAAATTAAAACAAACTCTATTGATCTCGTGTGGAGTATTAAAGTCACAGGAGAAATAACATGTCATGTCTGTCCATCCTGGAGGAAATCACTTCTCTGTTGTCGAAGTTTCTGTCATTTTTTTTTTTTTTCCTGAAGATCATTTTCCCCTCTGAACTGAGGGGTCTAAGAATAAAGTCTGTTCTGTACAGGTTTTAAAGCCCTCTGAAACAAATTTGTTTCAAAGTTCGGCATGAATGACTTGGACTTACAATATAGCAGGAAAGAAATAAAAATGGCAAGGTGCATAAAAAGAAGAAGAACATGATCATAACATGCAAGGCAACTTTATTTGCTCCTTTGAAACACAACCATAATACAAACTGCTCGACATAACGTGAAGAAATTCATGAAAACACTTGAAAACACAATGAAAAGGAAAATAAAATAGTGCAAATATGCAAAAAAAGAGGTGTGAAATGTGTCTCTGAGAGGTTTGTCCTTTGATCTGCGAGTTTTTATATTCATGTCAGGAGCTTTGAAGGCCTCGCACACCTATACACACATGGTTTCAGTCAGAGCTGATTACACCTCGGATCAGGCTGAAGTCAGCCGGAGCCGTGATTGTCGTTAATTGATGTCATCAAACTAAATGATGGTGAGATCAGACCAGATCTGACATGGTGAGATCACGCTGTATTCGCTGTACAGTGCACCGCACTTAGACCTTTTATTTGAGTGTCTGGGTTGAAATTTGTGCTCATGGCACCACTGTCCGCTCCCAATCCTACAATGGAATGTACCACATTTTATAGACAGAAAAAAATGCAGTTGTGCAACTCCATTCATGCACACTAATTTTCCATCAATATTCAGAATATGGCAATATTCAGAGTTTGATGCAGCTCGTGTAAACATACGCTGGTATTATTCAGGTTTTAGGAGCGTTCTTTGCACATGTAAACAACAAATTCACAATATGCACCTCAATTGGGGTTTTTACAGAAATTTGTGACACACAACCTATTCTGCTCTCTGGTGTAAACAAACCAAATAGTCAACAGTTTGCAGGACTGGGGTAGAAATGCGGCACAAAAGAAAATCTCAAATTTGTGGTCGGAGGGAGAAAAACACCTACTTTTAAACATCATTTGAAACATATGATATGAAAATATTTTTTCATTTGTGCATTTATCACAGTGCTGACCTTGCCACCGGTGGAAAATGTTGGAAAAATAAACTATTTTAATGGAAAGAAGCATCTATAATCTGAGTATGCACAGTTGCATGTAAACAGGAATATTGAAGGCATATTCATTTTCATTAGCCATGTAAATAGTTTAGTAGGAATAAGGGCAAAAAACAGAATATTGTGTGCATGTGAAAGTGGCCAATGATGCAAAATGATGATTAATATGATGATTAATTAAACAAAACAGCCGCGACCTTGGTCCAACTGACAGAGGTGGTGCATTAAGTTCTGACAGGCTATCATCACAAGCTGGAAAGGCAAAACTACGCAACACTACAAAATGAGCTGCGGTTGCACATGAGAGAGAGAGAAGACCCAGAGTTTAATGAATGTTTTGTCGAACAACTTTATAAAGAGAAAAAACTCACAAAAATTCAGGCAATTTTCAACGTGAGGATGAGAGAAGAGAGGAACTGAACAGAACTGGCCACATGCCAACGTCAGACGCATGGCTGCCTACAAACCAATCAACTGCAAGTACAGGGAGACACAGCTCACATACTGTAGGTGATGACAACAGGACATATAGGTGCGTCATGTATAGATCTTTCACTGACAAAGCCCACACCATATGTGCAGTATAAGAGGGAGTTTATTCAGATTCGTGACAGGAATCAGGAAGGATGGGATGAAGGCTGTGTATGGAGGGATGAAGGGGGTCGAGGGGAGGGATGAAGGGGGCTGATTGCACGGGGATGAATCAGGGTTGCGGTTTGGCTAGAGCAGCTAGGAACCTGAGGGTGCGGACTCAGGATTATTTGGTGCTTTACTCCCTCTGTGGTTCCTGAAGTGGATGAATGAAAGAAGAATTACTTAGATGGAAGTATGAACACAGCATGTGTTTGATGGTGTGAGGAAACCGGAGCGCCCGCAGAGACCCACGTGAACAGGGAGAACGTGTGAGCTCCCTGCAGGGGCGAACTCAGACCTTCTCCCTGTGGCCACCGCGATGACTGCTGAGCTGCCATGCTGCCCGCTGAGTGGGGAGAGAGAAGACAAGAATGGGTTTTTTTTTTCTCGAGGTGACGGGTCACGAGAACTGAGACAAACAGGGGCGAAGAGTGAGACATGTTTATATACTGTAGGCATGCACAGGTGATTATATTAGCAAGACACAGCTGATTGTGTTTGTAAGAATGTGGCGTGATCTTGTTCCTGATCCTCGGGTCTAATAACTTCATTTATTGCTCTTACTTTAGTGTAGCGTGAAACCAAAACTAACAGAATGTCACAAAAACATGAACCTTATGGATTATATAGAGGGACTAGTGAATGAGACTTAAAACGTAGCCTTATCCCGTCATTATCTTTTCCCTAATCAGCGTTCATTTGAAACTCACAAAATACTAAAAATTAATTTGTAGGGCTCATTATATTCAGTTTTCATATAATATATAAAAAATATATGATATATGAAAACATAAAAAATACAAAAACCTGTGTGAAAACTGGATTACATCACAATTTACTATTCCTCTAGTGACTTGGATGCACACTCAGTGGTTCAAGTGTTTTCTTGCCTTTTGTTTCATTCTCTATTAGGTGATGTTAAGCTAAGAGGTTACTTATTTTTAGGGTTCGAATTATACAAAACATCACATGCATGTATATATGGAAGTTCAGGGTTACTGCAAAAAACATTCTACTGTTGCGACTATAGACAGTTCATACTGTAATTAACATTTCATTGAGGCTAAGTAACAACTACATGGCTACTCTTTCAAAATCAAATAGTGCATTTATTAATCAAGAGCAAAAAAAAAAAAACAAAAAAAACAAGAAACAAACTCCCCAGTGACGCATCCAACAAACAGAGCAAGCAGCACTGTCTTAATTAGTGAAGATAAATGTTCGGAAATTGTAATGTAAAGACCGAATACACACACAAAATTGGTGTCTTTTTACTGTTATTATTTATTTCAGGAACATCATGTTTTAGAGCTCCCCTTTAATTTCTCAAAGCAGGCTTTCAGGGGAGCTCATGTCCTTTTCAGGGGAGCTGAGCTCCCCGTAGCTCCTCCCGTAACTCGAACTATGCCTCTTTTACTGTAAACTGTGGTAAACCTGATAAATGTCTTTTTGCCACATGCAGAACACTCTGCATGAAATACAGCCTAGAATCATCTTAAAAAATCTTTTGAAGACCTACGAAAATGATGAGCCTTAATAACACAATTAATTCAGACACAAAACACACACACACACAAATGTCTCCATACATACAGTTTAAAACATGCCCCACCCCCAACACACACACACACACAGTAAATTATTATTAATCCCAGTAATAATGGCCTCACTATGAATCCATCAACTGATCTCTATCTGTGAGGACTATTTTTAGAACTGCTGCAAGGGAATATGTGTGTGTGTGTTTTTACATGTATATCTATGTATATATGTGTGTGTGTGTTGTGTGTGTGTGTGTGTGTTGGTGGGGGTCGTGGGACTGGAGTTGTTTTCCAGAAAATAGTTTTGTAATTACATCTGCGAGGGGGGAAACTCGTTATCTGCGTTAGCGAGCGGCCGACGGCGAACGCTTTGAAATATGGCTCCTCTTCAGCGCGGCGACGCCAAAATACTGGTAATAACTGCTGATAAACAAGGCGAGTGTAATTGCATCTATTTGCATTTTTAAATAATGCCGCTGAAAAATAAATGTGTTTGCTGTAGACAGTGGCTGCTAGGTGTAAACTGCTCAGTCCCTTTCGCACGGGGGGGAGCTGCCTTGTTTTTTTTTTAACATTTCTGCCTGTTTTCATTTCAGATTATCGTTTCAGCTTTTTAATAAGCTGATATATTATCTCATTATTTTTAAGGATTAATATTAGTATTATTTCAGAGGTTAAAACCAGGGAGACACTGCCGCCCTTCAAAAAGTTTGAAATGCTTTTCAATGACATAAAACATTTTGTTTGTGTTTAATGAGGAGCTCCACTTTCAACAATTATCCTAATTCTTCGCCCCGTACACATAATCATATACATTAGATTCTTGTTATATTAATACATGAGATATTTCAAATAATACACATTGTTTGCAAAAGAGGTATTTTATCATACAAATCATTTAAAACAAATCAAAGTATTGGACAAACTGAAATTTTAATCTGATGACGATCTGAAACAAAAGTCAACCTGCTGGTGTCACCAAAGATAAAGTTAGGGATCCTCTGTGGACCGTGGGAATTTCATAGCAATATATTACAGAGGCCCCAGTGCTGTTACATGTGGTTTAGAATTCTAACCGGCGGAAATCATTTTATTCTGGCCCCAAACTACAGGAGTTTCTGGTCGATTTTCCTCAGATTTAGCCCTCCCGAGAATCAGAAGAGAAATTTGGGCCTTGGACCTCGGGTCGGCACTGATGTTCAGCCAAAATTATCCAGTAATGTGAGGGGTTGACAGATCCAGTCCTTCATTACGCTTCATCTGATTTGTTCTTAGAATCTTTGAGGCCACCTGGATCATTTTAAATGTGTTTGATATTTAAAATCTGGATGATTACTTGGTACAAAAGTGAAAGAGAGGTGTGCCCTTGTGGCTAACATTAGCTTGCATGCTACTGCTCACCATACATGCCAACCCTCCCAATTTTCCTGGGAGACTCCCTTCTTTCATTGCCCTCCGGATCACAATTCTCGACTATTAGTCCCAATTTACGTCAAATTTTCATATCTTTTTTTTTTTCTCTAGAGAGTTATAAAGAAAAGGGACAATTTTTTCTTACACTTAGAAAAACTGTTAAAATATTCATCCTGCTATTGTAATAAATATGAGATTGGACTACTAGGTAAGTCACCTGCAGGCATCTGTTTGTCAAAAGAAGTGATTGTTGCTTATTATATTGTTTGAAACTCACCTCCCACTTTGGTTTGGAAATGTTTTTAAGGTTTCAAGGTCAGCAAGTATACTGCTGACAGATATCAAAACTATTAAAATCTCAGCTTCAGCTCTCACGGAAGAATAGACATGCTGTGTTGACCGTGTCTCCACAAATGTTTTCTCATCCAGACGCCTTTAACTGTTGTTTTTTCTCACTGCAAAGAATTAATTACTACAGTGAGATGCTCTGCTACGTCAGTCTCCATCGTTTATATCTGCTTTCCATGAAATCATGTGTGTGATCACGTGTTTTTATGAAATCATGCAAGATTGTGCTCCCTCTTGCAGGATAATCTCGATAGTATCCTGTAGTGTGTGGTGTGCCACTATGTTAAAATCTTGTAGTGTGTGGGTGTTTAAGATGAGAAAGAAGAGGAAGTGAAGTTTCTCCTGATGTGTGTGGTGCAACCTGATTTTTAAATCTGTTTATAAAACCTCTGTAGTGTCAGGGGGTGAACACTCCATCAACCGAGCCGCCAGGCCACCAGACCTTTTTTACGGTATAAATCATATCACGAATGATGGCTAAATTCTATTTAGCTGCTTCAGTTTCTCATTATGCATGCTGGCTCACTTGCTGCCTTTAAGTGGGGTTGCATCTACTGTGTTCCCAAGAAGAGTTCATAAAAATGCCCCCCTCGATCTGTGACATGTTTGCTGACATTTTTCGGAAATGACAGGAAAATGTTAATATTCCTATCGACCTCATCTTTTCATTGTCCCTTTGCATTTCCTGTTTTGTTACCCTCTTGTTACCCCTAAAATACACTGCATGCGGAACGACTCCGGAACATTTCAATTTTAGTCTATGTGTCAGCTCACACAGTCTCCGGTTCCGCTGCGAAATGGCTCCGGAACAACTGCGGCATCCAACAGCCCTCCGCAACACATACGCAGAGCTTCTATTTTTGCCGGACGCCGGAGCACGGCGCATCAAGCAGCACAGGCAATTGTGCCGGGGGAAGTCGGCACAAAATACAAAATAAAACCCGTTGATTTTCAAAATAAAATACTCCGTGTTCACCGCGGATCGGGTTTCATTACAAGAACACATCATAACGGGCGGGGCCGACCTGAAGTCAACAGGTCAGAGGTTTTCAGGCGTCTTTTTACCCCGTCGACACCATGGATGAGGAGAAGTTGATTCTGGAGATCCAAAATCAACCAATCATTTATGACACCTCACACCCTTTTTATAAGGACACCAACAAAAAAGATGTGGCGTGGAATGCCATTGCAGGAGCAATGGGAGTGGAAGGTAAGTTTGTAATTTGGTTCAGTAATGTTGTTTGAAAACAAATAGTTTGCTTATGTGCATAAAAAGAGACGCGCGATTATGCGTGAATTCGCGAGATCTCGTGTGTTCTCGCGACGCTTGGTGTCTGGCGGAGCCGCACCAAACAGATCACAAACGAATCATGTGTGAGTTGGCGGACAGCGGAGTACGCTGTCGTTCCGGAGCGGAGCCGTTCCGGAGTCGTTCCGCATGCAGTGTATTTTAGGGGTTAGTTTGCTAAATTGTCGCCTCGGTGGCTCCTAAACTTGGAACAGTACCGCCGCTGCCTCACAGCAGTATTCCTACCAAGCATATGGCAAGTGACAACATAGGAAGTTTTCTGCTATGATGTGTCAAAATGTCTGCAGTGAAAAAGTTGTGTAATTGTTCTAGGAAGGTTCATTTTGAGTTTATGGTAAATGAGAATATAAACACATATACTGTCCATACTAAGTAATAATAGTGACAGATCCCTTGACTTTTTAACAGCGCTGCAGCTCCTGTTCAGTGATCTCACATATTTTTTGTCATCAGATGAGGCTAAGTGGCTGATGTGACCTTGCTAACACAGATGTTGTACCAAACTATATTTACACACACACACACACCGTGCAAGTTTACAAGATAAGGGTCATTTATCTGAGCAGCTAGCTGCAGGTTTTATTATTAGCAGGTACGTCTGCTGACCAAAAGAAGCTCTGCAACCTGTGTATGTCTGCAGAGACACATTCATACGTCCACATTACCTGTCTCTCTGCTTCTGTGTCTTTATATATATTTATACTGATCTATTATTTTCTTCCCTTCAGTTTCCATAAAATTCACCTGTTTTTTCTCCATCTTTTTTCCTTTCTCTGTCTGATTCACTTGCCTTTTCCTTTTCTCACTCCATCACTCTTTACATTCTCCACGCTTCCTTTCACTTCCTTCTTTCTCATTATCCCCTTCTTGTCTTTCTCTTGTCATTTTTCTACCCCGTTTTCCCCTCAATTCTCTCCTTCTCTCCGTCTCTTTCCCCCCTTCACATGTATAACGGGGATGGGGGTGTTAGGGTTGGTTTAATTAATACCACAGCATCTCCCCGCTCCGCTCCCCTCTCTGGCTCTGGACATTAATCAGAGGTATTTTCGGGGGAAGCGAGGCGGCGCAGGTGCAGATCGTCGGGGCAGCGAGAGACAGTCAGATGATGTATGGAAATACACGGCAGACCCTGATCCGGCCGGCCAATCATCATCCATCACCATCCGGTCGCCGGGCGGAAACAAGTTAGCCCCACCAATGGAATAAAGGGAGGCGACGGATTTACGTCTCGCTTATCAGGAACAAACAAGGTGGACGGTTTGTAAGTGGAAAACAGGAGGCAAAGTTCCTCCAGGTCCATCTGGAAAATGTGTTTTCTTCTTTCTTTGACCGCACTGTTTTAGCGAGTGATTTCCTACATTTCACAGAAGACTTTATGACAACAGTACAGAAAAACATGCCTCAACTCTTTTTTATGACTCAGTCTCAGGGGAACATCTTATTCTATTTTATCCACAAATTTTCAGATCAATGCTGTACTCAGCAGCAACATTTCCTCAAAAAGAAAAATCACTTCTGCTCAAAATCAGTTATGTGTTTAAAGCTGCCACAAGATGAAAAAGTAGATTTTTTAAAAGACCAAAACTTATACAAAGGTTGTTTTTTTTTAAACCAACTTTAAAAAACAAAACAAAAAAAACAAAAAAACAAAAAACAAAAAACAAACAAAAACAAAAAAAAAAAACAGAAAAGAAAAAAGAAAACAGTGAAGTGAGTGAAAGGGCTATGGCTCCCTGGAGCTGTCTGTCTTTTTCAAGGTGCAGACACACCGGATCTGTTGACAGATGTCAAGACGACAGACTCTATGGAGAGTAGGAGATCCAGGCGTGTGTGGTTTAGCTGTAATATGAGAAAGTTTGTGACCTGGTCACCATGTCGAAAATGGACAAGCCAAAACTAAGCACTGCACAACTAGCAGGTTTTATTTTACAGGTAAAAAACTGCGTAGCAGTCACATCAGTGGCTAATAACGTCCCCCTTATGTGTCTCTTCCTACACACAGACACTGATCTACTAAATTTTATCCTCTTGTTTATCAAGATCTGACATATCTTGTTCTTCTGTGCCATAGCGCTCCATTTTCCTCACCAGAAAAATGGCCATATAGACGGCGAAAAAGGCACCTTCATCATTTGCTGTCTAACTTTGTCAGTCCTTTTTTTTTAATGCTGTCATCATCGTCAGGCAACGGCAGACAATGTGTCCAGAAGGGAACCCAAGAGAGTGATCAATTTACCTGAAACCATGAGAAAATCTTGTGAGTGTTTAGCAAATCCTTGGTTCCCTTACCCGGGATTTACACCAGGCGTCTCAGAAGCGGATCAGTTGTTGACTTGTTTACTTCGTCGTTTTTGGTCATTTTTCCTTGATTTTTGTGCTTCGACCATGGGTAAGAAGTCTATGTAGTTATGTGGTTTCTTTTTTGTATGTTTTAATTGTGTTTAATGTTGTTATTTCCTTCTTTATTGTGCTGTAGTCTTCAAAGTCATGGATCAAAGTTTTGGAGCTTTGTTTAATTAAAAAATACATCTCTATAATCATCTCAATATTATGAAACATACCTGTTGCCGCCGGGTATGGCGTAATGTTGAATGAATGAAGTGAAATACGATCCGTCGTCAACACGAGATGTTTTATTTTGAAAATTTACCGGATTCACTATGCTTTTTGTGTCAGGACTTCCTGTCTGGTTCGATCTCCTCTGCGCAGCTTGACACGCCATCCGTCAAAAATAGACTTGCTGCATATTCTCTGCGGAGCGGAGCGCCGAGCCGCTTCTGGGATGCTGCTGACACGCGCCGCGGCGCATCTGGTGTAAACACGAGCATTGACTAGAATGGCTGCTATTTTTCTGCTTGCCGCGGCGCAGCCGCGCCTGGTGTAAATTAGGGGTTAGACGCTAATGGCTTAAACCAGACTGACACACAGCGATGTGCCACCGCAGAAATGGCGGTGCTGCTAGATTGTGGCGCACGCAAATCAATTGCCAGATTTGTCTATAAGTTGTCAGTCCAAGCTGCTTATTAGGACCAGTGTTGGGGGTAACACACAACAAAATAACTCATTAGAGTACTCAGATTACTTTTTTGTTGTGACAAAATACATAACATGTTAGTTTTGCAATTCAAGTACTCAGTTATTTAGTTACGTTTTAAAATAAATACTCCATTACAATTTTACTGTAAGCCCACCACTGCAAGAACTATAGCCGCCTGCACCTGTCACTGGATCAGACTCCAAGGGTTACTTTATGCATTTGATACAGACTCGGTTTATGGTCTCAGAGTCACATCTTGAGATGGATGTACAATTAAATTCCACATTATCAAATTTTACTTAAAGTCAATACTCCAACATCATCCAGCAGACCTGTGTAGAGGCTCTTTGGCCTCATCGGAGGAACCGACAACCCGACACAGGTTTTCAACAATCTCTACAACAACAACTTTGAAAATTGTTGGGGTGACTATAAGTGGCTGGAAACGCCTGTGCACTTTTATGGTTTATATGTAGGGATGTGTTTTGAGAAGCTAGTCCATTGATTGTAAGTTGAAAACATGATGAACTTACATGACTCACACATGACTTTACTCCCCTCTTTCTTTCTCTTTCCTCCCCCCTCCCTTTCTGCTTTGGCAGATGGCTCCCACCCTCAATAAAGGTTTCTGCCTGTTAAAAGGAAGTTTTTCCTTGTCACAGTCCCCTCAGTGCTTGCTCTTGGTGGCAAGAATTGGGTTTATAAAGAGAACTGTCTAGACCTGCTCTATTTTAAAAAGCGCCCTGAGATAACTTTGTTTTGATTTGGTGCTATACAAATAAAACTGAACTGAGGGTTCATTGTTGCATGTTGCCGGTACTCTCCAATGGTCCACTATGTCATGTGTTAAGGAACGAGGACTTGTCGCCCATTATAAACACATCACTGAGCCACACTGTTACACTGGGTGACATGTTACTTCATGACCATGAACACAAACTGTAGCTTATTTCAACTTAATCTCAAATACACCATCCTACTGTCAAATAAAATCTCATTGCTACAAATGTGTATTAATCCGCTGCTGAAAATAGTCCCAATACATGCATGATGTCCTCCTGTTTGAGTAAAATAACACTACAGTGATGCAGCAATTTTAGAAAAAAAACCCAAACTCACTTATGTCTTCAGTAAGTTCAGTAAGCTTGGAGTTTAGTGCCACAAACAGGAGGGGTGCAGTCAGAAAGTAATGACTGACTGCTAACACACCGGTGGTTAGTTTTATTCTGACCCAGCCTGATTCTTGAATTACAACTGAAGACAGCTACAGAGTTGACACAGTCAGATAAAACATTTCACACCAGATCAGGGTTTAGAACAAATGAATTGAATATTACATAACAACATAAAGTAAATTAATTGTCAATATTACTAATCAGCATATAAAGGATGATGATGGTGATCATGATTACAGAAACAATGAAAGGACAATAACAAGCAGCAGGCGACAGATAACTGTAATGGTAATTGCTACACCAATAATGTCAGTGTTATCTGATTAATTATGATAATGTTGTTAAACCAGGCGAAAACACTCGCTCACTCCTCTAAACCTCTGCCTCTCTCTATATGAAAATAACTGAATGCCACAGAAATTCATGGATTTACATCCTAATTATCATTTTCTTTTTCTTTTTAATTATCCAGGCATTTAGGTCTCGTCTCTTTCCCATAGTGCTCGTATTGTTGCTCTCTCTCTCTCTCACACGCATACACTCTAATGCAAACATGCTGTCAGAGGTGTGTGGTGTGTGTGTGTGTGGTGTGTGTGGTGTGTGTGTGTGTGTGCGTGTGCGTGTGCGTGGGGTCGGGTCAGGCCTGATGAATGCAGATCAAATAGTTCCGGCTAATTGGGAGCTTTAATTCAGTATGAGGCCGACTTATCCCACACACACACACACACACACACACACACACACACACACACACACACTTAATGTTATTACTTGTCATTCAGAGACTATTTAGTCTAGTCATTATTAGAGCCTAATACCCTTCATGATTAATAATAAAAGCCCACCTCTTATAACACACACACACACACACACACACACACACACACAACACACACACACACACACACACAAAGGTAATCCTTTTCATTTCAATAAGCGTGTGTATGTGTGTAAGACAGACAATTAAGAATATGTAGTTTTATGTAACTGTGTCCATATTCACATGCATTGTTGGGGAGCAACTAGTCAAGTGTAATGGCATTAATTAAAGTACAAAATAAAAGTAACTGATTCTAATCCAGTTACTGAAAAAAGTAATTAAATTTGGTGATTACAAAGGGTTTATGCTTTATTCATTATTATTTCAGACCCAAGGGGATCCGTATCACAATTAAAAAAAAAACAAAAAAAAAAAAAAACACATGAATATATTTTTTTGGTAAAAACTATATGTAGAATATAACATTCATTCTGTTGCTTTGTTTTTGCTGTGCAGGAATATCTTGTCATATTTCTGAGCAACTTGGGTCAGCAAAGCTGCTGGGAAACATCTGAGTGCATGAAACCCAACAAGGAGCTGTTTCTACGTCTTGACAGGCTCCAGTCACTGGGCAGTATGTGCCCAAATTTTGAATGCTATTTTTTATTGGTTCCCTTTTTTTTAATGTCCACTGTGAGCTTCTTTTCACTTTGTACAGACACATCTTTTCCTCAAATCGAGCCTCCTAGAGGAAATCTGCACTGGATCTGAACATCCAATCATCGAGCACTCCGTTAATTGTGTTGCTGTGTTGTGTTGCTGTGTTGTGAAGGTGAAGATGAAGATTGCACTTTGTAGAAACCTGATAAAATATTCAGCAGTTTCAAGCAGTTTAATTTTCAAATTCTTTCAGTGCTTTGTTTTACAGTTGACACAATGAATTGACTACAGCTGTGATTCAAACCTTTGGCTGGATTCCTCTATGTAGCAGCAACAGCTGAGGCTCGTGGGTATCACAGCATTTAGAGCCAACTGCCACGCCACACATTTCTCAGAAACAAAGGTACTTAAGTATCAGTATCATTTATCCTTGTCAGTATCAATCTGGTATATGTGTGTCTACATTAAATGTAGTAGCCAAAGTTCAAACTACACAAGGATAGACAAAATATAGGCTACATTAGTTGGGTTATAAATCAGCAAATATACCAAGGGACGACTGCAAAGTAAAACTAATACACAATCAAACACCACTGGACACATTATCATGCAATATGATAACACAACGCAACACTGTAAGCGCTGGGAGAGTGTCATTGTGACAGGGGATGTGGGAAAATATGTTTTGAATCTAAAAGGTTACATCAATGAGGCTTTTTTAAGATTTCAGTTTTCTTTTACCTTTATGCTGTGCACACTGATAGTGTATGTGCTGATTGGGGCCATGTCAATGCATCTATTGTTGAAGGTTTTCAAGGTGACAGTCTGTTTGAAGAGTTTGTGTAATCTTTCACCCCCGCCGTCAGGTGAGATCCTGCAGGTCAGGTGTTGGTTTCCCATTAGTGACTAAACCTTCTTTTTCTTCCTAAGACAATGTTGAAAATCGTTTAAAGTAAGAAATAGGCATATACATTCTTCTGACTGCTATTAAGCAATCCATGCTAAAAAAAAAAAAAAAAAAAGTGGGAGCAGCAGGGAATGGTCCAACGCCAGAGCTATGCACAATCACAGTCAAGCTGCCAGAAAAAAGTACTCAAAGATCATGTAAAGCAACAATAAATGTCTGATCTGAGTTTCACACTGCAGACCATGTTTTATTAACCACCCAACGAAATTTGAATGATTAAAACAATATACAAAACGTCTTAAAATCATGAATAAATTAGCTTTTTTTCTGTTCTGAAATGCTAGGGGTGTGTCCACTCTGCGTCTCAGTGTCCACCACTGTGGCCTGAAACATGGATGCTCCATCTAGCAGTTTTATTGGACATGTCCAGACATGTTTGAGCCACCAGAGCCAGAGGACGTGACAGGATGTTGTTTTTTTTTTTTCTTCTGTGTCGACGTCTGGAACTGAAGTGAGCTGAAGTGAACTGCTGGACTGATTTGGACTGAGCAAGTCATGAAGGTACATTTGTAACTGACCGTTAGCGAGGGTGAGGGAGTGAGAGGCAGTGTCCGTTCGTGGGCTTATATAGTGTTGGGGGACCATGGCCTCGGCACGTCACTGAACCGTGTTTCAGGTCCGCCCAGAAAATCCTGAACACAGAAATGGTGAACAACAGTTTAACGGTCTAACTCCACAGTTCAGTACTACATAGTTCTCAGTCTTTTCATGTTTTCAGTGACTATCTTCTAACATGTATATTGTGTTCTGAAGAGAAACTTTTTTCCTTTACACAGACAACAGAAAACTGTTGATAATATCTAGATGATTTCAATATGTCCTTTTAATAAACAATACTGGTCTTTAAAATCTGGTCATACTGTACACAGGTCTGTAAAAAAGGGCTCTGCTCGCCGGGTGGAGAAGGGTACAGACCGGAACGAGACGGAGTGGATGTCACAAGGCATGGAACAACCAATGACTGTAGAGCTGCAGTCTGGTCAATCTGGGCTTCAACATTGGTCACAGTGTGAGAACCGACTACGCAGCGTAAACCTATGAAAATGTTGGTGTCAGGACAGACAGATGGCCCTCTGTCTCAAGATTCAACAAAGGTATAGTTTTTCGGAGCAAACTGTGGGGCAAAAGGAGCGTACTATACTTTCAAAACACCTATTCTGACTTTAACTGGCATCTATGTAATTTTGAGACAAATTATGAATAAAGAAAACTTAACATAAAATAGATAAATTTATGAATAGGATGAAATTATCATTTGATACAGCTATCATGTTATCTCAGTGTCAAGTGTAGTCAAACTGATAGCCATCACATGACCCTTTTATGTAATGAAGTTTGAGTTTCTGTTGGTTAATGCAGATGTGGGTTTTGGATTGTGTGTATAGCCCGAGTCAATTTGTCTGTGTACACGCTCATTATGAGCCTGCGTGTGTGACAGCAGAGCGGCTAAGCTAATGCTCTGGTATTAATTTGGGGGGAGGTTATCCTCCTAAGGTTGTTCCGACATGGCCGCTAATCTCACTGCCGGCTCTCCTTTTAATTTAATTACAGTTAACTGTGTTAATATTTCATTAAAGTATTAGATAGAAGAACGTGTGTTTTAATCAGACCAATGCTGCTGCAGAAGCGTTCCTGCAGCCTGGTGTCGCGCTCTGGCCCTCCCTTGCCATCATCCGCTGTCTGCTCATCCGTTTGTTCTCTCGAGACTTCCTCATCCTTTCATCCCCTCTTCTGACAGAAGCTGCCGCGCACGCACACACGCACACACGCACGCAAAGTAACACACACATACAATAATACTAAAAGAAACACACACTTACGCAACAGCACACATGCAAGGGTGTCGGCTAAATGCCCAGGAATAAATGTAAATGAGAAGTTTTTTGTGCAACCCCCCTCAACTCTAAACACACACACATGCGCGCACACACACACACGCACACAAACACACACAGTCAGCTCATTCTCTCTACAGGCCAGGGCAGATGTCTCTTGTCAATGTGCACAAGCGTCAAACGACCAGCCTGTCATATTTTCATATTTAACTATTCATCTCATTCTAATTTATGGAGTTCGAAAACGCACATACATACATGCACGCACACACACACACACACACACGGTGTCAAACATTTAACATTAAACATGAAAGGTTTCTCGCAGGACACTTGAAGTATGACCTTAAGTGTAGCATCTATTACCTGCAGTTAGTGACTTTTCTCAAACTGAACTGTTCAATTCATCACACTTTATATAACACAATGATCTTAGTTTAAACTGATGATGATTATTATTAGTACTATTTTAGTTCCTCATATTATTTTGCCTGGATTTGCTCAAACAGATGGACATCCCAAGCCATATAGAATTTGTTGTTCTGTGGTTAAAATTTGGTCAAATTAAATTACAGGTAATGTTAGCAAACATTCGTTACTTTAAACCATGTTACAATACGTAACATGATGTTACACTGCAAACCATTATGAAACATTACGATAGACCAGGTTACAGTATATTAAATTGTGAAGTAAAGGTTTGTTTCCTATTTAAGACAATAGAGCTCAACAGTGGCCAACAACTTATTCAGCAACTCTGGTTCTGGAAGTGAATTTCCCGTTCTTTCACTCCACTGACGTTTCAGAAAATCCTTATTTAAAGAGCCTGGAACCAAAGCCGTCCAACTACGACATGAATTCTGATGATTAAACATTTGATTTGAGGCAAAAAAAAGACTGGAAAATGGAAAAAAAGGCACAGGTACAAGACTGTGTACATAATAATTTTATGAGTAAAGGAACTACTCATCCCATAAACCATCACAAATGATACAGCTTCTTCTTAAAAATAACTTCTGTCATTATTAGAGTGTTAATTCTGTTAAAAACAGTGCTGTAATATATCAAAGTTTGTGTTGCGTGTAAATTTTATTCACTGCAGCGTGATGACATTATAGATATGATTCATGTTAGCTACCAACCTAGCCAGCCTGCTAGCAGAAATACCTGTTCATGGGGGTGGTTTACCATTTCCATGGTAACAGCAAGCTCTGGCAATAAAGAAATCGCTGTTACACTTTAGGGTTGTGGGTATTGTAGTACATCTCCATGACATCGGCACCTAAAAAGTCTTTTTCTTAAAACTTCTTGATATCATATGGATGACATCTACAGGAGCATACAGTATACCTGTGTTTCACAATCTCATAGCTTGTGGTAAGTCTACTTTGGATGGTTACAAAATTATGACTAAAAATCTAAATCCTCTAATTCAGCATATTTTCATTTTTTGAAGGTAAGAAACATTGTGTCAGACTAGTTTTGTTTGTTGGTAAGGTTTCAGAGGGTTTCAGTCTGTCCAAGAAGAGAGTCCTCATACCTAAGGCTTCTGTAAGTATTTAACTTACACCAGAATACTAACCTCTCCTTGAACTCAGAACCACCATCAGTTTTCCAGATCCCAGGCAACTTCTCCAAGCTAGGTGCCACACAGCATCTAGCCCAGCCAACAATTAGCACCTTCTCCACAGTAGCAGTGTCCTCAGCTAGCACACACGGTGGCACCTCAACATTTGGACTGGAGCCTCCACCACCGCCAGCTACTCACCTGAGGATCTCGGAGAGGAGTCAGTTTCTTCTTTCATTCCTGAGAGGGTTCAATTGGGTGTTACAATACTCACAACAAGCCTTTGGATCATCTCCTGGAACAGACATAAAAGACATAATGAGATGAAATCAATGTAAATGACATAACAAGACAGAAATGTAAATGGCATCAAAAGACATAAATGACATAAAAGACGTAACAAGACAAAAATGATGTAAATGACGTGACGAGACAAAAATTACATAAAAGATGTAACAAGACATAAATGACCTACATGACAAAACTAGACAAAAACAACATAACAAGGCGAAAATGACTTAACATGACAAAAGCATGATGTAATGACAAAAATGGCATAACAAGACAAAAACTGATAAGACGAAAAAGACAAAAACTTCGTAACAAGACAAACATTAACGACAAGACAGCGAGATTCAACTGTGAAAAAAGGTGAGGTTCAGTCAGCTTTGCACAGAAACAGCCAGTAGAAATGTTATTCAGAGGGCGGCTTTTTACTTTTATACTATGATTACATTTCAGAGCCGGTACTTTTTCACTTTTACTTGGGTAAAAGTAGAGGTACTGATTCAATTTCTTCACTCATCTGTTTTACCCAAGTATCTGTACCTCTACTTGAGTAAATTATGGGTGTACTTTTGCCACCTCGGGCTAACAGTGGTGCCATATAGCATGTAAGTGAGCAGAGTACTAGTTTTCCTTCAGGGCTTTCCACAAGAAATCGATTTCATTAGCAAGGTTTTTTCTAAGTATGGAGCATATGACTAGATAAATGAGCCTTGGGTTATACTGCACAAGTTGTGTTTTCTTATAGTTGTACAGTTTTAAAAACAATGGCGCCATCAACCTCAACAAGTCTGGATGTTTTGGATTCATTGTATGTTGATGTGGCGGCAACACAAGGCAACACAGGATGAGTAATTGATACACAAGTCATGTTGGGGGTGAAGTGCTTGTGACAAGGATACCAAATCAGCTGAGAATTACCTCAAATTTTTTTGCGTTGGTTTTTCATGATCTGCAACTAGAAAGCATTATTCCTGATCTTGCAATTGCTGAATTTGACCAACACCAATTAGCAGCCAATTGATCTGGGTATCCCTTTACTTTTACTTCTTGCTATCTGTGAAACCCCACCGCAATAAAACTAAAATTTTCCCAATACTGGATAGGGTTATTTGTATAATTTTTTTAAAGCATGACTGACACACACACCACACACACACACACACACACACACCACACACACACACACACCTTTATTAAAATGTGTGTGTCAGGAGTAATATTTGAAGCTTTGATACACAGATGGTGGTGCTGTCTACACCTGCCCTCCACTGGGACCTGAGTGTGTGAGTGTTTGTGTGTGTGTGTTGGTCTCCAACACTTGAAAGAGACTTGTCAGCATTCCTCTCTGAACTACCTCTGTCGTCTATTAATCTCTCTCTTTCATTCTGTCATCCCTTGCTCTCTTCTCTCTCTCTCCATCCCCCTCTTCCTTCCCTACAGTCTCGCAAAGCTCGTCTGTACCCTTTTCCTATCTCTCACTCTAATCTATTAATCTCACTCTCATTCCTCCCTCTCCCAGGTCTCTCACTTCTTTACCCTCTTCCTCTCCCTCCCTTACACTCAATCACTTCCCCTATAATCCTGCTCACATTCATAACAAATGTTGACTAAGTATATTACAGAGAAATTAATACTAATAGATAGTAATAGATGATAGAAGATAGATAGATAGATAGATAGATATTTTAAATGAAGACAAGTAAATTAAAGTAACATACAAAATAAAATACGGATAGCACCTTTGTTGTCTGGCAGCTGCATTCTAATTGGTAGAGTGGACGAGCACCACCTCTTCTCATCCATCTCCTAACTCTCTCATGTGGTAGCTCCAAGCACCCCACCCCAGTATACTCCTTCAGCTGGTAGGCTAAAACACCAACAGAGATCTGGTGTCAGTGCTGCAACACTCAGTGGATCACACATCCAACGGCCAGGGTGGAGGAGGTCCATATTACCGACAGGAGGGATCCTTGCCGTTGTGTATATCCACCGGTAGTGGGCCAACCAACTTGCTGTGTGTCTACACTCTAATTCTGTCCTCCCTACCAGAGCCAAAAGACAAGTTGACCTAGTCATCACTTCCAACCCCAAGAATGAGCACCTGTTCCTCCTGAGGGACTTAAATACTTTGGCTGGCGCCGACCATAAATCCTAGCCAGACTACCATGGTCACTGAATGGGACAGACTGATAGAGCTGTGCTGCTACCACCAGTTCTGCATCACCAACATCTTTTCCAGACCAAGCCTCTGGTGACATCCCAGCTCCAAATGTTGGCACCAACTTGACCTCATCATTATGAGACAAGAGGCACTCAACAGCATCCATTTCACTCACCCGTTTCATGTGACGTGGACCACTCCCTCGTTCTTAGTAAGTGAAACTACAACTACAACCTCTGCAAATCTCTGCAAGTGCCAAGCAATCCTTGACCAAGCTCTCTCCGCTTCCAACCAGCAAAGTGCTGTGGGCAAGTAAAACTTCCACTGGGACACCAAGCCCTTGTAGCTTATGGCAAGAAAGTAAGGAGGATGAAGGAAGGAGGCTCACTTGGGGCAAAGCCCAGGTGCTGATGGGATAACACCCGTCGTCAACTCGAGAAACCTTCCCTACTGCCATACCTTCATGGCATCCTCTGTCTCTGCTGGAATGAGGAAGCTGCCCCCCAGGACATGCATGATGCCAAGAACATCAATGCTGTACAAGAACAATGGAGACCGCAGTCATGGCAACAACTACTGTGGCATTTCTCTACGGCAAGGATAAATCAGAAGAAGCTCTTTCGATGCTGAGCACTCCAACTCCTATGGACCATGCTTATCCTAAGTCACTGGTAGGTACAGAAGAAATGCCGGGAGCAGAAATGACCTGTAGCTTCACTTTGTTTACCTCACAAAGGCCTAGAGATGGTCTCTTCAAGTTAATTGCGAAGGTGGGCTGATTCCCTAGACTCCTCACCATCATGAAATCATTCCATGACAACATGCCAGGCTCCATCTGCTGTGAAGGAGAGACTTCAGTGGCCTTCCCAATCCATGTGTTTGGCTCATCCTCGAAGGTGTCTATCTACACACCAGAACTGATGGCAAACTCTTCAACCTTGCCTTTGAAGACCAAAGTGACCAGGGTGGTCCTGAGGGAAATGCTTTTTGCTGATAATGCAGTGCTAGCATCCCACACCGAGTCAAAACCTCTCTTTCCATCTCCATTGACAGCATTGGTGCTTGACTGTGTTAACATCTTAACAGACCGTGGGTCCACAGTCTCCAGTGGACGGAGAACTCATCTTGCCAGGACTGCCACAGAGATGGCCAAGTTATTAAAGAGAGCGTGGTCCAACAAGAACTTGATTCTGTGGCTTCCACCTGCAATGCCTACACTGCGTCCTGGGCATCTCATAGCAAGAAAAAGTACCCAACATGCAGAGATACCGAAGAGATACAGAATCCTACATGGATAACTAGCTAGCTGCTACACCCTTTAAAAATAGCATGGGTGTGGTTGGCACATCTGCAGATGTATATGATGGTCTTTAGTCAATTTACAGAAACGACACTTAAGCACTGAATAGAAATATTGAAAGGTGACATTAGAACTCAATAAAATGTCTGACAATGTGGCCATAAAACCATTAACAACCCATAATGCAACACACTATGTAATAGTTGATACTCTCTCTATTCAAAAAGAATATCTGATGATGTAATGTCATTGTCTAGGCTCTAAATGTAATACCACTCCCTCTTTTTCAAACTTTTGTAGAAAAATACTGTCTTATATTTGGGCTAATATGCCAATTGCTAGCATGGGTTGAGGTGCCCTCTAACTTGCTGTCTTGACTTCAGTGGGAAGTTGTTCCACTTCTGTGGTGCCAGAATACAGATTGAGGTCAACAACACCTGGGAGTGATGGGCAGCCAATTGCTGAAGGTGGGAATCCGTGGGGCTTTTCACTGCCCCATAGAGTAGCTCCAGAGCCTTGAACTGGATGTAAGCTGCAACAGCTCATAACTGTATTGAACAGGGGACGGAGGCTCAACACGAGATGAACAAATGAAGTGGGATGGAATAGCAAGTCAGTGCAACACTGAGCTAAAATGCATGGAATCAGTAATAATAATAATAATTATAACTAAAAACACGGAGTAAGAACTAAATTACTGAAATAATTTTCAGCATTTGAAGGAAAAACAAAGTATTTCACCAAGACAATGGACGCCCTGCTGTGTTTCTGTGTGTGTGTGTGTGTGTGTGTTGAAACAGTCTAGTAACCATGCTGAGAGCTGATGTACACACACGATACCCTTGTATTCACTACTTCCTGTGTGTTAGTACAAATTTGCATTGCTCACGCATGCATACACACACATAGACGTGTACACAAACACTATCATTGCCAAGAGGAAATCAATAGGTGGTGGGATGTGGATTTCTTCATGTGACTAAAATATGTTTTCTTGGATGTGAGAAACATAACTGAGAAATTCGCATATGTCACAGTACAGGAAAATGTGTGGAGAGAGAGAGGGGGAAGAAAAAATTAGGATGTGGGTAAGGAGGAGTACATGCAGACATGGAGGATCAGGTTCAGGGAGAAGCTGAGAGTGAGACTGCTCACCTTGTACAAGAACATCAGCTCCTGAACATCAGAAGGAAGTGAACAAAATGATTTCACTGGCTAGCTGTTAAAAAGTTTTTCCTGTCACTACTTTTCTGTTTTTAGTATTACTGCTAGTACTACTGAAGATACTGTTGCCACAACTGGTAATGGCACAGGGCTTGACATTGACACTTGCCTGCCTGCATGGGGCAAGTAAACTCTGTGTGTGGGCATGCAGAATGGATTATGCAGCTGTCTGATCGGCCAAATGTAATGACTTGAGTATTTCTGATCTTGCAACTTGCAATGTTCCTGGTTACATAACGTTACATTTACTGCCTCAGAATTTTATGAAATGTTATGAAGTGACAATTACAGAGCTCTGCTGAGCCGTTCGCTCCACTGAGCTCAAAGCTAGCTATTTAGCAGCCACGAGTCATTGCTGTTTTTTTCACCATGGCGGAAAAATCTCAAGAGAAATTGCAATTGATCATCTGATCCCTGTGCCTTCCAGATCTAATGTACCAACTGTGGAGACATTAGCTGTAAGCTAGCTAGCAACGTACTTACTGACCAAGTGGGAATACATCTATGTGTTTTTGTTCAGCTCAGCATCTGTCTGATCCCAGAACTTATCCGAAAAAGTTGAAGCACCTATTATTTCCCTCCTGTCTCTCCTTTTTACTCTTGCCTCTTGTACATTTATTAAGTAGGTTCATAAAGCCCAAGAATAAGAAGAGAAACATTATGAACTCACACAGACGCGTTACTGCTTCAGATGTGGCTGCCCCTAGAAAATTTGCCTCTAATCGCACTCACCCTCCATTGACTTTGTACGCAATTGCACTGTGTCTAAAATGCACCTTGAGTTCTGTCTGAACTAGGGTGGTCATGTTTTCAATACCCCACGCTGGCACCCTTAAGTTTACCGCACATTCATACATGGTGCACATGTATGCGTGCACCATAGGCGTTTGGTTTTCATCAGGATGGTGGACGCTTATGGTGCAGACACACCAAATTTGTTGACATTCGTCAAATTGATGGATACAGTTAATCCTCTATGGAAAGGAGTAGATCCGGCTACGCAGTGCATGATGGGTACAGTGCAGCAAGTTGACAAACTGTAGCTGTATCAGAATTTGCACAATTATGACTAGCAATGTAGCAGACTCACGAAAGTCTGATCAAACTGTTCAGCTAGGCTGTGCTGATCAAATATGAAACAAGATTCTGTGACTGCATTGCCTTTTTCTTGCCCAAAATGTTTTCAGCGACATATTTTAGTGTACTGTTTACCTGAAAAATGAGAACGTTTGTGTTGAAAAGATTTGAGCCAAAGATTTGAGCCAAAATCATGCACAATCGCAGTATTTCTATCCAATCAATTGTAGTGTTTACGTGGTAAACTTGAAGGGAAATTGGACAATCAACATGTGATGTAACCTGCATACTGCACTGCCCACTGCCGGGAGCGTAGGGTGGACACCTTCAATGCAGAATTTTTGTTGCTGGATAACCTCATTTATGAAGAAAGGAGTAATGTTAAGCTCTTTAGAAAAGACAGCTTTCTCTTTGGCATGACAGGTAACCATTAGCTTACTAGCTAAGTATCATAGCCTATGAGAAACACATTCATTGACACATACAGTATACAGATAAATCAGTGTTGTATTAAGATGTTTGGTGTATATTTATGTTTTTAGATTTGGTGAGATAATAATGAGTGGCACAGGACATGATAAACAGCTATGTAAACTGCAAACAAGCAGAATATTATAATTATTATAAGGGGTGGAAGTAACGAATTACAAATACTCAAGTTACCGTAAGTAAGTAGTTTTTTTCGGCACTTGTACTTTTACGAATAGGTTTACAGGTCTGTACTTTTACTCATACTCAAGTATGCACTGCAAGATATAATCTACTTAGTTACTTTTAAAATCATAGTTGAGTACTGAGTACAATTTGAATTACTATCCAAACCTTTCATCTGCATTTTGGTAGCCAATCAGGTGATCTGATCACAAACAGGCAAATGAAAACTAAGACACACAAAAGAAAAACCTAATGGCTGTTAAGAATTTAACCAATTGAATATGTATTCATGGATATTTAATAAATAGATGTGGTAGCAGTTTGCACCAAGCCATTTGTTGAATAAGGAAAATTAAACTTTGACTTAAAATGAGTAAAAAATTACAATCCTTTGTACTGAATACTTTGTACTTATAGTATATTTACAGTATATTTCTAACACCAGTACTTTTACTTGTAATTGAGTAATATTTTAGCAATGTAATAGTACTTGTACTTGAGTATAGATTTTCAGTATTACTTCCACCACTGATCATTATTTTAATTTAGTTGAAAACTGGGAGATTTTTGTAGTGAATGTTGAAAACTGTGATGTTTTAGATATCTGTGGGGACTCAGGACACCTTGAAACAAGGACAATACCAGAAAAAAAACTGCAATGTCTGGTCACAGTAGTAGTAGTATGTCTAGTCTGAACACAACATACACTCACCAGCCACTTTATTAGGTACACCTGTTCATCTGCTCATTAACACAAATATTTAATCAGCCAATCACATGGCAGCAACTCAATGAATTTGGGCATGCAGACATGGTCAAGACGACCTGATAAAGTTCAAACCAAGCATCAGAATGGGGAAGAAAGGTGATTTAAGTGACTTTGAACGTGGCATGGTTGTTGGTGCCAGACGTGCTTGTTTTACTTTTTGTGAAGGCTTTCACTCTCAGCCTCCCCCGATCGTCCTTTATCCTCTGACCCCACCCCTTAAAGATATCCCGTGCTAAAGGCACAATGATGAATCTGAAAGTGATGTGATGAAAGGTGCATTTCACATCCAGAAGAGCGCACACAACTCTCACAGTACAGTGATATTATTATTGTATATTATGGTCATAGTAATCATTTATCCCTAAATTGTGAAGGATGGAAATATACTGTATATTACTAGTAAGAGTATTACTGCTGCTATTGTTGCACTACCCTGGATGGATACCACTGTACTCCCATTATTAGTAGTAATGTGTAACTGTTGTTTGTGGCATTAAATGTAACTTAAGGAGTTTACAGCCAATCTTCACATTTTCTCTGTGAGATATAAATATATTTAGTCATCTTGCTCCAGTTTCTTGGTGTTGCAGTTACAGCGTGAGGTAATAGCTGGTGATTACTACAGACTGCTTACTGCTGCATCAGTAATTAACCTTTCAACTATTAGTCCTGTTTAAACACACAGCCCAGCGCTAATGCAGCACGCTCTGTTTAAAAAGCAGACTGGGTAATTGGCTTTTTGGCATGAGAGTGGCCAGTCAGCGTGTGTGTGTGCGTGAACGTGTGTGTGTGTGTGTGTGTGTGTGTGTGTGTGTAGGCTAAGTGAGAGTGAGAGCAGGTAATTTATGTTTATGCTATGTGTGTATATAAATGATACGGAAGCTTGTGTTTGTGCAAGAAAAAGTGAAACAAATTGTGCGAGTGGAATTTAAGTGTGTGTGGTGAGAGTGTGTTTGAAACATTGAGAGAAGAGGAGAGAGAGAGCCTGACATCAGCTGGCTCGCTCTCAGCAGCCAATTTCATCAAAAAAAAAAAAAAAAAAAAGGCAGGAAATTAACATTCCTACACAAACTCCTGCATCATTTCTACCACAAACCTGCACCTGTTGAACAGTTGGCAAAGTGTGTCTGTGTGCGTATATGTATTCCACATACACACAAACACACACACAATTTAAATTCAATTTCAGTTTAATTTCAATACCAATAATGTTTACATTCAAGTGGCAAAGCCCCATAGGAATAATGACTCTTTTACTCTTGTACTCTTGTCAGGAGCAAAGGAGAAAAAAAGAGTGAGGATGCTATAGAGCAGTCATTCCCAAACGGTGGGTCACAGGAGATTTTATCTGGGTCACCAAATAAATAAAAGACTATGGAAGAAATTCTGCAAATTTAAGATTTATTGTTTTACTGATGAGAAGAAAAAACACGTGCCTGTTGATTCTGCCGAAATGCACTTATTTTGTCTCATTAATGAAGAAGACTGACATGTCCTACACTGTAAAAACAAACAACAAAAAAAAAAAAAAACTCAAAATTTCAAGGCAACTTACTTCAATAGATTCTTGAGTTTGAGCCCAACTAAAACTGTTTTGAAAAACTAAAACCAACTAATAATGCTTTGTTCAGATAATTTACTTTTCTTCTTTAGATAAACTTTAATCTTTGAGTTTTAGAAACTCCCAAAAATGTATTCAAAAATTGAAGTGAAAGTGTGTAATGACAAATCAGGTTGACAGCTGACTGTGAATAAAATTTTTTATCGATAAGGCATGGGTCGTGATGGTTTGTCAGTTTTAAAAAGCGGGTCACCCCTAAAAAAAAGTTTGGGAACCCTATTGTAGAGCCTCAAAGTCCACATAGTGAGGAGTTCAGCCTGGTTTGATGGGTGAAAATAACCCAGGACTTTGACACGGGAGACTGCAGTTCACTCATTGTTTCCTGGATAGTTGGCTCCTTGTGACAAAAGGCGATGATTGTTCCTTAAGATCAACCAAATAGTTATTTTAACCCAAGCCACAATCTTCTCCTAACCAAGTTGTTTTTGTTCCTAAACCGAACCAAATCTTTGGCCAAGCTGTGTCTTGTAACAGTTCTGGATATCATAATGTTGGCATGTATGATATTCTTGTTGTTTTGTCATAAAAATGCAGTAGAATTCACAGTCCTATCATCAGATTCTATCTGTGCATGGTATGGTTAAGGCATAGGGAAAGATCATTATTAGGGCAAATAAACTGTGATTAGGTTCAGAAATATTTGGACTACATCCCAAGAATGTAGTTTGTGGTGCACAGGCACAAGTAAAATTCAATATAAAACTCCTCTGATCATAAACCATCTGATAAAAAGCATTAATAAAAGGACCAGTGTGTAGCATTTACTGGCAGTGAGGTTGTAGATTGCAACCAACTGAATACATTGAATGCCTCACCCTCCCCTTCCAAGTGTGTAGGAGATCCTATACTTGGCCACAAAAGGACGTATCTAGAGGCGGTTTTTGGTTTGTCCATTCTGGCTACTGTAGAAACATGGTAATTAAATATAGTGGCCTCCACTGAGGAGGACCCACACAATCTGCAGATACAAAGGGCTCATTCTAAGGTAATGAAAACATGCTTCTTATTTGCAGGTGATTATACACTAATGAAAACATACTGTGCTTATTATATTCCATTTCTGTCATAGTCTGCCAGTAAATCACCCTAAATCTTAGACACTGGACCTTTAAAACATGCTAATTAGGCCTTAGGGGTGGGAGAATAAAACAATTATCCCAGCCTATCATAATCTGTGTATTTTTATGCATTCTACCCTCTACCAAGTCTTCTTTCCTTGCTTGTGAGCGACTGCTCCCATGAGAAGGTAAAGGGGTTGGAGTCAGTGGCCTTGTTTACATGCACACTATTTTTCCACCAACATTCAGAACATGGCAATATTCTGAATTTGATACAGGTCATGTGAAACAGCATATTCTGGTTGGATGTTCTGAATTCGGCCTTATTCTGAACGGAGCATATTCTGATTAAGACATGTGGGACATGTTGGTATTATTCTGATTTTTTGAGCATTCTTTGGACACGGAAACAGCAAATTCAGAATATGCATCTCAGTTGGGGTTTTTATTGATTTATTTAAAATAGGGACGGTGCATATTAATGAACATGTACATGTAAATATGCAAGATTATAGCCAGAGGCTAATTTCCATCTGTAGTCCACTGGCAGATTGATGTTACATAACAAACTTCACAAACTACAATTGTACATAAACTTCACAACAAAAGAAAATAAGTGAAACAAGAAATAGAAAATGAGATGTTGCTCAAGGCAAACCAGGAGGAAAGGAGACCATTAGTGTTTAAGTGCTGAGAGTGCTAAATCTTAAAAGTGCCTAGTGAATAATTGGACTTTGCCCTATTGCACAAGGTTTGCAACAGTTTACAGCACAAACTTGCGTTCTGTGCTATAAACAAACCAAATAGCCAACAGTTTGCAGGACTGGGGTAGAGATGCATGCACAAAAGAAAATCTCAAATTTGTGGTCCGAGGGAGAACATTATTTTAATCATTTGATATCAACATGTTTTTGGATATGCACAAATATTGCAGTGCTGACCTTTTAAAGAGGGTGATTAAATGAGTGAAAGAAAGAGGCTTAGTTTGTACTGTCAAACAAGTTCACCACAAGTGGAAAACTTTGAAAAAATACTATTTTGACGGAAAGAAGCGTCTATAATGACTATGCACAACTACATGTAAACAGGACTATTAAAGACTATTAAATTTTCAGTGTGCATGTAAACAGCTTAGTAGGAAAAACATGTTTTTCAGGATAATGCAAAAACCAGAATATGTGCATGTAAGTGTAGCCAGTGATTAGGATGAGGTTGGGGAAGCACTGGGGGAGGGGGTGATAACTGTGGTTCAGGTAAGGCAACTAAAACACTTGGCCATGCCTTTTCTTTCCCTAACCTTTACCGAGATCTGTGGCGGGTCATTTTTATAGTACTAACCCCTATAAACTGGTCCCTTTGTGTTGTTTTATTGTTGCACAGCAGGTTAAAATAAGTCTTCCCACCACTACAACTCATTCTGCACCTCAAACCAAGATGACACTTCCTGGCTGAGCAATGAGAAGAAACTAGCAGCCTCTTACACAGGTTGTGTTAACAGCATTTTGTACCAAGCTCTTGTCAGTGTGGATGCTTGTTAGTGCTAATGCTCATTAAGCGTTAATTGGCATGGATCTATTAATAAATGACTGGTAGAAGGGAAAAGGTGGTCGAGGAAAGCGCTCTGTCAGATTGACAGGTAGAGGATGTTGTGGGTTGGGTTTGACGTGACTAGAAGTATTTTACATCTCTACATAACAGTGTGAAGAAGCTTCCGTCTTTGCTTACCACTTGCCTGATATTTGTTTGGTCTTATGTGACATGTTTGAGTTTAATTTTGCAATGAAGCTGTCATTCATTCAGATGTTATTCCTGAATCAAATTTTGTACAATGCACAATGCATCAGCAGCTTGTGTGTGTGTTTTTGTGTTGTTGAGTGTGTCATTAAAGGGTAGAGCAGACTGTGGCACGGAATGACAATGAAGCCAACGCTTGCACTTTTGTGTGTAGTGTGGTTGCGTGCGCCCTTGCCAGATTCACATGTAAATGTATGGCGTTGAGAGTGTGTGTGTTCTTGCCTACAATGTGCGTGTCCGTGTTTAATGTGTGTGACAGCAGGTCTGAGGCCGTAAAGCACCAATAAACCCAAACCTGAAATCATCAAGAGGGCGTCACACTGAGACTGAGACACGTGGAGACACTAAAGCAGAAGGAGAGTTTGAACATCGTCAACGCAGGGACAACATCAGCTCAGTTATTACACCACCACATTACAAGTGTCCTGCAGTCTGCAGAGCACCCCCGTGTATCCCAAAGAAGAGCCCATGGTTTTGGAATGACATGATGAACTGTTCTACATATACATATATACACACACACACTGACTGGCCAAAAAAGAGTCACCACCTGGATTTAACAAGCAAATAGGTAAGCGCCTTCGATTGGATGATTACTGCAGTGTTTAATATGTTTCAGCCGGTAACAAGTTATTTAACTCTAACTGATGCAGTGAGGAGCTTCTCATTCTTAAACAACCATGTCAGAAGACATATCCTGTGCTCTGGAAAAGATGTTACTCTGTTTCAGAAGGGTCAAATTATTGCCTGCATCAAGCAAAGAAAACAACTAAGCAGACTTGATGAAACTACTAAAACTGGGTTAAGAACTGTCCAACACATTATTAAAACCTGGCAGGATAGTGGTGAACCATCTCTTCCAGGAAGAAATGTGGTCGGAAAAAAAAATCTTGAATGATCGTGACGGGATCACTTTAAACGTTTTGGTGACATCAAATCGTAAAAAGCCAACAGTCACGGCTATGTTTAATAGTGAAACCCACCAAAACTGTCTAGATAGATAAACAGATAAGAGGGAAAAAATTGGATTTGGGGATGAATGTTCCCTTTAAACATTAACACCAGTAGTTTTATCATTTTGGTTCATTCTGTACACGGCTGGAGATGCAGAGAATATTTTGCTGCTCTGTATGACTGGTGTCTTTAAAAGAGCGCTAAATGTTTGATGACTACAGCCACACATGCTAACAGCTATGCTAACAGCCATTCACAGGTTCATTTCATCTGCAGCCAACCACACCCAAACAATTCACATGACACAGTTTGATGTGAATCTTGTTAATCTGCTTGTATCTTCACACTATTTAAATGTAGCGCACACATTCTCACACTGTGGGGATAAACAAGCTCTTTTCTGTTACATTAACCATGTGTTTCTTTGTCTTTGACTTACTGTGGTTGTTGGGGGCAGTTCACTTCCTGGTTGAGCAAAAGGTGGTCTGAGGGGTGGGGACTCTTAAATCTGAAAGGCAGCTCATTGGACCAAACCATGTGCAGCCAAGTCAGAGGGGGGGTCAGGCTTAAGTTAGTTTTTGCCTTGTATTAGTTGTAGTTGGCGTCCATCTTGTTTTCCCCTTGTGTTTATTTGGTTTGACCTGGTCACTATATATGTTCACTGCTGGCTGCACAACAGTTTCTTCTTTCCTCATCCACAGAGACACTGCTCCATGAAAGAGGCTTTTTCATCGACTCACAGGTACATTCAAGAATTAATTACTTGTATGAAATGTTTATGAGTGTTCATGTTAGAGGTGACAAATGGAGGATAACCTCTTTTTTTTTTTTTGTAGCTTTCCCAAATATTACTGTGGCTCTGGCCTGAACTCATGTGTGTATTTAAAGCTTTTGTCCAGTCTGTGTGAGACAGACTTCATCATACTCTAATTGGTGTAATTTAGTTTATGTGAAGTGTAGTTTTACATGTCTCATGTTTATCTTTTGCACTATAAAATTACACGTTCCATTTCCTATAGTCCACAATGTCCACATCACCTGTAGCAGGTTTATACATTAATGTCCTGTTGAAACCAGTGGGACCAAATGTCCTCCTTTCTACTTCTACTGAGTTCTCTCGTTTCACCTACTTTCCTTTGAATGCTGTAGTAACTTAGGTAGACTGAGGTAAATGTGTGAGACAGATTCAGCAAATTTAACTGTTTTTAAAGACGCTGCTGTGAACATGAAATTGTTAATGGTTAATTCTAAACACTGTAAATTTCACTTTAGCAAATTAACTCAAATTTATAACTTTACTTCTTAAATAATTAATTCTGGTTTAATTAAATTGGGGATAAGTGAAAAAAAACACAGATTTAAAGCCTTCACATAACAATTGGAATATAATTGTAATCAAAATTATTTGTCTCTAACACTGTCTGTTTCACTGACATAAAAAAAATAGCACCTAACATGTGTCACTTGCTATGAAAGATTCTGGAGTGAAGAACTGAGCCTGGCTGTCAAAACGTCAAAGGTCAGCTTGACTGTGGCATCATAATGTTCAGCTCACTAGAAGTCACTGTACGCTTTTGTTCAAAATTATTAAAAGATTTAGCTGTTGATGAAGGACGTCACTGTTGCATGGCATCAAGTTTAGATGTTTCGCCATAAAACAGGAAGTTGTTGTGACTTTGCGCTTAATGGTCAAATCTGCCTCAACACATAACATGTTTGACAAGATAACCCGGCCTAAATACATCTACAGGACAATATTTAGTCAGTGTTGCAAAATGGCTCCATTGTGCCCCCTACAGTATTTCAATAAAGCAGCCCCCGCGGTATGTTTCATCAACTTGTACAAAAATTTGTAGGCACATGTTTCATGTCCAGCTGAACAAAAAATGCTGCTTGGAGCCACGGCCTAAACCCAACAGGAAGTCAGCCATTTTTGAATTTCGTGGTCAATTTTTGCGCTTTTCACGCATTGTATTTTAACAAACTCCCTAGAGAATTGATCAGATTGACTTCAAAATTGATGTGTGCCATCTAGACCAGTTTGTTATCAAAGGTTATTAAAAATTTGGCTATTGCTGGCGTGGCATGGTGTATCATCTGATTTACATTAAATTTTCAGTGTGTTCTATACTTAATATACTGGAACTTAACTTATAATTAGTGGTTGTTCTGTAGTGCCACCTAGTGGAGACAGGAAGTGGCATCGAATCCTTCCTGTGTTCAATATTTTCGTGTTAATTCAGAGCCTTGTTGACCAGATCCAGTCCAATTATGGGGTCGCAGCAGGTGCACATCCTGATGGGTGCAATTCTAACCGAGATCCAAATGTTTCCAAAGATGCCAAAGGTGTTGGAAGAAATGTGTATAAGCTATGAAAAAATTAGGAATTTGACTCTTTTTTTGGTTGTGCTTTGATACATTTTATGGCAAATAATTGTTAATACTTATTTACTTTTAGTGTCAGAATTTATAATATTCAAGATTTTAAAGACATTAAACCCCATTTTTATACTATTTATAGCTTTGCAATAGCCATTCAGTGTATTAACATTGAGTCATCAATTCTCTATAACAACATGTCCTCATGCCCAACTTTGCAACAGCGGTACACGCAGGGCTCCTTGGTCAAGTTAGCAATAATTAATGTGCAGTGTCAGAGGAGACTTTCAAAATAAAGGCACATAAATTTCTTAGGTAGGTTTATGAAAAGATCGTGGTTTGGGCTAAAATAAGTGTCACTTACATAAGTTCACACATGTAGTGTAACATACGCAAGTTAGGTAATGTCCTAAGAAGAAGTCAACATTGACTTTTGGTTTCACATGGGACACGAACCACAGTCTCTGGATTAAAGTCATGTGTTTGTTTGACTCGTCCTTCCACCCCACTGTTCCTTCTCCAGATGTGGAGGAGGCGGGGTAGAAACTGTTTGGAAAAGGGCAGGCACTTCCAAAAAATCACTTGGCAGATGATTGGATGAACTATTGTCTACACACCTAACATGGTCTGACTTCAACCAATCAGATCAAACTCTTGCCGAAGCCATTAAGCAAAAACATACCTTTTCCATCGAGAAAAGCCTTCAGTGTCGTTCTTTGCTCTTCTCTCAATGAAGAAATACTTTCCAGTTCTGATATAACTGATGCTGTCACAGTATCTACTCTAACCTCTTCAGGAGCCACCATTGTGTGTTTGACACAAGTTGCTTCCATGGCCACTTCTCACTGTTGTCACACCTAAAACCATGGCCATAGCTGCCAGTAGTCCCTAGGATGCTGATTGGTTGCACCACTTTTGTGGACACAAACGAAAACTTGACAGCCTGGCACGATCTAATCTAGCTGCCTGCAGTGTCAGACTTTGAGGCATAAGGGCACTGACCAAGCTCTGTTTGACACATTGACAGTGACAACAGGCAGGTCATGATGGAAAAAAGCATGTTATTAACTGACCTATTTATTTAAATGACTGACTGGACTTACACGGATACCTCGATGGCTTCTCTGTTGTATTTCTAACAAAGCAGCTGTTCAAGGAGTGTTTGCTGTAAACTGCACTTGCTTTTTACCATGGTAACCACGAGCTTGCCAAATCAACCGGGGCTGAAATCTTAAGGATTACAGCTTTCTTCACCAGCTAGTTGCTCACTTTGTCTGCCTGCCATTTGGTGTTACGCAGGTTGTGTACAGTGGGTTTATCAGAGCCTGTTTGCTGTAAACAGCTGCCGGCTGCTGCTGGAAGTAAGAACACTGAGACTGAACCCACACTAATTGTGCCAGAAAGCCAAAAACATGAGCAACAATGAGCTAAAAGAAGATAAAAAGCTCTGCAGAGCTGCAGGGTTGGTAATAATTCTCCAAAGACCTCATTCACATTACACATTACCATTTGATTTATTGTTAATGGATAAATATAGTCATTTAATGTTGACATAATGTACAGTGCATCAGTATAATGTACACTATACATGTTTCAGCACTAAATCTCACCTGTTTCTGTCACCTTATCAAAGACAGACGGGAATGAAGAAACGTGTGCATATGTGTGTGTGTGTTTTTGTCAGCGCAGTCACACATGCATATACATACACACACACACACACACAGTCACACCTGTTATAGTGAAACCCTGGCAGAGTTTTGTTGTGCCTGTTCGTCTGCTTGCCAATTTGAAGCGTCCCTCGTCCGTCTCCACTAATAGACTTTGTTACGATGCCAGAGGTTCAGCACGTCTTAAATCACTCCGCCGGTCCAAATCTGACAGTGTGTTCTGTGATGTTTAATTAGGAATAATAGTTTCTAATATTCCACCAATTAGGGCCTGTCTCCCGTTCAGTCAGGGGAGTTGTGTTAAGTGAAAAAGAGGCAGGAAAAAAGGGAGAAAACTAGAATAAAATGACTGCACAGGTAATGCCAGGTTGGTGCACCCATGGGGTTTTCATTTCAGTAAAAAAAAAAACTGGCACTGCCAATGGATTTCTGACTAATGATTCATTTAAGCTTTTCTCGAAGGAAATCGCTAATTAAAATGAGGCTGAAAGTCCAAACGTTCAAACCGGCAAAATATGTTTAAAAAGAGGACGTTTAGAAAGGGGCTGCTGGTGGGTACCTGCGTGTGGAGGTGTTGCTTAAGGCTGTGATTTACAAAGGCTGGTTGGTGAACTACATAATGTTAAATCATGCTGCAGCCAGAGAACCTGCTTGTTACGGTGCCAAAGCCTGAGCGAGTCTCTAATGCGACGTCTGCTGAATCAAACATGGAGGCTAACACTTCAACTAAAGAAGGGGATCAAGAATTGGTTTGTCCAAAATGTCCAAATCCTCAGCAACGTTCAGAGCTCAATTTCTGCAAAGCCCGGCTCAGATTACAAACATTTTAAAATCCTGAATGATTTTCCAGCTTGTACCAAACACATCACAGATAATTGGCTTTCAGGTTGAAAGCAAGTGAGGGCATTTTTGAGGACTGACATTTTTGGAAAGTTGGGTCATTTTAGAGAGACAATAATTTTGGTAAATGAGGACATATTTGGGGGGTGACAACATTTTGGGAGAGTAAGGGCCCTTGAAGAAGTGAGGGCAGTTTGGAAAGAAGACATTTTTCTAAAGTAAGGTAGAACGTGTGGACATTTTTGGGGAAAGTTACCATAATTTACAAAGAAGATAATTTTGGTAAATGAAGACATATTTGGGGAGTCACATCATTTTGGGAGAGTAAGGAACGGAGAAGACATTTTCTCCAAATAAGAAGATCTTTGGGAAGTGTGGTTATATTTTGTGTGTAGCAGTGGGTTTGAGAAAGTCAGGACAATTTGGGAGGGCAATTTTGGTAAAACGGGACATATTCGGGGAGTGACAATATTTTTAGGAGAGCTAAAGACCCTTTTGAAAGTGAGGGCGTTTTGGAAAGGATGCCTTTTCTTAAGTAAGTTGGAAAGTGTGGACAATTTTGGTGAGTGACAGTGTTTTGGGAAAGGACAATTTTGGTAAATGAGGACATATTCAGGAGTGACAGCAGTTTTAGAGACTAAGGACAATTTTGGAAAGTGAGGGCATTTTGGAAAGAAGACATTTTCTTTAAGAAGATCTGGAACGTGTGGACAGTTTTGGGGAGTGATAATATTTTGGGAGAGTTAGGACACGTTCGAGAGAGGACAGTTTTACTAAATGATGACAAATTGGGGGAGAGACCGCAAGATATTTTCTTAAAATAAAGTGGAAGTTGTGGACATTTTTAGGGAGTGATAATATTTTGGGAAAGTGAGGACATTTTGGAAAGAAGACAGTTGTGTTAAGTAAGAAAGTGACAACATTTTGTAAGGGCACTTTTGGAACTGTGGGGGCATTTTGGAAAGAAGACATTCTTAAAGTAAGGTGGGAAGTGGTGGACATTTTTGGAGAGTGACAATGTTTGAGAAGGTTGTAACATGTTCAGAAGAGGACAGTTTTGGTAAATGAGGACCCATTCGCGGAGTGACAACATTTTAAGAGCAAGGACACTTTTTGGGAAAGTTTGGACATTTTGTTAGGAGTATCTAGAGAAATTGGGGCAATGTTCCAGGAAAAACACATTGTAATAGGGATTTTTCAATACCACAGAAACTACTACAACCTACAGGGAAGAGAGAAAATCTAGTATGCTTCTAGAATTTGGTGCACTGACCCTTTAAGACTAAATGAAGCTGTAGGTATTTTTGATAGAAAACCAAGGCCACAGTGTTTTTGGAGTGAGTGAGTCAGTGGTTGACCAGAACTGGTTCTCTTGAGCGTTTTTTTTTTTTTTTTTTTTTTTGTCATTTCCGTTATACTACTTTTTAAATAGTTGTAGATGGAAATCAGTGAAAATGTATTGAAACTGTATGAAATGTTGTATCTTCACTCTTACTTAAATGCTGTTTCAGTAAAATATTTTCTACCTTTTATATATCATAAAAGAGTCAAATGTATGCAAGTAATTTATGAAAAATGGTGTCAGGGCTGTTCTGTTCTTTTCTCTCTTTTTAGCAGGGTTTGTTGATAAAGCAGAGCTGTTTCACAATAAAACGCTCTGATTTCTGTTTCCCTTATTGGGTCACTGAAGGCTTTTGTCCCATAAATAGGAACAAACATTGCACACACACACACACACACACACACACAGAGGACACGTCCACTGCTGTCTAAAGCAACAACAGAAGAACAAACAAACCAATAAAAAAAAAAAATGAAAGAAAGAAAGAATCACCCCGAACGGATTTATCAACCCGCTGGGAGAGATAGAGGATGTTGTGTTTTAGGATGTCCGTTCAGTAAAAGTAGGTCACACACACAGCAGAGTCTGACCTGGACCAAAACATTACAGCTACACACCACACATGCATGCTCACATTCGCGTACTGTGTGTGCAAACATGCCAGTTGTGTTCATTTCTTTGGGTCTGTGTTGTGTTTTGCTTGCTTATTACTGGAGTTTTTTTGCACTACAAGCCCAAGCTTCTCTCTCCGTTCAGTGTCTGTTTTTAGGCTATCTCTCTGTGTATTTGTGCGCTTGTATTTCTGTTTGTTTGGACCAGTTTTAGGTTGGCACCTTGTGAGGACGATCAGGGACATTTTTAGAAAGTGAGGATATTCTTGGAGAGTGAGGATTTTTTTAAAACATACTTGGGGAATGACAACATTTTCTTGAAGTATGGCAATCGCTGGAAAAGCGGGGGCATTTTTGGTGAATGGTAATATTTAGGAAAGTGAGAGCATTTATGGAAACTGAGGGCATATTTGGAGAGTGACAACATGAGCAGGTTCTGAAAAGTGAGGACATTTTTAAACAGTGAGGGTATTCTTGAAAAGTCAGAACATTTGTGGAAAACATTTTTGAGAGGTTGAGACAAGAAAACAAACAAGATGAGGTTAAAACCCCAGCTCTGTTTCCTTAGAATTCGTTGGGATTCTTAGGAATATTCATTATTCTGCAGTACACAATCTCATGTATTTCTATGTCTGTTAGTAACTGGTGATTCATTTTTACACTTTCAAGTGAGGATGGGGTAATTTTGTCCGGTCCTCACCTTGTCAAAGGGCTGTTTGGGGTTGAGTTAAGTTTAAAATTCCTGTTTATAACAACTTATGGTTAGACTTTTTTTTAGCCATTTATGGTGCTTTCCAGTTTAACTGGGATGTCGGAATTTCTGAGTTCCCTGTGAGAAGGTTTAACTGGAACCATAGACATTACTGCACCAAACCACAGTGGCCCACTTGATGTTGGAGAAGCCCATCTGACTGGGGGTTACATGGCCGCCAGAATTGCCAATAGGCAATACTGTAAGGCAGGTGCAGGAGGTGGTACTGTCACTCCCCCCACCAATTCAAGTGGATCCATCCATTCGTGTCAGAGGTCAAGGGAGAAATAATCAAATGAGATCAAGACAGAAAGAGCGGAGTTCAGGTTATGACTGGTTGATCCAGATAAAGCAGAGCATAAACTGGATGATACAATCAGATTTTGGCAGACAACCATGTTTTATGAAAAATGAACTGAGGGCAAAGATGACACGATCTGATATATGCATTGGACTTTGAACCTCACCAGCCCCAACCTCAAAATCCAAGATGGCTGCTCTGTGCATCAACAGTTAGTGTCAGCTGTAGTAACATATTGTGTGTTTGCACTTCTGTCTTTAAATCAATCAACTGAAACAGTGTTGGTATTAGCAAAATACCGCATAATGCATCGTTATCAACAAAGACCAACCACAACAAAGGTTTTCTCAGAGGTGCCCATCTTAGTTTTCGAACATGTACTGGAACGCCGTTAACTTGGGTGCGATGCCATTCCCAGCTCCAACTTCCGAGGTAAGTTGAACGCAGCAACAGTCCATCATTCCTGTCGGTAATAAAGGGACACTTCAGTCTGGCATTAGAATTTCCCAAAGTTTGGTATTTATTATGGATCGATGTTGTCTTCGCCCTGAAAGTGAAGCAAATGTCCGGCTTGTGCTGCCCCGAGGACGTGTGTTTCAGTTCACTGCAGCTTCCGACTGAGCAGCGCACTCAGCAGACTCCGGTCGTGTCTGTTATCTCCCTCCAGTCTCTTCTCTCTTCCCCTTTTTATTGCTCTACGTATGTGTGTTCACATCTGATCAGAACAGATTCAGATGTGACTTGCGGCATTTGTTCCTTGAGAAGCTCTTTCCTGCCCCCCCTGACTCTCTCATCGAAACCTCCCCGGAGCTCTGTAGCTGTCTGTGGGTGCTAGCTCTGAATATGTCTTTAACCCTGCAATGAATCAAAATAGTGACAACATCAAAATGTACTGTAGATTTATTGCAGATGTTTTCCTCCTTTTATAATGTTACTAAAAATTATTTTATGTTTTTTTAAAATGATCTTAATAATGCTAATAAGAACATTAATAATCTACTGAATATTCAAAAGAGAGAATCCACTAAAGGAGATGATGGTAAATTACATACAACATTATTTAACATCCCATATAGTCAATTCCAAAGGCTTTTCACACACAGTCTCAACATATGACTAAATGCTTTTTGGACAGATCATACAAAAACAGCACTATTTCCATAGCTCAGACTGAAGCAGCTTCTACTGAATGTCATCACCACCTACAGCAATCAAATAAACAGAAAAAGAACACTTCTGGGATGCATTTTGCCACATGTTTCAGCAAATCAGGGGGATTATTTTTTCCAGGAGTGACCCTTCCCTGAAGGAGATTTTTCCAACAACCTCCCACCTTTTATTACAACAGAGCTCCCTCCATAAAAGACAGACTTACACAAAGTTATTCCCCGCTTAGGAGGGGAGGCCATTGGTTTAAGACAGGAGTCTGTAACCTCTATGATCAAAACAGCCATTTTTGGCCAAAAAAACGGGGGAAAAAATCTGTCTGGAGCCGCAACTATTAAATTCTTTTTCATTTGCCCTTCATAGCTCGCTTATGGAGACTCAAGAAGACAAGTGACCATCAAAATTTAGAAGAAAAGACACCGAGCCACAGACGTGGGCTATGATGCATATTTTAGTAGACGAAATATTAACACTTTATTTTTAGATTTGGTGTATGGCTACATATTTTTACAGCTGACAAATGTAAGAATCCCTATACACTTTTTGGTTATCAACTGTTTTTTTAATATAAAGTGGAAAACAAATAACACACAAAAACAAATACAAACATTTTACCCAACCCCATCCCTTTATAATTTAGCCTTAGCAGATTGAATCTGAGAAAAATAAATAAAATAAAACATTTTTGCCGCTGTCAGACCAGCTAAAAGTCCATGCATTCGATGAGATGGAAGACCTAGAGAGGAAGTATCATTCAGCAGTAGCAGCTTAGGACAACATGGCACTTTAACAGATGATTGAGTTTGAGATCAACTCAACTTTGAAAAGTTTTGCTGACCTATAATCCTTAATTGAGATAATTTACTTTTCTTTTTTAGATAAATTTGAATCTTTGAGATTTAGAAACTCCAAAAAAAAAAAAAAAAGTATTCAAAACTTGGTCACAGTGAGCTGTGAACCTGATTTGTCGTCATTTTGGTGCCTGATGATTTTAACTGAAAATATTCAAATTTTAACCATAATTCTCTTTAACTTGAATGAATTTACTCTATAATTTTTAAATGCTTTTTTTTTTTTGGTTTCTAAATCTCAAAGATTCAAGTTTATCTAATGTGGAAAAGTAAATTATCTCAAAAGCTTTGGTGTGACCAGGTTTTAATGAGGAAATAGATTTCAGATCCTGGTTGTTGATCAGTTAAACTCTGTTATTGTTGCGGTGATGTCAATTTTTTATTCTGCTGTTATTGTGAATATGTACTGTTTTGCAGCATATCCTACTTATTGTTGGTCTGTTGTGTGATATCCTGGTGAACTTTGGCCACATGGTCACTGATTGTTTGCATGAGGTGTGTTCGATGTGTGATAAGCTGGAGTGATTTAACCACCTGGCTGCTATTTGTCTAAATGAGGCGTACTCAGCATGTGATTGGCTGGTGTAATTCAACCACCTTCCCACTAATTTTCTATATAAGGAATCACAACCCTCCACTCTTGACTCCTCTTTCCTTTCACACCCTGAAGAAGACCCAGTTTGGGTCCAAACCAGTCAGTGTTTTGTGAGATGTTTAACCTTGATATGCCCTCTCCAATAAAGTCTTTTTAAATTATATCCTTGATTCAGTGCAAGTGTGCCCAAAGTTTCACTTTTTCTTAATCGAACTAGTATCGTTTTGGTCTCAACTATCATCTTGGTATTGAGTATCATGATACTAAACTGGGTACTGGTAACAAAGTAAAAATATTTGACAGCAGTACTCCACAGATTACACACATGATGATCAGAATACTTGTCATGAGGAGTACTGAGCCTGTGTAACAGGTGTATCTTGTCATCTGTGGCTCTGCAGGAGCTTTGTTGAGCCTGGGAAGATCCTAGACGACGTCATAGTGAAGTGAGTATCTACCAAACAGCAGGGGTCAATTATCAACTTGCATTATGGGAAATGCAGTGGTGGAAATGGTACTGAAACTCTGTACTCAAGTACAACAGTGTTACATTAGTAACTTTAGTTAGTATTAATCTCAAAAACTGCTGAGAGTATTAGTTACTTTTTAACCGCTGATGTGTAATGCATTATCAATAGCAGATATTCAATCAAAGTGGTTTCTGTTTCTTCACATCTTCAGTCTGAATTAGTTCTCTGTTCTGCTCAGTGGTCACACTCACCTCTACAAACACCAGTTGAAAATTTTGTGCATTTTCCTTCACTGATAGTTGAAAATTCCAACATTTGATTAATCAATAATAAATGACATAAAATATATAATACACATAAGATAAAAAACAAAAGTTGCCGTTTTTCATTTTTTCTTCTTTTATTTTTTTTCCTGTTTTGTTTCGTCATTTGTTTTCTATTTAAAGTTTCCTTCATCACCAACAGGTTCCACCAGACAAAACTAAGTAACCTGAGGCGCAATTCCTGCCATTTCTAGACTATTGATTAAATATCCATGAATACATTTTTGAATATAATTGTTTAAATTCTCAATGGCGATTAATTTATCAGTGATTAATAACTAACATCTTTACTCCAAGCCTGTGCTGCTGCAGTGTTTAGTTTGTGTATATTAGTCTGTATGTTCTGGTTTTCCTCAGCTTGTCTGTGATCAGTCTGTCTAACAGAGAACACTCTGAATTCTCCAACCAAACTTCCCTGTTTCAGGCACGGCGCCAGGATTTCAATTTTGGATGGGCCACAGTAACTTTGGGAGGACCTTTTAATTACAAAAGTTGTTTTGTTTTCAACTTGTAATCTCATTTTAACCAAAATGACTGGTATCATGCTGTGGAGGGTGACTAGTACTTCTAGTTGATTATGACACTTTTAAAATCTTTTTAAAAAAGTTTCAGTGCCGAGATAGCTTATGGCAGTTTGTATTTATTTCAAGTGGCACAGGACATCTCCTTATCTATATTTTCGCTACGGATCAAGTAGATCAATACATCAATTCATTAAGAAAACGGATGTTTTAATTCCTTTTACTGCATTTTCGTTTGGTCTGGCTGGATTACTCTTTAAAGTGATCGCAGGGAGAAACAGAGCGATCAGAGTACTGGGTGAGCTACAGTGACTTTTAACAGGAGAGAGCGCGGTGCGCTGCGCTGTTCCTTCATAAATTTAACTGTCTCTGCAGTGAAGGTGATCTGAAGACAAAGTCAGGCAGGAATATTTAGCTCCACCTCCCGTATTATCTGCATTTTCTAGAAGTCCTAGTTTCAATGAGAAATGCATTTGCAGGTATAAAATAAGACAATGATATGCTGATACACCTGTCCTCATTTTCTGCTGAACAACCGCCATACTGTGATGTGCGTGCGCAAGCGTAACATGTCTGGGGCGACGAATAATGGCCCATTGTGATTGGTCCAGACCTCACATGAGATGATAGCCAAAAAAATGTTGTCTTTTTTCAAATGAAAATTTTTTTATTTTGTCTTAAAATGCTGATTTTAATAATTAAAAATGAAAGTTAAGAAAGCATATGTTCTCCTCGTCATTTAAGGTGGGCCAGTTGTATAAGTGGGTGGGCCCAGGCCCGTTAGGCCCACCCATAACACCACACCTGCTCTGTTTTGCACTGCTTCTGATTGCTTCATTACCATCGTCATGACTAATTGCACATCTTGTGCTGCTTTGCACATCTTGCCTCCAATCCCATGCTACCTCATTGCACACTTGTCTTATGTATATATAAAATGTTATCCTGTTTTTCTGGTATACTACTTTCATTTTATATTTGGTTCAATGTATCCGTGAATATTAATCTAGCATATTTTTACATTCAAGTATAGTATATTTTTCCACCCCTGGGGAAATGTTGGATCCAGTGTTTTTGGATTTCGACCAAAGGAAAATGTCAAGATATTTTGGCCTCTGTCAGTTCAATTTTGACAGTTCTTCCTCTTAATCTGTCCCTCACAAGCTCCCCATGTGGAGGTCCATTACTAAACTGCTGGAGAACTGAAGCTGTAACAAACCCAGGAGGGTTGCTGGCTGGAAAAATGTACTTCGTCACCAAAGGTCTTCACAAATCCAGTATGAGCATGTATGTGCATGTCTTTACCTGCATTTCAAAAAAACAAACGCACCTTTAGAAAACCTGCATAGCGACACAAAATAGCTGCCGTTTCCAGGGCGTGCTTGATTAATGTTTTTTTGGTGACTTATTTTTTCTTTACCAATGCCTAATAAAAGGTTCACAAACCATCTGTTTCTCTCTCCCCCTGATGCCTTGCCCAAAGGTCCTCCCATCCTGGGACTGGCACCATGCCCAAACACATCCATCCATCCATCCCTTACCCCCCCATCTCCTTCCCTCCCATACCCACTCCCTTTCCTTTCCTTACTTCTCTACTTCTCCTCTCTTCCTCTTTCCCCCCTTATTTTCTTTTCCCTCACTGTATTCTTCCTCCATCTTTTCCTCCCTTTCTTCTTCCTTTTCCTCATCCCCTCATTCCCTTTTTTCTATCATCTTTCCATTTTCCTTCTCTCCTTTCCTTTCTTTCTTCTTCATGATTACTGTTGCTCTCCTCATCTCACACTTTCTGTCCTTCCCTCTCTTCTCGTTCCTCACCCCCTCTGTGTCCTTTCTTTTCCTCCCTCCTTCTTTCCTTTCTTTCCCTTGTCTCTTTCTTCCCACTCCCTTTTTCTTTCTTCTTTCCTTTCCTCTCTCCTTTTCCTCACCGTTATCTCGCTGCCTCTTTTTTATCTCTTTTTTCTCTTCTGTCCTCAACCCCTTCCCTCTTTTTCTCATCTTCCTTCTCTCTTCATCCTCCCTACCCCATCTCTCCTTCTCCTCCTTTTCCCACAAATGTTCTCTCCATCTTTATTCTTCCTCCTCTTACATTTTATTTTATTCTTCCTCCATCAGTCCCCTCCTCTGTCTGTCTTTCTTTCCTTACTCCTTCATCAGCCCATGTGTATCCTTTCTTTTTTCTTTTCCTTTTCCCTTCATCCACCTTTCCCTTGTCTACCCATCTGCACCCCCCTCCACATCTTTATTTTTCTTCTTGCATTCTCTCCACCCTGAATTCTTCATTCTTTCTTCTATCCCTTCCCTCCATCTTTTCTCCCTCTCTCACTTTACCTAGTATCTCCTGCTCATCCTCCATCCCTCATCGCCCCCTCCCCTCTACCTCCACCTCCTCCCCCCTCTCTCCTCTTTTCCTACCCATTTAAACCTCTCTCGCCCGTTATGCATATTCATAAACCTGCAAACATTCCCATCCAATAGCGTTTAATCCCTCCCTGTATTAGTGTGTGTGTGCAAGTGTGTGTGTGTTTCTCCCCTTAACCCTTCATACACACACACACACACACACACACACACCACACACACACACAAAACACACACACACACGCCTCCTCCTCCCAAACATCTAGCAGCTGGCCGACAGATGGGGCCCGCAGCCAAAAAAGCAGCAGCGGCAGCGCCACAAAAATAAAAATTTACAAGACGCCAGTGGAATTTATTTAAGGACAGGAGGAGAGGAGGAGGAGGAGGAGGAGGAGGAAGAGGAGGGGGGAGTGTGGGGCTGCACCTCCTCTTTCTCCTCTCTTTCGCCTCACCTCCCTCCATCACTGCTTTTCTCCCTCATTGCCCAAAAATGTGTTGATGTACATATTAATGCTTGGCTCTCCATCCTCAGTCCAGTTAAAATCCACCATCTTCTGCTCCTCCTCCTTTACTCAGTCACAAGAGGTCAGGAGATGATTTGTGGTGTAAGAAGTAAGAAATTCTGCTCAGAAATAAAAAATGTTTTATTTAGGGCTGCAGCTAACAGTTATTTTCATTATGATTTCATCAGTTGATCATTTCCTGGATTCATCGACTAATTCATCCTGTCACAATCTTGTCAGTTGAAAAATAGGTCAAGTCATTTCTGTAACGATTATTTTCATTATTGATCAATCTGTTGATCATATTCTCCATTAATAAATTAGTTGATTCATGTAAAATGGTGAAAAATATTGATCAGTGTTTGCCAAAACCCAAGACGACGTCCTCAAATGTCTTGTTTTGTCCACAACTCAAAGATATTCAGTTTACTGTCAAAAAGGAGTAAAGAAACCAGCAAATGAGAGAAATTATTTTTTTCTTAAAACATTACCCAAATCAATTAGTTGATTATCAAAACAGTCAGCAGTTAATTCAATAATTGATTAATAGTAAGTTCATCAATTAATCATTGCAGATCCAGTTTTATTCATTTTTTTATTGTTTATATTTTTCTTTTCTGTAGTCCTTGCTTTCTTGTAAGATACATCCACTTCAATTCCCTAAAACAGTGGCTCTCAAATTTTTAGTAACACTTTATAGTAACCATTAGTAATAAATGTTAATTAAACTTAACTTTAATTATTAAGTTACCAAAGAATGATTAATTATGTTTACTAATTTGTTTAATTTAATCATTAGTTTGTGTAATATAAAATAATTAGTTTTAATACAACAACTACAAGACAAATATGTAAAAGACAAGATGAAAACAATGTGAAGATAAAAGATGTAACAAAATGCAATAAGACAAAGGCTACGTAAAAGATGTAACATGATGAAAAATGTGTGAAAAGGTGAGTTAGCTTTGCACAAAAACAGCTGATAGACAAGTCCTTCAGTGGGAAACTTTTTACTTTTATACTCTGAGTACATTTCAGAGCCTGGACTTTTTCACTTTTACTTGAGTAAAGAAGTTGAATCACTACTTCTACTTTAACCACAGCCTTTTTTTTTGCACAAGTATCTGTACTTTTACTTGATTACATAATACCTGTTGATTGTAACTTGACAAACATTACGTACATGAAGTAACATGAGTTTCATGAGTAACTCAAAGCATGATCTTTTCCTAAACCTTCCCAAGTAGATTTTGTGCCTTTATTTTGAAACTTTTCTTGGCCCTGAACATGAAAAACTGACCTCAGACGAGTACCTACAGCTTCATTGTGTGAAGCGTAGGGACACTGACCTAGCTGCTGGATTCAACAAGTTTTGATTGACTGAGGACATTTTGTCCATAAACTTTATCTGTAAAGTTGCAACTGATGTTTATAATCTTTGTAAATGTTAATAAAACTGTGCAGTGCATCTTTAAACATTATTTGCATGGTCATCATAACAGTTGCAAATGATGTTTATAAAACGTTACTTTAATTGCTTAATAAATGGTTTATAAACCATATATAAACATTATTTGAATGTTTATTGTTACTAATAACTAAAATTTAATTAACTATCAATTTACCATTTATTCATGATGGTTATTATAAAGTGTTACCAAACTTTCTTCAATAATGTACCCCCTTTGAAATATACAGATTTTTTTCAGCTAAATAACCCCAATGAGCACAAAATAATTTGGGCATTAAAACAAAACAAAACAAACAAACAAAAAAAAGCCAACAATGTATAAAGAGATGATGTGCCATCAGTGTCAGCTTGTTTAGGTAAATCTCATTCATTTTCCTACTGTAACACTGATGGTATTTTGTTGGCTCTGTTTTCACTCTCTTCACTTCTTTCTCAGTGTTTTCAGCTGTATTCTTTCAACCACAAATCCACTTTTTTTGATTTTTGTCTGTCATAGAGATGCACAGAGACGTCATTATTTGTATCTGTATCTGTTCAACCAACAAAATTACCTGTCTCCATATCTGTATTTGGATAGAAGACCAGAAGTGGGCGTGGTTTGGACTGGAAGTCAAGTTAAATCAGGCAAATGTTGCATTTTCTAACCTAATATTCACTGACAATGCAATTGCTGCGCCTACAAAGCATCAAAATGAATTAATATTGGTATGTAATGAATTATGAAATATATTTCCACATCCTCATTTTGTACTTTCAGCCTCTTTCTCTCTTTTTATTTTTAGCTAGACTAAGTTGAACTTTCTGAAGCTCATTACCACCTCCCTCTTAACTGGGAAATATAGAAAAATCGGAATAGAATAATCTCTATCTTAATTATTTTTAATAAATCAACAATTGATGAAGGTAGATATAACATTCCTAAACTCTGCCGAGTTAATCATGGAGCTGACTTTTTGTCTGATGAGTGATGAATAGAAGAAGTATCTGGTACCACTGCATTACTTGTGCTTTTCCGAGTCATGTATTTATATTCGGTATCACTAGCCTGTCGTTCAATGCAGAAACTGGCCTCCCGCTCACAGCGAACATGATCATGTTTGTTGCTTTCTTCTTCTGTGAGTTTTTACGGCAGTTGACAGGTTTCGGCAGTTGCCGATTGCACTTGGAAAGAGGAACATTTAATATAAAATGTAGCTCTGTGTAACTTAGATTTACATTTTTACACATAGTATAATTATTTTAGGCATTATTCACTACTGATATTTTTAAGATTAACTTTTAAAAAAACATCTCACATTTTGAGAAACACTGGTCTAAAATGTATGAAACTTGGTATAAAAAGGTTGCAGGCATATAAGGTTGGGAACAACTGGCCTTTATAATAAAGATTAGAAGTTTCCTCTGGTGGGAACACTTGGCATTATAAACAGTACAGTCTATACCTGCTCTAACTGAAAAGTACCCATGAGATAAGTTTGTTCTGATTTGACGCCATACAAATGAAATTGAACTGAATACAGTGAGCAGTAAATGGAGGTTTTGATCACTTATGAATCATCATCAGTCTGTCTCATCACTGAAGGCTGTACTGTTACTTAGTTGTAATTTATATATATATTTTTTTAACGGAAAAGCATTTATGGGAATGTAAGGACAAAGTGGTGTATACCAGCAGGATATTACATATTTTTTGTTCCACTGAGGGAACAAGATAATGCACAAGATGTAAATTTCACACACACAAAGAGAAAAAGAGAAAAGAGAAAAATGTAGCTTGTAGAAGTAATAAATGATAAGGCATAGACGGTAAAAGAAAGATACAGAAGTGGAACAACATCAGGCCGAGCCCAGGTGTAAACCACACCACCGGGTCCTTATGTCCAAACCAAAACTAATTCCTTTTCTATAGACGGGCACTTTGCAGCCTGCGCGTACAACTGATTATCACTTATAAATATGCGACTGGCTTTCTCAGCAGAGTGTTACTAGAATTTAGAAAAGAGGACAAATCACAGACAATTAAACAAAAATGACCAACAATAAATAAAAAGGCTGAGAGCGCTGCAGCAGGTGCAACAAGCACATAAACATCCAGTAGCCTCACTTTCCTTAAATGTACACTCAGCGGCAGAATTAAAGCATATAATGTATTATAAAGCATCATCAAAGCAGAGGGCACACAGATGTGTGAGCAATAGAAACGTGACAGTGACTTCAGCTCATAAACACACACTTTAAAGTAACAAAGAGAGCCTGTACAGTTTCTAGTGCATGTACACATACCTCACACACTGTTTCTATTGTTTTGTCCACCTTATTTATGGGCAGACTAAATATCAGAAACACCTCTCTGTACAGTGAAATACAGGTCAACAGGTTTTTTTTAAAGGATTTTTATGGTAGCTATAGAATTTGCCTCTCGTACAGATTCGGTAAATTAAAAATTCATTTATAACTTCTTGAATTGTTGTATATTGCAATAATAAGTGTGGTTGTCTCAAATATCACGGCACGGTGGGACTAGACCTCAGAACACACCGTTTAAAAACCACTGATCTATCATATCTGCTTTTATTCCTCTCATTGTTTTATTGACATAACTATTATTATCTATCAGCACACAACAGATTTCTGTTTTGTTTTTAATTTCTTTACATTTTATTTACAACACTCTGTGTGTAATGCATTATATTATATTATAAACATGCTTGTAATGCATTATACCATGCTTATCACAATGTATAATTACAGTTGTAAGCACTTATAATTATTCATAATGCTTTATAATAATAATCATAGCATACAATAAAGGATTTTAGAATGACTTATAAGGTCAAGTATCATAATATTTCATAACTGCTGGTCACTGCTGGTTTTAATGCATTAGAATGTGATTGAAATATAAATGTCCTTTGAGTTGTGCTTTATTGAAATACTCAGTTATTATGACTTGTTAAACAAAATAAATTAATTTGACATCATTTTTTGTGTTGTTGTTGCATAGATTCAATTTTTTCCCCACTTAACTTAAAACAAACAGTGACCACTTGTAGTGACCTATAAACATTGACTTATATCTGCCTATACTTCTGCAATCTTGTTACTTTACTTTAAAGCCCCCAATGAACTAATCACATTATAATGCATTATAACAGTGATGATATAATGTTTTACAGCTATTAGAATTCTAATACACCATGATCCTTGTAAAAAAAAATGTCAGTGAATGAGCAACTGTGAAATATTACGATACTTGACCTTATAAGTCAATAAAAATCTGTTATAATGTGTTATGATCATATTGTTATAAGACATTATGAATATCTGTAAGTGCTTATAATTATACATTGCTATAAGTGCAGTATAATGCATGTTTATAATGCGTTGTAGACACAGGCATTGAAGAAGTGTTATCACATTTATTTATATTAAATTATGTAATTCATTTACAACCAGCATTATTCAGGAAATCTTCTTGTTTTCTCTTGTAGAGTCAGTTTGCTTGTTTCACCTTTTTGTGTCATTCTAACTTTCTGTTTTTGTTGCTCTTTGTTAAGTGTACATTTAGTCTTAAAATATTCTTTTCTTCTTGTTTGAGACTCTGTTCTTATTCACTCCCCTCATTTTGGTTGATTGCTTCTATAAAATGGACTTTTAATTGAAATATTACAGCTTTTATTTGAACATTGTCATCATTTCCACACATTATTTGCTTTGATTACTCTCAGACTCCATCTCTCCACCTTTAGTTACTCTCTATTTTCATTTCTGTCAGTGTGTTTTAAGCTATAAAAATGAAACGTTTCCTTTATTCCTCCCTCACATTGGTAAAAATGTTTCTTTTCTTTTGCTTCTCCTCCATCATGTCTTCATTTCTGACCCTCTCTCGGTCGGTTTGTTCAGGTGCTTGTCATCAGGATGTGTGTGTGTGCATGTTCTCCTTGTGTGTGATATATTAGAACCAATGTCAATTTTAGGGACATTTGCTCAGCCCTCCCCTCTATTTACTCCACCAACACCCATACCTACACACACGCACACATGCACACACACAAATTGAGAGCAGCAGAAGGAGAGAGGAGGGGGAGTAAAAATGAGGTGGAAATTGGAGAAGTGGAGGGAAAAAAAAAAACGAGTGGCGGGAGGAGTGAGATGATGTTTTCAGTCTGCTGAGGCTGCAGGTGGATTTTCTTTGGCCAGATGACCTCTCTACCTCTACATCCACCTCGCTCTGCCTCTCAGCCTCGTCGTGTCACTCCCTCCCCTCCGCCTCGACTGGGGAACGTAAGTGGAAAGGGGCAGAGGAGGTACAAGAAGAGGGGAAAAGGAGGGCAGAGGAGATGTGAGTGATGGAGGAAAAGAGGATGAGACAAAGGACGAGAGGAGGGGAAGAGAGGAGGAAAGGAAAAAGACGAGGGAGGGATGATGAGAAAGAAAGAGGGGGAAAAAAACAGGAGAGGAGACTAGAAGGAGACTCATCCCCAGGGGGCACTGTTTGTCCTTGTAGTAAACCGACACACTCATACTCTCCCACCTCTCTCTCTCTCTCTCTCTCCTCTCTCTCCTCTCTCTCTCTCTCTCTCTCTAAACCAACACACACACACACACACACACACACAGTAAGAGGAACAAAAAAAGAAATAAACAAGTGACAAATAACTTTGGTCAAAATAAACCAACTTAACTGCCACTCAGTTCATTGTTTTTTGGTTGTCATGTTGTTTACACAGCAAGTGCTCCGAGCACCTGTGCAATGTAAAGAGACATGTACAGCAAGGGGGTAGAATTGGGTAGGGATGGTGGGAACACGTCCTCAGCAATAATTTTGATCAAAAATGTGAAATCAAATTGTTGTCTGTCAGTGTCTGGTCAATGTTAGTTAGTGAGATTCAGGCTCCTTTTTTTTGGACATAAAACAATGTGTTTCAAGTTTTGAAATATTCTGTGCTCCCCCTCATTTTGCCTCACAGTGGTCTGTTCCACTGCCTACCTATAGCCATTGTTCTCTTTTTACTGCCAAAATATTAAATATATAAATGAAGAAACTAGTGGCAAATCTGGTGAGTAATTCAGACCATCAGAGGGGAAGAGAGAAATATATATAAATCTATTATTTTGTAACTTATTCTCATCCATGCTGTAATCTTGGTCAGCACTCCTCTGGCAGCAGCACAGCATCTGCTGCTTAGTAATTAAGTAATTAGTTACTAGTAATTTCTCTCAAAAGTAATTATGGCATGTATAAGTACTTAGTTGCTAGGGAAAGTAACTTTTGCATTACTTTTAAACGTCTGCTTCAGTTCTCTTAATTATATACGCATAGCTATATTATTGTAGTGTAGCTATATAAATTAATTTTATTGTAGGTATTTTAATTTATTGTAGTTTTATTAGCTATATGTATTTGAGTGTAGCTATAATGTGGTGCACCAACTCATGAAACCCCCAATCATAGCTCTAACTGGAACATATTTATTGTCCCCACCAGCTGTGACAATAAATATCCACCTTTGATGTACACAATGTACATGCCCATACAGTTCACATGCTATTAAATCTGCATGACTACATTGTATGTGTTAATATTTCCAAGTTATTTGTGTGTTGCATGAACAGTTTTGAAAAAGCTTCCGATTGGCTCGGGGCTCATCTCAGTCCACAGGCCGTGTGGAGCATGGCAACAAGACAAAAACAACATAAAAGATGTAACATGACAAAAAAAATGTAACAAGACAAAAACAACATAACGAGATGACAAAGGCGTAGCAAGACGTAAACAATGTAACGAGATGTAAACAACGTAACAAGATGAAAACATAGTAATAAGACGTAGTAAGACAAAAACAACGTAACAAGACAAAAGCAACGTACAGTAACAAGATGAAAAAGACGTAGCAAGTAAACAAAGTAACGAGATATAAACAGCATAACAGAATGAAAACAACGCAACAAGATGAAAATATGGTAACAACATAACAAGACAAAAATTACGTAACAAGATCAAAGATGTAACAAGACGTAAACAACGTAACATGATGAAAACATAGTAACAAGACCTAGCAAGACAAAAACAACATAACAAGACAAAAACAGTGTAAAATATTCAAACAAGACGAACAGACAAGAGAGGGAGACTGTCTTTCATTGGACAAATTTTTACATTTATACTTTGAGTACATTTCAGAGCCTGTACTTTCTCACTTTTATTTGAGTAAAGAAGTTGAATCAGTACTTCTACTTTAACCACAGCCTTTTTTTGCACAAATATCTATCAAGTATCTGTACTTATACTTGAGTAAAGAATGTGTGTATTGCACTGTTGCCACCTCTCCTTGCTGTAATTTAACGTTAGTTATATGAGCTTTGATCGTTTATAAATAACATTTGATTGTGAGTTTTATATAGTTTTAGTTTGTTAGCTAAAGTTAGCTAATGTTAACTAGCTAACTAATCTAACTTAAAGTAATATTCTTTTTACTTTTAAAATTGCTCAAATTGTTAAACAATTTCAAATAAACATTCCAGCACTTTAATTACATGAGCTTTGTGCCATGATTTCTGTTTGTTATACATAGTCGTATATATATAGTATACTTAGTCATCTGTACACTTAACAATGAACAACAAAGCCTAACGTGTAGGCCTGTGTCATCAAGACTCTGAGCAGGTCTGGCAGGCCGAGCACATCTGGTACCTACACCAGCAGCCTTTTCATCAGTCTCTGTCACCTGTTGATTGGTTGGTCTGTTCAACATTCATCTGATTGAATGAAATTTTGTGTAAATAATTATTTTTTCCCAGATGATGAACTCTTTTCCTTCACTGGCGCCCTCAGCACAAACTTCACATTTAGCAACACTTTTGTGAGGATCCAAGAATAACTAAATCATCAGCATATTGTTTGTTCTTTCCAACACTTTCATATTATGGCTTAGTCTGAAGTAAAGCATTTTTTTACAGTCTTTTACTGTGAAAATAACTGCAGTCATGCATTCTGCTACGAGTCCAATGAGATCAGGTGTGTTTATTTTGTAGACCTTTTCATCCCTTCCCCCTGCTGCCCACCTGCGCTGCACCTGACGTCAACCCCACTGAGACACACACTCGTGGTCAACATAACAAACACACATATAGGCAAACAAGCATGCAAACACACACACACGCAAACAAAACACACAAAAACACCCCTGAGCTACAGCGTACAGTACAGCACCATCATCATCTCTGTCTCCCATTTGAATTCTTTCAAAGCATTTATTCCTTCAAAGAGACATTCATGGCAACTAGAGCCCAACTTGTGGCCACACACACACACACACACACAACACATTTTTGTCCCCATCTGGTCACCATTCAGCAGGATGCACGCTCTCTCTGTAGCTGTGTGTTGAAGCGAACACTCTCACAACCCTCAGTCAGCTCTGTTCTGCTGAGGTTCACTTTTTGATCTTTGACCTTTAATGACCTCTATTGGTGGCCGGCAGGAACTGCATCAAAATCTAAAACTTTCCTGCACCTTCACTGGACTGCAGCTGTGTTATTTATTAAGATCATAAAAATATTGGTTCACACCAATTTAATTGCAGAGTAAAACAAAGCAGCTTCATGACAGAAATATCAAGTCTGAGTCTGTGCACTGTTTGGGAACTCTTCCCCAGAGTCAGATGAGATGAATGATGCCTCAGTTTCATCTTTGTGAATCTGGACAAAGAAAAGTCCAGGGTGTGTTTAGCCTAGCTTAGCACAAAGCAGACTACAAGCAAAGGGAAACTGCTAGCCTAGCTCCAACAAAGGGCTAGCATTCATTTTCTTATATACAAGTTAATATCTATGTAACCAGTTCCAGCTAACATCACAGAGCTCACTTAAGCAACCATTCATACTCACATTTAAGTGCAATTAAGTTTCACCAATTACATGTTTTTGGGTTGTGGGGGGAACCCAGAGCATCTGCAGGAAAACCCATGCCCACGGGACCAAAGGTCCTAGCTGGTCAGCGGGTTTGAGGCCAGAGCCCTTGGCGACAGTGCTAACCTCTGCACCGCTGTGCTGCCCCTCCATCAAAAGTGTAAAAGAAAATTAGAAAATCAACAGTAAATTTTGTATTTACCAGTCATAATGATCATAAAATAATGCCCTGGTGGGATTGCCAAATGTGATAGCTCTTCCATTACTAACAAAATTAACATTAACTAATATTAACTATCAAACTCATTTTTAGTGTAGTGCATTGAATATGCACAAAACAGGAGGCCTCAGATCTTTGCTGTGAGTGAACAAAACTTGTTAGCTAGACTGTTTGACAGCTTTGGACTTGTTAGGTGTAAGGTGTTTTATTTCCACTTGTAATGAAGTTAGGCAAGCAGTCTTTGTGCTAAGCTAGGCTAAGTGCATCCTCTATCCTTCTTGGTATTGGATTTTGGTACAGTTGTGAAACTGATACCCATCTTCTCTTGTGACTCAGGTGAGTAGCGATGCACGGACCATGCAGTTACAACCGCGGACGCTCCAATTAATCTGCGGATCAGGTGGGCGGGGTCATAAAAATTCACATTCTGATTGACAGTAGAGGGGTTGTGGGTGGTAAGTAGGGTGAAGCGTCTCACCATTAAGAGAGAGGCTGTGTGCGCATTTTACGCACGAGGCACAGCAACGCAGCTTCATTGATTTTGTGTTTCATGTGGAGAGTTTCCACTGTCCTGTCAAGTTTATTAATACAGTTTTTAGTTTTGTTGCATTGCCGTGCACATCGGAAGGTTTAAAATGACTAAAACAAGCATCTCTAATCATAAAAGAAAATTTTTAAAGAAAACACTCAAACATCAGTACAGTACACAATAAAATGGAAAGCTTGCACTGCTTGACAGAATTTTAAAGGTAATATAGCCTACAAGCCACAATAATACAACAACAAAATTATTTGATGCAATGAAACAGAATTTCTATGCAAGTTGACAGCTACACAAAGCAATTTGAAAATAATAAGTCTCATGCAAAACACATGCATAAATTAGCTGGCTAGATCCGTAATGTTTTTTAATAATTGTTTTTTGCTAGATTAGTTTATATCAAATTGAAAGTGTCCTAAGTAAATTTGCATCTTGTTGTCTTATTTTGTATCAGTTTCTCACTGGATAACATCAATTTAGACATTTATCTGCTACTTTCGTTCTGTCCCAGAGAATAGGAAGAGAGCTATCGGTGCATTAATGCTTATTTGGTATCCTGAAAGGAAAAACCGCCACCAACTGGCTACTCAAAACAGAGACCAATCCCTCATTTCACACTCCATTCTTTGAGTCTGATCCCATGAGCCTCTGGTGTGTGCACTCACCTTTTGATGAAAGGAAATTAAATGAATGAATAGCTGTTTGTTTCCAACTTCTTAAATTAATATGAAACTGTAGCTTGATAAATGATACTTGAGATAACATCTCTGACTCTCTTTAAAACCTTCAAAGAGAACGTTACTGACCTTGCACGGAGTCTGTGGCAATAATTTCAATCTGAAAGAAGACCGTCTTCTGTCATATTCATTCTTTTGTTTTGGCGATTACTCATTGTTAAGTCAAAATAAATCAGTTAAAATCAACTGAAATGTTTGGAATGTGGAATGTTTGATGTCACCATGCCACATGTTAACTGCGTTTTGATTGGCTGTTGCGTGAAACTAGTTTCAGATAGTTGAGAGTTTTGCAAGTATTGCAAACATGTTTCAAATGTGTTGCTCAGGGCTTAGCTTGAAGGTTCAACAGCTGGAAGTTTCACTGTGTAAAGCCAGCCTGACTCAGAAAGTTATCTGCATAAGATGGAGCCACTGAGTCACTGGTAGTGAGTCAGTTTGTATTAATAGGTGGCAGAAATTGGGCCTTTTTACACATATAAAACCTTACAGCTCGCTGTGCATCCACAGGTAATTTTCCCTTGACAAGAGCTCGATGAGTGTGTGTGTGCGCGCGTGTGTGTGTGTGTGCGAATGCCCAGGGGCCCAGTTTGACAGGATCTAAAATAAGCAGCTTTTTTTTCTTGTTCCAAGCAGCCACCTGTGGACAGCGCTGTGCATGTGTGTGTGTGCGCAGTATGTGCGTGTGTGTTTTCATTGGACATCTCACTGTGTGGTTTGTGTGTTTCAGTGCGTTTTCATTGGTATTTTTGAGCGTTTTCATGTCCTCTGTGTGTTTCAGCGCGTGTTCTCATGTTATGTCCCCCCTCCCCTCCCCTCCCTCTGGTTTTCCGTATTTGGACAGGGTGGGTTCCTGGTCATACAGCTCTCCAGATGTTCTTGCAGACTGAGCTGTTCCACTTGCACACTCCAAACCAAAACCAGTGGTTGAAGAAACTTCCCAGAATACATTGCAAATGAGGCTGAAGAAAGCTGAAAACCAGCGTATAACCAGCATTTCTTTCTACATACACTGTTATGAAAAATAAATGTCACAATAAAGATACTGAATTTTAATAAAAACATAAAAAAAAAAAAAATTCAAACTCAAATTCACACTTTCACTGAATTTGTTTTTTTTTTCAACCAAAACACGTGTCGTATGGGAGAAAACAAGAGTTATACAGACCAAAAATGTGGTTGTGTGCGTGTGTTGATGAAGTGCCTGGATAGTCCTCACCCGCTCTCACCCCTGTCTCACCCCTCTCTCGCTGTGTGTTGACGTCAGTATCGGTGGTGAAACCAGACCACAGTGGCTGCCTGCAGAGCCCTTTGATCCCACACTCCACTCTATTAGAGCTCTCATATGGACTTCACATCACACACACACACGCACGCACACACACAGATGGTCTGTAACCTGTAATTTGTCTGTGGTTTAATAAAGTTCTGTCTGACAGACTGACAGAGTGATGAACTGAGCTGTCAGGTGGACAAAAGCTTTACATAAAGATACATAAGATGATATTATTGTAACTGAGTACTGTATTATGATGCAACAAAGTATTATAAAATAGAACTACATTATTCTTTAGGTATTATCATATCATAGAATTTATCATGCCGCTGAACCACATGATCACGTGATGGAGCTAGATTATCATACTACAGAATTATATCATAATGATACTGGATATTACCTTGCAGAACCTTGAATCATCCTGAAGGGGTTTATTTCATAATAATGAGCTGCTCACTGTACATTATCCTGCTTATTACATTTATTTATTTATTTATTAAAAAGAAAGAAAAACATATTTGCCATGCTGTAATTGACCAATCAGAATTGAGTATTTACCAAAGCCAAGTAACAATAATAGCAATAGAATGACATTAGCATACTATAGAACTGCATTGTGATATTACAGAATAACATTATTATACTTCATAACCACAAGAACTGCATTATCACTAGGGTTGGCACTGTTCACATTTGAGCCGATGCCAGTACCTGAAATTCGGTACTGTTACCCGATGGTACCTTTTTTTTCCAGGAACTTGACTTTCTCTGTAATAACAAAAAATATAATTGCTATTGTAGAAAATAAGTCCAAACTTCAACATTGTTTTATATTTAAAATACTTTATTTATTTAGAGCATTTTACAGATCACACAAAATAAAATCCCTCCTCCTCCCATCTCAGACCTGTCTCTACAACCTTCAGCCTGTCAGTCTGTCACCATGGCAACGCTGTTGTTTGTGCCACACAGAAAGCATGTGACATCCTTCCTGTTTCGTTGTTGTTGTCATCACCACTGCCGTACCAATACAGAAGCTGGCTTTTGAAGTTAACGCTAGTAGCAATCTGGATGGTCCTTCTCTTTAGTCTGGAGGGCAGGACTTCCATGATTTCAGAAATGTGGACTCGTCAGACCACAGCACACTTTTCCACTTTGCATCAGTCCATTTCAGATGAGCTCCGGCCCCAGAGAAGTCTGCAGAAGTCTGGTCCCTTACATGCAGAGATTTCTTTGGATTCTCTGAACCTTTTAATGATATTATGGATTGTAGATAGTGAAATCCTGTAGTTCCTGCAGTTTTGTGTTAAAAACGTTGTCCTTGAACTGGTGCTCTATTTGTAGTTTTTCACAAAGTGGTGAATCTAGTCCCATCCGTGCTTGTGAACGACTGAGCCTTTCCAGGATGCCCCTTTAATACCTGTGAAATGTTCCAACAGGTTTTTTTTTTTTTGAGTGCTCCACAACTTTACCAGTTCATTGTTGCCCCTGTTCCAACGTTTTTCAAACATGTTGCAACATCCCAACTTTTTGGGGATTGAGGTTGTACATTATCACACCATTGAAGAAGTCCTAAGACAATTTTTTTTACTAACTTTCTATTAATATTTTAATTAAACTACTAATGATTTGTCAGTTCATTTAAAAATTTACAAGGTAAATTCCATAGACTATATACACTGTACATGCTTTAACAAAGCAAATAGGTAAAAGCCTTCCATTGGATAATTACTGCATTGATTAATATGTTGTGGATGAAGTGATGCTCCCATCATGCTTAGGGCCTACCATACAAGCCTGTGCGGGCAGTGTGCTGATCTGGGGTTGCTTCAGTTGCTCAGGTCGAGGTTCAGTAATGTTATGAGCCCAGAAAATGAGGTCAGCTCACTACCTGAATATACTGAATGAGCAGGTTTTTACATCAATGCATTTTTTCTTCCCTGATGACATGGGCATATTCCAAGATGACAATGTCAGGATTCTGGGGCTCAAATAGTGAAAGAGTGGTTCAGCTAGCACAAGACGTCATTTTCACACATGGATTGGCCACCACAGAGTCCAGACTTGCACCCAATTGAGAATCTTTGGGAGAAGACTTTACGCAGTTCTCTAACTGTCCCATCATCAATACAAGATCTTGGCAAAAAATTAATGCAACTCTGGACAGAAATGAATGTTGTGACTGTGCTGTAATCAGAGCTGAAGACGGTCCAATGAAATATTAGTGTGTGACTTTTTATTTTTAATTTTTTTGGACTTAATATGTGAAACTATTTCCAGGGTCAAGAACAAACTTTAATGCTTAATACAAATAAAGATGATACAATACAATACATGATACAGAACTAATGCAGTACAGGTGATTACTAAGAAACTGAGGATGAGAACAGCAGACACATTTGTAAATGGCAGAAACATACAGAAGAATTCACAGCCACAAGCTTGTGAGGAGAGATCTGTTTATTCATTTAAAAGGTGTTACCTTCTTATTAGAGTCTGATAAACAGTTTTCCACTCAGGTGAGCAGTGTGGACAATTATTCTCTGACAACTTCACAACAACACGATAATCTAGGGGAAATAAATAATTCCCCAGTAGAGATCAAATTATCGGCTCACATCGCAGCTTTTTATTCTACTCCGTCTTCAGATTTCCGTGCACTCGATCCGGCTCTTCCTTTCTACTTCTCTTGTTGAGGTGCCCCCCGCCCCTCTTCTTTTCTCACCCTCCTCCCTGATCAGAGGTGAAAATTTACCCAAAGGGAGTCTCTCTTTCCTTCCCTCTCCTCTCCTCATGTCTTCACACCTTCCTCATCAGTTCTGCCAAGTTTCCCCTAAAGGTGTGCTGCAGCTCGCTGACTCGCTGCAGGAAATGATAACTAAGCTTAGAGGAAAATTTTATCGCCCGTTCAAACTCTTTATTTTCAGATTCAGAAGCTCACTGCCTTTGTTTAAGGAAATTCAAACGCATATTGTATTTATTGTTGCACATTGCAGCTCTTTTTATTTTGTCATACTCTCTAGTTGCTTTATAATAGTGTAGTGAAAGCAGAAGTTAAAATTTTGTTGTCTGAAATGACAAAAAAGTCAACAAAATTCTACTTTTTCCAGCTTTTTCAAGTCTAATCCATCAGAAACTTTAGACGTTTTGCAGTTTGAATGACTCTTTAACATATGTGATTTTTTTTCTTATGTTAAAAAAAGGTTGTTAAGGTGAGAACGTCTCACTTTCACAGCTTTTGTCTTCTTTGCTGCTCAACCTCTCATGCTGCTGTCGCTACATTTTCTCTTTGCTTTCATGAATGTAATTAATAAGTCAGTGGGAGTTCGTATGAGCCTGTAAAGTAAAAATGTGTTTCTACATTTTTCGTGAAAAGGACTGTTCCTGTAATTACCTCTAATGCACTTGGGTTTATTAATGAGTTTATTGTGGAATTTTATTAGCATTTTGAGGATTTAGTGGAATGGAGCTAAACGAAACTAATTGAAGTGCCATGGGCGAGTGGGAGGAGGAGGAGGAGGAGGAGGACGCTACTGAATCTGAGGAGAATAATGGACAACATCTCTCACCACCTTCAGGCCTTTATGGATGAACAGTGGAGCACCCTCAGCAATGGACTGATATCAGCAAGCACACGCAAAGCTGAACACACCAGGGCATCCTTCAAATCAGTCTGAAACATAACTGTAACAATAACTATAAATATATTGATCAAAACAGTGATTCCCAAAGGGCTGCAGCTCGCTGGTGGGCCGTGGAAGCCCTGCAGGTGGTTCCTGGATGACCAGATGAGAAAGAGAGTAAAATAAAGTTGGATTAATATAATTTATGTAGGCAAATAAACAAACAAGTGTTTGCTGATGCTATCATGGCAATAAACTCACATAACGTAACGTAATGTAACATAACATGCATAAGGTAGGCTAACATACATAAGTACCAGTGATGGACAAAGTACACACCCCAGTACTTGAGTCAAAGTATAGATACTCCTGGACAAATATTACTCAACTACAAGTGAAAGTTGCTCATTCAAAACTTTACTTGAGTTAAAGCACTAGAGTACTTGCTTTTAAAAATACTTAAGTATTCAAAAGTACAAGTTACAAAGTACATTTTCTAATATCAATACATTGCTGTATTGTTTTCATGATACATTTACAGAAGCTTGTAACTCTCTGAAACCACCTAATGATGAACTGATTTGCTTGTAGAATGACGATGCTACACAAAGCCTATAGAAACACCTAAAAAAACTTCAGCATAGAAATGCAATCAAAAACAAAAAGGACAGCTGTTGTCATTTTCTGATGTAACTGTATTAAAATCACCACATAAAATTAGATTGAAGCTGACTGTAAGGAGTTCTCCAAGTCTGTTAAATAATTGAGATTTCTTTCTGTCTTCAGGGGCAGTATATATATATATGTGTGTGTATATATATATAATATATATATATATATATATATATATATATATATATATATATATGTATATGTATATGTATATGTATATACATACATTAATTATGTGGTATTTTTCACCCTGATAAAAACAATCCAACATTAAAAGCCTACCTGGAATTATTTCCCTTTTTCTAATTATAATAACATCTTGAGATTTAATTTTGTCTTTCTCAATGTTCACTTTTATTTTCACATGGGACGTCTCTTTGGGGAGTTCTGTGTGACATCCCCAGCTATTGTTGTTATAGTTAATGACTGATAGTAACTGTGGGGTCAGGGTGTGTGAGCTATTGCAGCTTTTGAAGGGTGACATGCCACAAAAAAGTTTGGGAACCACTGCATTAAGGATAGTTTATTTGCTACGTTTTTAATTCAAAAGTTGTATAAAGCCTTTTGTGGCACCAGAGGGAGCTGGTGTGATAAACTGCCTCAAGTGATGTCACTTGAGTCGGCATGAGTTGGGGCTAAAGTTTGAAAATGGAAAAAATCTGGGGGTGTGGAGAAGAAAAAAGTGAGCTCACAAGCCCTCTGTAGCTGGTATGCAGAGTTAGAATATTGAATTATTGTGCATTCTGAGAGTTCTTCTTGGATGAATAAAGTTCTAAATTAGCTTCACTATGAGGAGGAGGGGGAGCTGGATAAAGAATGAAGAGAGAAGTATAAGGAAGAGGAGAAGGACAAAGCTAATGAGAGGAAGATGGTAGAAAGCAGAGGATAAGGAAGAGGCATAAGTAGGAAATGAAGATCAGAAGAGAGGAGGAGAAGCAATGGCCTCAGAAGATGAGACAAGATAAAAAAGAAGAAGAGGAGGAAGGTTGATGAGGAGGATAAAACAAGAGAAAGATGAACTGTCAGAAGATCAGGAATCGGTAGGGGAGAGAAGGAAAAGAAGAGTAACACTGAAGAGATGTAAAAAAAAAAAAAGTAGGAGAAGAAATACTTTTAAAAATCACCTGCAAGGTGTGTTATTTCCTGCAGCGCAGAGCGGAGCTCAGTGAATCGACACCTACTCCCCCCTCCTCTCTCCTCCCTCCGTCACTGACAGAACGAGCTCTGTGAACACACGCCCCAAAATAAGTCTTAATTGACTGTGTGGACTTTTAATTACGTTGCTTTGTTCTCTACTCAAAGGTGAAGTGTGAGAGGAGACATACATGTACTTCTGCACAGAAAAAGAGGTGTGTGTGTGTAGGTGTGTGAGAGAGTGTGCATGTGAGCAGCAAAATCCAAGAGTTGCTCATTACCTGTTTCCTGACTGGAAGTCCCTGTTTAGTCTGAGAAAAGGCTGAAATTGAACAGATTCACTAATTAAATACTAAAACATCACTTCACAATGTGTTTATTTTCTGTTCAAGTCCCATCAATAACTTTCAATAATTTATCATACTGTCAATAATATCATTATCGCAGAATAACCTGAAATATCGTGATATTATTTTAGGGCCATATCGCCCACCCTTACAGTGAACATAACTTATGGTTGATCTGATTTTTTCTTTTAATCAGAAGCTGCATTAAATGACCAGTGTGTTGGATTTAGTGGCAAATAGTGGTGAGGTGCAGATTGCAACCAACTGAATACTGCTTGTGTCATTTTATACTGAAAGAATAGCTGATCCTGTAGAGGCCAATAAATAATAACAAATGTAATTTTTAATAAAATCAGTACCTGAATTGAAATATGTACATTTTCTGGGGGTATATTATACCTTTAATTGATAGGACAGCTGAGATTATGACAGGAAAGGAGGAGAAAGAGTCGGGGAATGACAAGCAGCAAAGGGCCACAGGCGGGAATCGAACCCATGGCTGCTGCAGAGGACTCACAGCATCCATACATGGGGCACACGCCGTACCAACTGAGCTACCCAGGCACCCCATATGTCCATTTTCTGATCTAAAAACGCATGAATCAACGGTGTCAATCCCACAGCCAGCAGGGCCTTTAACATTGTAATAACAGCTCACATAACCAACAGTGGTCACTCAGCTGGTAGTAAACACGCTGGTGGATTAGCTTCTAGCTGTGACGCTAGCTTGGCTACCACCACTGGTCACATGACCCTTGCATTGCAGGTCTTAACGGTCCCTCGAGATTCTTCCGACTATGATGGATGTCTGCAATGGGTAAAAATTTTACCGTTGGCCTTTCTTTTCCTAAACACACTAAGGTGGGGGTTGTTTAAAACCTGTCTGATTGTTTCTTGACACATTCTTTTTTGTGATGTTGCTGCGTCTACGGATCTCACCTTTTAACTTGCTTAGCGTTGATAGAAATGCTGGACAAAACTACAAAAATATGAGCCAAAGTTGTAATAAACAGGAATTTCCCTCTTAGATTAGCCCTCTACCTTCAAGACAACTCTGTGTGTGTGTTTGTGTGTGTGTGTGTGTATCCTCAGGCTGAAGCAGGTTGAGGAAATCTGTATTCCATTAACTGGTTTAGCTTCAGACCCAGCCCTCCTCTCACCCTGTTTTTGGTGCACTGATGCTCACAACCTGCTGCACAGCCACATCTGGTTGTTCAAAGGCCCCAGTGTGCGCGTGTGTGCACGTATGTGTGTGCGTTAAGGTATTTTCCCAGCAGCTGCCTACAATCTCTGCAAACTGCTTTGGTGTCCCTCTCTCGCTCACAAACTCGTACAAACACACATTATTAAAACCATTAGTTGTTGTGAAACAAGGCTTTTCTCCTGCCTTAGAGCAGTATTCTGTATGAGTGTGTGCGAGTGGTGTGTTTCTGTTCGGACCAGCAGAAAGGAATGCACATGTTAACCTATAAAAGTTAAAGGTTAATGAGGAGCAGACATTGTCAGTTGTATTCTTGCTGCACAAGCAACTTGTTATTAAAAGTAAGATTCACAGAATACCACTAAATCCACTGTTTTGAGTGAATAATGTCCATTAGCTTTTTAGACATGCTAGCAGCGTGCCTCTGCGGATGACAATGTTGGTCTATTGGCTGGTCCTCCACTTTGGTTCAGACTGAAATATGTCAAGACTGAAAGGATTTTAATGAAATTTTGGACAGACATTCATGGTTTCCAGAGAAGTGTAGCCTATGATCTGTGTGATTCCCCAAGTTTTCCTCTAATGCTAAGATCAGGTCAAAATATCAAGTCATCCAATACTTTTGTTTATGACCAAACACCTGCAAAACTAATGGTATTCCCATCAGCCTCAGTTTTCTTTCCTTGGTGCTACTGGCAAATGTTAGCATGCTAACAAGCTAAACTAAGACTGTGAACATTGTACCTGCTAAACATCAGCAAGTCATTGTGAGCAAATTAACATGCTGATGTTAGTATTTATCCCAAACTAACACTGTGCCTGAGTACAGCCTGACAGAGCTGCTAGCAATGCGGCATCTGCTATCTACATTTTCAAAGTCCCTGGTAAACAACAACAACCTCTGAGCTGCAACCTACACCCTGAAAAGGGCAAATTAGTGCCTGGGATGCTAATGGTACAAATCTAAAAAAAAAGAGCTATTACCTTTTCTTTGGGGGTTGATTTAGCGATTTTAATGCCAGAGCTTGCATTCCAACTTGCAAGTGCTCCACCAACAAGTTCCCTCTTGACAGTATTTTGCAGCAGCGCAGTTGCTGCATTCTGGGCTTAGCTAGGACTATGGCTATGCAAGACTAAATGGCTAGTCTTCTGGTAGTCTTTTTTTATGCTATACACCAATTAGAGGTCTTCATGTGTCCACACAAACCCTAGGACGCAAGACCCAGCCCAAGACCTGTACGGGGTCAGATCCTCGTTTTATATAGTCAACTGGATCTGGGTCAGCTCCTGTTCTATTACCATGGTCTATTATCATTATATGTAATACACGAGTGGATCCGAGAAGACCAGGCCATGATCAGTGACCACTGATCACGATGGAGGTGCTGTGTGTATTGTTACTTGCAACATTCTGCAACTGCAAGCAAACTGAAAAATACATTCATGGCCACAAGGTGGTGCAAAATGACCTGCACGAGCGAGTGGTGAAGGGTCAGGGAGCAGTGGTCAGACCATAGATATATTGTAAGGAACTAATATGTATGCAACTGGCACTCATGTCAATCATAAAGATGCTCACCTGGCACATACCAAAAATTGCTAGCTTCTGTTTACTTCCTGTATAGGTCCACTGAAAGGTGTACTGGTTTCCTCCTTTTGCCCACCTTTGTAGTGCCCTGCTTTGGCCCATGACTTTACTTCTACATTTTGACCATTTTTTTGGCTTAAGGAAAGTTAAACAATTATAAAAACTCCATGGATCAAATATTCATGAAACAGTTGTAACTGAACTTGTTTGCAGTTCGAGGTGTCCTGTCAACAGTTTTACAGATGTCTCTTGTATAACAGCGGCCTGCAGAGGAAAATGCTTTTCGGGCCTGTGGGGAATTTTTCATGGCAATACTGCGAGTGGCACTGGGAAAAACTGCCAGCAAGACTCAGCAGCAGTGCCCTGTATAGTTCTTTTATAAGTATGGGTCAGACTAATCACGGAGACCACAGATGAGAGAAAATTAGCAATGCTAATGTTAGCAGCCTTGGCAATGAGCCATCAATCTTTATTATAGTTCAAAAGGATGAACAGTCAAAGTTATTATGCTTATTTATTATGCTAGATGCAACAAAACTGCCAAGTTGATTAAAAAGGAGTTCACTAACAGTTAGCGTAGGCAACTGGACTTCTTTCAAGAACCTAAGCAAGGCCAGTTGCCTACCATAATCCTTAGCGAATACCATGACCTGGATACCATGGCAGCAAGTGGACTTTTAAGCTGAAATAAGGAGTTGATTAACAGTGCTGTTTCAATCACCAAGAGAGGACTAACAGAAAACCTGGATGTATTTTACCAACTTTCTTGGCAGGAGGATGGATTGAATGCATCATAGCCAGGCACAGGAGAGAAGGGTACTCACGATACTTAGGTAAGAAGATTTTTTTTTTTCCAACAACTTGTAAATTAACATTTACATGTTAATAGCAAACAGTTGTGAAGTTGGTGTCAACTGGGTCTGTTTCCCTGTGTGAGATTCAACATTTCTCGGCTCTGTGTGGATCTCAGCTTAGACGAGAATGATGGTTCCAGTTGGTATATTTCCAGGTCTTTTTGGGTTCAGACACAAATTTTTGGATCCTTGAAGATCTCTACCACCAATTGATTTTGGTCGCCTTTTATCACAGGAAATCCAGTAATTCTGTCTTCTCAGTTGTTAACAAATTTGTGAAAATATGCAGTGGTGTGGAATCACATCCATATTCATTCAAAAACTGGAATTAACTCTCATTGTTGTGTGGTCTCTTTCATTCTGCCTGTCTATCACATTTAATATTAATATGCAATTGTCGTCTCTGAATTCAGGCCAGATAGAATTCATAAAACCGTAGTTACGTATATATCTCCTTGTATTTAATTGCAGTTTGAAAAAGAGACCATGAGCGTGTGACCAACCTGACAGCAGCAGACCAAGGATTTACTGTTCAGCTTTGATTGTGAATCTGCTGCATACTTAGTCGTCTTTATGCGGACAGATGATTATAAAGTAATACAATATGTAGTGACAGTTTCATCTTCCTTATGTTTGTTGTTTTTCCTTCTTGAATAAAAATCTGGTTTTCATTTGTTGTTCAACATCAGGACAGTGTTAAGGTTTCTCTTTAAAGTTGTGTTTGTTTGGCCACCAAGTCTGCAACAAGCTAACAGACACACAGCCCCGAGATATTATAAAGTTGTTCTGGCTAACGTGTTAGCACACATTGTTATACGTCCACATCTGGCAGATACAAAGGGACATTCTCATGCCATTTGAAGTCATGGTTATGTCCACCCGATCAATGTAAGGCTAATATTCACTCTCCTTTTAGCTCTGATTTGGTCACAACCAACTCCATTCCATTTTTTCGCCATAGTTGCTAACTTTGTTTGTGTGATGGTAGGTAGTTAGTGTACAGTGGGTTTATCAGATTGATTGCAGTTGTCCATTGTCTCTGGAAACAAGGTTAGTGAGAGTGTTGCGACTGAACCATACAGTTGGCAGAATCTGCTATGAAACCAGAGTTTTGAGCTTCAAGAGGCTAAAGGGCTCTATAGACTTGCATGATGATTGGCTGATTCTAAATATTGCCTTGCTTGCTCAACGCACTCATTGCAGGAGAATAAACTTGGTCATCTCTGCTTTTAACTCACATGACCCTACGCCGATGCCATACTGCAACAACCATTAAAGACACTGTAAAGTACAAAGATGTGTCTGAGAATTATACTGCATTTGTCATTGTGATCATGTGAATGGTGTTGTTTTCATCTCCAAAACTCCAAATGGCATCAGCACTCAGTTGAGGTCAGTCAGCTCACCACTTTGGTCCAGATTAAAACAGTGGTTTGAAAAGTTTGGTGCATACAGTACTTTCCTTCTTTCCTAGACATTAGCTGTGTTTCCATATAGTTGCCAAGCAAATTTGTAGCAAGCCTTTGAAATGTTGCGAAAAAAGAAAGAAAGAAAATGCTAATTAGGCTATGCAAAATGTAGTTTCATCAGAAATTGGCAGTATATTCTACGTAACGCATAGCTGGAATAAACAGAGCAGAAGAAGGACAGGTTGCGAGCTACAAAACAAAACCAGTTGACCTCAAAAAGCAAAGAAGAAGTAGAAGAAACAAAACCAGTCATATTGGCCAATGGAGGGAGGTCATGAGGAATTAAATGCAGTTGGACAAGTTGTAGCCTAATTATTCTATCTTGGGACAGCCAATGCCCACAGTGGAATAAGCTACTAAGCGCATTAAATGTTTTCTGAAAAAGGAAAAACTTCCTCAAGTTTCCATCAACCAATTTTAATAGTCCAAAATGTGCAAAAAATAAAAAATAAATAAAAAATATATATATTTTGATGGAAACACGCTTATGACCTGATGACTTTGATCCCGTGTTATAAGTGGAATGTCTCCACAACTATTGGTACAATTTGGTACAAACATTCATGTCCCTCTAAGGATGAACTGTAATAACTTGATGTTGTGACTTTTCATCTCGCACCATTATCATGTCAAGCTATTTTTATTTTAGGCACAAAAACTACTTGGTTAGGTGTAGGATAAGACCATGTCTGGGGTTACCATTACTATATTACAAAGGTACATCACGAAACGTTACTGACGGCCTCACAAAACGAAAGTCATTTGTCACTGAAGTGACACAAAAGTCACGTGATTCACATAACGTCATGTGCCTTACAACTTTTAATATTGTTTTGGTTTCACATGGGACACCAGCCTAAGTCTTCTGGGTGAAAGTTCTGTGCTTGTTTGAGCCTTCCATCCAACCCGCATCCTCCATGTGTGGACTTTTTCATTCTTAATACTACATCAACGGTCCGGAGTGTCTTATATAGCTTTGGATAGGTTTTCACTGAAGTCACTTGAAAAGTGCATTGGTTTCAGCCATGAACAGGAACTGTCCATGTCTGTATGAGTCGCCAAAGGGCGGTGACTCTGACAAGTTGGGAGTGAGACCAGGCTGGGGCCCGGGCATTTTGCAGAAATGACAGCTGCCCTCAAGGCTGGATATCCTAGTCTTCTTTTATGCAGCCTTTAATATTTAACAGTGCTGTGTTTAGTTTTTGATGCTGTTTTTGTTCTTTTATGTATTATGTCTAATTTGTGCAGTCTGCCTTCTAAATTTCCAACTTGTCGTGACAAGATAATCAGCAACATACATCCTGTTAGGTAATTCAGAGCACAGAAAAAGCAGTAACAGGAGGTGAAAATGTTTTGATTTAAATCACAGTTTCATGTGTGGCCTTGTATAAAGATATCATACTGTTCTCATGTATAAGACATTACAGCTCCACCTGTGACATGAACTATCACTGTTTTCTGCTGCCAAGACAACACGTTTTCAATAGCTGTGTTGCATAATGAATAAATGTTGCGTCTATGTGTGTGTGAGCGAGTGTGCGCAAGGTCCATGCTGACTGTTAGACAGAACGTTCTGCAAGAGGACGAACCGATTGTTGTTGCTTCCACAGGTGTCAGAGAGTGTGTGTGTGTGTGTGTGTGTGTGTGATAGCCACACGCTTGGATGTGACAAAAAAAGAAATATTGTGTGTGCGTGTTTCTGGCAGAAGGTCAGTAGTGTGTTTTTTTTGTGATGAAAGATAATTGGTGAAGTTCAGCTTCACCTTGAACCAGGACAAAAGGATTGTGTGTGTGTGTGTGTGTGTGTGTGTGTGTGTGCGCTCTTGTACATCTTGTCCTTGTGAGGACCAATTAAAGTTCTACACCTTGAGAGTGAGAACATATTGGCCGGTACTTACTTCGTCAAAGGGCTGTCTGCAGCTTAAGGGTCAGTTCAGAATTTTTTTTTTTTGCAATTTCTAAGGGCTGTTATCAATGTCTGCGGACCAGAATGCCTCTGGACACAACTGAATAGATCTACAGCCAATCAGAGCAATGAAACATGATGTAGCGGTGCTTGGTCCCTTTCCAAGCAGGACACAAAATAGCGGCTGCCTGGTCGCAATCTTTCTCGTATTACAGCTAAACAGTACACAAAAATATGTTTCTGAAAAAGAAGAAGGCAATGTAATTAATCTTGATTCAGATTTGATCAACGCGGCCTAGTTTTGCAGTTTTACCTACAGTTTTAGGAGCCTTTGTTTGAAAGCGGAATGCAAACTATTGCAGTCTTTTTCGTATTACAGCCAAATGCACTGAAATGTGTTTCTGAGAACAAATGACAGTTTAACAGTTTGAAGCGTTGCTCAACCAATCAGACTAGCTGCTAGCTACTTGCATGACTTTTTAAAATCTGGACCGGTGACACCAGTCATCATATGGAACCCACCCTGGTTGTAATGGCCCGACCGGATCCAAGCCTGGTGAAATTCTGTCTGAATGGAAGGAGGGCCAGATGAATCTACCAGAGCCAGTGAACGTGTGAGCTCAGCAGATTCGTCTGGTTCCCAGGCAAGATAACGTGTGCATGCAAAATGCAACGAAACAGTGAAGGGCATGAGCCATGAAGTAGATTCAAAGATTCTGATGGCGAAAAGCTTTGACAAGAAACTGTAGTGTTGGCGCTTCTTCTTCTGCCGTATTCTCAACTTTAGCAATATCATAATGTATTTGAGCGGTGACACATTCATTAATTTTTATGTTTTTAAAAAAAATCCAACTATTTCCAGCAAATTCCATCTATATATTACTGATGCGCAACCACAAATAATTTGAAAGAATTTCCTGCCTTTTAAAAAAAGTAATCAGTCTAATAGGAAAATGTCTTCTGTGCAGTACAACACTACCTGAACTGAAAAAAAAAATGCTGCCAGACAGGGATTAAGTTTCCTCAAAAACCTACTTGACATATTGTATATAAATGTAATTTTTAGGACACACCCATCAGTGATGCTGACTGTGTGCAGGTGAGGTGAAACAGGTGAAACTTTCCACCAGAGAGGGCAATGAAAAGCTGTTTGTCATCCTGGTGATAAATTATTCTTAAGGGGTGAGGGACTGCATCATATGTCTATGATTTCTGAATGCTTTCTGACAACACTGAAGAAAAGAAAGGAAAGGAAAGAAACGAGTGCAGGGAAAGGGTCGATATATGGATCTACGCTTCTTTTAATTAACATTCAAGACACTTTACGGTTCATTCCAACACTGCAGGGCTGTCTTAGTCCTAATTCACAGAATTACACAGTGTAAACATTTAACAGATGCAACTGAGCGACACTGATAATTACTGTATGAAAAATCTAAATGTAATTAATGAGAATTATTTCAGTGTGGGAACTAATGGTCAGAGAAAAAAGGATCAACAGGAGATTATACTGCAATCTGCTCAATGAGAACACACACATACATATATGCTGTAGATACACACACATCCACACATATTCTGATTGGATTTTGGAAGCTAAGCTTTCCAACAATAACTGACCTTTTGTTTAAATATCAACACACAGAAGGTGCTCAGGCTCGCAGCTGCCAAAAATCTGAGTGTGTTCATTAAGATGTATGTTCAATAAGAGAGATGAACTAAAATAATAAAGAAATATTTACTCTTATGTGCCAATTGTAGAAGGTGCAAACTATTTATGCAGATTTACCGTCTTTATCCCTGCTATCTGCTGTTTGCTGCAATTCAGTTTGGAATTTGTTGATTTCACCACAAAACTGAGCCACCTTAAAGGAATAGTTCAGATTTTTTGGAAAGGAAAATGTATGTTAGCCACCTGAAGAAAGGCCCACGTAAAAAATCAACATCAGTGTATAGAAGTGTATGCTGTATTTAGAATTTTTTCACTGCTTTTGCCATCAGACAGCCTTTTCTGGTTAGTTGCAGAAGCCAAATATCGCTCTCTCTCCAAACCAACCAAACTCAGTGGATGAAATCAGTAATTTTATATCACAGAACACAGCAATTGCTGGGCTACCACTGTCTCGATGGGTTAGGTAATTTGTGTTATTGTGTGACTTTGGTGAATCCACACTCACCTTTTACAACACAGAACTCACATGATAACACAAACAAACTAACAGACTGAGGCAGCTGTGGACCAGCAACTCCTATTATCTGCAAGCTAAAATGATAGTTTTTTGCTAAAGGAGTTTGGTTGGTTTGAAAAACAGCAATATTTGGTTTATCTAACTGTAGTTTCCCATGGGAAAAGGCTGTCTGATGGTAAGTGGTGAAAATATTCTAAATCAGTTTTTCAACGTTTTTCAGGCCAGGGACCCCTTAGCTGATGAAGCGACAGAGCAGGGACCCCCTACTAAGTTAGCTGTGTTAGCCTCACCCTCTGCACTTTCACCAGAGATTTTCAGCCCATGTTCTAAATATAGCATACATTTAAACTGATATAGATTTTCTTATTTTAGGTGGCTTAAACACCTTTTGCTGCTGCTGCCTCTGTCCTCCGCTGCACGTTGCTTGATGATTGCTGATGGTCGAGTCAAGTAACTCGCACAACCCCACTTCAAATAATCTGAACTGTCCCTTTAAATCCTGGTGTGACCAGACCTTAAAGTTTAAAACTGTGACACACATTTATATTGCTGACCAGTGAGTTTTCACAGGATGTAATGAATGAACATCGCCCGAAAGGTTGCAGTTCAAAACACTGAGTACACCCAGAGGAGCTTTCTGTGGTGTGTGTGTGTGTGTGTGTGTGTGTGTGTGGTGTGTGTGCGTGTGCGTTGTGTGCGTGTGTGTATGTGCGTGCGTGCGTGCGTGTGTGTGTGTGTGTGTGTGTGTGTGTGTGTGTGTGTTTGCGGCTCTAACAAATGCACTCCTTGTATCAACTGAAACGGTCGAGCCCGAGCTTTGCGTCTGAAGTGGTTCTGTTCTTTTTATACAGCATCTGAGCACACCGCAGCTCTACACACACACACACACACACACACACACAACACACGCTCACCACAAAGAGCAGACCTCAGCGGCACCCGTGGCCGGGTTGCATGTGCTGGCAAAATGAAGCAGCCTCTCTTCATCTATCTATGAGCGTGTGTGTGTGTGTGTGCTGATTTGAGTTTGGTAGAAACCAACAAATCCCTGGTTTAGGCCGCTCCCCATCTTCCTCTCTTACCCCTCTCTCCCTTCTTTTCCTCTATTTTTACTTTTCCTCTCTCTCTCTCTCTCTTTAAGTCATTCTTTCCCTCACTCTCTCCCTCTCTCTCCCAGAATATCTCTCAACTTTCCCCTCTCTCTCTCTCTCTCCTTTCTGTTTGCTGACTCTGCACCTCTGCCTTCCTTTTAAACCTCTCAACACACACACAAAATACCATACACACACACAGTCCTCTCAACATTGCACTTAAGCACAATAGTTATATTCAAATGTGCTCCCACATGGCTGCTGTGAGTCGTCCATGTCCAGTCAGCAGAAGCTGGAGTCGAACACGGCAACCTACATTTGAGGTTAATAAATCAAAAGAAAATAAAAATAATCAACTGTTATTTTTGTTAAAGATCATTTTTAGCACATGAGAGGGACAGCAGAGGCGGGGACGATAACATTTCTGTGATAACAAAGAAAAGCAGAATCTTCTTCACTTCAAATAATGAATGAAAATGGTTTGCTCAGTTGGTACCAGATATGCTTCGATGATGATACAGTTACTAATTACCTGTGAAAAAGTGTACTCAGTAACGTAATCCAAGTATCACTGTGTTAAAGTAATGTAACTTGATTACTTTACTCTTGGATTCCCTCAGAATATAAAATATGGTGAAATTGTTTAGCCTAATATTGTGTTTTTAGGGCTGTAACTAACATTTTTTCTCATCATCGATTAATCGGTTGATTATTTTTTTGAATTAATCGATTAGTTTGTTGGTCCATGAAATGTCAGAAAAATGTTGATCAAAGTTCAAGATGACGTCCTGTTGTTGTGGTGTTGTTTTATCCACAACTCAAAAATATTCAGTTTACTGTCAGAGAGGAATAAAGAAACCAGAAAATATTCACATGTAAGATGAAGATTTGATGATGAAGCAAGTGATGATGATAGTGTTGCTGATGATGATTATGATGATGATGATCATGCTGAGGTTAACAGTGATGAAGGTATTGATGATGATGATATTTTTCATTAGGGTGGTGGGTAAAGATGGTGAGTAAGATGATGAAGCTGGTGTGGATGATGATGCTAATGAAAATCATGATGAAGTAAGGATGTTGATGGAAGTTAATTATAATTAGACTGATGATGATGATGATGTAGCTGGAGATGATGATGGTGATGATGATGATGATGATGTTGATGGTTATGAGACTGATGATGATAATCATGAGATTAATGATTATGAAACTGCTGCTGATGATGATGAAGAAGCTGGTGACGAGATGAGAAGATGATGATGAAGATGATAATCATGAGGTTAACATTAATTACACTGATGATGATGGGTAAAGATATAAGGTTAACAACGATAATGATGACTATGATGATGAAGATGATCATGATGAGGATAACAATAATTAGACTGATGATGATGATAATGGGTGAAGATAGGTTAACAATGATGATGATGATAAAAATGATGATAATTATTATTATGATGACTACAACTACTACATGATGATTATGATTACAATGATGATGATAAGGATGATGGTGATGGTGATGATGATGATGATAATGATTATGAGACTGATGATGATAAATAAGGTGGCTAGCTAGCTGACTTAGATTAAGATGATGATGAAGATGATAATGATGAGGTTAACAATAATTAGACTGATAATGATGGACAAAGATATAAGGTTAAGAACGATGATGATGACTATGATGATGATGATGATGATGATGATGATAAGAACGATGATGATGATGATAAGGATGATGATGATTACTATGATGATGATGATGAGGAGGAGGAGGAGGAGGAGGAAGACTACTATGGTGATGATAAAGATGATGATGAAGATGATGCTGCTGATGATGATGATGATCACCATCATCATGATATGGGGGATAAAGACAGTGAGGATTAAAAGTAAGATAAAGATGAGAATGACAACATGATGATGAGGATAATGTTCCTGGTCGGCCTGTCCCTCCATTCAGACATACCAGCTGATAAGGTGACAGGATGTTTTTCACACAAGACATTCTGACACAGTAGGAAAAGCAGGTCTGAACAAGTACACCAACGATGACTGAAGGGTTTCAGGGTCCCCGTAATGTTAATGTTAGCTTGATCTGTCTGACCTCCTAATAGTGATGTCACCATGTTCCCAGATCTCAGAAACTGATGGACAGAAGTGAGAAAATAAGACCCAAGTATACTTTAATCCTTTAATCCATACTCCAACTTTTCCACCTCAGTCGAGCGTAAGAACTACAACTTTCTGGTAGAGGAAGTTTTATGAGCAAATTCAACATGCACATAAACACCAGTGGATAAAACTGCACTGACTGAGAGAGAGAACAAGTTTTACTTTATAAACAGAAGGAAGTGGCCTGAACTTGACCCCAGCTGCCTCTCTCAAGCCCTCTCTCTCTCTGCGCACTCTCACACACACTCTCACACACACTCTCTCACACACACACACACACTCACGCACACATATGGTACATGCGTACATACTGGAGACACCTGTGTAAACCATCTGCTTGGCACCCGCCTCCTTATCCCAAAAAACACCCAGGCCATGGATAACACACTAACACAACACACACACACACACACACACACAACCACACAGAGAGAGAAACATCCACCCTCACACTCTCAGACACACACAAACCAAGAATTCTACAGTGAGATTTGACACCTGCTGAGCGTTTCCCACTGAAAGAGCCTCAGTTACTCTTCGGATCTTTAACTGTTAATAATCGTCACTTTCACCTGATGGAGCAGGTGGGGCAGCTCAGCCACATTCCACTCACATGTGGAAGTTGGAAATTTGTAGCTCATTACCAAAACTTCTGTGTGAACTGTATAAGTCCAAGTCATAAAAGTAAAACATAGCTGCCACTAAGACTTCTAACCAACATGAATTACTGCTCACTATGTAGCAAGAATGGTTGACGCAACTGAGAGAGCAACTGCAACTGCATCTAAGCAAACTGAAGATTAAGGAATGTTGCACAAATTTCTTTCCTTGAAATGCTGGTACACTAAATGCCTGAGGTGTCACATGACTTGGATTCAAGTCTAATACTCGAGACACAAAAGTGATGACTTTAGATTCAATTGGACAAAATCAAGAAAGACTTGCAGAGACTACAAAGCAGTGGTGGACTCAGACTGTCTGAGGGGGCGAAAAAACTATAAGGGGCACCAGCTGTATGCAGAGGGGCACCAGTGCACCGAAAGTCATGATGCATTTCTAGTGAAACAGTTCCAATTCCTCGTTTAGATGATTGTTTTTTATTGAGTAGTTCCCACTGGAAGGGCACCCTAGAAAACTTTATCATGTTTTGTCCACTGGAAGGGCACGCTAGGGTACTTGATCGCTTTATCTCAACTGGAAGCACATCCTAGAGGCCACTTTTTTTTTTTGTCCACTAGAAGGGCACCCTGGGGCACATTTTCATGCTTTGTCCAGTGGAGGGGCACCCTGTGGTACTTTATCATGTTTTGTCCACTGGAGTGGGCACCCTAGAGGACACTTTTTCACATTTTATCTACCACAGGGGCAACCAAAAGGACACTTTTGCCATGTTCTTTTTTTCACAGGGGCAGAAGGGGAAGCAGCCGCCTTTTTGGCCCCGTCTCTGAGTCCAACAGTGCTGCAAAGACTCAACAGCAGCACTTAACACCAATGACTCCACTTGGACGTGAGCCTTTTGGCTTGAAAATAATTCATACTTTCCCCTAAGTCCAAAGATCACAAAGTATGCTATTTAAAAAATGTACCACAAATCAATTGAATTCCCTTCATTTCCTGAATCAACGAATGTTAATGCTCTTCATTCACAGCGAGTCGACACTTAATCCCCTCCAACCACTTTGAACCAATCTGACAGCATCCAATCAAGTTGCAGGAGAGAACCATGAAAAACTAATGCTGTGTTACTGATCTCCAGTTGGAAAAAATGATACCAAAGATTATTTAAGTATGAAGTGATCATCAAGAAAAAAAAAAAAGAAAAAGAATTTCAGTATGTAGAATTTGCAGGTTGAAATTTACAGATGAAGATGCAAGCTTCATGCAACATTTGAAGTTGTGCAAAGAGCCGTAAGTGGAGGCTCTGTGGTTAAAATGGCATTACATTTGGTGAAAAGCACATTATGACTTGTTTGAGACTTGAAACTCAAAGTTTGGGACTTGGGACCTGAGATGGGACTTGTCAGTCTTGAATGGAACTTGACTCACATCTTGCCTGTCTTGACTTGGGACTTGAGTGCAATGATTTGAGACTTACTTGTGATTTGCAAAACAATGCCTCGGTCCGACCTCTGCTGAATGCACATAGCAGCAAACAGAAGCAGGTCTGGTTTGGAAGAAAACAGAAATCCATCCTTAGAAATCTCTGAACAAGATAATGCTCTTATTATTTCCAAATTTTGTCAGTTATTATACACGTTTTTACATGTTTTCGTTTTGCATTTATGTTCCTCTACTTGCTCCTATAGTTACAAAGCGCAATTGATATATTGACATAAGCGATAATTGCTCAGTAGATCATACTTACCCTGTAATAATAGAATAGATACTCAGTTAATAACTACAGTATAATTTCTTTGTAAAATTCTGCATTGTTACCCTCTTATTGCATCTTGTTACTCACTACCTACATACAGTATATGTATTGTTTGGTACTAGTGCTGGTCCAGCATCATTAACAAAATGATAAATACAGAGGGTGTGGGTCCTCTTCCACGGAGGCTGCCATGTTGCAGCACCATGTTTCTACAGTAGCCCAGAATAGACAAACCAAGCACTGGCTCAAGATACAGCCTTTTGCGTTTTTTGTGCATTTCGTGGCAACCGTAGGTTCTCCTACACGCTTGTAAACGGGGGTGATTAAAGGTCACCATTAGATGCCACTGAATCCTATGCCTTGGTCCTTTAAGAACAAAACGGTTTGGTTCGTGCGTGAGGGCCACTCGTTCACACAGAAATAAGAAATGATGGATACTGTACGAGTGATGTCTTATAACAACTTTCTTTGATAAAAGAAAGTTCATTTTTCCCAGGATGGAATAGCAGATATTTTGTGATATTAAAAAAAAAAAGTTTTCTGCTAAAAAAGAAAAAAAGTGACAGAAGCCTCCTCCTCTGTGGTGGATGGTTTGACTGTTTTTAGGAAGAGGGCGCTCGATGAGTTCAGCTGGAGGAGGAGGAGGATGGAGGAATGTTCCAGAATGCTGATACTGGGGACAGATTATACACACACACACACACACACACCACAAAACAAACTTGAGCCAACACTCATCCACTCTCTTGCTTTTCCTCCCGCTCTCTCTTTCTCTCCAATCTCCAAAAGCACTCACACTTTACACACTCATATACTTACACACTTATATATATATACACACACACACACACACACTCAGTGATCCGGGTGGAATCAAAGGGTATTAGCTGTGCGGTGTTCAGTTCCCCCGGTCCTTTCCCAGCATTCTCCACAGCTGTACGATTACACAGGTGTTTGGCAAAAACACACTGTTAGAGACCGCAGAGGGGCGGAGTGTGTGTGTGTGTATGAGTGTGAGTGTGTGCGTGTTTGAGCGAGACAGAAAAAAAAAATGAATATGCATGTGTGGTTGCATGCATTCAGTGTGTGTCTGCTTGCACAGCTTCCCTGCAGGAGTGTGTGCTTTTGTGTGTACATGGTATGTGTGTGTTTATACCATTAATTCCTCCCAGTGAGTCAGCCCTGCTATTTCCTTGACCACCGCCATCATCACATTTTAAATTCACTCCTGTCATTTTTTTTTTCTTGCCGTCTGTCTCTCGGTCTTCATTCATGTCTGTAGATTCCCAAGAAACTCAATCAGTGTGTCCAAAAGAGCTGAAGACTTCAAATATGGCAGATTGACTGGTCATTTATAGAACCGTGCTGTTAGCACGGCTAAAACTAGCTCAGTGGTTTGGGTCTTTTATTAGTGACTGAGACAGTACTACAATGCACCACTCAAGTAGAAATATTGCTTCTTTACTAATAGCCTACTTCCTTGAAAGGACACCCTGTGGACTTAAAAGCTGCTTTGTGCATATCAGTGGGGAATAGTTTGACATTTTGGGAAATACACTTGATCACTTTCTTGCTCAGAGTGAGATGAGAAGATTGATACCAGTCTTGTGTGGGCTGAAGCTAGAGCCAGAAGTTGATTTGCTTAGCTTAGCATAAAGATAGGGCGTTTTCAATAGAAAAACTGGAATTTACAAAAAATACTTAATTCTGCTAGTCCTGTTTACTACTAATTTATATTTACAATAACTTACTTCTCTACAATATGAAATAATCTATTATTACACAGTATTGTCAAATGCTCGATTCTGATTGGTCAATTACAGCATTCTAAGGTCTGTTATTTCTGTATAGCAGACCATTGCTATGAATAGCAGACCGTTGCTATAGACGCCGTTCTGATCGACCCTGGCGGATCACGTCCTCTCATATCAATCCGCAGAAAGACATCTACACCCTGCGGCAAGAAACCGTTAGTTTTCTGTATTTTTCCAATATCAATTTTAATATTTGGAGAGAATGAAACTTTGGATTCATGGTTGATGGCTGACCAGTCCCCAGTAAAGAAAAGAAGAGGAGAGGAAAACAGCGCAGAGAAAGAAAGAGAGGTGAAAAGACACAAGGAGATGGGTGACAAGGAAATTGACAAAATTTAAGAAGACAGACATGAGTAAATACTAAAAGGAACACGTATGGCCATGACTGTAAAATGTTCAGTTTATGTAATATATGCTAGTAGGCTCATCTTCACTACAGAGTTACCGTTGCTATGGACGCAGTTCCAACGTAGAAACGAACAGACTATTTTTTTTCAAGCGGAAGCAATGAAATCTTTTCTAAATCAATAAAATCATATTTAAATCAACATTTTATGACAAACTTTTGATTTCTTTAGTAAGTAGCCTTGTAATAAGCAGGATAACGTAGAGTGAGAGGGTCACTATAGAGAAATAAACCCCGACAGAGTGATGCAGGACCCCGATGCGAAGCTTACATATTTATCATGCGATCACATGTATGCATGCATGTCTGCGTGATCAATGAACCTGGAGCTTATATGCGGCTGATCTTGAATACTAGTGGACTGATCAGTCTATTTTTTTGTGCACATCAATGACTGTATGTAAGCTGACATGCCAAATGTTTTGTCAACGTATCATCTGGGAAATCATCCTTACAAACTGTTTGGAAAAGGGCAGGCACTTTCAAAAACTTTTAAAATGGGCTAAATTGAGCCAATCAGATCAACATTTCCATGGATGCTTCTTGGTGCTGTCACACACAAAACTACGCCTGTAGCTGACAGTGATCCCTCCTAGGACACCGATTGGCTGCACCACTTTTGATGCAGACACAAACGGATAACATGAAGCCAGGCAAAATCAATTCTAGCTGCCTTGCAACGTAAGACTGTATGCTGAAGGACCTTCATGCTAGTGACAGCCATAGCTACAGGTCATCCCATTTTTTTGAACACGGTATCTCAAGATCGCCTGGAGGGAATTTGACACAAATGTCCTCTCTGACTCAAGGATGAACTGATGGTTAAAGGTCACTGAGACCTCGTGTCTGCCCCATTTTCATGAAGCTGATATCTCAGGAACGCTTGGAGGAAATTTCTTCAAACTTGGTACAAGCATCCACTTAGACTCAAGTGATTAGATTTTGGTGGACAAAGGTCAAGGTCAAGTTCATAGTGGCCTCAATAAACTAATCTTTGGCTCAGCAGAAGAATTTGTATGCTAAATATGACAACATTACACACAAATGTTTATTAGGATAAGATGATGTGAGAAAACTTTACATCCAAAAGGTCAGAAGGTCAACTTCACTGTGACATCATAATGTTTAGCTCTCTATCAGTCCTCTGTCCTCTGTAAAAAATAGTCTCTGAGTAAAGACATCATGTTTCTACCTGGAAATTATTCACTGGAATCACACATGTATAGTTAGAACTTCCATTTTGCCAAAAAAAATACACTTAATACCCTTTTATTAAATTCGTCAAAGTTACAGGTAAATATAGCTGTAAGTTCCATATTAAATTCCTTCAAAGCCTTCACCACACACATTATATTGTCTATTACACTGTCTGGACAGACGTAGATGTAAACTGTAACTGGTTGGTGGAGACAACTGAGACAACCGTGAGGCAATAATTCTATTGTTTGACTGTCTGTTTTAAACGACCACTGACAGCTGACCTCTCACTCTTCTTAACCAGCCACTAGGGGCCGCAAGTGATCAACAACCGCTTCAGTTTGAAATCTTGTTTCAGCTCGGGCAACATATGTGGATTCATGTTAAAGTTGGCAGAACTTTGCAAATATCTGCCAGTTACATCTGGCACTTGTGGTGGCATTGCAGTAGGTGCCTCACCATCTGTTTCCTGGCAGGGATCTGCACTCTACTGTGTGACCTCCTCTAGTTTTTAAAGTAACTTATTTTTCTACAGTATACGACAATCATTATTTTTATATCTTGATCAAATGATTATATATCATGTAGAAGGGGTCACTCAGCGAAAACCCTCTGTACGGACACTACAGGGATCAAATCTAAAATCGTGCGCTCACTGACTGAATCTGGCAACCCGCACCGTGGGCAGTGACGGAGGTGCTTGATGGATGGATAAACTATTGTTCATGAAGAAACAGTTTCAGTTAATGACAAAAATGACTTGACTGAATTAAGCTGATATTTAGATTTCATAGTGCTTGTACACATGTTTTGGAACTATCATTCCCATAATGCTTTGGTGATGTAGACAGGATAAGTCTGTGAGTTATACTGCTTATGTTATGCTTATATTCCAGTCAAAGTCGAAGGTTAGAATTTCCCATTTGAAATGTACAACTTCTGACCTCTGAGTGTTTCAGGTGCATGACACGAAACAAAAAACATGGCTGACAGTGACAAATGTCTTTGGCAAGTGTACAGACAACTGAACTCTCAGCGGTGCAGCCTTCTTGCATATATAAATGAAACAGAGGAGGAAACCATAACTAACTACCTAATAAAACTGGCAACATATTTTGACATCAATTTACATATAGAACAGGTTTTACTATGTGAATTATTTTAATTAAATGCAGGCAAATATAATGTAATTTATGCTGCCTTTTAGTTGATGGTTTTCTGTGTGTGATATGACATGTATTGGTGTTGCCTGAGGTTTCAAGTAGGAACTCTGACTTTGAGTCGTGTTCTTTTGTACTTTTTCGTGTAGAAGGTGAAGAAAATGTTTGAGTTCATCGCATTTGCTGTTGAGAACTTAAGATACTGAAGAAAACCTAAAATAGTGATAATTCTCAGGCAAGTCTTAGGTTTTTTCTGTAGATTCTAGCCTGCATTTGTGGATGTTCATTCAGGAATAGTGATCATCGTAAAGTGTTAGTCATAGAAATCTAATAATGTCATGTCTGAGAGTTATGTGAACGAGATTTTTGATGCAAATTGCAACAACAAGGCACTATTGGTTTTAAAATACCCTTAAAGCCTCCCAGAGCTGTGTTTGTATCCACTTGTTTTTATGAGCGTTTTCAGTTTTTGCATGACAAACCTGAGTAGAAATGCTGGAAACTAAAAAACACAGAACAAAACATAAAAGTCAAAATATTGCAAAAAAGTTTTTACATTTGGCAGAGGTGGAAAAAAGTGATGTATCAATAAGCCATGAACCAAGCCGTCGAGGTACAAAGAAACACAGTGTTAAAGTTTGAGAAGCTGGGTTTATTTTCAACAAAACAAATAACTGAAGGCAACTTATAGGTCTGTTAAAAACGTAACTCTATTGAAAAATAACAAAACAAGATGTTAAACCATTAACAGATCTAACAGAATGAGACGTGAGGGCAAAATATATCCTGGCTGATCAAACCAAAAAATACATGCAGGTGAGGACTCCATAGATAATTACTAAAACTCAACACAAAAAAATCCTGATCCCCCCATGTTGTCAGAGCTGTTGGTATGGTCCTTGGTTTGGGCCTCTGCATAAAAGGAAGCTCCGCCTCCAGCCCCATCTTTTGTCAGACCAGGAAGAGGAACTCAGCAGCCAGGTAACTCAAAAGCAAAAAGACATGAATTAATATGATTTATTAAATCAACTAGCAATGTGGCAAAACAGTATATTATCAAGGTGTACAAATTCTAAACCAAACAAACTGTGTTTGATGTATTTTCAAGTGACTGCAAAGAAAAGTAGCTGAACATGTGGTGAGTGTGTGAACCCTTAATTCTTAAACTGTTTGGCTGTGGGCACAGCCATCACACAATAAAAGCAAAACACAAATTATTTGTGATGTACATGACGCGTGTGACTTAAACATCCGCTGAGGCCTCTGCTGAAGAGACAAAAAGTTTCCGCAGAGGAAACTTAAGATCAGTGAGGAGCAATGAGAGGCCTGTAAACTTCTTAAAATGAATACTAACATTTTTACATCACCTTTAAACACATTGTTACGCCTTGTCCTCTGCAAAAGTTTGTTGACACCAGACAGCAGAATTACTGTCACTGTTTTTACCTTGATGTACCAAATCCTTATATTTGCATCACTATTGGAGGGAAACATATGGAAGAGCGTTAGAGCCTGGCATAAGGTAAAAAAAAAAAAAAATGGATGGACACTGAAGTTCTTTTTAATTCTGCATTATGAGAATGAAGTTGAAATGGTATTTTAACTTTATTCTTGACATTTCAACTTTATTTTCAACCTAGTATTTCAATTTTATCCTTGAACTTTTAACTTTATGCTTGAAATTTTGACTTTTGTCTCGACATTTCAACTTTATTCCCAACATTTCAACTTTATTCTCGATATTCAACTTCATGCTTGTCCTGGTATTTTAACTTTATTCACGACATTTAAACTTTATTCTCAACATTTCAACTTTATTTTCAATATTTGAACTTTACTCTTGACATTTCAACTTTATTCTTGACTTGGTACTTCAACTTTATTTTCAACATTTTAATTTTTTTCTTGACATTTTGATTTTATTCTCGACATTTTGCTTTTATTCCCAAAAAGCAAAAAATTAAAATAAACTCTTTTTGAGTTAGGTGATTCTGGAGAAACTGATGAGTATCATTCCTCGGTTGTCAAATACCAGCAGTTTGGAACATAGACTTCAGCTTCAGGCGTAGTAGATTCATGCACATGCACTTAGGAGCACTTGGAGGAGCCAGAGGAACCGTATTTCTTCACATTATCTGTCTCATGTACCACTATCATGATATAGTGACAGTTTTAGCAAGTATGACAAATATGATTCTTATAAAAGTTACCTACTGAACTTTTAATGGGGTTGTAATACTCTATCATAGAAATGTGCATTAAATTACAAACTAATTTTATTCACATATTTCTTTTTTGAAAATTCATTAAAAATTTGCTGCTGCTCCATCCACTGACTGTGTTGATAAGTGGGCCAAATCAGCAGGCCAAATTGCAATAACTAACTTCTCATTATCTTCAGAACACCAAAATATACCTGTATCATTCACATCACCCACAATCATTGCCCTGTGTTTCTCCCTCTGCACCTCCCAATCAGCTCTCCCATACCCCTCGGGGAGGTGCGCCTCACAGTTTGAAAACCTCTGGCATGAAGCAAGAGAAATGCTTGGTTTGCTTGAACAGCTTAATTTCTTACTTTAAATGCTAATGCCTTTCTGTGATATTTTGTGCATCTAATATCCAGTGGTTCCAGTACATGCTTCCTCCTTCCCAGCTCATTATGTAATAGCTTCCATGTATCAAGGATGATGTTTGTAGCTCAGGTTTGACCCAGATGTGACAGACGTTCCGTGCCGTGTGTCAGATCATAACTGTGCGTTCCTGCTCTGTTTCAAGGTTTAAAACACTCAGACTAAACATGTTGTTTGGATGTTATGTAACTCTCTCCTGCTTCACATGTTGATAATGAAAGAGGGAGGCTGCGAGAAGTTAGCAGTTCAGCTCGGCTCTTTGTCGAATCAAAGACGAGTTGGGGTCACGCGGTCTTGAACTAACGGAAGAATGAAAGAAATAAAAGTCAAACATTTTAAATAATCTGCTCACATTTCAGTCAGTATCAGCCGCGCAGAGTAGATCACAGGCCATGAGAGCCCGAGCAACAGCTTAACAGATTAACTTTTTTCTTTGATTTGTCTGCTTTTTCTTCTATCTTTGTCCCCCTGTTCTTTATTTCATTCTTTCATCATTTTTTAAGACTGTCCTCAGCAATAGGATTGTCAAACGCTTGTTCAAACGGCTTAAGATGACCTGTGTTAACATTTCATTCCTTAAAGCAGCATTTATTGATTCTTTTCCACATTCTTTTTTTTTTTTGCCCTTTTGGATGCAGTGGAACAAGCTATGAGCACAACACTATGATCACCATAGGCTATAAAACTGGCTAATGTGCTAGCAAGCAATTATTTACCTGTGCTGACAGACCGTCTGTCCTATTTTCACTCTCGTTTTAGCTCTGATTTGATCTAAATATTACAGTTACACAGAAAATTTGTACTTTATACAACATGTGGTATTTGTTGTCAACATTTAGAGCCAATCAGAGCCTGTCAGCTCATCGATCAGGTGACAGCCAGGTGCATGCAGTTGGTGTCATGAGGTTATTGTTGCCCACATGTGCATGACGTCAGAACAGGGGGAAGTGGGATCTGCGGCGATCGCTGCTGATCAATTCTGCTCAGGTCTGGCTCATCTCGAACGCACCTTTAGTTTGCCTGTCAGCTGCCTGCAGCTGCTGGAAACGAGGCTGATGAGAGCGTTCAGACCGATCTATGAACTAAAAAGCCCTCCAGAGGAGAGAAACTTCATCAGATTTTTCTTTGTCAGTGCAAGCAACACCTTTCAAATTCATTTTTTTGCAAAAAATGGTGCAGCTTAAAGTTCATTCGATGCTTTTGTTGGCATTTTTTCAGCAATGGCCATTCAATCTATTCCCAGTCTGTATTTACCGCTGTATGTTTTAGTTTTAGACATTTGGTTTCCTCTTTAGGTTACCTCCTCCAGACGCTCTTTATGCTGCTCCTGCCATAATAACTACGGCCACTAGAGGTCGCCACCTAACTATTAATGTAAATATGGGTCATAATAACGTGCTTGTACAGATGACTCTTTAATCTGTGTTGTTAAAACAATCTTGTTAACACCACTGACCACAGGAGTCACCAAATCAACACAGACTTAAGTATTATTATAACTTAACAGGTCTTATTAGTTTCTTTTAACCATGAAGATGCACTTTCTTTAACCTTACCCAATTAGTTTTTATAGACTTAACTTGAAATCTGTGCAGCCGTCCTCCTCTCTACAGCAGATGACCTCTCATACTTTGAAACGTACAAACAAATGACTTATTCCGTCATTTAGGTGCGGTGTTCTTTCAGTGACGTTTGCATAAACTTCACATGCTGACATTATAGATTGATTTCCTTCCAGACGGCCAATGGAGTCAGTCTGTTGCTATGATTAATGCTTACTCACCTCCTTTATTCTGCCAGCATTATATTAAAAACTTCATGATGGAGAAATAATTCTCTTTACATCATCATGTTTGTTCTTTTAGTTTGGTTTGAAAACCGGACAAAATAGCAAAACTTTTTTTGTTTTTTTTTTCGTCTGTAAGACAGGGCCTCGCTATTAGCGAAAACTGCATAACCTACATAGCCCTAATGAATTTCAGTGTTGGAATGTACCTAATTATATTTAAAGTATAGTTGAAGTATAGTTTTTGGTGTGAATTGCAGAGTTTTGGAGATATCAGCTGTACAGATGTCTTCCTTCTCTCCAATAACACGAGACTAAATGGCGCACACATCCCGTGTTGCTCCAAGCACCACAAAGTACATTAGAAAAACTGAAAACCAGTCAGTCAAGATAATCCACTGACCTTTTTGGTGAGCAGTTTCACACAGGAACTATTTTCTTTCTATTCGAAAGAAAGTAGCTGCACAACAAGAACAAGGTCTGTGAAAACTAGGAAGCTCACACCAAAACAGCACTACAGGCAATTTATTTATCTTTTTTTGTGATGAACTGTCCCTTTAAGTACAAATTTTAGGTACTTGTACTTTACTTGAGTATTTCCATTTGATGCAGCTTTTATGCTTCACTTCTATGCTCCACTGCATCTCTCAGATAAATCTTGTGCTTTTTACTCCCCTGCATTTGTGAGACAGCTTTAGTTACTTGTTACTTTTCAGATAACAATTTCTCATGTCCTTCCATTCCAGTGAAAACCATGTATCTCCAGATGTGTTGATTTGAAACGTTTATTATAAGCTGAAGTTGTTTGGAGAAAATTCTCCCACTTCCTGAGCTAAATAAACCGGGTAAGCTGGAAAATGTCACGAAACTGAAAACAGGCTGTTTTTCTGACAACTTAACTTTTTAGTGATCCATGGTTCTCACAGGACAACCACGCTACAAACATGTGATGATCTTACCTATAAACAACCATAAACAACATAAACATTAATGCAGCAGTAATATTAATCCAAAGACATCATGTAAAATAGTAAAACACTGACAAGGATGAATTTAATGTGCAAATTCTACTTTTTAAATTATTTTTCATACTTAAAATACATTTTGCTGATAATACTTTTACTTCTGTAAGGGTTTAAATGCAGGACTTGTACTTGTAGTACAGTAGTACTTTTGCATAAGTAAAAGATCTGAACACTTTTTCCACCACTGATGAATTTGCACTTAACCAAAGTGCCAAAAAAACAAGCAAAAAATAATTGCAACACAGTGAATGTGGGGCTTTTGGAGGGCCCTCGGGGTTTGGGGTCCAGGGGCAGTTTCCTGCTTTGCCTGATTAGTAATCACCTCCGGGGCCGGCCCTGTACAGTATTCATATGTGTCTGTCAGGTGTGTGTTGGCTTGAAAAAGTGAATAAAGACAGTTGTGGTGCGTTTACTGTCCGCTTCAACTCTGCCAGGATCGTCCCGGCAACACTTATAACATAAAAACTGTTGATTAAATTCACCTCAGATCAAGAGGCAGATTTAACACTTGCACCGCTGTATTGTGTAACAACAAGTAGCTCTGTGCTCTTTACTGCTGTCTGTATATAAGCTGTTACGTGGCTTTCAGTTTGTTCGAGAGTGACAGGCTGTGAAGGGCCAACAGGCAGGACCACTTTGCACGGCAACAAATAAGCCTTTATGTCGTACGTGCACCTGTGTGTTTTTGCTGGCTTTCTCTCTGTGAAAGAGACCCGCACATGCAGGGTGTAATTTGCAGAAATAGGCCAGTCATTTTATACCTGCAGGCTGTGGGCTGCACAGAAAAAAAAAAAAAAAAAAAAAAACCTTGCAAAGTACTGCAAAGTATTTCCAGAGAGGAGGGTTTTGGTGCTGTTGTGGTTTAAGTGGTGACCCAGAGAGGGTTACCATGCAGGTCAAACACTGCACTTGTTTCTATGTACTTTTTCATATAACCAATAAAATAACGAGGAAAAAAGTATCACCGTAAAATAAAGAACGAAGAATTCACAGATAAACTTAAGTAGGGGTGTAAAATAAAGAATTATATGAAATATAACCCTCTTAAATTAATTTTAAAAATATAAAAATTAAATTACCATAATAAAGTAAATACATGTAACACATAAAATAAGACTACCCTTATAAAAAGTTTATATTTTGGTTATTATGTAGGTTGTAAACACTTTATAAATCATTAATAAGTTGTTATAAAACATGAGATAAAATGGGAAACAATGACTTGTTGCCAAATAGTGAGCCCATATTGGCTCAGATCTCATTGCTTGCTTACTTAGGTATAAATTCAGGCTGATGGAGAATACAAAACAAGCTGTCAGCTCCATCAGATATTTGTTAATGAGTCACTTGCATTTAACCCCCATCAGGATATCTTAATATTCACAAAATTTCATTTGGCATATCAAGATAATATATCAAATTACTAGATTTATACTGAGGCTCTGGCAATATTGTTTACATGGACATTTTCAGCATGCACTGTTTGATACTTTACAATAAGGCTACATTTGCCTGTTATAAATGGTACACTGTAAAAAAAAAAAAAAAAAGTGTTTTAATTTTTTGTGGAAAAAAAAAGCAGCCATGACATATCTTAAAGTGTAGAGAGACACAGCAAGTTTTTCTTCAAACTATGAAAAAGGAGGGTCTCAAGAGAGTTAAACTCTCAAACAATGCATGCTGGGAAGTCTGCTCATACACTGATCATGTTTCTTGGTCTATCAAGCTGAATGAACTCTGTACAGTACATTTATTTAAACTCATTTCAAGTCAGAAGATTTCAGATTAGAAGAACTCCTGTTTGTAAGTCTGATGTGTTGTGAGAATATGTAATTAACTTGAAAAATAAAAATGATAAAACCCTCTGATAACTGTCATAACTTCTTTCTTATATTGAAACTTAATGTGATGAGCTGATTTAACTTGGAACAGTACATTCATTCAACTCATCATTTCAAATCAGAAGACTTCAAGTTAGAGGAACTTTCAGGTTCTGAAGTTGTCTGATTATAAGTTTACTGAACAAATAAAACTTGTATATTTGGTTAATGAGAAATGATTAGATGATTCCACTAAATTCCCATATTATTTTTTACAGTAGTGGGCTAAGTCTTGGTGTGATGTATGTAACACTTTCCAGTAAGACTCACTTTTGGCAGTTATAAATAACACATTAGTAAGATGAATTAGTAGTGAGCAATAACTGGAGCTTGCCAGTGAGCCCACATCAATGTATAAAAACTGTTATGACTTGTTGGTTTCTTTGAGTTGACTGAAACCTTTACAGTAGATTCATTCAACTCATTTCAAGTCAAAAGACTTCAAGACAGAAAAACTCGTGTTTATAAGTACGACTTACTACCACTACAAGAAATGTTAGGTTTATATAATGTTAATATTAACAAATACAACTTGTATATTTATGTTAAGTCAATTCTTACAGTAATAAGTAAGTAATAAATGTTGTTTACAATTAGTGGTGATCAATATGAAAACTGTCATATATTGTTTAGGTTTATTAATCATATATAAATCATTTATAAGAATAGTCTTAGGATAAAGTGATACCAACTATTTTTTTGTTAAGTGTTCAGGCACCTTTGCCAAACCCAAGTAACCCAGTCCAAATCAAAGCAGCCAATCAGGGCACTGATTAGCCAATCAATCAAACCAAGAAACCAAGTTTTCTTCTAAGCTGATTTATTTTTTCCTCACAGATTTTCTGTCCTCCTGTGGCAGCGGCAGCAGATCTGCAGTTTTAGATAACCTAGGTGTCCGTATTAGTACATTTTTAGCATTTAGCATTTAGCTCGACTTGTGGTGAGCTAATTTTGTAATGAAACAAAACAAATTAACTTTTCTGGTCAAATAAACTTGATAATAATTCAACCTAGTTAACAACCTCATTATAAATCCTTTATAAGGATCGGCTTATTGTAAAGTGCAACCTACCTTTTTACACTTTACAATAAGGAGTCTTATTACCAGTTATAAATAGTAGTAAGCAATTAATAATAAATGGTGATGGGCTGTACACTTCAGCCCATCATAAACAGACACTAGAAAGAAAAATCTTTGTTTTAACTTAAAAAAGTTACTGCACAGGCTGCCTTTAAGTTTTATGTTGACTGAATCTGACATGAAAAGTTTGGATAAGTTTGTAGTACTTCAAAGCAAATAAACTTTTCTAGTCAGATAAACTTGATACTGATCCAACTGCATTAGTAATGTCATTATAAACTATTTAGGAGGGTTGGCTTATGGTACCTGTCACACTTTGAAATAAGACTCCCTTTTACTAGTTGTAAATGGTGGTAAGTTATTAATAACTGGTGATGTTTGTATACTTTGCTGGTTATAAACAGTCCACTGTAAAAAAAAAGTTTAACTTAAAAAAGTTTTTGTACTGCCTGCCTTAAAGTTTTAAGTTGACTGAATTTGAAATGACAAGTTGAGGTAATTTTGTAATGATGTAAAACAAATAAACTTACTTGTCAATAAACTTGATATTAATTAAAACTTAATTAATAACCTAATTACAAACCATTTATACGTCATTGATAAGGCATAACAACTTTTATTTTGCCTCGGGTTCAAGCACCATTGCAGAGGAGGGAAAAAAAAAAATCACCTATTCCAACCCCAATTAGCCCAATTAACCCAATCCAAATCAAAGCAGCCAATCACCGCACCAATCAGCCAATCAATCAAACCAACAAACCAATTTTTCCTCCAAATTTATTTATTTTTCCCGCAGATTTTCGGCTTCTCTCCTGCAGCGGCGGCGGCAGCTCGGCGGTGTTAGACGAGAATGTAAGCTAGGTGGCCGCACGAACACATTTATCACACCGAGGCTGTGCCAGACGCACATGGGATCCGTCCTGCGTACCCGGGGATCTTCAGCACCCGCAGCCGAGCGGAGGGCACCCTCAGCCCGGTCAGGAGCAGCGCTCACCCTCCCTGGACGCGCGCGCACATAAACAAGCACCACACATTTGTGATCCGAGGTGATCTTTTTCCTCCCCGAGAGGCTCGCCGAGACACGGCGTGTTATTTATTTATATCGTGTGTGAGCCTGACAGTCAGCCGCGGCGGACGAACTGCGTCTTAGCGCGGAGAGGTCGGACTTCTTTGGCTGGGGGGGGGAAAAAACACACCAAAACACACGCGAAAACACTCCCGTCCTGCTGTCGACCCCCAGTCTTTTGATTTCCTGTCAGTTTTTCTCTTCCTGCTGCCAACGCCAGGACCCAGGGACTGAGCCCGAGCTCCGAGGATGAAAGAAAACTAGATTTGTGATCGAGGCTTTGAGCTTGTTTTACTGGATTTATTTCGCTGTGGAGGAAAAAAGAGATCCGGGGGAGCGGAGCGGTGCGCAAAATACAGCCGAGGTCTTCCTCCTCTCTCTTCTCTTCTCTCCTCTCCCTCCCTCTATCTCCCCATCTATCAATCTGTCTACCTATCCTCTTCTATCTATCTATCTCTCCATTTGTTTCCATGTTTTTAGGTCCGTGCGATTTTGCTAAAATGCATCATCAACAGCGGATGGCAGCTTTGGGAACAGACAAGGAACTGAGTGACTTACTGGATTTCAGCGCGGTAAGCGAATGCATCTTCTTCTTCTTCTTCTTTTTTGTTAATATGAATATTATAGTATCATAAGCCGTAGAAGAAGAGAATAAACGCGTCATGTAGGCTTCATACAGCCACCACTGTTTACATTTTTTAACGTAGCCTGAGTTGCACGGCACATAACCTGCATATTTTAGCCTTCACTCAGTTCTTTCAACTATTTGCACAAAAAGTTGTGTGTATATGTAGAGTAACTTGCAGAAAAACTCAGTGCATATTGTTGGTTTTGTAAATTTCTTTTTTTGTTTCTGTGTGTTTGTGTGTGTGCAGAGAATTGTGATGCTGCATTAGTAATTTTGTTGTCTTATAGATGCGAAACAGCGATTTGAAAATGTTCCCAACATCCATGGTAGTATATCTCATTTTAAGTCCTTTTTTCACTTCATGTGTAGCCTGATTTTTTTATTTGCCCATGATAGGATTTTAGAAAATGTTTCTTTTTTTTTTTCTTTTTTTTTCTGTCTTGTGTAAGTTTGTAGGCTGGCGCCGGGTTGCAGAATATTTGAAGGGCTCGATATTGAATCAACCTGCATGACAGACACAGAGACAGAGAGACAGACAGTCAGTGAGGCAGCCGAAAAGACAGAAATGTGTCACACTGTCGCCGCACTTTAAATGCTTCTGCAGCACTGGCTGTTAAATGCCCCAAACTCATGAGTCCGTTTAAAAGTTTGCGTTTTTCTAAAGGGACCGCCTGTGTTGTGAACTTGACGGACAGGAAACAGTGTCCCCCCGCTCTCGGCCATGTTTTCTCTGCGCCTCCTCTCCTCCTCTGGGAGCAACTTTGGTCTGAAGAGGAGGAGGAGGAGGAAAAAAAAAAAAAAAAAATCAGAAACACCCCGAAATGAAGAGGGAAAAAAAAACGGACTTAAATTAATCCTGTTATGAAAAACATAGAGATTCAGACCTAATGATATCAGGAAATATGAGCACTATAAGAATGAGGCAAGTGATGCTGCAATGTAGGAGAGAAAATCACTACATTTTCATGCAATAATCTAAGTTCCTGCAAGAATTTTAATGCAATAAAGAAATTAGATCACAGCTGAGGCCTGCTTACAGTACACAATGTAAGTGACTGGAGATATCATAGGAGGCACTATATAATATCAGGAGATCTTAATCTTAAAAGAATGAGACTAGTGATGCTGCATGAGATGCAAAAATAGGAGACAAAAGCCCCATAAATGTACATACAGGAATGTTAATAAAATAAAGAAATATCATCAAATCTCAGCTAAGGCCTGCGTGCACACTGTATATGTGACTGAAGTAGTCTTCAGAATATTTTAGAGACATTATGAAGCACTATTAACTTATAATATCAGGAGATTTCAATCTTTTAAGAGAATGAGACTAGTGATGCTGCGTGAGGCGCCAAATCAGGAGACAAAAGCCGCGTAAATGTACGTCTCCGTCTCTACAGGAGTGTTCCTGTTCATGTAAAGAAACAAATACAAAATCACAGCCAAGGCCTGCGTACACAGTGTTTAAGTGGCCTAATGTATTATATTATATTAACATGTAGTATCAGGATATGTCGGTCTTAAAAGAATGAGAGTAGTGATGCAGTATGAGATGCAAAAATAGGAGATAAAAGCCCCATAAATGCAAGTCTCAATCTGTATTGGAATGTTCATGTAACAAGAAAAAAAACACAGCTGAGGCCTGCGTGCACAATGTATAAGTGACTTAAACACAGGATATAGGAGGAAGGATTGACGTTATAGCAGGAAATCTCAATCTTAAAAGATGTGACTATAAAATCTGTATTGGAATGTAATAAACAAATATCATAAAACCACAGCTGAGGCCTGCGCACATACTGTGTATGACTAAATAGAAGTATCATATAAATATATAAAAGAGTTTTTACATTCAAAAGCTATTATAACAGCCACATAACCTGCACAATGATCCCTATAGCTGCACCACATAGTGATTTTTCAATATTATAGAAACGCTATAGGTCATACAGTATGTATCCACTCACTTTACCATAAACATGGTAATCTCTAAATCTACAGGGATATTATAGGACAGTTATGATTTTTTTTTTACAGTAAGATCACTGTTGTGTCAGATCCACAGACCTATAACATGCCTCTATAGCAATGTTATAATAATAATTAAAATATGTGCTGTCATGGCTATGTGGGCCTGTGTATACCATAAATACATTGTAAAAGTCCCTGTAGAGGTGTTATAGGTGACAAAAGTCCAATAAAATCACTGCAAACTCATCATTTAGTGGCACACACACACTTTCTCCAGTCTCTATAACAGCATTACAGGACTATTATAATACATGTCTTAGAATATTTTAAAGGAGGCACTTTTAAGATAGAAAGACATGAGACTATTGATTCTGTATGAGATGCACAAATATGTACCTCTCAATCTGTATTGGAATGTTAGTGTAATAAACAAATATGATAAAATCACAGCTGAGGCCTGTATACACTGGAACTGACTATGTAGGAGGATTATAAAGATATCATAGGAGTTTTAGCATTCAAAAGCTATTATAAGAGCAATATAACATACACAATAACCTCTATAGGTGCACTAAAGTGATTTTTCAATATTATAGAAATGCTTTACATCATTATGTATCCATTCACTATACCATAAACACCATAATTGTGAATTAGGTCTGTCATGATATCAGATTTTCACTACACAATTGTTGTGGCCAAAAGAATATTCACAATAACGATATTATCATGATATCTTTAGAAAATTAGACTAATAATTTAAAAGAAATAATGTTATCAGTCAAATTCATCTTTGACTTTGTTAATTGTACGTTTTGTCTCTTTTGTCAAATGAATTACACTAAAAATACGAGAGATGAAGCGAGTCTGTAACTGTACAAAAGCGTACAAAAATTGCAATTAGACTTAATGGATAGTGAAAAAGCAACCAGATGAACTGATAAACAAAAGATCCACAAGGCCTCACTATATTATCATGATATTCATTTTTGAAAGAGCACAGTTATCGTCAGTACCGGTTTATCGCGACACTCCTACTCTGAATACTAATAGTATGATATTTTTAACAAAGACAAGATCATTGTTCTGCCAAAATTGAGATCTACAGACATATAACATCGCTCTATAGCAATATATATATTTTTTTTTCAGAATCAGAATCAGAAACTGTTTTATTGCCAAATAGGTTTTCGCCTACTAGGAATTTGTTATGGCATTATTATCATTAAGAATATTTATATATTTTTAAACCATTATTGTGACCTTTTATTAGAAAAAGAGCATGAAATAGGACCATTAAATCCATTATTGATAATCACACAGACTGTAATGATCCAAACTATATACTTAATATTGCAATATACACATTAGCCTGTGTATACCATAAATACATTGTTAAAGTCCTTATAGGGTTATTATAGGTGACAAAAGTCAATAAAATCACTGCAAACTCATCATTTAGTGGTACACACATTATCTCAAGTCTCTATAACAGCATTATAGGAATATTGTAGGAATGTTATTTTAATATTTATTTAAGAAGGCTCTCAATAATTAATCCATGTAAGAATGTTGTGGGAATATTTAAACTGTTAAAGTGACCTTTTATAACAAAAAGCAAAAAAAAAAAAAAAAAAGAAGAGATTTTTGAGAACCATGAATACATAACAAACCTATATTGGAATATTGTAATGATACAAACAGCATACTTTCAATGATCATACACACAGTAAGCCTGTGTATACCATAAATGCATTGTTAAAGTCCATATAGAGGTATCATTGGTTACAAAAGTCCAATAAAATCACTGCAAAACTCATCATTTAGTGGCACACACATTCTATCAAGTCCCTATAACAACATTATAGGAATCTTATAGTGACATTTATTCAAAAAGGCTCACAATAAGACAATTAAATTCATAATTAAGTACCACAGACATATGTTAATCCAATATTCCAATGTTATAGGAATATTTTTAAACCGCTATAGTATCGTTTATTAGTGAAAAAACATTAAATGGGATCTCTAATCCATTATTGAGAGTACATAGACATAACGGACTTCTCTTAGAATATTGTAATGGACACAAACAGTATACTTTACCTAGCAATACATACAGTAAGCTTGTGTATACTGTAAATGCATTGTTAGTCCATATAGAGGTGTTATAGGTGACAAAAGTCCAGTAAAATCACTGCAAATGCATTGTTAAATCGCACAAACATTCAGTCAAGTCGCTGAAACAACATTGTAGGAATATTATAGGAATGTTATAGTGACAGTTATTCAAAAATGTTCACAATAAAATAATTAAATTCATAATTAAGCATAATGGACATATGTTAAACCATGTAAGAATATTTTTAAACCACTAAAGTGACCTTTAATTTGAAAAAAAGCATAAAATGACAACACTAAATCCATTATTGTGAACTACGCAGACATAACAAACCTCTATTTGAATAATTTAATGATCCAAACAGCATAGCAGTACATGCAGTAAGCCTGTGTATACCACATATACTATGCAAAGCTATATAGTCATTATAATAGGTGACAAAAATAGCATTAAATCTAATGAAATCACCATAAACTGCTCATTAATGGCACACACTTTAGGAATATTATAAGAACAAAAAAGTACAACAAAATCATCACAAAAAGATTATGTAGCAGCACAGACATGCTCCTCAGTCCCTGAGGTATATCACAGAGATATTATTCCCGTGTTTCATTTTTTCCAGGTTTCCAAAAATGTCAGTCAGCCCATCTTAAATTATATTTCTTGAAAAAAAATGTTCAAACAAAGGAGGGCAGCAGCAGCTAGTGTGTGTCTCCTCTCATTAGAAACGCAGGCCGCTCGCATTAATTTATGCGATCATCTGTCTCTGCACGCCCACAAGCTGACACCAGCAGCTCAAAGTGCCTCGACTGGGATATCGATAGACCTGCTCGTAATCAGAATTAGATCTTTCAGCTCGCAAAACATTTGTTTTCTCTTCATTTGTTGCGGCCGTGAGGGAGATCGAACACACAGGCAACCTCGTTATCCGACGTGCACGCTTCCAGGCCCCACAGGCTGAATGAAGAACAATGACGGATCAAGTATCTATTGTTTTAGTCAGGGTTTAATTTAATTATATGGCGGTCAGTTGAAAAAGAAAAGAAAATTCCACTCAAAAGCTCAAATCCGGAAAAGCTCTTAGTATCTGAAAGCTCAGAGTGTGTGAGATCTCACCATCAAACGCAGCGACACACGGGCCTGATGTTTATCCAGGGAGGTTATCTATCGAGGTCAGATGTCTCACTTTGATAACGTGAACTGCTCTCCTGTGAAGATTTACAGTAGCTCGTACAGTAGCACCACAGGCATCAGTATTCAGCTTCAGTCTTCTGTCTTAACGTGGGCTTGATTTTTCCTGTAGATGTGTAGAGCAGATGGTAACTAGTTCTGATGATTATCTCATATGTTTAAGTCAGATATGAAGTAGATATGAAGTGTTTCATTCCAAAATGAGCCGTCCAACATTTGGCCAAAGTGACACTTTTGAGTGAAAACGTGATTTTACAGCACGCAGGTGATTGATTTCATCCTGTTTATTTTTCACAGATGCTGAATGAGGAATTTGATCTGTTTCTGCGCCCCCCCAAAAGAAAAAAAAAAAAAAAAAGAAAAGAAAAGTTCCTGCAGTGTTTTGGAAAATGAACTCTTCATATCTGTGTTCAGCTCTGAGCTGAGAGTCTGTGTGATCATTTGAGCTGGGTATCCAACATCCATACGCTCTGAGCGCAGGCCCAAATGCACCCAGAACATTGAAAACACTCAAGAGGTGTGGACTGGAGACACGATGTGGACCAGAGTCGGACAACGTGGTGACTTTAGACTTGACTTAGAATTCAAATTAAATCTTGAAACTCATCTTTGACTTTAACACCAATGACTAGTGACTTAAGAATCCAGTTGTTTGACTTGAAATGACTTCATATCAAGGCTAACAATAAAAAAAATGACAAATTTAACAAAACAACAAAAAAATCTGATATACTTCCTGCTTGTGCAGCCACTCAAGAAGGAACAACAGTGGATTCTCGATCACAATCGGGTGTAAAGACTGCTGTGGTTGATTAAAAAAAAACAACATGCAAAACATTAGAGTTTCATTGATTACTTTGATATTAAATGTGATTAAGTTAATTGAAAATAAGATTTTGAAGAAGTATACATTATCTCTGTAAATACGCTGTGCTGTACACTGTGTAAGATTTTTTGAATGGTACTGGATTTTGGGGCACATAGTCTGCTATCTTCAGGCTTTGATATGATTTGGCACCTGACTGGATTGGGACTTGTTACCTGCCAATAAACAACATTCAAGTATTGAAATGTAATTAGAATCAAGAAGGTCCCAAGTATCTTGACTTGGGACCTGACTTAATGTTTTCCTGTATTCCCATGGGGTCCTACTTGGGTCTTGACTTGGGACTTGACTTGGGGTTTACTTGTTCTGGAACTTGACTCAGGACTTACCCATCTTCCCATGAAACTTAAGACTTACCTGTCTTGATACTGGATTTCTTAGTCACGATACCGATACCAGTATTGGAAATGCCTTCGATACAGCTGGGTCAGGTATAAGTTATCAGCCCTGAAATGGGACCCTGTTACTTGTTGGGTCCCATATGGCAAACATTTTTTTTAACCTAAGCCAGGCCATACAATAATTATAGCAATCATAGCAATCATATCACATCAACACAGATTTAGTAGTATACAGATATAAAGATATACTTTTTATGCACTGGTATCGGATTGGTACTCGGTATCAAACAATACATTAAGTTCAAGTAACAGAATCAGTATTGGGAAGGAAATAAAGGCGTCAGATTAGGAACATTCTGAAGCTGAATCACAACGTCAAGAACTTGGACTTGCCAGCCTTGACTTGGGATTTACCTCTCTTGATTTGGGACCTGACTTGATGTTTACCTGCATTCCCAAGGGATCTGATTTGGGACTTGACTTGGGATTTACCTGTACTGAGACTTGCAGGAGTTACTGTACCAGTCTTTCACTGAAACTCACTGAGACTTACCTGTCTTGACGTTTGGATTTGTTAGTCTTGATTTTGGGCTTGTTAAACTTGACTCGGGACTTGACATGGGATTAGAAAGGTTCCAATACCATTTTTTCCTTCCTGATACAGATTCTGATACCTGAACTTTGTTTTTTTTACACTCTAGTATCAGATCAATATCCAACCAATAAGCAAAGGAACAAACAAACAAACAAAAAAAAAAAACAGACTATTCTATTTTTTAGGTCTACAGGACGCTGCTGGGAAGTAGCAGGGTCCCATTTTGGGGCTAATAAATTGAATCGGAGCATCGACTTGCATACTCTAATCCAGCATTTCAGTACTGGTATTGGAAGAACCCTACATGGGAACTGCTTTGACTGGGGACCTGGCTCTAGGACTTGTTAACCTTGACATGAGACTTGACTTAGAACTTGTTGGATTTCTCGTAGAACTTCGCTCTACTTACCTGTCATGATTTAAGACTTAACCCAGGACTTGTTGGTCATGACTTGGGACTTTGACATGCACAGATTTGAGATTTACTTGCAACTAACAAAACAGACTTTGTCCCACCTCTGCAGACATTAACTTCCTGTCAGATTTATAACTTTGTTTAGTTAGTCTTTGATCAGATAGTTCCTGATTTCAATCAATTTTTCGGCAAATTTTAGGCAATTCATTATGGCAAAGTTCTTGTACAACTGCTTGTGTTTCGGAAAAATTTAACATTTGACAAATTATACACATTATAATTCTTTAAGTAAGCTATTGAAAAGAATATACAAAAATAAAATCTAAATGGAGTGATACCCAGCCCCAGTGAGGATGGACCTTTTATTTTCTTGGTAAATATTAAAGAGTTTCCTTCCAAAACAAGATATCTACTATTTTAAAGGTGGAAAAAAAAAATCTCTGATAAGATACTCATAAAGATCATTGACTGACCATTAAATTGAAGACATTTCTTAGAAAGATTTTAATGTGCTGAGAATCTGGCAGCAGCATTTTCCAGCTAAATGTTGCCCAGCATGGCGTTTTGGAACGAAGCTCTTCATGTGTAGCTGCAGTGATGTTTCTGTAGAGATGTGTCTTGCTGTCTGCGGTGTCAGTGCTCTCGGAGGTAATGTGCGCTCTGTTTGTCTTGTAGATGTTTTCCCCTCCTGTTAGCAGTGGAAAGAACGGGCCGACCTCCCTGGGGAGCGGACATTTCTCCGGCTCAAGTACGTCAGCCTTCTCCTTTTTTTCCCCCCTCCTCCTCCTCCTCCCTCTTCTTCTTCTTCTTCTTCTTCATCTTCTTCGTCTCTTTTCCTCCTCTCAGCCTCCCCCTCTCCTTCCTCTTACACCTGCTCGCTGCTGCTACGCTTGCTGTTTGAATTTTCTCGTGCTGGTAACCATGCTCTGTACATGCAGATTGCAGTTTTTGGGGCTGATGGTGTTTTGCTTTGTGGATCACTTTTTATTTTTGAGGAGACTTGAAAAATTGCAGGATTTTTTTGTTATAAAGTGTATCTTGCTTACATATTATTTTAACGCTCTGATTGCTGTTGTTGTTGAGTTTGTTGGTGTTTTCAATACTAAAATTTTGCGTCACAAGGTCACAAGTTGCCCAAACAATGGGGTTAATTATATGGCTTTAATTACATGCTAACAAACAGCTAACAAATATAACTTTTTATTTTAAGAAAAGTCTCATTAATTTCTTAAAGCAGCTGGCTACTATAGTTTTCAGCAAATGCATTTGTTGGGGACTATTTTCAGTGGCGGATTAATACACATTTGGTGCTTGATTTTGACCAGAAAGGCTGATTTTTTTAGTTTGTGACTAAGCATGATGTTTATTTTGTTCAAATCAGCTGTAACATACCTGTGTGTTCTGTGCTCAGGTGTGTGGTTTGCGCGTGTTTGTTCCTGCTTGACGTCACAGTAAATGACGTATAAATGAATGTTGTGGCCAGGTAATGTTGTGAGTTGTGATTTTTCATGTTTCTTTATTTTGGGGCGACACGTTTGTTTTTAAGCCGCTTGAGTTCATTCCTGAAGGAGACTTCCTGTTTTTCTGATTTGGTGCTCTCATTCTTTCCTGCCTGAGTGTGTGTGTGTGTGTGTGTGTGTGTGTGTGTGTGTGTCTGTTGCGTAGATCAGCTCACTGTGTTTTTCTACACAGTGGAGTTGCTGGTGTGGAACAGGCACAGTTTGGTTTCATCAGTGGTGGGACATGGTGGCTTTGACTTTGAAATGTTACAGATGAGTGTCTGAATGTGAAGTTTAACTAAATGTTTCTGTTTCTAAATTCAGTCTGATTTATAAAGTTATGGAATCTGTGTTTCATTCAGTCAGTAAATAAATCACACAGTCACTAGTACATCACCAGTAACAAAGCGCATTTACTCAAATACTGTACTTAAAGGTATAATATTCAACATTTCTGCATTAAAGTTAGTTCTTCCGACACCAGTAACAGTATGCAAAAATGTGTTTAATTCAGAATGTTACTGATTAAGAGTTTTTCAAAACAGAAAATGTAAAAAAATGATGTAAGAGTGACTTATCTTGCCTCCTTCTCACCCCTGTCGAGAGTTGCACATGCGCAGTACTGATGTGCACTTGCCCCTGCCATACTAGCAGTGTTGTTTGACAACAGGGAATACAGTACTGAGGTGGGTTTCTTGTTGGGTTTGGCTCCTGGCATGTCAGGGGCTGAGTCAGCTAATTTGGCAGTTGGCTCTACGGCTACCTGAGCTAACAAGCTAATGCCAGCTAACGTTACAGTTAACAGTGGTTAGCCTGCTTTAGCAACAAGTAAACTAACCATCTGTATCAGGTAGCTCTGTAACTCACCTTGGTACTGAACTCCGTCATCAAACTGGTTTTTATAACATTTAATGACATCTTTATGATGAGTCCAAATTGTACCACTTTAGTCAGTATCAAGGAATATCATGATTTAGATTTAATGAATACAATGAAATGGCACGGGTATGAAGGCAATTTAACAGTAGAATAACACTTAATGACATCTTTATGACAAGTCACATTTATACTGATATCATGGCAGCCAGTGTCAAAACCAGCCACATACGACATTATAATGTATTGTTAAAACATAAAGCTGAAGAGTTGTTTTTTTAAGTTTGATAATGTAAAGTTGTCATAACGGAGGCATTTTTGTCTTGATTAATGGCAAGTTGTCATATGAAAAAAAAAATAGAAATGACGTAATTGACAGAATGACACTTAATGACAACAGTCATAAGCATTCATAAAGACTTCATGCTTCCTTCCTTCATGTTCATAACATGTCTTATGCAAAGTTTTACCCATTCTTCTGTATTTAGTACTTTACTTTTAATACTTAAAGTAAATTTTCTCTGATTATAGTTTATTACTTTAACTTGTAACGGAAACATTTTAGCACTTCTACTAAAGTAAAGGATCTGAATTTTTCCTCTGTTCATCAGTGAGGTGATAAACTAGGTAAGTCAGTGTATAGGTATGTAATTCAGTCAGTCAGTCAGTCAGTGTATTAGTGAGGGAGTTGGTAAAGGTGCTGCATGTGTCAGTCAGCCCTTCTTTCATTCATTCATCAGCCTGGAAGCACTGAATGAGTTCATTAATGAGAGTCGGTCACTGTGTAATTACTCTGTGTGTTATTGATTGATTGATTGAGTCAGTCAGTCACTTCAGCCACGTTCAGACTGACTTTAGCCCTGTATTCATTTTGAAATGATGCGCCAGGGCTGCCAACGCAGAGGGATCAGCAAAAACCTGCAGGGTCGCCCAACAAAATATCTGAACCTGGCTCAACTTGTGCCGGACCACAATGTGACATTGGCTAATTAAACACGTGCAAAGCGTGGGCCGCGTGGTTTTAAACACAGGGCCGTTTTTTCGGTCTGGACGCCAGCTCACTGAGTTTGTCAGTCAGTGAGGTACCGACAAGTTGGTGAGTTATGTTTATGTGCAGATATGTGGGGGGAGTTCAAGTGCAGTCTTTCTACCAGCTGAGTGGTTCCACTTAAAAAAAAAATCTTTATTGATCATGAAGTGATGATGTGGCCTCTTACTCATGTTTAATGCTTTGTTTGATGGCTGAGAGCAGTTTTTTTAATATACATTTGTATTATTAAAAAAATAACGACAACAAAAACATTTTGGTAACACTGTTTGTGAAGGTCTACTGTGTAATGCATTGCACGTACATTCATAAGACATTATAATGCATTTTAAGGCTTCATAAAACTCTTAATAAATGATTCTAATCATGCATGGGACCTTATAATAGCTTATAAGGATTATAAAGTACACAAGTGGTGAACAAATTGTTTTATATGTTCAGCATTCATGACACTTTATAACTCCATGCCAAAGTGATAACAGTGTTTGAAAGAAGAACCTGAGTACTACCTGAGATGCACAGCGCATTATTACAACCACAGTGTCAAGGTTACCAAGGCAATGTCTATAATGCATTATAAGGACATTCAAAAGGCATTACAATGCAGTTATAAGGCTTTATAAAGCTCATGCACATAACATAATGTATTATAAGTTCAGCATTAGAGCTCCATGCCAAAGTCACAACAGTGTTTGAAAGAAGAATGTGAGGCCTGGGTTACAAAGCACATTACCTATCTAACTTTAGCCAGTTATAAAGACACATACGTAGAGAACTGCTGTAACTTATTATAACAGATTATCAGTGTGTTTCTGGAATTGATAATAGCTTATAAACATCATACAATTACTAATAAGCTTATACACTGCTGTCACTTTTCTTAAAGCTCACAAAGTTATGCTGTAGCGTATTAATGTTTATAAGACATTATTCCTTTTTAGAAACTTAGAATTTATAATCTGTTATTATATGTTACAGCTGTTCTCTATGTATCATGGTAGTTTAACATCTGTGTAAGCCAGACTCAGATTCTTCTTTTAAACACTGTTGTCACTTGGCATGGAGGTATAAACTGTTATAAATGTGACTCATGATACATTATGTCACCACTTCAATAGTTTTTAACCTTGTTATAAGTTGTCATATATGATTATAAATATTTATTTAAGAGTTTATAAAGCCTTAAAATGCATGTAGTATGTCTTATGAATGCTTATAATGCATTATATGCATTATATAGACATTATTCCATTTCAGAAATGAAGAATTTCTAGTCTATTATGATGCGTTACAGCATGGTTATAATGTGCTTGTAACCTGGAACTGGATTTTTCTTTTAAACACTGATGTCACTACTTAATACTTAATAAACCTTGTGCTTATGCATGTGTGCACTTGAGTTTTTTAAAAGCTTTATAATTACATGTCTTATGAATGTCCTTATAATCATTTAGACATTACTTTGGCCTGGAGCTATGAAGCATTTACGAATGTGAACTTAAAACACATTATGTCCCCCATTACAATAATTTATAAAAGTTTTATAAGTTGCATCCATGATATAAACATTTCTTCAGGATCTTATGAACCCTAATAATGCATTGTAATGTTTATGAATTCATAGAAAGTAACACCAGGGATTTGTTTAAGTTTTATAATACAAATGTGCATAGAAAAAGAAAATCAAAAGGTTCAACAATCCATCAAAACATAAACATGAGCGGCTTATAATGCATTATAGACATGACATGATGAAGTGTTACCAAATCAAGTTTTTTTGGTTGTTTAGTGAGCTAGTTCTTTAGTTAGTTGGTCAAGTGTGATGAGCTTGACCAATTGATGAACAAACAGTCTTACTTACAGAAAATAGAAGTTTCAAATTAATCTCCTATATATTGACATTTTTGCAGTGAGTATATGGTTGACATTTATATTCCAATGATGATAAATAAAAATATACACTCTGTGCTGGCCACAGGTTCATTACAGTTCAGGTAACGGATAGAGACTGATGTTAAACTATCTGAAGATGATCAAGATGTGTTGTCGTCTTTTTAGTACAAAAAACAGATTGTCCACCTTGTTCCACTTCTCTCCTGCTCCTCTTGTCTCTGTGGTTAGATGAACAGTTCTATATTTGACCTCGTAGCTGTGATCATACATCAGGTTGTAGGTCGTGCTGCTCTTCCCTCATGTATATTTCCAGCATTTTATAGCACTATATGTGTGCCATGTTCTATAACGTCCTCAGTCTGTACGAGACGAGCTCAACCTCCGTCCTTCAGAGCAGGAGGACACTTTCCTTTTCAAAATATTTCCTGGAATCTTTTCACAGAAAGCAGCCGGGTCGTTTTCTGTCGCTCCCGCTCATGTTATTCGCCTCTAAACGGCGTTCGGAAGCCATTTTGTTTGTTGGCTGGAAAACAGAGAGATGTCGAGACGTCCTCTTTGTTTACTGCTTCGTTGTGTGGTTGTTGTTGTTGTTTGTGCTCTGCGGTTTCGGTGGTGTTGTTTGCTCCCGTGCCGTGCATACAAATGCGAGGAAGGACGACAAATGTTCCGATTTTGGGAAAAAAGGCTCCTTTTTTTTGCAGAATTTGTAGCGGTTGTTAGGCCTCGCTTTGCTGCTTCGATGTGTATCTTCATTCCGAGATTGTTGTTTTTTTGTTTTTTTTTTTTGCTTTTGATACGGGAACACACTGGTGTCACACACATGCATGCACTCATCCCCATACACAAACCACACTGTGTTCCTCGTGCACACACATTTAAACACCCACATGTACAAGATGCAGCACACACACACACACTCCGCTCACCCCTGCTGTGGCTTTCTGCAGGCCTCGGCATTTTGATGAGCCCGGCGCTGTTTGTGAATGCAGCTAATTAGAACTCTATAGACCTACACAACCATGAGAGCAGGGGTTTCAAAAGGCTGGGGTGAGGCCAGAGGCTGGGACACACTGACACTGAAGCGGGTCCACACAGGTTAACAGTCATGTCTTAGATATCAGAGAAGATAAAAATATTCACATATAGCGATGAAACGTTGCATTCACGTTCACTGCTGTTATCTGTTCATAATAGTTTATATGGCCCTTTAAAAACTGAACACAGCAGCATTGGCTCGGGGCCTAAACCGGACTGACTTAACAGCTGCTCAGGGGCCGCCAAGGGGCTAAAAAAACTGGCAAATTACAAGGTGAAAAAACCTTTGTATTGCAAGATGTCAACTTTTCATGAACTGAGCAAATGTTTTTATTCTATCTGAATAATAGCATGTTTTTGGAGGTATTATCCAAATGGATTTGAGAAAGCTTTAAATGACCTCAAGGAATTAGCAGTGGAAGCACATGACTTCATAAAAAATCCCCCAAATTGGAGCTCCAGAAGGTTCTGACCAATAGGGTTCAATTTAAAGTTCTTTTCAATTTTATAAAATTATATTAAAACTATTTTTGTACAGTTTTATGAGCTGCTATTAAAAGGAAGTGAACTGGGTTAATTTATCTTGCAGTGTAATTTGATATCATTTGGTTCGTGGTGTTGGGGGTTTTAATTGTCAAAATCAAAAAACTAAGGGCCCCAAAAATGCTTTCAGCCCTGCCAAGGTGCAGTCACAGCAGTAGGCCTACAGACTATTTACGTTTTTAAAACCATAGCTTCAGTTTCATTCAGTTTATGTCATAATCATAATGTCATGACAGCAGACTAGCTGGATATGCAGCATTCTGATGTTAACATGAAAATGAGGTTTATTCCTGCAGCTGCATGAAAAGCTGCAACCTCATTTGTTCCTGAAGAGACAGGTCAGGACTTAACTGACCTATGCTAAAATGTGACCAGTGAACAGTCGTGCCAGTTTGTCCTCCTGCCCGATTGGACTACTTTTTTAATTGGGTGGACCAAATTGTTTGCTCGTGATGAAATTGGGCTACTTTTTTTGTCACATTTGGGCCATATTTATTTTGCCTCATAAATAGTTATATTCAACTGAATGTGCCCTTTCTGTCAGAGTAGGATGATGAGACACTGAGTTAATAGCCTAAAATGTTGGAGCAGGTATCAGCAGGTATGCAAGTTTATGCACTGATCCAGTATCACAAATTTTAAAAGTTGCTGTTGTGCTGCAGTTTTATACTGTTTAAAATTGTCAAATATCTTTTTTTTTTTACTGAATTGTGGCTGCAATTAAAGTAGAAAAAGGTAATTGTTATTTATTCCTAGATTTATTTAGCCTATTGGTCTTTTTCACTATGACTGACTGTGAAACTAGAATTAAGAGTTATATGACATTCATTCTCTGTGTGTATTTGTTCAGGTTTTATAAAGGGTTTAACCTGAGCTAGGCCAAATAACAATAGCAATTATATCACATAGATACAGGGCTAGTAGTGAACAGCTGTTTAAAAAGAACATATCTATGTATTTTTAACCCTAAAGGTACTCGGTATCAGCCAATATGGAGCGTTCAGGTCTCAGAATCAGTATTGGGAGGAAAAAGTGGTATGAGACATCTCTAACGGGGAGGTGACTAGAGGTTGACTGATTTTTTTTGTTTTTATTTTTTTTCTGAACTGATACCAATTTTTAGTGATCAAGGAAAAAAATAAGTGATATTTGGAACCGCTGAACATTTGTGTAAAAGTGAAAATCTTGGAAATTTAGAATAAGACAAACTTTATGCCTTTGAGCATATATTTAATAAAAATAGAGATTTTCAGCATTATTTTAAATCAAAAAGTGCTCTAAGCTGCCAGGAGGATTTCTTATAGTTCCAGAAAAATGTAATAAATTAATAAATAAAAGTTTTCTAAAGTAAAAATGAATAAAACCTGAATATGTTTTAAAATTTGTAAGCTAAGCATATGTTAAAAGTGGTGTATTTTGAAAGGTAAAATGCATCAGAAAGCTACCAGAAGGTCACATACCAATATTTGGGGTTGGTAAAGTGTCCCAAGCAAAGCAAAATAATGAGAAAAATAAGGAAATAAAGGCAGAGTCTCTGCAGATACAGACACCACTACACACACCACTGGCTCATAAGTGATGATTCAAAGGGATTATATGTATATGAATCTATACATTGGTATTAAAGAAAATGTTGCACATTATACGTTTAAATAAATTTATCGTATCTGAAATCAGATTTTTTTTTTAAATGATTCCAATAACTGTAAAAATGCTCAACATCACATCTACTAATCAGCCAGCCAATAATCGATTGACCCCTAACAAAAAACCCCTCCTTAAAGGATGAAACATTGGATGACATTTATGAGAACTGGGCTAAATCAAGTAAAATAAGTACTGAGGTTTGATACTCTACATGACAGCACAGAAATTTGTATGAAATCCTCACATTAACCGAGGTCTGCTGCCACAACGCAGGCAGTCCCACACACAAAGAACACAGTTTGCCCCAAATGCTTCAGAAAATAGGCGGAGGTTGCCAAACAGGGCTAAAGAAGACAACATCAACTGCAAAATGAGGACATAAAGGAGACAAGAGCCTGGATGAAAGCATGAAACACAGAAGTGTAAAAATGTGTAAAAATAACATGTCAGTCACACAGAGAGGCAGAGGAATAAGAGCAGGTTTTAGGATTTGGTTTATCTGATGCTTTTGAGGATAAGGAGTGACATTTTTTTTTTCCAAACATGTCTCATGCAGAGGTTGAATTTTGAACTGACAAGCTTCACACAATGCTGTGAATAAATTCTCCGTTTTGAAGCCCTCTCCTCATTCGGCGTAAGTCCTCGTATTTTTGGGCGATAAATTCACCTTAAAACACAAAAGCGTCTAAACATAAACGCCGCACAATCCCCACGGGTCCCGGCTGACACGCTCAGCCCACGGTCATCGCCAACCAGGAAGTGGATTAGGCGTTTTAATTATTGGGAGATTTTGCCGTTGTTGTTGTTTATTTTGGGATCATCCCTGGAAAGATAATGCACACTTCAAACTCTGTGTGTGTTTCTAATCTCCTCCTGGATGAAGCCGTTCAGCGAGCGGCTTCACTCTGCCTGTCAAAACCGCTGCCACCGCCACTCGTCTATTTCAGGTCTTGGCTGCTTCGTCGTGTGTTTTTTTTTTAACGCTGTTATAACCTCTCAGATCCGCTGTTTGTCTCCCTGTCAATGGTGTTGGAAGGGGACTGAGGTGTGTGTGTGTGTGAGAGAGAGTGTAAATGTGTATGTTCATTGGAGGACGAGTGTCGAGCATAAAAATGAGATTTGAAGAGATTTTGATTGTGTGTGTGAACATGAATGTGTGTGTAGTTAGGACCAGAGAGGGGGATGGGAAGGGAACTTTGGGGGCAGGAGGGCAAACCATCATCCCTGTTGCCATGGAACATAAAGTTGGCAACGAGAGATAGAGGAAGTGTTTCCTCGAGTGTCAGCAGAAAGAAACAAAGAAAAGGAGAAAGGAAGGAAGAAATAAAGGAAACATAAAAGGGAAGTAAAGAAGGAAAGAAAAGGAAGACAGTGGAGAAGGAAAGATGGAAAGGAAACAGGAAGGAAAATGAAAGAAGGAAGGAGGAAAAAGAGTAAAAGAAACGATAAAGAGAGGAAAAGAAAAGGGTAAGAGGAAAATAAAGAAGAAAGAAAGGAGAGATGGGAGAATGGGAAAAAAGAAAGTAAGTAAGGAGAGAGGGAAAGGTAACAGGAAGGGAAGGAAATGAAAGAAGGAATGAGGGAAAGGGGTAAAAGAAATAAGAAGGAGAGGAAAGGAAATGGTAAAGAAGGAAATGTAAGAAGGAAGTAATGAAAGGAGAAGAAAAGGAAGGAAAGGCAAGAGGGGAGTAAAGAAGAAAGAAAAGATGGAACAAATTAAGTTAGGAAAGAAGGACAGGGAGTGAAGGAACAGACAAGGAAGGAAAGGAAAGATTGTAGGAGGGCAAAAGGGAACAGACACAAGAAAGAAATGAGAGGAAAAGGGTAAGGACAGAACTGTAAGGAGGAAAAAAGGGCAGAAGGAAGAAAGAAAGAAAATGTAAGGACATAAAAAAGGAAGAGAAGAAAGATAGGAAAAAATGGCAAAAAAGAAAGAAATGAAAGGAAAGGGGTAAGGAATCAGATGTAAAAAGGAAGAAAGGAAAGGTAAGAAGGAAATAATGAAGGAAGAAAGAAGAGAGATGGAAGAAAAAACAAAGAAAAAAGGGAAAAGTCAGGGAGAAAGAAAGGAAAAGAAGAAATAGAGGAAAAGAAAGACGGATTGAAGAAAAGGAAAGAATGAAGGGGAGAATGAGGCAAGGAATGAAAGAAGAGAGGAAATAAGGATGTACTGAACCAAAGAATGAATAAAGGGAATACAAGAGAAAGGAAGGATGGAAGAAAAAGGAAGCAAAAAAGCAAGGAAAGGAAGCAATCAAGGAAAGGATAAAGGAAAGGACATAATAGAAGGCTAGTATTATACAAAATTATTCTTATTTTCAACAAATCCTATGAACAAACAGACTAAAACCATCTATTATTCCATTCATCCATTAGCTACACCCGCTTATCCTTCAGAGCCAATCAGCTGACGTTGGCAGAGAGGAGGTGGTGTACACACTGGACAGGTTCACAAGTTACACTTACATTTACACTTATGGGCAATTTAGAGTCACCAACTAACCTAACCTGCATGTCTTTGGACAGTCCAAAGACAGATCAAAATGTTTTGTCTGTCTCTTAATACTTTCTGACTTCTCCACCCCAAACCCGTCAGGTCCTACTGGTGGTGTAAATCTTTAAAACAGCTCACAACAAAAGCCCAGTGATCTCCTAAAACAGCTGGTCACTATCAAACATTACTCACACAGGAGAATAATACTGAATAAATTTGTTGGGGACTATTTTCAGCGGCTGATTAATGCACATTTCCAGTGAGTATTTATGGCAGCAGGATGGTTTATGTGGGATTGAGTCAAAGTAATCTACAGCAGTGGTTCCCAACCAAAGCACGGGGTTGCCCCAAGGAGCAGTGATATATATTTGGAGTTAAGGCCCAGGTAATATGTCAAAAGCATTCTCATGATTTTAATATGGATATTTTGTGATGTTGACATATTCCATGATATGGGAAGTGTATGCAAACTCATAGATCAAATGATCAAACTTTCGCTGACAGTTTTCAGTTATGTTCCACTCCATTTCCATTACATTAGAACAGGGGTTCCCAAACTTTTTTAGCTCAAGACCCCAAAGAGAAATTTGGTGTCTGCAGATTCAAACTTACAAAAACACATCATGAATTGCCATAATATTAACACTATAAACCACTGAAAAAGAACACAATAATCCATGTAATGAATCATTAAAATGTATTGATTTAATTCTAAATTACATCACAGGAAAAAATAAATAAATTTGCTGAGTGTGATGTTAAGCCTCTCACCACCTCACATTGAGGTTGTACTGTCCGCTGAAACACTAGAGGGCTTTTAATTTGAAATGGATAAAGGAAGTGTTAAGTTTATATTAACAGTGTGATGCAGTAACTTTAATAGAGCGGGAGTGGATCAAAAAGAGACTCTGTCCTGAAATACTTTAGTGACAGGCCACATTTCCCATCATGCCTAGTGCTGGACTGAGTAGTTTGTTAAGTTAGCTGTTTTATGTTCCAAAATGCAAGTGTTACTTGTTACTTGTTGGTAGCCTAGTTGTCATTTTTGTGCTGGTTGATAGTTTTAAACCATCAGTGAGTTGGCTGTTATGTTTCTTGGCCCCCCGTTGCATTTTACCGCTGTGTTTCAGAGTTCCTGTCCCCCGTTGTGAATGTAACTATGGTTGATGTTGCTAAGGGTTGCTTCCTGTCTCTCATTCTGCATTGCCTGTCACAACAATGAGAAATTACACTTACCAGACAGATGAAGGAAAAAAGGCCCACCAAGTCTGCTAAAGGCCTGTTACTTTCTGCAGTTGTCGTAAATAAAGGCCCCGGTCATTATTTGAGGACATACAGTTTGTGTTTTACTCAAACTGGCGACCCAATAAAAAGGAGGCCTGACCCATTTTTGTCATGACCCTAATTTGCGAACACTGGCATTAGACCAATGTGTCAAATAAAAAATAGCATTTTTTTTTTTGTTTCGTACTTAATTACAGCTTGTTGAGAATCATTGATCTGCACAGACATTTGCATAAAGAAGGTCAGTAACTAAGAAATTTGCATAACAGGAATTTGTAGCATTTGTTGAAATTCAATAAACAACAATACTGAAATTCGTGCAGAGTAATAAATTATACCAGGGGTTGGATATACAGACAATATCTTTTAGTTGGATACATTCATTTGCTCACAATAAGAAAAATATGCAGTAGAATATCACCAGACTTTACAAACATCAACTCTCAAGGAGACAATCAAAATCAATCAGCTTTATCCTGTTTTATATTATTTCTGTCCAACCTTCCACCTCTCCCTCTTCTTCTTTTTCCTTGTCAAAGCCAAAGCCAAACAGAAAGACACAGCAGCGCTGTCGCCTCTGCCAGCGAGCTTCACGCATTAGCAGAGAAATTTGGGCAAGGATAGATACAGCCCCGATGGCATGCCTGATTTTTGTTCCCCTAATTGGCATAGCTTATTAAGTCACAGTTCACAGCGGAGAAAAAAGGGGGCTGCTTTAATAATATCCCCTCTCCCGTTTGATTTGATGCACTTGTACCGAGACAGATAACGCGCTTCAACGCAGCGAGCGACGCCCCCACCACCAGCCTCTTGTCTCTATCCAGTCAAATCTGCCTCCGTTACGCCTGTCACTCAAAAACAGCCCGGCTGATCGCTTTCAAAATAGAGATGGAGAGCAGGAGCCAGTTGCTTAATACCTCACCCTCCCACCTTCTCTCTGCCTCTGAGGCTGTTAAATTGTCTCGTTTCCCCGGCACGGAGATGCAGAACGACTCACAAAAACACCCAACCATGCTCTTAATTGTGGTGCGGATTAGGGATTAATAGGCGTTTTTAGCCATAATGGCAAATATTATTAGCCCCATTTGCTTTTCTAATGCTAATAATGACTCTGCTAATAATGGCAGTGATTTCAAGGTTAGCGTCTGTGAGAACTCGGCGTGGATTTGTTTTTTTTTGTTTTTTTCCCAAAGCTCAGGAGATTGACGTGCCGCTTGCTTCGTCGGGCCGGCTCGCTACCGAGTCGGAGCTCCATATGTTTTCCCCAAAGACGATGCTGAGATGTGCTGAGCTGGGCTGAGCTGTTAAGTTTAGATTAGTTTATTTTGTTCAGTTTGGTCTGTGTTACTCAAGTTTAATTGAACTTAGTGGTTTAGTTTGGCTTTTTAACTTTTGATTGGTTTTAGTGTTGTTGTTTTTTGGTTTTTTTTTGCACAGGGATGGACTTAGCATTACAGGGCAAGAAAGATGTTGTGGGCACCCATTGTGGTCCTGCAGAAACTTGCATCAGAATTTCAATTGATTGATATTTCAGTTGATTTCAGTTTTCAATTGTGTCTTATATTCTTCATGTTCTCATATTCTTTAAGAAACCAGTTGAAACTGACAATGATGGGAGCTTTGGTCCCTTCAAGTCTGTGAACCAAGGGCAGCTGATTTCTTTGCGCAGGTGGTAATCCAGAACTTAGTTTGAGTTCAGCTTGAGTTTGTAGACAGAACTAGTGTGGCTTCTTTGAATTTTAAAAGTTATATTAGGTGAGTTCTCCATAGTTTACTGTGGCTTAAGATTTGTTTATGTTAAAGTTGGTTTGATATTGGTTATGTCTCCTAGTAACCTTGATTTTGGTCATTTGCAGGTCAAAAGAGATGTACATCTCAGTTCTTTTTTTCAATTTCTGAGACCTAAATGCCTCTGAATGCGACTGGCTAGACCTACAACCAATCAGAGCAACGAAATATGACTTACAACCATTGAGAGAATGTAGCAGAACTCGGTCTGTTTCCAAACAAGGAACAGGTCACAATCCTTCTCATAATAAAAATATGTTTATGGCAAGATTTTAGTTCCAAAATAGACAATGCAGTACCAGTATCTTGATCCATATTTGATCAGCACTGCTTAGTTTGACAGTTTGATCTGAGTTTTGGGAGTCTAGACTGGATGTAACTGGACAGACCTACAACAAATCACAACAGCAAAACGCCTGGCATGTGACTTTTAAGTTATCATATATGACCCGATTAGCCTGATCAGATCCAAGGCTGGTGGAATTCTGTCTGAATGGAACTGAGGCCAGACGTATCTGCCAGAGACTTCCCACCCAGGCTAGGTCTTGGTTAAAAGTGGGCCAAATTTGTTTGAATAGGTCAGACCTCTTGGATACAGATTTATGTAAATCACCAAAGTAATACTTGGATGGCTTTAAAGGCCAAGTTTAAAACTAAATGTCAGAAATAGCAAAAATAATAAAATATAAATATTTAGTAAGTTTTGTTTGTCCAATGTTTTGGATGAGTTTTCCAGCAGTCAGTGTCAGTTTTTTTTTTCCATAAATCACTTTGTAATAAGTTGACTAAATTTCAACAGGCAGTCTGTTTAATTGCTGGTCTTCATCTGCTTTATGCTGGAGTCAGAAGTGACTGTTTTAGAAGCATCTGTTGTACACCTGCAGCAGGTTACCTGTCTGATTTGTATCAGGGTACAGTATAAACCAGTCATTAACTGTGGAGAGTGACAAGGAAGACAGACAGCGAAATTAAGCGTTTTCTATACCTTGTCTTAGGCTGGATATGAGCCAAAGCTGTATGTATCAGCTATATATTTTCTATGTTTTCTGATATTTGACAGTGCAACACTGTTAACCTAATGAGTGGTCTGAATTGTCTCTTTGTTTCACATCATTTTTTTTTTTGTCAATGAAATATATCCCAATTTAAGAGTTGTTTAGTCGACCTACAGCAACCTTTACAGCTGCATCCATCTCATGCACACTTTTCATGGCCATTTTTGTCTTGTCGTGTTCCTGGCACTGGCACAGGAAGATGACATTCTTAATCCCACCTACAAAACTGTTATTGGCTTGATTTCTTTTCCAACAGGGGAAACAGCTGGCAATGAGTGCAACAGCAGACATCACTGAATCACAAATCAGAGATATGGGGAAAGAAGTCTGCAACCAGGCAACACTGCAGTGGTCACTAACCAGGAGCTAACTACCATAATTTATTGCATTTAGATGAAAGAAAGGTAAATGAACATGGCTGCCAGAGGAGACGAATGACCTGGGTGGTGTCCTTTTTGTTCTCGATTTCACACACAGCCTATGTTAAGTTGCATCAGTAAAAGTTTTTAACGGATACCTGCCAGCCAATCAGAAACCAGCATCGTCAGTAGCTGGGTAATATGGTGCCATCAAGTGGGTTTCTGTTTCTCTGTTCATGAGAACGTTTAAATGACCCTCTGATTTGATGTTTTGTGAGTTTGTAACTTAAGTTAAGCAACAATTTTGTCAAAATAAAAAAACTGGTTGACAATTTTTGAAAATGGAACAAGACAATATGAATCCTTTTGTCAAATGCTGAGTGTGCATTGCTTACAATTCTCCACCCTTGCTAGCATGTTTTTATTAGCCATGCCTGCAGCAGCTACATTTAAGGATGACAATATCAGTCAGCCAGTCCGCTACTTTTGTACTGACAAAAATATATTATAAAAACTATTGCCAAGAAATTTTGTCCAGATTTTCATGATCCCCAGAGGATGAAGCCTAATGTCTTGTCCTTTAGCACAGAGTTTAGTTTAGTTTAGTTTATTTAATTTATAACCGGATGTCGCCATTTTCTGGGGACGGTCCCGTTATTGGTGGCCTGTCTCCTGCTGGAGCTGTCCCACTAATGTCCCTGATTTAAAACTGTGTGTTGCCATGAAATTTCATGAAAGTCTTTGTTCCCCATGGTATCTGGTGATCCCCTGGCTTTTCATCTAGCACTATCCTTGGGTCAAAATTCAGTTTTGGCAATAATTTGGTTTATGACCAAATACCCACAATACTAAGCTGATAGAGTGCTGCAGGGATGACCTGTTTTAGTCGGCCAATACGGAAGTTAGCATCAGTTCCCTCAACAAAAAACAATTGGAATTATATTGGATTTTGGGTTAGTGTAGAAAATAAACTCTGTGTTGGACAAAACTTTAATACTTACACATTTTGTGCAGCAAGATAATTTTCACAAATTTTAAAAAAAAAATGTTTTTTAAAGGGTAAATGCAATATCCAAAAGTAAAATTCATTCAACTAACTACACCATGGTCCCATGACTTCAGCGTCACCACCATACCAGCGACTAGTGTGACCGACAACCTTAGGAGTTTCGTTTAGCCACTAGGTTTGCAAATTTTGTCCTTTTTCTTTAACCAATAATTGAAAATGCTAATCGATTAAATTGATTGTTTTTTCTCATTGTTTTTCCATTTTAAGTTTAAGTTGATTTTTTCAACAAATGCCTTTGCCAGACAAAACAATATCAAATGAGGTACACTTACTGCCATCTCTAGACTATCAATTATTGATGAATACATTAACCGATTAATGATTAATTAGAAACAACCCTATTAGCCACTTGTTAACTGCCTTTTTTAAGATGTTCAAAGAGAAAACCATCTAAATTCATGTATTTGCTGAAGTATTTTATGTTGCAGAACACAACATGAAAATCCACAGACCTTATTTCAGGCTTCAAATCAAAAACACACTCAAAACACCCACTGACTTTGAGATTAGGGAACCGGAGGTGCAAATATGCTAACTCATTTCCGGGTTTTAGGACTCATTCCTGCAACACTTTATTGGCATTCCCATCAGCCTCAGCTGTATTTTGTTTTCAGTGCTGATTAGCAAGTGTTAGCATGCCAACACACGAAACTAAGGTGATGCACATACTACACATTATATCTGCTGAACATCAGCATACTAGCACTGGCATTGAGAGCATGGTAGCATGCAGATGTTAGAATTCAGGTCAAAGCCTCGCTTCTTTTTAGTCTGTTTGAGTTATTAGTTATATTCAGAAGTGTAGGTGTCTTTTCTTTACCTGCTCATTCACACAATCTGCTCATTACCTCTTCTCCAATCAGCTGAAGTTGACTGAATACCTGCTCCTCCCCCCCATGGCGAACACGGTTTCAGTCCTTGATCTTCAGTGTCTCTTGGTGAAACCTCATGGCTCCGGGCCCCCTCGTCACCGCTGAAAAGCCCTTCTCTCCTCTCTCCCCGGTCGGCCTGTGACGTCGGTGGGGTGTCGTGTGTTTCGGCGCTCGCTCCCACACCTGTTCGCTCGTAACGGCAGCGGCGGTGGCGGCACAATCGTAGTCACCGTGCCTAATTACCCAGTCCTTAAGAAATAAAGAGACAGGGAACGTCAACCAGGCTGCCTGGCAATTACAGCGGCGCTCAACACCTCTCCGCAACAAACACCACTCCAATTAGAGACAGCCAACTTATTCTGGGAGGCGGCAGAGTGTGCGTGTATGTGTGTGTATGTGTGTGTGTGTGTGTGTGTGGTGTGTGTTTGTGTTTATGCTTATGCTTGTAAGTGCAAGTGTGTGACAAGCTAAATTGTTTTAGGAGTTTAATATCGCCATTGGAACTTGTGTGTTTGTCTGTGGTGTGTGTGGCAAATGAGGGGTAAGGGGGTGTTTGTGTGTGAGAGAGAGAGAAGGTGTGTAAGTGGCTAAAGTGAAGGCAGAAGAGGTGTGTTATGTGAAAATGGTGGCTGTTAATTGAGAAGAATCAAACGTGTCGCATTCGGAGCAGCTGATTCCACCTACTTTTTCGTCCTCATACCCTGTTCTTTCTTCTCGCTGTTTTTGTCCCGTCCATACTTATGGCAAGCCGATTAACATTTTAATAGTTAGACTGGATATGTATTACTGACATCTGTAATTCAAATCTTCATAGCACAGAGCACATCATATATCAACAATGCCATGACTTGACAAATGACGTCAGTTTTGCCATTCCTGTGTACCGGCTTTCAATTTTAGATATCCACTGTTACATTTTTGATGTCTATCGATGTTGGATATCTGCAACAGATTTCTCGCTAGGAAAAACTCCCATTTCAGATATCGTTGATCATATTGTTATTAATCATTTTTTTAATTTCAGGTATCCTAAATGAATTAAATAAAAAGATATCCATGATGTGGTTTTGAATATCCAAAAATACACTGTGTCTAGTAAAAATGCAATTTCAGATATCACCAGTTATGTCTAGAAACAATGAAATTGCAGATGTTCATAAATTTATTGCAAAAAATTTTTGCAATTTTAGACATCTGGATTGCAGCAGTGGTGGACTCAGTCTGCTTGAGGGACAGGGGCAAAAAAGATTAAAAAAAAAAAAAAAAAGGGCACCACCTGTACAAGCTGAGGCACCGATGGACTGTAAATATATGAAATGGGAATTTTTCCTTGTAAGAATTCAACTGTGGATATCCAGAATGTTAGATATTTAAAATGTCATTGTATATAAAACCGACTACACACACAGAACTGAATTATGGATACCTGCAATCTAGTATAACTATTAAATGTTCCTCTTATACTTTAAGAAGATTTATCATAAATTTAGTTTTGACTCACACAATATTGATCTTGCAGATATCTTGAAATACAGTTCCTACTAGTAACAACTTAAAAAAGTAGTAAAGTATTAGTTTTAATTTAAAAACATTAGTGTCCAGGCTGCCTTGCTTGAAAAAGCAAGTTGAGAGTAATTTTGTAATGATTCAGTTCAAATGAACTTGATATTAATTCAATTGTACCTGAGACAACATATTCACAGTGTTTTTCTTATTGTTAAAACAAGCAACCAAGCAATTTTTTCTATCATATGTTTTCTTCAAACTATTAAAAAAAGGGTCCTGGGAGAGTTTTAACTCGAGCAATGCATTTTGGGAAGTGTGTTAATGCTTAATTTAATGACTTGATTGAACTCTGTGCAGTATTTTGATTCAACTCATCATTTCGAGTCAAAGGTTTTCAAGTTAGAAGAACTCATGCTTAGAGGTTTGAAAGTAAATATTAGAAATTTCAAGTTTAATTAACTTCAGTAAATAAAACTTGTATATTTACGTTAAAATAATGACAAAAGTTTTGTTGATTCCACTAAATTCCTGTATATTTTTTTTACAGTGACCAGTCAGAACACAATTTTGCCTAAGAGAAATATAATTACAGATAGGAGTGTGGTTTGATTAAATGTTACAACAGCTTGCCATACACTACTCCTCTACCTCCTTCTTCTTCATCCTTCCTCATCAGCCTCCCTCGCTTCCTTCTTCCTCCTCCTCTTCCTGCTCTGCCTCATTTTATTCTTTCACCTTCTCATCCTGCTCTTCATGCTTCCCCTCCTTCTTCATCACTTCCTCCTTGTCTTCCACCTCATCCTACTCTTTTTACTTCTCACTATTTTTCATCACTTCTCCTTTTCCTCTTCCTCCCTTATTCATTTTGTCCTCCTGTCTCGTCTTTCATCACCCCTTCTTCCTCAGCCTCCTCTTCCTCCTGGCTGTTTTCACCCAAGTGCTCCTCACCGTGTCCTCTTCTTCATCCCAAACTTATTCTTCTTCCTCATTAGCCTTCTCCTCTTCTCCACCTTATTTTTCTGCCTTCTATTTATTTTGCTCTTGCTCCTTCTCTTTCCCCACCTTCTACTTTTCCAATTCCTCCACCCTCCTCTTCCTCATCACTTTTTTCACTTCATCATTCCTCATCCACTTCCTCCTCTCTTTTCAGTCTTTCTTTTCCTGCTTTATTCTTTCTTTCTCCTCCTTCTCAACAGTGTCATCTCTTCTCTCTCAGCTTCCTCATCACCTTACGTCCTTCTTTCCCTCTTCATCTTCACCCTTTCCCTTCTCTGTTCTGTCTTTGATGTCTGCCCCCTCTCTTCTTTTGTCCTGCCCTTTCTCTTCCTTTTCTAACTCCTCATCCTCATTTTTGTCCAGTCTCTCCCTGCTGTTTTTCCTGCTATATTCTCCCTCCTTTTTCCTGCTTTACCTTCCTCGTCATCTTTGTTCTCCTGCTGTTGTTCTCTCTTTTCCCCTTCCACCCTTTCATCTGCCTCCTCCTCCTCTTCCTCGGAAGTCCCCAGCTCCAGCCACACTGTATGTTGCCTTTTTTTTTTCCTCTCTCTTAATTTAGACTCCCATCAAGGCTCTTTGGGTACTTTCAGTGCAAAACATCCTGTTGTCATGTTATTTTTTTCTGTTTTACTTTGTATTTCCTTCCAACCTTCAACATTTACTGGTTCATCCTGCTCTTATTTTACATTTCCTCTTCCACTTCCTCCTTTTTGGCCTCAATACAAAACGCACGCATGTACAGTCTCAGGTCTGACCTCAAGTCTGGTTATGTTTTTCAGTGTATAGGACAAACCTTCAAAAAAGAAAGAGGAATGCACTAAGAACGTAATAAAACAGCTCTGAAGAAGTTAGATTGTAGCTATTTAACTATACAACTTATGCAAGTCTTGGCCTGTAAGATTCAGGGTGACCTATTGTCAGAAAGAGGCAAAAATGGAATATAATATTCATAAGTGTGTTTTTATTAGTGTATAATCACCTAGAAAATAAGAATTGTTGTGTTTTCGACTCAGTGGGATCTGGTACTGTATGGCTCATTTGTTGAATGAAAGCATAAATTAAAATGCTAAACTATTTCTTAAATTTATTTTTATCAGTCTATTTGCTTTGAACTTTAAGTCTTTATGAAACAATCTTATAAGTGTTCTGTATATATAAAGTGTGGGCTAAAAAATCCAATTAATAAGTTACCTATCTGTTCCATTCGCATTTTCAGACCAAACACTTTTGGGAACTGCCCAGTAGGGAGCTCCCCCGAGAACTACATACCTTCAAGGGTCGTTTTTTTGTTTGGTTTTTTCTGTTTGTATTAGCAACACCAATAGGGACGCTGAAGTAACATGAGCAAGCTGGTGGTTGGTAAAGCAACATCTCGTGCAATAATCAACATTTTACATGGGTTTTTAAAAATGGCGATAGTTGGCGCTACATTGGCTCATGTATACAATCAATTACAGTTTACAATTTACAGTTTCATTGTCCCCTTTTATCACTTTTATCCAATGCGATGTACATCTGAGAGCTGATACAACACAAGCAAGGATCTAGTTAGGAGAGAACGACACAAGGAAGATTTTAGGAGGATATCTTGTGCAGTCATTCAAGTCCAAAGGTGTTCATGAAAGAGCTGGGTCTTCAGTCTTTTCTTAAAGACTGAGAGGGAGTGTGCCAATCAAACAGTTAGGTAACTTGTTCCACCATTGGGGCCACAAAATGGAAGAGTAGCTAGCAACCTTGGGCCCTGTTGTGGCAGTTGAATCAGGCAGTCACTGTACACTTGCATAACTTAAGGTTCCACTTGTGCTAGGACAGTATCTGCCATGAAGTAAGAGCTAAAAAGGTCCTTCAAAATGATCTTCTTGGAACTGTTCCCAGTGCGGACACAATAAAAAGGGTTCTTAGGACTATGGAAAAGTTCCCTTGCCTAACCTAACCCAGACCCTAATGCTTCATGTTTGCAGCTCCTTTGTTTGCAAAAAGTCACTGTGAGCTCGACCACAACTAAAAGTCCATGTTTTTCCTCTGTCAGAAACCAAAAGAACCAAATTACAGGTGTGAAAGCGCTTTAATACCTCCTATAGACTCTGAGCTTTTAGCATCTTATAATTTTATTGCAAGCCACTCTGTGTGACATGGATCTAATAAACTTAGGTACAACATCAAGTTTGATGTATGTAGACTGTGCAACGATCACACCTACTGAATAGCAGACTATGACGCAAGTCACTATACAAGAAAACACCACTATAGTGATAAACGAATGAAACGAAGCATGAATCGAGCCCTTGCCCTTGCCCCGACTTGGGACGGCAATTTTGCAAATACAGCTTAAGCTAAAGTTAAGTATTTGTAGCATGGAATGCTAAAATAGCAGACCTAAATGTATACTCATGCATCTTATTTGTTGGATAGTAGATGTAGGTCATAGCAGCAGCCACATTGTGAGATGATTATCCTAAATTTCTGACACTGTCAGACCTTCGTCTCAGGGTATCTTTGGTCACAAGACTGTGAGAGGGGAACAGCCAAAAATCACACAGTGTATACCCGGCTCAAGGCTCAAAATGTACCAACACTATCTCCTATATCTGTGGAATACTGACAGTCTCTGCCAAGTGTTGAACACCTGTCCTGAAACATGTTGTACATCTCACATGACAAATGATGGCACTTCTGAGTATCCTGAAAGTAACAGTGCTCTGAAATGCAGTGACTGTGCCATAAGGATGTAAATACAGGGAGTGAAACCCAAGCACCCACTGTGTTAATGTTTTGTCAACTGATACTCTAAATTTCTATGGTTTCCAAATAATAAAAAAAAAGGAAAAGTCTGAAAGGAAAATAGAAAATTTAATAGGTGCGGTCTTGACAGATTTTTCTTTGTTGTTAAAGGTTGCAACCCCTAGACTAAGAGAAGGATTTTGAAAGGGAAGAGGGGATAAAGAGCAGGCGGAAATGGAGGAAGACGAGAGGGGATATGATGAAGATGGAGAGGAAATCACATCACATGCTGAAAAAGATGCTATGGAACGTTGGATTTTTTTGTTCAAATACAATACATCTTTCTTTAGCCTCAAACCCATTTGCAGCCAAGATCAAAACAAGTTTTTCATGTTATATCACAAGAATATATATGTAATTATCAAGGCTATCTTAGCATATTTAAACATCCTCTGTCCTCATCATTATCATCATATGCTTCCTCTTTATCCTCCATTTTTTCTTCTGCGCTTTCTTCTCCAAGCTGTTTACCTCAAACTGAAACCAAAGTGAACAGCTTTGCCAGTTTTACATATATTGTCTCTGTATGTTGTCAGGATCTGTTTGTTCAAGTTGTTTAATGCACAAATATGATGTGAGCTGACTTGCCAGAGACACACTGAACCTTCACACCGCAGAGATCAGCGGGTTAAACCATCTGTTTCAGAGTGAGGGGTGGGATAGAGGAGGGAAGCAGCGCGATGGTTCGTCCCGGCTTTTGTTTTATTCTCAGTCTTTGGCAGCGCTGGCACCGGAGTGGCACTGCCAAGTCCCTGTGTGTGTGTGTGTGTGTGTGTGTGTGTGTGTGTGTGTTGGTGGGGAGAATATATTTTCCAACCAACCCCCCTTTTCCTCACACATGCACACACACCACACACACACAACACACACACACACACACACAAATACTGACATACATGCACAAATACACAACACACAGACTGTAAATTGTCTGGAACACCCCTAGTGCCATCTGGTCTTGTGACGGGCCAGACAGAGTGTGTGTGTGTGTGTGTACTGTAAGTGTGTATTCATGGATGGAGAGAGAAAATGGAGAGAAAAAGAAAGAAATGTGCATGCATGTTATGGTTGTGTGTGTGTTGCATTATTGTGTTTTTAGTCATCCATGTAAAAGAAAAAAAGAAAAAGAAAATACAGTCTCCAAAACACACACTTGCTCACACACACAGACACACACACACACAATATCAGCAGTAAATTTATGCCACCATCTCTGGCTGTGTTTGTGTTAATTTGGATCTCCTTCCCTGACGTTTAATTGGTGTTTTGGTCCAGCGTGAAACTACTTTATTTCACAAAATCCCAGTGTGTTTAGTCTTGTTTTAGACATTTTTTCTGCTGGAGTTCTGCAGGACAGGAGGGAGGTTCTGTCCAGGTCCTGCTGAAATGCACTTGGGCAAGACGGTGACTCTCTACAAGCTTCAGTAACACGTCTCTGTTGCTGATCTTGACCTTTGACCTCTGATTTTGTGGATTTCTCTCCTAACCAGTTGTATTTAGGGATTCATTTTGATTGGCCTAAAGGGATAGTTTGGATTATTTGAAGTGTTAAATATTTAGCCACCAAAAAAATCATTATTAGTTTAAGTGCGTACTACATTTACTACCTTGCTGTTGAAAAGCTTTTTTTCTGATAGGAAACCACCATTTTAGAAGCCAAAAATTGTTCTCTCCAAAGCCACCAAACTCCTTTGGTAAAAACAGCAATTTAACTTGCATAACACAGGAGATGCTGCCTTTATTGGTTAGTTTGTTTGTAGTGTTGTGTGACTTTTGGTGTTTTAAATGGTTAGTTCAGATTCACCAAAGTCACAAAATAGCGCAAACAAACTAACCGATCGAGGAAGCGGTAGACAAGTGCTCTGCAAGGTAAAATTAGTGTTTTTGCAAAGGGAGTCTGGTGGCTTTGGAGAGAGCAATATTTGGCTTATTGCAACAGTTGTTTCCAGTTTGAAAAGGCTATCTGATGGCAAAGCAAAGCAGTGAAAATATTCTAAATATAGTGTAAACTTAAACTGATAGTTTTTTAGGTGGCTAAAATATGTTTTGCTACTGACCCTGTCCACAGTGGTACAGTGGCTTAGCTTTCTTCAGTGGTACCCCTTTTACGTCTTCAAACTGGGGGTGTGCTAATCACAATCTACTGTAGGTAATACACTTGAATATGGATAACTACCTCATACAACCCACTTAAAATAATCTGAACTATCCCTTTAACCTGCTGGAGGCACAACATTTGACAGGAAGTCCCAGTGACAGCTGTTTCATTATCTGTCTTTAAACTATTAAACCTAACACTATTAGTTGCTACTATTGGGTTTAGTTCCTTGCTAGGCAGTCGTTGATAACTCAAGACAGTATTGCTTAAAGGGAAAATTCACCAATTTTCATGTGGCTGTCCAGTCAGTGTTGATGGTAAATACCGTCGATTGAAGCAGTGAATTCCTGTGTGTGCTATATTGACCAAGAAAGCTAAAGTTCTCCTGCTTGTGAAACCGAGCAGGCTGTGCCCACATGTACCACATTACATTGCGTGCAAGCCTCTGACACCAAACCGCTCTCTGTCCCCTCGTGCAGAGTGCACACTGAGAAACAACGCATACAAATTTCACAAATCAAGGGTTCCCTTCTAGACATTACCCTTTGATGCCCACTTCCATCTTACCATGTATCATCACCCTAGCCTTTAGCTGTTACTTTGCTGGCCAAAGCATAGTGTTAGGTTCTTGGATCCAGTGATGCTGCTGTGATGGATACACACCTGATGCAGGAAGATTTTGCAGCAGGAGAACTCGACTTTCTCGATATAGCAACACTGAGAAATTTATTACTTTAATTGACAATATTTACTATCAACACTGAGTGGACATATGCACGAAAAGTGGTGAATTTTCCCTTTAAGATATATAGGAGTGGGTTAGTGTGAGATTTGAACCAGCAGCTTTATATTGAACCTCTAACCCTGGCAGTGTTAGTGCCTTGGACAGCACAACTGAGCTGCAGACTGTGAACCTTTCATTGATAAAAATAGTGAATTTTGGCAAACACACACAGTGAATGTAGCAAGGAAGGAAAACTGATGAGAGGAAGACAGGTCAGATCTTGACTGTAAGTGTGTGTGTGTCTGTCTGTCTGAGACACATGTGGGTTGACCTGAGGAGACCAGACCGCTTCCTCCTCATTGGCTAAAGAACATCTGGCAGTCTGAGGTGTGTGTGTGTGCGTGTGTGTGTGTGTCTGAGATACCACATTGATCTCCCCTCTCACATTCCACACTGTCAGGACTCTGAATAGCAAGAACTTTTCACTCCAAACATTTCTCTCTCTCTCCTCTCTCTCTCTCTCTCTCTCTCTCTCTCTCTCCCTCTCTCTCTCTGACTTTCTCTCTCCCTCACTTTTTCCTCTTTTCAGTCGTCTTTCTTTCTTTTTCCATTCTTTCATTTTGTCATTTTCTCCGACTCTTCCTTTCTGCTGTTTTCCTTATGTCTCTTCCCACACACTCTCTCTCCATTACTCCAGTTTAAACCTGATAACAAACTTCCTTTTCTGTCACATTTTTCCTTGTAACTTCTAATAATTGTGATTAGTGTTTGATAAATTGTGAATGTCAACATCAGAGCCTTATAGAACAGACTTGAGACTGGACTTGAGCCTCACTGTTAACTTGATATCTTACGGAGCCACAGACCTTGATTATTAATCATTGATTAGACCTGTGCACTGAAAGGATTTTTGTCTAATTATGTGCATGAAAGCACTTTTAATGCAGCTTTAAAAGGAAAATGTGATGAAATCAAGATGTAATGGTCAGCATTCAGAGACGGGAAAGAATTGCATCTTGATGAGCAATGTGTTCATGAAACTTGAGAACTGACTTGAAACTCGCTCCACCAAAAGCAAGACTGATTGAGTGAGACTAACTAGACTTACTCAAAAGGACTTCAGAGGTGACTAGGACTTGCCTCAAAATGACTTAGCTTGAGACTGGTTTTGGAAACGTTTCAAATTTTGTTAGACTTGACTTGGACTTAAGACTTGATTTGCACCTACCCTTAAGGGCTTGGCAACTGACTTGGACTTGTCTCAAATCAGTTGAGATTTTCGTCAACAATTGCTCTGACAAACTTGAGACTTGTTTTAGAGAAATCACTTGGGACTTAATTTGGAATTACCCAGGAACTTCAGACTTAATGTGGACTTGAGACTTGGTTTGGAAATGATTGATTCTTTTTTTTTTGTATCAGATTTGAATGACTTGAGACTTGACTTGAACTATGCCCTTTCTTACTGGAAAGGATGTGGTAACTGACTTTGACTTGTCTCAGATAACTTGAGACTTTGTTTGACACTTGCTCTGACACACTTGAGACTTGTTTTGGACAAATCATTTGGGACTTGACTTGGACTTAATACAAAGAACTTGATAAGTCACCTGGTCTTGTCTCAAATTATTTGAGACTAGATTTGGACCTTGGTCTGACAGAACTGAGACTTGACTTGCATCTACCCTAAATGACTTGTTAAGTGACTTAGACTGAACTGACACATGCTCTGACCAACTTGAGACTTGTTTTGGACATGTTACTTGGAACTTAACTTGGATTTGCCCTAAAGAACTTCAGAAGTACCACAGACTTGCCTTAAATTACTTAATATCTGACGTGAGACCTGATCTGACAAACCTTCAATTTGACTTGGACTTTTTGTGACATAATTTGGATTTGTCCTGAATGACCTCAGACCTAACTTGGACTTGCCTGAAAAAAAACAACCTTGTATATAGCTATGTTTGGACTAGAATCAGGGTCAAAATCATGTTTTCTTAATCTTCTAAACTAGCGGCACTACACGAAATTATCCATGCATAATGCACAATGAAATGTTAATTGAAAAAGTTGAGAATTACTGTTTGTATATTTTAGGCTATTTGTCTTATTTGACAGCTTTGTGTCTGCAATAACTTGAGGGTGAAACCTCCGATTCCACACAGTGTTTTTAGCCTTTGGTTAAGAGGACGTTAAAGAGGACATTACTTGGTTTTTGTTTTGTTTTTTTTCCCCTAGACTTTCCTCTTTTCTCCCATTTTCCGGCCTGCTGCCTGTTGGATGGCCATCCTTCAACAGCTTGAAGCCATTTGAAGGACCAATTATCCAATAAATGCGGCTTTATGAAGTTGTTTCCCTGCTGCTGTGTTCTTGGAAGGCAGAGGTGTATATCAACAAGATTTACAACACTGGAGCTTTAAAAGAAATAACCACCATTTGGAAGCATGTGACACCTACTTTTGCAAAACAAACATAAACACATTTGCATTATTGTGGCTTATTATCTTGGTTGCCAATCCAAAACCAAAAGTCAGTGGTCGGAAGAAATTAAACTAAAGACTTGATCCATGAAATGCTAGACAAACACTAGACTGCCAAATGTATATGGACACCAGAATATTGCACCCATGTGTGATAGCTAAATATGTCAGTCCAAAACCACAAATGTTAATCTCCTGTTGTAACAGCCTCCGCTAATCAGCAAAGGCTTTCCACCATATTTTAGAACTGGACTTCAGAGATTTGTTCCAGTTCAGGCACAAGAGCATCAGCGAGGTCCAAAACTGATGTTGGACGATAAGGTCTGGCTCGCACTCCAGCTCATCCCAGAGGTGTTGGACAGGGCTGAAGTCAGGCCAGTCAAGTTCTTCCAAACTAAACTAAGAAACCACTTTCTTTATGGACTTGGCTTTGTACACTGGGGTATTGTTGAAACAGGAACAGGCCTTCCTTAAACTATTGCCGCAAAGCTGGAAGCACACTATTGTCTAAATATCATTGTGTGCTGTAATATTAAGATTTCCCCTCTTTGGAATTAAACGGCCTGGAACAGATCAGGGTAAACAGCCCAGACTAAATGTATGTGGGCAGTGGTGTTCATGTGTCAAATTAACTTCAGGCCTTGATTATTTTCTAAGTTTTACATATTGTTTTAGGTTTCAGTGAGTCATGTATCACCTCCGAAGATTAAATTTGGGAGGTCTTCATCAGGATTCAAACCATCTAAGGCCTGGTCTGTGAAGATTCTCTAGGAGCTGTTTGAAGGCAACTGGACTTGCATAAATTGGGATGGCCAGGAACTACCCATTGGTCAGTTAGAAGTCTTTAAGATCAGGGGTGAAACATCTTGAAGAACCTCAAGCAAGTCTGTCTGCCTTCATTCAGCTCCTAGAGAATCTAAGGCCTTGTTCAGACTGCCAGCCCAGATCTGCTTTTTTTTTTTTTTTGGCGAATCCAGAAAGTGTCCAGATTGATTTTAGAAAGTCTGGACAGAAAAAAACCCCCAAAAAAAACTAATGAAATTTGATTTTTGTAAATCAAATCCAAGCCACATTTGGAGGTGGCTTGAAATGCGAATCCAATTGCATTTATACAGATGGGTCTCAGTCTGGACGCTCTGGACGCTCAGATCGGATTTCAAATCGGACACACAATGACTATGTTTGTCTGGCTCGATGGAAGAGTTCTGCACGCGCAACTTGGAGGCAAGATGACAGATCTCCCGTTTTCTCTCGCGCTTCTGTGTCGGAAAGCTGTGTCACCAGCGTACGTAGTCTCTGACGTCTCTGATTACCATAGCAACCCATACTAGTTGGTGATGTCTGGACACACAAATTCAATCTGATCACTTGCAAATGACAGAGGGGACAGTCTGTCTTAAAGATCTGATGTGAGAAACAAATATCATTCATGTGCTTTCTGAACAAAGCCTGTGATTGAAACGTTGTTTTTTTTAAAAATTGTTATTATTATAATTATTATTTCTTCAAGAACACATCCAAGACTTACCCAGTGAACACACCACTGTTATTCTGAATAGAACAGTTTTTCTATAAGAAACGGCTTCAAGTTGTATGTGTCTCTTGAAAACATCAGCTGATTAAAACATGCGCTATGAATGTACATATAAGGGACTCTGGAGGGTTTTCTTTTTTTTTTTTTTCCACTGGCGTAACTCTTTCAGACAGAAGGCTCTGGGTGCGGCCAGAGGTTTTAAATACTTCAGTCGGGGCTGAGGAAGCAGAACTAATTGCTTCAGTGACTCTGTAAGAGGGGAGGCAAGGCGAGACCGGGGGTCTGTCACTGTAGCGTGTGTTTATGTGTGTGCACCGGATAATAAGTCTGTGAGTGAGAACAGAGTGTATTTCTGCGTGTGTTTGAACAGTGAAATTTGATGAAGACCACCTTCAGACCACCTGCCCGAAATTAATCATTCCTTGTACCTCTCTGGAAAAAGGTATTATCTGGGTTTTAGAAGCAGGAATCTGGAACAAAGATCAGTAAATATTCGCTGTGAGGCAGGGCCATATTTTCAGGAAAACAAGAGCTCCACTCCCTGCTTCCTCAATAAACTGTTTCCTTCACTGAGTGAGCGTTTAGGCTGTTAGGGCTGTGGAGTCGTTGCCTTTTCTGGTGAATAGAATGCACGCTGAATATCAGACATAAATTTGAATTCAACCTGTATTTGAACTCGGATAAGACGCACAGAATATCAGGAGCATGTGTTTGAGTGTAATGCTCTGAAAGGAGCAGTGTGGAGGGTTTAGTGGCATCTAGTGGTGTGACTGAAGATTGCAACCAACTGAATACCACTTGCCTAACCCTCCCCTTCCAAATTTGTAGGATAGTGGTTCCCAAACTGTGTGCCGAGGCACACTTGGGTCCCACAAGGCAAGTCCAGGTGTGCCTTGGGATTTTGTGACACTAATACATTATTTTTGTAATATACAAAAAAGTTATGAATGAATTTTTAATTTATTACATCAGAACTTTGTACGATCTCACTTCCTAATACAGAGGCAAATTCTACACTTTAAAAAAACATTCCTTTAAAAAACCTTCTGTCAAAGCAAACCCCAGTTCAAATGCTCTGATTTCCCCCAACTGGCACTCTGAAAATTCTGCCTCTGATTGGCTAGCAGCCTACTCATTGCCTCTATTGTTTTTTTTGGTTAAAAAAGCTATTTTGCACAGATATACAGGTGTGCCTTGGGTACAAAAACTTTGAGAACCACTGGAGGAGAAACTTCATTGGCTGTGAAATTCATGCAAAATGCAAAAGACCCAGAGTTTGGTTTTGTCCTTTCTGGGCTACTGTAGAAACATGGCATCCATTGAAGAGGACCCAGGCCCTCTGTAGACAAAAATGACTTATACTAAGGTAAGGAGAACACACCAATTCTTTATTTTCAGGTGAATATACACTAATGAAAACATATGATGAATATTATATTCAATTTCTGCCATATTCTGCCAACAGTTCCTCCTAAATTTTGCACAGTGGAAGCCAAGCTTAGACTTGAAGACTTGAAACAGGGCAAAATATGGCCTTGTGGCTTTTGCATGAGTAAAATAGAACAGAATTTTATTGTTGCAGCACTATTTCTTGCAGATTTCAAAAGTCCTCTCATCAGAATGGGGTTGCCAGATTTGGGCTCTGTCCTAACTCTGCTCAGTCTGTTCCTTTAAGCTCATTATGGTGCCAAAAGTAAATAGACAACCAAACAATACACCCAAATGTAATTGTTTAGCATCTCTTCCTAACACCATGGACATTAATATGCTGCTTTAACAGCCTCCACTCTTCTGGGAGGGTTTTCCACCAGATGTTGGAATCTGGCTGCAGAGATTCCTTCCCATTCAGCCAAAAGAGAATCAGCGAGTTCCAGCACTGATGTTTGGTGATAAGGGCTTGCTCACAGTTGATTTTCCAGTTCATCCCAAAGGTGTTGGATGGGGTTGATATTAGGACACCCAACTGGGAAACCCATTTCTTTACGGGCTTGGCTTTGTGCATGGAGGCATTGTTATATTGAAACAGGAAACGGTCAAACAGAAACTTTTGGCACAAAGTTGAAAGCACACTGCAGCCTATATCACTGTATGCATTATAGCAGAACAGTTTACCTTCATTGCAACTAGGAGGCCCATACCGCCCCAGTAAGTAGTACACATAAGTATGTTCAGAGGGATGTCCACATACTTTTGGCCATATTGTGATTGCACTTGGGGTGTATTCACATGCCCAAACCCTAAACAAATATTTTCAAGCTGCTATCCTATATGTAGACGTGTGTGTGTTGTAGCGTGCGAGCTACATGTGAACAGACGGTCTCATTTGGCAGCTTGTCTGTAAGAATGTAACCTGAGATCCACGCACACACACACTCACACACACACAGGCGTTCCCACACTACCTCTCTCTCTCTCAGATGTAAGCCTTTTGTCTGCCCTCGACCTCTCTTTTTTTTTTCTCTTCTCCTCCTCAGTCGTTGCAGGTGTTCATCATGAGGCAATAAAACAAGTAGTGACTGTTCTCCGTCCGAACGCGGCCCACGCTCACGCGGCTGCAGACCCTCTACCCCCGGCCCTGCTCCGCATTTACTCAGCTCTTTCTAATTTGTAGCTCTGCGTGTTTGAACTGCGTGTGCGTCTAAGTGTGGTGTGGTGTGTGTGTGTGTGTGAATGAATATGCGTGCAGTGGTAGCCATCTTGCACAAATCCTGTCTTAAAGCCCTCTGCACAGGTCTGTTATTTTCGTTGTACGTCACAAAAAGTGCGGAAAGTGAACTCTGCATATATGAATGAGTTTGGAGAGAAAGTGAATTTTAAAAATGAGGTGTCATGCATTGTTCTGTGTGTCGACCATCCTGCTGTTAAGGATGAACTAGATTTCAGTCATTAGTTTCTTTTGCTGTAATCACTCAGCAGTTTAGTAATGTATCACTGGGGTCTTGGCATGAGAAAGTGGATCTTGAAATGATTCAGACCTCTTCCTCTGGACACTTTCTTTTCTTCTATGTCATGGCTGTGTGGTGTGGCATAATCTTGAAACAATCTTTTGCAAGGAATAAAGGTCAGAATGCATAGTTATGAGTTTAACAGTTTTTTGGGATGACTGATTTTTCAAGAAGCTACAGCCATGCTAGCAGCTCAAGGCTGTACTTAACACAGTATTGCTTTGAGCTAGCATGCTAGCAGGTAATACAGAGACAACACAATTGCCGCTGATGTTTGGCTGGTATATGTTTCACATGGTCATCATTTTAGTTTAATAGTAAGCAGGTTAACATGAGTTTCGAGTCCTAAGTCATACAAAGATACTAACTGTTAAGGTAACACTAACTAAGCATTAGCTTGCTAACTATGTTAATATTAGCCTCAATCTGTCATTCTGCACAAGTCTGTTATTTTGGTTGTCCATCACAAAAGGTGTGGAAAGTGAACTCTGCATATATGAATAAGTTTAGGAGAGAAGGTGTATTTTAAAAATGAGGTTACTTTGACATGTTGTGCATTGTAGTTATGTATTATGTATTATCTACCATACTGGCATTAAGGATGCTGTTAGCAGTAAACATGCTAACATTTGCTTATTAGCAGAGGTGAAACCAACTCATTGTTTTGCAAGACACAACTAAGTCTCAAATCTTTGAACTCAAGTCCTAAGTTGAGGCCCAGTCACGATTGACAAGTCTCAAAGACAAGTCTAAATTTTGAGTTTCAAGTCCTTAACAATGAAACAGCGAGTTCCCAGCCTCATTGATTAACAAGGTTACTTAGCTGTTAAGCTAACATTAACTTAGCATCAGCTTCCTAACTACGTTAATATGAGCCTAGAATTACTGCTCTTTGTGCAACTTCAGATGTCTAGCAGAGTTGGAAGTTGTTACATCTCCATCAGTACTTTTCAACCAGCAGGTTTTGCAAAACTGCAATGTATTTTTTGTTTACGACAGTGTAGTTTTCATACATTAACAAAATTATCTTTGGTATAATTTTTTTTTTACAACTAGCGCTGAGTAATGTAACATTAGTTGCAGGCTCAAGTCTAGTTAATTCAAGAGGCATTGGTGTTAAAGTTCAAGTATTTTTGTGATTTTGTTAGGTGAATCTAAGGTCAGCTAATCTGTGACTTTTTTCAGACTCGTGTTCAAGTCATGTGACTTGAGTAGCACTAAACAAAGCATGGCAGAGGCTGATGGGACAGTTTTGCAGGTATTTGGTCATAAATCAAAGTATTGAACCAATTAAATTTATACCTGATTATGGTGCTTGATGAGTTTAGGGATTACAAAGTTATTTTGATGTACCCTGAGCAGGACATGAAGCACTACAGGCTGCTGGATCCTACATGCAGAGCTGTTGCCATAGCAAAAAAAGAAAGAAGGAAAAGCAATGGCTGAAAAATCATACAGTGATACATGAGTGTTACTCCAGCTGGCTCAGGCATGATTTTCTGTAATCATGGAGTGAAAATAACTTAAAGAAGCCTCCTTAGAGGACCTGAAGTGAAAAAACTGGGAGAGCGAATGGGTTAACAACAGAGAGAGAGACACAGAAACTCATAGTGAAACTTGGTGCTGTATTTAAAGACGTATAGTTTACTGGAACACGGTGTACGTGCATACATGGTAAAGGACAGTAATAACAGCCTTTGATGTGTGTGCGTTCTGTAGGATCTTGCTGCAGCGCTGAACCACATGCGTGGCTGCACTGTGACTCAATCACTGTTTCAGAATCTACTTTGAGCAGTGTTGTGTCCTGCCTGTCGTATACGTTTATCGAATCAGTCAGAGGGTCAAAGGTAATTTTAAACTGAAGTTTTCCTTCTGAATCTGTGAGTTGTTTGGTTTCATTCTCTTCTTCTCTGTGGTTTCCTCAAATCTCTTCCAACCATTTTAAAGAACAAATAAGATTTCTTCTGTTTCCACTGCGATTTTTTTTTTGCCTGTGTGTGTATGTGCGTGTGTATGTGTGTGTGTTTGTGAGCTTATATGAATGCAGTTTTTGTTCAGCACCGTAATTTGTATTATCTGTGTGTGTGTGTGTGTTGTAGTGTGTAGACCAGACCGCGGTTCTCTTAATAGTAATAATGTGAAATGTGAAGCAGCAGGTTCTGTTCTCTGTTAACATAATGATTGCAGTTATAGAGTCTGACAGTCACACACACACTCGCACATTCACACACACGCACACCCACGCACACCCAGAAGAGTGTGTGACTCGCAAGGACAGCCTTTACCAACCTTGCAAAATTAATCAAAGTTGGCCTATCAGTGTTTTTATTTTCAAAAATAGAGTGCAACCAACTTTTTATGTTAATAATAGATAAATCTATAGGTTACACCATAGTGCTTCTTATTCAAACATGCAAAATAAACATGGATGCATTTGTTACTGCCAGAAACATTTGCGAGGACTTTTTCGAATGGTTGAAACCTGCATTCTTACATGAATTTGCAGTCTTCTTCTAATTATTATTCACTGGTACATTCTTGCCTCCTACAAGTTACTGCCACCGAGTGTTACTTCAACTCTGCAGATTGTGTGTTATACTCAAGTGTGAACCAACTATGATGTCACCCATTGGTTTGTGAAGCCTCAGGTTTGGTTGCCATCTTGGTTTTTGGCAACTAGAGCATGCACAGTGCCCATGAGCATGAGGAGTTGGTGGGTTATGTGCTGTAACTTAGGCTGGAAATAATGGCGGCCTGCCTGGCCACAAAATTTCTCGTATTACAGCTAAAATATTTTTCCAAAAACGTTTTAGGTGAGAAATAGTCGATGTAGTAACAGAATATTGATCCATATTTGACCAGCACTGCCTAGTTTGACACTTTCTATGACTTTCAGGGGAACTAGACAGTAAATGCTAGCCACCTGGTTGCAATCTTTCTCGTATTACAGCTAAACAGTGCCCTAAAATATGTTTCTAAATACATTTTAAGTGAGAAATAGTCAATGTAGTAGCAGAATATAGATCCATATTTGGTCAGCACTGCCTACTTTGACACTTTCTATGAGTTTTGGGAGGTTCCTTTGGAAACTGGACACAAAATGCTAGCTGCCTGGTTGCAGTCTTTCTTGTATTACAGCTAAACAGTGCACTAAAATATGCTTCCAAACATGTTTTAGGTGAGACATATGGAATGTAGTAACAGAATATTGACACTTTTTTGATCAGTGCTGACCTGTGTGTTGCACTGTCAATCACACAGTAGCCCCGCCCTGAAGCATACTGTGCTTTTATTGTCTATTTTACTCTAAATGGGACCATAATTTACAAAACATCATGCTGTAATGAAGAAGACTTGAAACTAGCGCTTGAAAGTATAAACTCATTAGGAAGCTGTTCACTGAGGTCATAAATCAAGTGACAAGTACGCACATTTTGCCATAAGCGCACACACAATTTGTTTATGCAACCAATACAGTCACCCCCTGCTGACCATTAGAAAGAATGCAGGTTTAAGGAACTCTGAAGCTCTGTCCACTGAATGATAAGTGATTTTTTTGTAGTCGAATCAACAGTTTTACATATGTCTCTTTAATAATGGAACTCTACAGGATAATGATTTTTGTGTCTACCACAATCAGTGTTTATATATTTTAAAATCATCCAACCACAGTTGCCGCTGGTGTGCTCAAAACCACACATGACTGAAACCAAAACACCCTTGACATGTTGGATGGACTCCGGTGTCTGTGAGCTTGAGCCTCAGTTGAAAACCTTCAGGAAGACCAGTGGTCTGTTTGGAACTTAATTCAGTTTTGTCTTTAGATGATTGCTGTTGTTGTCATTTTGAGCAGTCACACACAGGCACACACACACACTCACCCCACACATATACACGGACGTGCTTTAATGTGTTTAGACAGAGCAGCAGAGCTCTCCTTCGTGCGTGCCCAGACATGTATTATGTGGTTTTCAAAGGGAAGCCTTCACTTTAGTGTGTATGTGTGTGTGTACGCACAAGTGGGTGTGGGTGTTTTCTTGAGATCAATGAAGTTATAGAGTGCAGCGGCTTTTGACTCCACACACACACACACTACAGTGAGGCCTGTTCTTAGTCAAGTGTCACGCTCTGCCCTTCTGACATCTGGTCCCTGAAACCTCTGGAGTCCTCGGTGTGTGTGTGTGTGTAGAGTGTGTTGAAGTCCATGTGCATGTCTGTGTTTGATTAACTAACCATTCCCTGTCTGTATGACAGACCCTGCCAATACACTTGTAGTTATTGTAAACCAACCCCCTCCGAGCGTAGCGTGCGCACTGCACTGCTGCTACACCACCGAAGGAACTGTTTAGAAACTTGAATTTAGTCTATGGACCATGGAGCAACTTCCCCGTCTGAACCAGGACTTTCTCATAAGTCACTTCAGAGTGTTTGTGACCTTTAGAAATAGGTAGTCATTGATTTATAACAGTTTCTTCTGTAAAGTCTGCAATAAAAAAAACATGACTTGTATTTCTGACTGGGTCCACCTTACCTACAATGCTAATGCTGCTAGCATTTGTTTTCACTGCTAGCTACTGACTGCATCTGCATTTTGTCAAGGGAATATCTTTTTGGCAGATGCTATTAGCACTCATGTGTCAGTAGCCAAGTTTGCTATTTGGACCTAGTTTGAATAGCTAATGTAGCTATTTACACCCACATATAGCCTAGCATGGCAGAGACTAGCACCTAGGTGTCTGTAGCCAACAATGCTACCGGTATTTGCACCCACGACTCAAATACCAGTCTCCTGTGTTGAACCCATTCATATTTATAGCTAAACTTGGGGTCCAGGTGTAAATAGCTGAATAGCTGCCATATGACTATTTTCACCAGGGCGCAAATAGACATTCCATATCTTTTTTGGTCGGTCTTGTTTTTGTTTTTGTTTTTTGTTTTTGTTTTTTTTTGGTTTTTTTTTGTTTTTGTTTTTTTTTTGAAATATTTTTGGGGATTTTTGCCTTTATTTTGATAGAGACAGCTGAAGTTATGACAGGAAAGAGGGTAGAGAGAGTTGGGATGACATGCAGCAAATAGGCCACCGGTGGGAGTCGAACGAGCAGCTACTGCAGAGGGCGGGTGCTCTACCAACTGAGCTATAGGGGCACCCTGTCTGGTCTTGGTTTGAGGCCAGTTGGTTATTGTACAGGCCAGCTTAGGTCGAAGTTCAACAAATCTGAACTTGTGGTGCACTCCCACTCCATACCACATACACAGTGATGGAGGATGTGCACGTAAAAGCTGTTATTCCATGATAGATACGTATAGGTTATCTGTACAAGTACATAATTCTGACCCAGGGGTTCATGCTTGCATGTGAAACATAAAGTCAACGTTGAGTTATATAAGGTTTTAAGCCACATCTGTTATGAGTCACATGTATTTATTTGTAACCCAAAACACAACCTTTTCCTGAATCTAACCAAGTAGTGAAGCGTACTTAAACCTCAACAAACTGCTGCCATTTCACAACGTGTTGCAACGTCGCAAGCAGCTTATTCCGACTGATATATCCATTTATAGTTAGGCGGCGTCCCCTAGTGGACATAGTAAACATGACAGGAGAAATGTAAGTAGCCAGAAATTCCACATTTCACTCAGGAGACTGGGTTTGAGTCCTTGTGGAGCAAAAAGTAAACAGAGAGTTATTGAAAGTTTTGAGTAATGGGACTTTCACGTAGGACACCGGGGTTCAAGTCAAGCGCAGGACTTTCACTGAGGAGGCTGGGGTTCAAGCCCTATGCGGAACAAAAAATAAATGGAGAGTTATTTAAAGGTTAAAGTAACCATAACCCTAACTTTTGTTAATCTAACCAAGTAGTTTTTGTGCCTAAATCTAACCAAACTGCAACCATTTTACAAGGAAAATCATGTGCGTATGTCATGTGAGTTATGTCGCGTGACCTACATCCCGTAGTTAAGGTCCAGTAAGCCTGTCACGGCTGTACTCTCCACCTGTAACTTACTTTGTTTTGGGAGTAACTGACAATCAACCTATTCTGGCATTTTGGTATGAGGATGTGTTGGTGTAATGTCACGTACTGAAAGTCTTGTACACCTGTCATTTGTACTTTGCAGCGTTCATGTCATTGTGGGAGTCACTGGCAATCAACCTATTCTGTTGCAGCAATTCTTAACTGAATTTAAATTTGCTCAGTTGCCTTTGGAAAATAGACAGTTTTTCTTGCTCTGTTCATGTCTTTTATTCTTCTGTACATTCCATCATTCACTAAAAGCACTTTAAACACTGTGCATATCGGTAACCACCACATACAGTAAAAAACTGAATAAACACCCTTGAGGGCTACTATTTACTGGAATTAATGGGAGGACTGGGACCTGTATTCTCAGTGTGCCTTGTACCTCCAAACATCAGTGTTTTACCTGCAATCACGATGAAAACTGCTGTCCTGGGGATTATTCCTGCAGCATTTTTCTCACCGTGGATATTTTAAAAATAACTGCAGCCCAGTGAAATAACAGCAGGCTCTCAGAGGATGAAAAACTCTCACACACATGTGTAGCATGTTAAGTGTGAATTAATTGGATTGCTGCTGTTTTCAGCCACACTTTATGAATCTCATCTGTGGTAGGATGTGGAGTTTGGTTTGCAACAATACAAATTGGCCTGATGGCAAACAAACTGGAGCAAATTAGCACTGAAAATGTTTACCTGTTTCCTTAACAAGCTGCATTCTCACTCTGCTGAGGCTGCCACAGATTCTCTCTGCAGACTCACACAGACTACAACTGTGTCGTCCTCTGAGTGTGGCAGTGTGTCACTTATCACATCACTGGAATGTTCTTTATATACTGTGTATATGTGTGGGGAAAACAGTAGACTAAGTCATCTCAGAGACACTTTAGTTTGAGGTGAAAAAAATCACAAATTATAAATTTGTTTAAAGTATTTTTACTTCTGTCAGTTTTGGGAGCTGGGAATTTAATGAAATCCACCTTTAGACTGTTAGGTTCTGAAGTCCCCTCTGTTTAGCTTCAGTTACATTGTTGTTTTCAGAGAAGAGGGGGGTTTTCAGGACGTCCCAAGGGCCCTTCAGGGGTTTTCAAGGGACTGTCAGACAAAATGAGGAACAACGTCACTGGAAAGTGAGAAAAAATGTTGTTGTAGTCTATTTATTTCACCACAGGTTTCAGTCTCCTCAGTGTCAGCACCAACTACAGGTAGAGTAGAATAGTTAAGGCATTAGCAAAAGATGTTCACCTGATAATATTTGTTACTAAGTTTCTGTATTTGTGCATACCAAATAGTCTCTCTGTGATTTTCCAGCCTGTTCTCATGCCCAGTGCATCAAATAAGGTAGCTTGATAAGTGCCACAATGCTTCAAAATATAATGCAGTATCCCTCCGGCATAATGACAGTTTGTCTGTGCCGTCATTATCAGGCCACACAGTATTAAGAGCGAGAAGGTCTGTGAATGGCAGAGATGGAGTGGATAGATGGGTCAAACAAACACAAGACTTCCACCCGGGAGACCAGGCCCCTTGTAAAACCAGAAGTTGACCAGAGTCATAAAGTACGCAAGTTATGTTATACATACCTAGGTTACGTTATGTGCTTTTAAGTTATGTTACATATGTTAGCTTATAAAAAAAAACGATACATTTTAGTAGTAGTAGTTTTGGTACTGTTATTTTAAAAGTCTAACCACATACTGATTTTTTTTTCCTAATTTAACTTAATTATTATGCCTTTTTTTTGAAAATCCACCCAGATGTTGCATATTTATTATGGCTAACTTACGTAGTATTTGTGCCTTTATTTTGAAAATCTACCTGGATGTTGTGTATTTATTATTTCCAACTTATGTAGTTTTTTTGCCTTTACTTTGAACGTCAGTCCAAATGTTGCATATTTATTATTGCTAACTTGTGTACTTTTCTGTGCTGTTATTTTGAAAATCTACCCGGACATTGCATGTTTATTATTGTTAAGTTAGGTAGGCTTTGCACCTTTATTTTGAAAGTCTAATAGACTCTTGCATATTGACTATTGCTAACTTGTGTACTTTTTGTACCTTTGTTTTGACATCAGCCAAGACAATGCATAGTTATTATTTATAATTTACATAGTTTTTGTGCCTTTATTTTGAATGTCCACCCAGACGTTGTATAGTTGTTATTGCTAAGTTGACCACTGAACCCTGCAAGTGTAGGACCACTGACCAAGCTGCTATATTTGACAATTTGGGGGTGAGAGCGTGTCAGTTCAGATCTTCCGCCGTGTGACAGTTTATCTAATTCAGTTTTCACCCTCTTCTTCTGGTGATTTCTGTTTTTCTGTCGCCCTACATTGATGTTAGCTCTTTTTTTTAAACATCTGTTACAGACAAATGTGCACAAGCCTGATGTTTGCTCAGAACAGACACTGAAAATTAAAAAGTATCCACCCCTCAAATTTTCAACAAGGGAAAGGAAAGAGGAAAGAGTCAGAGGAGGAAAAAAGGAAGGGAGGGTGGAGTGAGGAGGGAGGGATGAAGAGCAAAGCATAAATAGAGCAGGGTGAAAGAGGTTTGGGATAGGAAAGGAGGAAGTAAGGGGAGGAAAAGAGTGAAAGGTGGAAGCAGAGAGAGACAGTTGTCACTGGGGGAAAGAAGAGAAAGCTGTCTCTCTGTCTCTCTCTCCATTAAATTTCACAAATTAAAGCGGTATTATCTTGAAATATTTAAAGGTTAGATGAATGTCGATAATGGATCTCGACAGCCATTAAGCTGTAATTGCTCTCTAATGTAGTTAGTGAAAGACATGGGATACAATTTTGCAGCAAACACAGAGGGGGTGAGAGTGGTGGTGGTGGTAGTGGGGTGGTGGTGGGGGGGGGGGGGGGGAGAGAGACAGATAGGGTGGTTGGTTACTATTTATTGATTTTAGTCACAACCTCTGATTTAAACCAGAGCTGTTGTTCTCTGCATTAAGTCTTAATGAGGCAAAAACAGAGCATGATTAACTATTCAGAGAGAGACAGAGGGGTGGGAGACCTAGACAGAAAATGACAGAGAGAGACATTTAGAGGCAGTGAGTTTCAAAATAAAGGCTCACTTACAAACAAAGCTACAACTTTTATAATGTTTTATTAGTACTGTGTGATACATAATGAAGCTACTGCCCAATTTCAATGAAAGATGCAACATTTTCCTTCAATAAACAACATCCCTTTTTACAATTTAATATTTCCACAGTGATCTTGGGCAGTGGATCCCAACTTGAGGGTTGGGGCCCACCCAAAAGGTCTGTGCTTTTTCAGTTAAAATTAAATTAGTCAAACACCAGTATGATATAGTCTACTGTATATATAAGCTGTTATATGTTTATAAGTTATGTTACATATGTTAACTTATTAAAAAAAACAATATGTACTTATTTTTATGTAGTTTTCCGTGCCCTTATCTTAAAAGTCTAAGGGGCGTTGCATATTTATTGTTGCAAACTTCCATAGGTTTTGTGCCTTTATTTTGAAAGTCTACCCAAACACTGCTTATTTATTATTGCTAATTTATGTAGTTTTTGTGCCTTTATTTTGAAAGTCTAACTGAACATTGCATATTTATTATTGATAGTTTATAGAATTTTTTGCTGAATGTGGCTTACTTGCGTACTTTTTGTGCCCATTTTTTGAAAATCTACCTGGATGTTGCATATTATATATATATTATTGCACACTGGTGCACAAGTTTACTTACTTTTTAAATATTGTTTCCGTGCTCCATCAGGTAAAATTAATTTAGTCAAACATAAACCAAAGCCTCAGATATCCACAGAGCCCACCAATCAGAGGGCACCAGCAGACCTCTTCTGATTGTTTTCTTGTAAACAAAGTTATATTTAGTTTGGTATTTTTCAGTGTTTTTCACCCATTGTGTGTTTAACAAACATGTCAAAGGTGTTTCCTTCCTCATAAAACATTTTGCAGACAATTTTGTTCTCCACTAGGCATAAAGGAAGTCACGTGGTTGGTCGTGTGTGTGTTTGAGCAACAGGGTTGCATACTGTCCATGTCTGCTGCTAATCCATCATGCTACTGGACCCATCAGCCTAATATTTGTTGTGCCCATATATGACTGTATACTCAAGGACCTCTTGTGATTGCGGTGATTCACAATTTTTAAAAATCTATTTTATTGACTGCTTTGTTTTATACCGATTGCTGACTCCTCACTCATCTTAACCAGCCATGAGGGGCTGCAAGTCATCAACAACTGCTAGGCTAAAAACAAGGCCTACCTAGTCTGTTGCAGGCCACATTTTGTCCTTTGTCGTGGCTGAAAAACCGACATTCATAGAAAAGTTTTGTTTCATCTTAAACCGGAGCCTCTGCAGATTAATTCCATAACCGATATGTTATGATCCTCTAAAGACAGGCACAATATGAGATGACAATATCCCTGTTTGCTAGCTTTGCCGCCATCTCCACTATGCATCTGTGCAGTCGCCATATTGGAGCATTCTAGGTCTGCTAGTTGTCAAATAATAGTTGACGCTAACTTCGATTAATTCTGAACTACTTTTCATGAATTTAGGTTTGTTATAAATGTAAGAAATTGAACGTGATGGCTCTGACCAACATCAAGTGTAAATGTTTTATAATTTCAGCTTTTGTGAAAATGTCGATTTGTCATCTGCTTGTTGTTGTAAAGTCATCTGGCTGCATGTAATATTCTAAATAAATGACAAAATGTTTTAAATATATAATAATGTTTAAATGGAGAAGTTTGGACTTATTGTAGTGACTGACAGTATACTATACTAAAAAACATTATTCAACACCTTGCAAATCTCTGCTCGTGTCATCTAGCAGTTGTGGTGGCATTGCAGTAGGTGCTTCACCACCTGTTGTTTGGCGGCTCGAGTGACCTTTTCGGGTTTTATGGAAATCCTGCATTGTTTTCATCCGTTTACTTGCTAACAGTCATCTTTGTCACTGAATTTCCATCTCACTGTTACATTTCTTGCCGTGTTATCACCACTAACTATCAAGCAGTGGAATAGTGTGAATGAGGATGCAGGAATGTGTAATGTTGCAGTGTGTTCAACCTGCAATGTTTCTGTTTGTGTCTTATGGGACACTAGAGAAAGGGGAAAAATTTCTCCTTGAATGTAATTTTTCAGAATGTCAGGATGTAACTATGAGGCCGAACTGACTTTTAAAATGTCCCTGAATGCAGCATTTATTGTTGCTCTGCTGGAAGAGGTGAAACAAACTCTTCTTCTTCTGCAGAAATCTAATCAACAAGTGCAGAGAGACTGAGAGAATGTCTACACTACCTTTTCTGTGTTGTGTGTGTGTGTGTGAGTTGTGTTTCTTGCTCTGTGTGTGTGCGCCGTTGTGTGTCATTCTGTGCCTCACTGTGTGTGTGTGTGTGTGTCCCTGCAGCCTTGCACCCATGCAGACATGCTAACTCGTTAGCGGCTTCTCACTCCTTGTTTCCAGAAAAGGAGGTGCCATCCAGGTGGCAATCCCACGATGCACCTCTCCCCAGTCGGTGTTAACGGTCGCTGTTGGTAACAACCTCGTCAGGGGAGAAAACAGAGAATCTGCATTTTGCAGAGGGGGGCTTGTACCTTTCTCGTCTTGTTCAGTTTCACCTTTCAATAGTCACTAATAAATACGGAACTAATCAGTGTTTAATCATCAGTAATTATCATCTAAATTGCTGTCAGAATTCCTCAAGTTTTCCAAAATACCAAATATAACAAGCTGATTAAAGTAAATGGAAATAACAATAGTAGTATCTTTCATTTACAAAGTGCTTTACCAGTATACAAGTATATGCATGCAGGAAGCAAATACATGTGTGCATATTAAAAAAAACAACAACCATGACAGCAAGACTAAAACCTGTATACACCACACATCATTTTCTATTCAGTGTGATTTTGCAGTTTTCTAGATTTGAATATTTGACTCAGCAGACGCAGTGAAGCGATGCAACAAGCAGAAACAGGAACTAGAGACATACAGCATACACTGAACGTACAAAGTTCAATTTTATTGACGGCTGATTGTGCACAGTGGATCTGAAATTTTTCTTTTAATCGTGTTTGAAGGTTTTAAAAAAAGGACAAATGGTTTTTGATTGAGATATTCCTTTATGTGGCTGCAGTGTTTGCATGTCCACATACTTTTGGCCATGTCATGCAGGCGAGATGAGGAGGAGGAGGAGGAGGTGCAGATTTCCGCCACTTCACATCTCTGTTGACAGACTTCTAAATAATTACTGGAAGAGAGAAACAGACAAACACATTAGTTTCAGTCTCACTTATAATCACTTTGTGTGTGTGTGTGTGTGTGTGTTTGTGTGTGTGTGTGTAGCCAAAATTAGCAGTGTTAGTACTTTGTTAACCACAGAACGAGTCTTTCTCACAGCCTTTCTGTCTTCTGTGTATTCACTGGTTTTCATTTTTGATCAGTGATCAAAGGTGAAAACAATCTGCAGGTGAGAAGACTGATTTATCTAAATTAGCGCTGAAACAATCAGTCGATTAATCGTTTAGTTCATAGACTGGGAATGAATTGGGCAAGCATTTTGATGATTAATTATCAAAAATCAAAGGAAATCTTGTCAAATATTCTCTGGTCGGGCTTCTTGAATGTGAGGATTTTCTGCTTTTGAACATCTTTGGGGTTTGGACAGTGACAAAACAAATCATTTGATAGTCTACATGTTCTTCTCTTAACTTTTACTGTACAACACCTCCAAACCCGCCTCTTTCTGCTGTCCATGTGTAGTTCAGCTAACAGGCTGGTGACTTGCTGGTCGACAAACTGTTTTGTAACTGGAGGGTCGCAGGTTTGTGTCCATCTACATCCATCTTCTATCTGTCAGGGAGTCCTTACACGCCCCTGAATAGACCGTTTTCATAACAGCCATATTGATATGAAACAGTCGGGTAAAAACCAGTGTTAATGATGCTAATTAAGGTCTCATTCCACTTAGTGCAGCAGAGTCTTTCCAGTGAGCCAACATGCATTGTGGATGTGATGGAATCTAAAAAACTGATAACACCTGTAGTAGGGTAACTACTATTTCATAAAATACCTCCATAAAAGGTGTTTTGTAATAATGCTGATGATCTCATAACTTTCTGTCTGGCGCCATCATCAGGTTCAGTTTATAATTTGTCCATTCTTTCAAGCTTACAACCAAATTTCTGCCAAACTAATGACATTCCCATCAGCCTCAGCTGCACTTTGTGTTTTGTGTTACAGTAATTAGCAAATGTTACCATGGGGAAAAAAATATACCCACCAAACATCGACATGATAGTATTGTCTTTGTAAGCAGGTTAGCATGCTGATGTTAGCATTTAGCTCAAAGTGCTGCTCTGCATAAGAACAGCACAGAGCAGTTAGCGTGGTGCTCACACAGACAGCATTTCTGTTGCTGGGCTGCTGCCGCCAGCCCTGTCGTCCTACATTGAGTTTGCACGTCTTTGACATATTCTCCAGATACAGGCTTCTCAAGCAGCCGGCGCGGCCCGCTCATTAGTCTCGTTTGTGTCATATCTGCAGTTTATTATGCTTGATGCCAGCAACAGCCATGTCCGTCCTGATCTCGTGAGTGCAATATCTCAGGAACGCCTTTAGGGAGTGTCTTTAGACTTGATGCAAATGTCCACTGAGACTCAAGGATGACCTGATTAGATTTTAGTCGTCAAAGGTCACTGTAACCTCAGAAAACACTCAAGAATTTATACACTAATTATGACAAAATTACACAAAATTTTCTAATAGGATAAAATGATGAGGTGATGACATTTTCATATCCAAAAAGTCAAAGGTCAACTTCACTGTAGCATCACTGTCGCTGCTCAGCTTTCTATCGGTCCTCTATACTCGTCTGTAAAAGTGAAGACAGCATGTTTGTAACTAAAAATCCTCATGGTCATAACTTCCATTTTGCCAAAAAATAAAACCTTCATATAAAATTTCTTCAAAGTTTTTACTGCATGTACTACTTGAGTCTGGGCAGACAGGCAGTAATTTTAGTTTACCTGTTACAATTTTACCTGTGAGTATTCAATACATTTGAAATAAAATGTATAGCAAAGTGCTTGTAGCACCATATTTTATTTGTCAGCCATCCGGACATTTAAGGTAACGTAAATTCAACATGATGGACATGTTTGTAAAAAGAGCAATTGTGCATCAGACTGACATGTTGAGTGTTTGGCGCCTCATCATCTGCCTCAGATGGATTAAAGTGAAGTGAAGGCGGAAGCAGTGTGAAATCAGCTGCTCTGAAGAAGGTTCTGGGTTGTTTCTTTCTTCAGAGTGACTCCGTGCATTTCTCAGTAAATCGCTGCTAATTCTGTGTTGGTTTCAGTGGTCATCTGTTATTAGTGGGTTGGACCCGAGCTGATGGAATTCACCTGAGCCCCGCTCTCACTTCCCCATCACCCCCACAAACCAACTGCTACATAACTAATGCACAGGGTCCTTCCTGTACAGGTGCATGTGGTGTGAGGGTGCGAGTGTGTGTGTGCGTATGTGCGGCTATTTTTAATCCCATCCCAACCGCAAAGATTCACGACACCCAAATTTATCATGTCAGACTGTGGTAGCCACTGCAGCAGCAGCAGCAGCAGCACATTTTTCTGCTCTTTTGGACCAGAGTCTCACTCCTGCTTCAGTCTGAGATGAAATAATCAGGAACATCTTACATTTTGTTTTTCTCTTAAACCATCAGAAGATGGACTGGATGTAGTAAAGATGTAGGATGAGTTATTTAAAGGGACAGTCAACCTCCAAATCAAAAGTACATATTTTTTTCTCAGCAATGTCTCCTTCCTGAAACCATGACCTGGTTGCTCAAGATAATCCACAGACCTTATTGTGAGCAGTTTCATATAGGAACTGTTTTCTTTCGGCTACCAACCATTTCACTGCTGTGGCTAGCTCAGTTGTGTTAATGTTTAAATATGTTCCAGTACTTTTGTTTTTCCTTCCCAGTACCGATTCCGATTTGTGAACCGTGCACATTAACAGATATTGATCATGAGTGGGTAAAAAACAAAAACATTCTCAAAATTGGATCCACTCAAGGCCCCTTTCCACCACATTCCCTCCAACATTTTCTGAGCCTTGGTGCTATCTAGTGCACCGGCTGTGTTTCCACCAGTATGAGCAGAAGTATTGCAAGTCATGAATGCTTCATCAACAGAGGGCACTACACAATGCACAACAACCTGTAGAATATGACATGCTCACTTTTGTTCCCAAGAAAAACATGACTTTTTTTTTTTTTGATTCCAAGTAGGAACCAACTTTTCAGGTTCCAAACCAATTTAATTTAGGTGGAAATGCTCAGAATGGTTCAAAATCAGGTGCTTGAACCAGAACAGGGCCTGGTTCCTTACTGGTGGAAAAGGCCTATCAGTGAAGAATCTGTACAGTTCATTACAATCCAGTTCATAATCGCAAAAGAAAAAAAAAAAACTAAAAAAAATTTGCCTTGGGTTTCACCCCAAATCCCCAGAAAACTAACCAAATCAGGAAATACAGATTAAAATAACAGCACCTGTATTCGCAGTTTAGTCACAGAGATAATGTACAACATACACACCGGGTACTCATGGTACCTGTGGCTTAGTCAGTTTGCAGTGTCTGTCATGGGCTTGAGATGGGACAGGAGTATTTCTGTGGGGGTGGGATGACACAGGAGTGAAAAATCCACTCCTGTGTTATGCTCTACTTTGCAGCGTGATCTGATTTTGAAGTACAGCTGCTGGGAAGTAACAGGGTCCCATTTCAGGGCTAAAACATTACGTGGTATCAAATCAGTGCATAGACTTGTGTATGCCGATTTCTAGGTTCTAGATGCTGTTATTGGTATCAGAACAAACATGCTAACATCACAGCCTGGCCGTCATTAATGTTTACCTCCCGTGCTACCAAGAACACAAGCCTCCTGTCTGTGAGTAGATGCACGCTTCCCTCTGCACAGGGATATGGTTGGTTGGTGCATTTTGGTAAAAAAAATATATATACTTACTACATGAAACTTCTCACAAAAGGTCTCTGATTTATCTTGAGGAGCTGGGTCATGATTTCTGGAAAAAGATATTGCTCATGAGTTTTTCAAATGTCTTCTTTTGGCACTTTGACCACCACAAGCCGAGTGCCATTTAGTGACATTATTGGAGAAGGGCAGACATCTCCATGGCTGATATCTCCAAAACTCTGCAACTCACACCAAAACTATCTAGATGGATTAGAAGTACTACATATAAGAAGAAAAATATGTATTTTTGATTTTTGGGTTAATTGTCCCTTTAATGACTCATAGTGCCATACAGTAAATATGCAAACAAACCAAAACTATGAGCTAAATGAGGCTAAAAACATTTATGAAGAAGGACTGCCATGTAGTTTAGTGATCAAACATATCTTAAAATCAGCTGTAGAACAGAGGTTTCAGCTTGTAAAGGTTTAAAATTATCTAAGTTCCCCGCTTTCCTTTCAAAAAGCACCACATCCTCTTTAGATTTCTCTCTGCTGTTTGTTTCATAAAAGCAGTTGTCACCTTTTCCAGCGGCTGATTTCTTATTTTGTGAAGTGAAGTGAGTGAACCTCGCCGTTTTCCTCGGCGGTATCAGCAGGAGGGGCGTGACTGGAGGACAAGAGCAGAGGAAGAGCTGATAGGAGTCGAACCCCTCTGGCTCGGGCGCTCAGTCATGTTTACACTTGACGACAGGACGCCATGAAAGAGCGAGGAGAGGCGGAAGATAAAAGGGAAGAAGAAAGAAAGTAAAGAGGGGAGGGGGGAGGGATGAAGGGAGAAGGAGGGGGAGGAGCAGCGAGAGGAGGCAGGGAGGTGAGGGAGAGAGGAGAAGAAAGGGACGAGGAGGAATACAAGCAAGGAAAGGTTGTTTTTAGTGTTAATGAAATCAGATAAAGGTGTGATTCGGGATGAACAGTGTCAGTATGACAAATTTAACCTTAAAGCCTCGTGTTCGAGTTCCATTAGAGGCCTCAGGTGAACCAAACCTGCTGCTTTCAGGAGTGTTAGCATTCATCACGAACAATACAGACATGACAGCACCGACACACTGAACATACAGAGGTGGGTAAACTGTATTTTACCCACCTCGTTCCCCCTCATTGATTGGTACAGTTGGTCTAAAAATAGATGAGTAAACCCTCAGCCTCGTTTCAAGGAGGTGGATAAAAGGACTTGGGTTTATCCCCCACCATGCCCCTGCAGAGAACTATTTAAACTGTTCATCTGCAAAGCTTGAAATGACTTGATCTTTGCTCCTCCAGGGTGTTGCATGAACCTAAATGCGAGAATGTTCAGTTATAATTTAGTCGTGATTATTATGTGAAAAAGGACCATTGCAGGAAACAATACACTTGATTTTTTTGTCAAAGTTCGTTGGTAAAATTACATGAAAAGTTTCACATGAAAAGTTTCACATGTTTTCACATGATTATTACAGACAGTTGGTATAAAGTGTGATATCAACTAAGGCTGGGCAATATATCGATATTATATCGTATCGTGATATAAAAGTAGATATTGTCTTGGATTTTGGATATCGTCATATCGTGATATGGCATAAGTGTTTTTTCCTGTTTTTTTTTAAGGTTGTATTGCAGTGAAGTGATGTCATCTCCTGAACCGTTGTAGCTGTTCTGTTATTCGTCTTTACCGTCTTAGTCATTATATCCACATTACTGATGATTATTTGTCAAATATCTCACTGTGTTAATTAGAGATGTTAGTAATTTATCATTAATCAATTAATTGCTGTTAAGAATTTAACTGATTAAATCTGTGTTAAATGATAATTAATCAATAGTCTAGAAATAGCATTAATTGCACGGCATTTGTTGAGTAAGGCAACTTAAACTTAAAATGAGAAAAACGTGACCTTTGTATCTTCTTAATTATTAATGATTAATCAATTATTAGCATTTTCAACTGTTGGTTAAGGGAAATGAACAAAAGTTGTAACTCTTGCAAAGTTATTTTATCACTTTAGCCACTTTTACCCTTTTGACATAATATGTCATCAGTCATGACTCACATGATCAATAATTATCGATATCAACCGATGTGAAACTTTGGGCCTAATATCAACACATTCTCATTCCCAACTGGTCAAATTTAGCAGTTTTGCACCTGAAGAACTCTGCAGTCATGTTTTAATACACAACGCAACGCAACACAATGCAACGCAATGCAATGCAAATTATGTACGTAAGCATATATTGTAGATTAACATCACTTATGCAATACTGTATCTTGAAAAGAAGTCATTGTTGACTGTTGGTTTCACCTGGGACATGAACCTCAGTCTCCTTGGCCAAATTCCTGTTTGTTTGACCCATCCATCCTCTGCTCCTACTCCACATGAGGACTTTGACAGCACATTAAAACAAACCACCAAAGAAGCGCCTCCAGATACGACACTACAGGGGTACCCACAGTGTCATAGTTTGAAGCATAGGGGTACTGACAGTATATGACTCTCTCTCATTCAGCTCTCTTGCTGAATGTCAACATTGGTACTTTAACTGTGGAGCTTAATCTGAGAGTGGATTTCAAGTGACTCTACTGTTGCAGACAAATTTCCAATGTCAGAATAATATCATTGGAGTTTTTACCTCAGTTGGTGCACACCCACATCATCCCATTCGTCAGGGCTAACCCTAACCTAACCCTACTGCAGAGAAAGTGTGTATTTTTGGAACAATGGGCCTTTGGAGCGATGGCCATTTGTTTCAGGACAACAGGTCCAACGGGACATTTTTTGGATTTTTGGTATTTCAGGATAATGGGCTATCGGAACAATGGCAGTCCCCCTTTAAAGCTAACTTTTTGCTGTCTGATTTACTGCTATCATTGCTACTGGCTGCCTGGCTGCTGGAATTAGCTAACTTACTGCCAACAGATGATCATCAAAGTGTTGCGTGCAGTAAAGAAATAAATAAGTGAATAAAAGTTTTGGAATTGCAATGGTAAGCGTCGGATACAAATTCACTTTTAAAAAGCATTTTTCATTGATTGCTTAATTTTCCCTGAAAATTCATGAAATCGTAGCAATTAGCTTTCTACCCCACATCCTTGGTTGTTGATAGTAGGTGATTGATAACAGTTTCACCACATAATTACCCATAAAAACCACAACATGTCAGTTTCTATTTCAGTTTCTATTTGGGTGTGGATTTAACAAACAACATACAATGTGTTAATTAGTGAGCTTTAGAGCTGTGCAAAAGTGTATTTTTTAGTTTTGGAGATGGCCTAAGCAAACTGTTTCTCCATACTTTCAGGCTATATGCTAAGCTAAACTAAACAGGTTTTGGATCTAGCTCTGTTTTTTTTTTTTTAAGTTATTTTTTTGGCCATTTTGCCTTTATTTGATAGTACAGCTGAAGTGGAGACAGGAAGGGGGGCAGAGAGAGAGGGGATGACATGCAGCAAGGGGCCGAAGGCGGGAGTCGAACCAGCGGCCGCTGCAGAGGACTAACAGCCTCCATACATGGGTCGGACGCTCTACCCACTGAGCTAAACGTCCGCCCCTGGATCTAGCTCTGTTTTTAATGTAAAGTTATGAGATTAGTACCAGCCTCCTCATCTCACTCTCAGAAAGACTTCCGCGCCTTTGGGTTCACTGTAAAAACAAAAAAGTTGAGAAAACTCAAAATTTCAAGGCAATAGATTTTTGAGTTTCGAGCCCAACTCAAACTCAAACATTTTGAAAATAGGTTTTTACCAACTACTAATCTTGTGTTGAGATAATTTATTTTTCTTAGTGTTTTAGAAACCACTGTGGCCAATTTTAGAAATACTTTTTTTTAGTTTATACAACTCACAGATACAAGTTTATCTAAAGAAGAAAAGTAAATTATCTCAACTAAAGATTATAGGTTGGCAAAACTTCTTAAAGTTTATTTCAAATCTTGTTTGAAAGAGAATTTGAGTTCAAAACTAAGAAATCTGTTGCAGTACAGTACAGTGTTCCATAGCACAGGAGAACATTTACTCATCATCATTTGATGCATCACCCAGAAAGCATAAAAGTGACCCAAATAGAACACTCTCACGGTGAAACTATTTGCCAAGCAGGTGGATTTTGTTAAAACAACAAAAAAGAACAATAATGTTTGCCCGAAATTGTGCAGCATTATGGGAATACAATTGATTTTTGTCTCTGCATTGTCATCAGTGAGGGAGGTGGAGATGAGACAGGTAGCAGGGAGGATCCACCTGCTTATGTGCTCGGAAAAGGAGGAATGGAGGGAGGAATTAGCCACTTCACCACCCTGTCAGACGAAAAGTGAGGGAAAAAGAGGAAAACAAGATGGAGTGCTGTTTTTTATTTTCCCCGCTAATTAAAAGCAGATGTCAAGGTACAATTCTCTGAGCTTGTTTAACGCAGCACAACTGTTTCCTGATTTACTTTCTAGGCTTCTCTGCACTTGTTGAGAGACCATTTCGCTTCTCCTCATCCAGCCCGCTGGACTTTCTCCAGTTTCAGAAATCTCCCCGCTCCTCTCCCTCTCTCCCTCTCTGTATGATTAAGCTCACTCGTCCCCCTGCTTGCATTAGCTCTAAGCTGGCAGGTGTCTATGAGATAGAGTTTTATAAAGCCAACAAACACAGAAACCTCCACAGAGAGAATGAAGCCTTAATTGAATTGTCAAACACAAATCTACCCAGAGACTCGGTTTGACAAAAAAGCTCATCCGAAACACTGCCTGTCTGCGTCAGCGTGACTGTCTCGCTGCCTGTCTTTCTGTCAGACTGTCGTCTGTGGTCGGTTCACTGAGTCTGTTCGGAGGGAATCCAGCAACGACCCATAGAGAAATAAGGCGTGACGCAGGTGTTTACCTCAAGGGAATAGTTCAAAAGATTTTTAAATTATATTTCGTGCTGACAAGCTCACATAAAGTAACATAATTTCATCTACTTTCAGTGCCATTTAACCTGCCATTATCACAATTAGAAGTGGCTACTTTGACAAACAACTAGACCTTTTTGTCAAAGTGTTGTCTGATTTTATGGCAGCTTTAATATTTTTAGGGTTTTTTTTGCAATGAAATTGCAGCAGCAAGAGAGAATTGCAAAAAACATCAAACAAAAAAGCCCCAAAAGTTGTGTATAATTACCAAAAAGGCTCAGGATTACAAAAATTCTAACAAAATATGCTTCATTTGTAAATGAAGAGGTGCGTCTGGGGGGGAATTCTACAAAAAAGCAAAATCTTATGAAGCTCAAACTCAGTCAGAATAGCCAAGCACAAAATTGTAAAATATAAAAGTGCACAGAGCATTAATGAATGTATACAACAATGACAAACCTTGTGTTCTTTTCAGTTCTTGTGACAAAAAATGAAAAATATTAAAAATAATAAAACACAGAGGAGATGCACGGGGGTCTGATTTGATTGTTGGACCTCGTGGGAAGCAATGATGATTCATCAAATTTGCAGAAAAGTTGCAGTGATTGGACAAAATTGCAAGGTGGTGCAGAAGTCACCGTGATTGGATTGAGTTTACATTCTTGGGGGGAGGGATGGGTTAACTGACATAGTTGCAAGAAGTAACGAGTCTTGAAAAAATGTATGTATTTACACATTTTCAACAATATACTGAGTCAAAGAAAATCTGGAATCAGCTTATAAAATATCCACCAAGTATAGAATGTATAGGTTGCAATAGGTGGTTTGAATAGTCAGATTGCATTCTGATTCACTCTTGGGTGAATTCGCCAGCTATCCGTTGAAATACATCTAAGTGTGAATGCATCCAAAAAGCATTCAAGACAGATAACCTTCTCTGATTGAAGCCAGATGTTGAAAAAGTGCAAATTTCTTTCCAACACATGTGTAATCTTAACTTCTCAACTGTAACTACGTCACTTAGCAGTCAGGGGAAGTAAAGTCTGTCCCCTGTGATAATGGTAGCTGAAGTCACACTGAAAAGACACTGAAATTAGCCATCGTTTTTACTGTGACACAGAAAGCGACGGGAGGAAGGCGACTCATCAGTGTAGCCAAACCACCGAATGATCCGTGTGGGTGAGGGAGTGGCCTGAGTGAGAGCTTGTAAAGGAGAAAAACTTTAGTCTCGCTTGTAGCCGTTAAGTGTTCATCACTTAAAATGACAAAGTACAAACAGGGTCATACTCTGGATTTTGGAAATACTGAGGTCATGAGTTCTTACCCTGCTAGGGGGGTTAGTGGCCAACACTGGAAAAAACAATTGAAGACTAGAGTATAAAATGCTTTGCACAGAGCAACTTAGAAAATAATGTCAGTGCCAGATGAAAACACAAAACGCAAGAGAAGTCACAAATTTGGAATTACACTTTTCAGTTCAGTTTTTTCTTGCACTGAAATCCCTTTCACTGTCAGTCAAATTGAGAATCTGAATCTGAGAATTGAACTGAAACTGATTAATTGATCATCAAAATAGTTGGCGATTAATTTACTAATCGATTAATAATTGATTATTTATTGCAGCTGTATTTGGAACATTCTGGTCTGGCGTGACCTACAGTAGAAAATATATCACAGAACCTTCATTTACTCGTTCTGATCATTGTGAGTTTTCTTGGTGTGAGTTGTATGCGGCATATAGCGTGTGCTGTATATGCGTAGTGACGTCACGGCTATCAGTAGTGCTTCAATGAGAAATGGCAACAGTTTAACATCTGAAACACTTTTGGTGAAATTAGTAACACTAATGCGCATTTGTAGAAGGCTGCAACAGTTTTGATAAAGCTGCTAAAAACATGAAATGTTCCAGTCATTACTCCTCAATCATGTCACTATTAAATTCAGTAACCACTTCAATAAACCCTCTTTCTCTCTCTTTTTTTTTTTTTTCATTCTGCTTACAACTAGTTTCCAGCCAGCCTTTGGCTCTGTGCCTTCATCTGAATTGTTCTCACTTAGTCTTTATAAAAGTTTTGCTAACTCTGCTGCTTTTTAGCTTCCGACCAGTTTGCACACAGATTTTTTCCCTTTTTTTTTTTTTTTTTTTTTTTTTTTTCAGAGTTTCCTTTTGTTCCTCTGGTTGTGATGGTGTGTAGAGATCTAAGCCACAGTTGGCTCAGCTTCACATGGGCCTGTGTGGAGAGACGAGGGGGTTTGTCAAAGGAATCGCCCGCGCCGCTTATTCTTCCTCCACCACAGAGATGGAAAGAAAAAAAAAAAAAACACACACACACACACAAAAACAAAACAAAAAGGAACAGCCTTCTTATTATCAATATTAATCTCTCTTTTTGGAAAGGCCTCTGTAGGCTCTGAGCTCGGCTGTCTTTAAAAAAACACATAACGCGGCTGATTCAAGAAAGCCATGTTTGAACTTGCTAATGTTTTTTCTCTCCTACTTTTTCTGTCTCTCCCTCCCTTTCTCTCCGTCTACATGAGCTATTCTCTCTCTTCATTTAGCGTGCCATTAGCTCTCCAAGCTGTTGTTTGTTTTCTTGCTTTAATGTGCTTTTTTTTTAACAAAACAGCGGAAAAACAAGCAAAAAAAAAAAAGACACAAGTGACTGATATATAAAGCATGTACAGTTTTTTGGTGTGTGTGTGTGTGTGTTTGTTGGTGTGACTGTATGTGGTTGCATGGTTTGCCTGTGTGTGTTTGCATGCTTGTGTGTGTGTGTGTGTGTGTGTGTGTGTGTGTGTGAGGGCACTGGCACTAAACTTACTTGGGTCCAGATGTTCTAATTATAGAACGGCTCTGCTGCCTAATGACAGGAAACGCTGGCCTGTGTGTGTGTGTGTGTATATGCAGAAGTAATTCTCTGACAGACACACTGACACATTGACTGAGTGTGCGTGAGACAGAAACATGAATGAAATTCTCGTCATTAACCTCTTGAACTCTGATTTCCTCCTTAAATTTGCCCCGAAGTGGTTTCAGAGTTTGAGAAAACCATACATGTGTTTTATGTGACAAATTAGCTTTGCCAAATATGTTCTGGAGGAATCATAATTACAGCGTGGATTATGTTCACCAGCAACATCTGTGCAAGTCCAGGAGAGGTGACATTTATATACTTAGACCCATACTTAAGGGTGTTAGGGATTGTTTAAATGTTTTTGATACTAGTGTCAAAATTATATCTCAAGTTCACACCAGATTGAGACTTATTTCAATTATTGTTTTCATGAATATACTTTTTTTTACATTATACCTGCTGTAGACCATCCTCATCAAAAAAACAGGTGTATAGATCATCTGTACAAGCAGCTTATTACAACCCATATGTACATTTATTGTTAGGCAAAGGGTAAAACATTAAAGTTTTTTTGACTTGCCTGGTTTTCTACAAATTCTTATATTTATTAACACTTGTGAAATAACAACGGCAGCTAAAGGCAACTGTCTTCTTTAATCTAGGGCTGCTGATCTGTCTTTAAGTCTCATTTTGTCAGTCTAAAACCGAAAGATATTCAATTAATATGATAACAAATGAAAAAAGTGGGAAATCTCTATATCTAAGAGGCTAAGTTACATCATGTACTTAAGGTGCAGTACAGCGGTCACTGATACTCTCCAGTGTTAACATGTTTCATTTTTGGAGTTAAGCTTTAACTTTAACTAAAAAAAAAGAACACTGATCAACAAATATCCATAAATAATAATAACAAAGATACAAGAGATAAAAATGAAAATCTATTCTTGTATATACATGTTTTTCTACTGCTTTGATGGTGGTCATTCCTGTCCTCTCTCTCCTCGTTACCATGGTAACAAGATGTCAATCGATGTGGCATCTCCATCCTCATCTCCAACTGTCCTCTTGATCAGAGCTCCGTAACCACGGAGACGGTGGGAGAGGAGAGCTTTGTGTATCAAGGTTCAGATGGAGGCGCCGTCTGCTGCCATGCCTTGCTCAAAGGCTCCTCGGGCAGATTCACAGGGAGGAAAGTTTCTGTCAGGAGGGATGGAAGGAGATGGAAGAGGAGGGAAGGAATGGATGGGAAGAGAGGAAGAAATGGAAGGAAGGGGGATGAGGAGTAGGAGGAAAGAAGGGAGACAAGGGGAGATAGAAAGCAATAATGGCAATTAAAGCTGGGAGGGAGGCTGGTAAGGAAGAGGGAAGAAGAGGTATAAAGGAAGGAGACAAGGAAAGAAGGAAAGAACTACAAGAAGAGAAGGGATGGAGGTAGAGACAGAGAGATATAGGGAAGGAACGGGGGAAACAAGATTAAAAAGGAGGGGAGAACAGAGGAAAGAGATGAGCACAGGAAACAAAAAAATCAGGGAAAGGGGGAGAGACACAGGAAAATGGAAAGTGGATGAGGAGTAAAGGAAGGAGATGTGGAGGAAGAGAAAGAACAAGAATAAGAGAAAGGTTGCAGGGAGAAAGAGAGAGATATAGGGAAGCAATCAGGGGAGGGAGGGAAGAAATCAAATAGAAGAGGAGTGAGGATGGAAGAGGAGTAAAGGAAGGAGAGAAAGAAAAGAGAAGGAGGTAGAAATAGAGGAAGATATAGGGAAGGGAAAGAGGAAATTAGTAAAGAAAAGAGGAAAGAAAGAGAGAGAAGCAGGGAAGGAATCAAGGGAGGAAAGGAAGGAAAACTGAAGAGTTGAGAGAGGAAGGAAATAAGGGAGGATGGAAGAAGAATAGTAAAGGAAGGAGGAAAGGAGAGAAAGAACGAACAGCAATAAGAAAAGAGAAGAAGATAGAGAGAGACATAAAGAAGGAAAGGAGGATATAAGAAAAGAAAAGAGCAAGGACGAGGAAAGAAGAGGAGAGGAAGAATAAAGAAAAGAGGCAAGAAAACAGGAAGGAAGAAAAAATATAAGAAACATGAAAGAGGGAAATAAGAAATGGAGGGAGAGAAGGAGAGAGAGATGGAGGAAAGGAAAGATGGAAGCAAGGAAAGGAGAGATGGGAGAGAGTAGGAATCATGTAACAAAACAGGACATGGGCAACTTCCTGTATGTGATCATTACATCACTTCCTCTGCTTGTCCAGTCACACACACACACACACACACACACAGTGGGATTGTGGGTGTTAGACAGTTTAAGCAGCTTTAAAGGAGAAGATACAGAGACGTAATCTGACTCTTAATTCTTGCTCTCGTTTTAGTGTGTGTGTGTGTGTGTGTGTGTGTGTGTGTGGTGTGTGTGTGTTGTGTGTGTGTGTGTGTGGTGTGATTACCCCGGATAATAACATGGATGTAGTTCAGTGAAAGTACAAGAAGCTTCTCTTTGCATTATATAAAATGACTGAATGAGATCTTTGTGTCCCTGTCGTCCTCCATGTTTGTCTCCTCTCATACATAGTGTCACACTTTGTCTTTTGTTTTAGAGTTCAGTAAATTTACAAAGGTCTCTCCTCCTCTCTCCTCTCCTCTCCTCTCCTCTCCTCTCCTCTCCTCTCTCCCTCACAACCTGAGGCTATGGAGCCGCATGTGGCTCTTTTGCATTATGTAACTAGCAAAGAAATCAATGCTGACTTTTGGTTTCACACAGGATGCAAACTTTGGTCTCCTTGGTAAAAATCCTGTGTGTGTTTGACCCATCCATCGACCAGACCTTCTTGCTCTTTATGCTACATCACCTGACCAACAGCACATTAAGACATAACGTTAGAGGGGCACCACCAGAAAAGATGCTAAAGGGGTACCTACAGTGTCATATGGAAGCATAGGGGGACTCACCAAGCTGACTCACTTTGGGAATGAGAACAGGCCGTCTCTTCTCCTGCCTTTCTAGACAAACTGACCTGTTGGTTGTGACTTGAATGATTTGACATGTAAATAGTTATGCTAATTCACGTGTGTGTGTCCTATATGGTCAAGCCGATGTCCTTCTTTCTGCTTTTCATAATGTTTATGTTGTGTTCAGGTTTGATGCTTCAGGGACTCTGTGGTTTCACATTATCTTATCTTTCTTCTTCTTTTTTTTTTTTTACTATCTCTTAAGTCAAGTCTCACAGTGTGGACAGGACTGACGTGTATGTTACCTTTAAGTTTCTGTTGATACAGTTTTGGTTTCTACATTTTCAGTCATGCTGGCCATCATTGCTCATGGTTGCTCCACAGTTCTCATTCTTCTAATGCGTGTTTCCATCCTGTAAACAGTATGAAAATACAGCTGTGGTGACTGTGATGTCAGCTACAGGTTTCTGACGGGATGTTTTGGAGCCTGGCGTGTGGCTTCCATCAGTGTTAAAGATGACAGGCTGCACTTTCAGAAGAAAATTTAGGATGTTTGCTTCAAACTTATTCACATACAGTTGCTCATCCAGCACATCAGCTGTTACAGAGCAACATTATCATTCATTTGGAGTTGTGTTTCTGACCAACTGATGAATCCAAGTCAAATAGTCACTCTCCTTTTACTCTGTTTCTGGCCTCTACCAACTGTTGAGAGAATATCTGGCTCTTTAGCTGCTAAATGCTCCACTACATTCACCAGTTAACTCTTTTTGAAGCCTAGAGTGTGGGTTCTATCACTGTTAAGGATGAAAGGCCCCATTTTCAGAGGAAAACTGCAGTTAAACTGCATTTTAATCATTTCAGTGACTCAGTATGTTGCTTATTTAGTTTATTTAGTTAATGAACTGAGTATGTTGTACCTAAAGTTCTAGTATTGTACTAAATTAATGTAGTGTTTTAAACAGATTTACTTCATTAAGCTGCAAAAATTTTTTTGGCCACTTGGGAGCTGCAGAAACAAGTTGTCAACCTGACATTGACATATCATCACCTTTTAAGTTGATATGGCAAACATTAGCATACAGTTGCTTATTTACACATCCAGAGCAACAGTATCGTTCACCTGGAGTTGCAATTGTATACACCAATTAAGTCCATTATTCAGTCTCTTTTAGCTTGTTTTGTTTCCACCAACTCCTGAGGGAAATATGTGGCTCTTTAGCTGCCAAATGCTCCACTATGTTAATAAGTTGCTAACTGTATCTGTCTGCTGTTTGGTGCTGATCAGGTACTGTACAGCAGCTTTTTAGAGCTGTTTATCTGAAAACTGATGCCTTCTGTGACTGAAAATGACAAATGAGAGCGGTGAGCATGAACCAGAACAGTTAAGTTGTGGTCAGACAGCTAAACAATGAGCTGAAACTCGCTGTAAAGCTCTGTGAAGCCAAGGGGAGCGGCAGATTCAGGTGATAATTCTCAGTTGGTTGATCACTACGAGCGACATCTCTTGCATTGTTCATTTGATTGATTTTTATGATGAAAATATAAATTATAGCTACCTGAAAGTGGCAGATGAAGTGTCAGTTACACAAAAGAAGAGGGGGGTTCGAAAATAGATCATTATATGTCTGTAGACAATATTCTTGCATATGTTTTTAACTGTTGCAGCAAGAATGTGATATATATGTATGTATACAGCCATAAGCAAACCTTATTTTGTACCTTCTTTATGGATAAAAACCTTTGACGCTGTGGCTCAGCAAAGTGTCAGCTCAAAATGCACGTGACTGCGCCACTTAAAAAAGTTAGGCAAGTCTTTAGGACTAATTTTTGTTTTTCGTTTTGTCTTTTTGGCTTTGAAAGTTGTGCTTGGATACAAATGACTAAGGAAGAGTGAGTAGAATTTGGTTGGAAGCATTCGAATCTTTCAAGTTAACATGAGGATTTGCATTTATGAACAATTAGATTGGTGTTCTCGTCTTCCTGAAACAGGACGCGATATGCGCCACAATGAAATTTTAACTGTACAATTATTTTGGCTAAAAGTACATAGCGTTTTCAGTATAAAACTGTAATAAATGATTTAAACTTCTTTAAAACATGTAAATACCATACATGTAAAAAGTTTCTTTAGAACAATAAATATGCAACTTCTGTTGTTTTTTATCTTTGCACACAAAACTGCTTACAAAATTAGGCTACAAGATTTCTTACTACTGCAAGAATGAATGTTTAATTATTATTATTATTATGCTGCCGTATCTAATCGACAAGTGGCAATAACCCTGTTAATTTTCATTAACATCATTAAAACACCTCCAAACACATTTACATGCTTTAAGCCCTGTGGCATGTTAATATATTTGCAAAAACTACAACATAGTTTTACTTCACTTGAAGAAAATCTGACTTTGTTGAGTATATGCACAGTTAACTTGGAGCAGCACGTAGTTGCCATTAGGGGAACTGCAGCTTAAATCACTTCAGGTCTAACTTGAGCCACGCTGGTGTCCGCTTGTTCCAAAGCATCAAGAAATATCAGGCATCAAGCATCAAGAGAGTTTGGGACCACAAAGTGATGAGCTTTTTAATCAAGGGGATACGAAAATATTATATTACAGAAAAGAGGAGAGTTTAGATATCATTTTGCCAGATTTGATAATGTTTGATTTTCATTTGGAGGTACAGCTCAGCTCTGTTGTCTTCAAGGCTGTTATAGCTCATTATGGCTGCAGTCGTTTCCATGGGAGTTGTAGTGTCTGAAATGTTCCCAATTGGGAAGGTGTAAAACTGTTTGATTACACAGCAGAGTTTGGCTGAGAAAGAGTCTTCAGAGTATCTTCAGTGAAAACGAAGGTTAGAAAACCACAAGAGTCTCTTTTTCATCGCGTGTAAAAAAAAACAAAATGTTTCCATATTACCGTTCACACAGAGCTCTTTATATTTTTACCATTGTTGTGATTCATCTGTTGTGTTTCATTAAATCTTTATACAGAGCTGAGACCCATATGTCAACTTCTGATGATGGTTTTCCTTCCAAACAAAGAATAAAAAACATTTTTTGTTATTATTTCTTCATTTTTTAAGGAACATTTCAGTGCACAGGAAATGTTTGAACGAGTGTGTTTGATTTGAAGAATGAAAAGACACCTAAACAGATCTCTCACACACATACACACACACACACGCATCACACAGCGTGTGTGTGTGTGTGTGTGTGTGGTGTATGTGTGTGAGATCTGCGTGTGTGTGCTGGGGGATGGGGCAGGCCTACAGTTAATTATAGAGTTTGGTTGGAGACCAGATGAGAACAGTGGGGCTATAGAGCTCACACAGGTGCACACACACACACACACACACATACACACATGCACACACGCTTGATGTTCTCGCAGCATGACCACTGTCCTCATTTCTGTCAATCAGAGACCATTTATTACCATCATCAACATGGGTGTGTGCATGTGTGTGTTTGTAATTCTTCAGTTTTCAGCATGTTTTCACATTACCTCAGACCACATTTTTGCAGAAAAAATGTAACATGGTTTCTCAATTTTCAAATGCAAATGCAGAGTTGATTTCACACAGGCTTCTAGCTCAGCGATTAAAGGGTCACTTCACCCCAAAATCAAACATACATCTGTTCCTCTGGCCTGTAGCGTTTTATCCATTGAGGTTGTTTTGGTGTGTGTTGTTGAGTTTTTCCAAAAATCATGACCCGGTTACTCAAGATAATCCACAGACCTGGTTTTGAGCAGTTTCTTGTTGGAGCTACCTTCTTTTTCCAAGAAAGAAAGTCACAGAGGGATCCATACAGCTCTTCACTCTGAACATTCTTAGCCCAGGGCTATCCTTAACCCTGGGCTAAGAGTTAACCCTGGGATAATGTTCACACATGCATTGTTAACCCAGGGTGAAGCTAAGCCCAGGGCTATATGATTCACACTGCCCTTCTTCTAGCTCTGGGTTAAAGCCTCTGTACGCCCACACAGGTGTTTGGTGGTTTAGTCAATTTTCAGGCGATAATCCCACAAACTCTGGCTAACCCTGCTCAGGAGCAGGGCCAGCTAGCCCTAGGCTAAAGTTGGGGTTAGCCCATTTTGGAACATGCTAGGGTCGTGCCAGTGTGAAAGCTCTTTTAGCCTAGGCTAGCAGCATCCTTAGCCTGGGGTTAACTGCTGTCTTAATGCTGTGGCTGTTAAAAGAAATTGTTTAATTTTTCTCCTTAGATATGAATTAAGTTTAATATGAATTTGCAATTTTACTCTTTACGTTGTTTCATCAGTTTATGTTATGGATGCTTAGTGTGCAGGTCAGGTACTGCTCCACCTTTTTCTATTTGAGAGCAGGTGATGTGGGTTTTTTTTTTTTTTTTTTTTTTTTTTTCTTTCAATAAGTGTTGGGACCTGAAGTCGTGGTACAGTCTTTCAACCACTACTACTACTATGCTTTTTCATTTTGGACAACTTGATTTTTCATTTCTTTGCTTTATGGAGTTAATCTATAGCTATGTTTGGAACATTTTTTAGCTCTTTAAATCAACAAACATAATTCTGAAATGACGAGAAGGTGTTGAATGCGTGTTGGAGCCGACCGCCTCTTCAGTGCCGCGGCTTTTAATGTCGAAAAAGCCGACACACTTAGCCTGGGGCTAAATGCGTTGGAGAAAAGCCCTCATTAAATGTACATTGTCGTTCCACACAACAACTCAACAATTTTGATAGAAAACTCACCTCGGGATGTTTTGTACAATAGAAAATGAAGATCCTTAGCCTGTCCATTTGGATAAACATGGAATTGTGAACTGGAATTGGCCAAAAGCTCTGGAATTCATGCACTAATTTTGACAAAATTTTGCACAAATATCGAGTGGGATAAAATGATGAGGTGATGATATTTTATATCCAAAAGGTCAAAGGTCAGCTTCACCGTAACATCCTAATGTTTTTCGCTCTCTATCAGTCCTCTGTCCTCCTCTGTAAAAATACTCTGTCTGGAAATTATTCACTGGAATCATACACGATAACTTCCATTTCGCCAGAAGAATATTCCTCATACTGTGTAATAAATTCCTTCAAAGTCTTCACTTCATACATCGTCATAGTCTAGAATGACATGGATCTAAACGGCAACTTGATTGGTTGATTGCAAGAAGGTAACTCTAGTCTAATATAATGCAAAGACAAAATCATAAAGAAACACAAAAAAACTCACTTTTATTATGTCTTTTTTTGTCTGCACTTTATACATGCAACAATCAAATATAATATATGCATGCACAAATTTCATTTTAACTAGTACAAAGAGTGGCTCAATGGTCATACTCGGGCACAGGCCTGTTTTTGTCCTCGGTGATCACACACACACGCATGCACCCACACTCACATACACCCACACAAACACACACACACACACACACACACACACACAGAGCCTAACTGTATTAATAGGAGTCTGTTTTGTGTCAAGCAGGTCTTAATAGGATCAGTGTGAGAGACATGGAGCTGTCTGTCAGTCTAAGTTCATTAACTGATGATAGATGACCTGCGCTGCATGTGTGTTTGTGTGTGTGTGTGTGTGTGTGTGTGAGAGAGAGAGAGAGGTATGTATGTGTGCTTTTAAGTGTGTGTTTTCCCGCTTGTGTGTAAATTCTCTCTCCCCCTCTCTGGTGTAATTTATAGCCCTCAATCGGAGGCCTTATCAGGTGCAGGACACATGGATGCCTCCTTCTCTCCTCCTTCTCCACTCCTCCGCCACGTCTTTCAACTCTTGAACACCAACTTGTATTTTTCTCTCCCCCTCTTCCTCTCCCTCCCTCTCTTCCAATCTCTCCCCCTCTCTTATTTTTCAATACTGAAAGATGCTTTCTTTAATTGCTGTCTTCCTCATCCTCTTCCTCCCTATCCTCACCTCCACTTCTCCTGCATCTGGACCAGCTATCATCAAACTCTTCCGCTCTACTTTTATTCCATTTTCCTTCCCTCTCTTCTCCTAACCTGTTTCCAAAACAGACTTTATTTGCAGGACAAAAACTTGTGTGTTGCCAAAGTGGAAAAATACAGCGCAGTATCTGTAAATTTGACACTATCCAACTAATGGAGAATCATAGTGCAAAACCGGCATCATTACCAGTTTAGTAAATAGTATTAGAAAATATTGATCAGCTTGATGAGTCTTTCATCATCTCACAATACCATTTTTCCCCTTAATCCATCTGATCAGTTGTATGTTCCTTAAACCTGATTGATCTATTGTGTATTTCCTTAATTCAAACAATCAAGTGTGTGTCCCTAATCCATGTGGTCAAGTGTCTCTTCCCTCAATCCAACCGATTATTGTTCCCATAATCCAACAGATCTAGTGTGTGTTCCCTAAATCCAACCAATCCAGTGTGTGTTGTTCTTAAATCCATCTTTTCAAGTGTGTGACCACCAAATTCAAATATGTTCCCTGAATCCCACCAATTATGTGTGCGTTCCCAAAAATCCAACTGATGTGTTCCCTTAATCCATCTCATCAATTGTGTGTTCCCTAAACCCAATTGATACAATCTGTATTCCCTTATTCAAACAATCAATTGTGTGTCTGTTCCCTAAAACCAACCAATTATAGGTGTGTTCCCACTTGATCAAGTTTGTGTTCTCTACTGTAAATCAAAGTGAAGTGTTCCATGATTCATCTGATCAATTGTGTGTTCCCTAAACACAATTGATCCAGTGAGTGTTCCCTAAATTCTTTAAGTCCTTCTGGTCAAGTGTCTGATCCAACTGATGAAGTTTGTGTTCCCTAAATCCATCTGATCAAGTGTACGTACCCCACATCCAACCAATCCAGTGAGTGTTGTTCTTAAATCCATCTTTTCAAGTTAGTGTTCACCAATTCCAAACAAGTGTCTGTTCCCTAAATCCCACTGATTATGTGTGTGTTCCCAAAGTCCAACTTGTGTTCCCTTAATCCATCTGATCAGGTGTGTGTTCCCTCAATGCGACCGATTATGCATATATTCCCAAAATCCCAGTCCCAGTGCTCCTCAGTCCATTTGATCAAGTGTGTGTTCCCTAAACCCAATAGATCCACCGTGTGTTCCCTTAAAATTAACACTAAAATGTGTTCTTTAATCCACTTGATCAAGTGTCTGTTCCCTAAATCCAACCAATATGTGCGTGTTCCCATAATTCAACTGATCCAGTGTCAGTGTCTCCTAAATCAAACTTATCAAGTATGTGTTCCATAAATTAACCTAATCAAGAGTGCGTTCCCTAAATCCAAACAATTGTGTGTACTTCTTAATCACGAATGATGAAGTTTTTGTTCCCTAAATCCGAACAATCATGTGTGTGCCCGCTAATTCCAAATGACAAAGTGTTTATACCTTAAATAAGTCTGACCAAAATGTGTATTTCCCAAGTACAACAATCAAACAATAAAGTGCATGTTCCCTAAATCAAACTGAGTTTGTGTTCCCTAGTTCCTTACCTAAAGGACACATTTTCTTTAAATTCATGTGATCAAGTGTGTGTCCCCTAAATCAGGCTGATCAGGTGTGTGTACCTTTAATCTAATTGATCATAATATGTGTTCCCTAAATCCAACTATTGAAATGTCTATTCCCTGAAACCCTTAATCTAATCAGTTTTCTTAAAAATTTAAGTACTTTTACAAGTGTGGGTTCCCTAAACTCAGGTGTCCATTAGTCATTTGTTTAGAAAAATCTGCCTGGTCATTGAATATCATTCCCTCAACCCTAATGACAGCTGTATATACAGTATGTTACTGCTGATCAAGAGTATGTTCCCCAAATCCAGTTTACTGTTAAGCATTTGTGCATAATCATCAGTAAAGCTGCATAATTTCTCTTCTATTCTTCAAACAGGTAGCCCAAATATACTATAATTGACATCTGATGTGACTCCAAAAGCCTTTTTGTAACTGAATCAGTTCATTTCTATTGGCCAACACAATTACACACACACACACACACACACACACACACACACACACACACACACAGTCAAACGCAGATAAGCTGACATTCCAAATGACTCGACAATGAATGTAAGCTGCTCACTATACACACACTGACACAATGGAGAGCCTATTGAGGAGAGATTTGTGCACTACAATGCATGAAACAACTGTGTGTGTGTGGGTGGGTGTGTGTGTGTGTGTGTGAGTGTGCATACTGTAAGCAAGAGCTGTGTTTGCACATTCGAGTCAACCTGGATGAACTGATCTACCTGTCATGAACGAAATATGTCAGCGTCAGATGTCATTGTCTCTCGACCTCTCAGTCCTCATATGAAAACAACAAAACAGGCTGCTTGTCAGTGTCAAATGGCTGTTAGATGATTCATATTGAAATTATTCATATGGTGGAGGAGGTATGCACCTATCCTGGGTTCAGGAACCTGCGGCTCCGGAGCAGCATGCGGGTCTTTAGCCTATTTCCACTGGCTCCGTGTGGCACTGACAAAAAATTAAATAGAAATGAAAAATGGCTCTTTTTTAAACATTTTAATTTTCACTCGTTGTAGGCCTAATATGGTTTTTACATTCTCCACTTGTAAAAATATATAGCCTACACATCAAATGAAAAAAGATGGAATATTTCCTCAACTAAAATGTGCAACATAACCTACAGTTCAGTGGCCTTTCCTCTAAATTTAGCAGGTGACTAACTGGGTCTGGATTTTTGGGAAAATAGAGAATTGGTTGCAGCTTCAGACATTTAAAAAAAATTTTTTTTTTTTTTTTTTTTTTGGCCAAAAATGTCTCTTTTGAGAGTAAATATTGCCCATCTAGACCAGAAAATATTCCATACTTCACAATAAATGTGATTTGTGACTCTATTTACTAATCTAAACAAAGATTGTAGCTGTAAGTGATGTATCACTTTGCTTAATTTTAGATAATCCTCAATCAAGTATCATTTTTAGGCAGGTAATTTTCAATTATTCTATTTTTATACCTATTTACAAACACCTATTTATTCAGCGCCCTTGCCTCTAAATTTTGCCAGTCTTGTGGTCTTGACTCTCCCTAGGCTATCTGTGGATGCCAAATCCAAAAACAGAAATGTCTCCTAGGAAAATAGAGAATTAGTTAGTTGCAGCCACAGGAAGATTTTTTTGGATAATAAATCCTGCAAATCCCTGGCCTATCTGATACTCTTGTATCTAGTATTGCTGTCGGCCCAGTACGGGACAAAATCACTGGACCGGATGTCAGAGAGGAAATAAAGTATAATCTGATCAATCATTCTAAACCTTCACATAAAACTTGCTGATGTGTCCTGAGTAACGCAGATGAGGATCTGAGTCACATGAACAGTAGCTACAATGTGAGTGAGGCCCATCATGTCAGCTGTGTGGAGTTATTTTAAGCTCAAGGAAGAAAAAAAAGCAAAATAGCCAAGTGCAATGCAGGCTTTTTGCAATTTATTTAGATTTCATTTTGAATGTTTGAATGTTGCAGACCAATCAAAAACTGCTGCTAAAAGTTCTCTGTTGAAAAAGAAGCAGCACTACTGCATAACTGTGTCATGTTGCGAGCTTTGTATTTCTTCCTTCATGGGAACAGAATATCTGTTCCACAGTTTGATACTGAGTGAAGCAAAGTGCATCTATACAAATGTGTTATTAACAGCTTAGTTGTTTAAGAGAGGAAAAGACGGTATCGGATAGGTATCAGTATCAACAGAAGCTTCCAGTATTGGTTGTTATTGGTAGGAGACTGGTTGTGTCTTCAGTGTCAGTCACACATTTTGTATTTTGTACATCTTTCATTGTAAGACCATGGTGAACGATATTATTGCATTTTTTCAACTAATGTTAGTTGTGCTTGAATCTTGTCAGCCAGTCTACCACTTTAGTCCAGACTGAAATATAACAACTATTATGGATGAAGTCCAATGACTTTCTTAATCCCCTGACTGGTCCTCTAGCGCCACCATGAGGTCGACATTTTTGTTTTTTATTAAAATATCTCCACTATCGGATGAATTTCGGTACGTTCGTGCGTTCCCCTCAGGATGACCTGTAATAACTTGACTTTTCATCTAGCGCCGTTTTTCAGGTCACCTATGACCTCTGTCAGATATCACATCATGGATCCAGTTTGATGACAGAGGGGATTAGTGGTCTGCAGGAGGCTTAAAGGACCATTAAATTTCACAGAGACACATTAAAGGCTCTACAATCATAATCAATAATGTTTAATGACATGGGGCATGGAGAGAGGACGGTTTACGCTGCTGTAGCTGATCACAGCCACTGTACAGTATTATACTGTACTGTCTGTAGTATTAAGTGTTGCAAGTGATGTGATGAGAGTGATGATCACTCACATGATTATCTGAGTGATTAAAATGTTGATCTGCTTTTATTTTCAGTCATGACGATGACAATGACAACAATGTATTTGCTGTATGTGCTGACTTACTGTTTATTTTCTATCTGCGTAGTGCTTCATCTTTACTCACTGCAGTGATTTTCTGGTTCATTTATTTTTCCTTCTAGAGCATCAACTCGCAATTATACCTTCTTAAACTGCATGCTATGTTGTGTTTTGTTCCCTGTCGTCTAAATCTCTCTGTCTCTTCCTTTTTCTCATACAGATATGGAGGAGAGAACGAGTGCAGGGTCATGGGCGAGTGGAAGTCGTTCTTCCAAGGTAAATATTAAGTATTATTACGATTACAATATATACTATTGCAGTGTTAATTATGTACTTTAATTGCTTCTAAATGTAATTACTTTGGAAATTTTAATATTCCAATTATTGCCATTACTGCTGTTAGACCTACCAGATATTATTACAAGTATAACTAATACACAAGGGCAGTGATTCCCAAAGTGTGGGCCGCAGCCCACTGGTGGGACGTGAAGGCCCTGCAGGTGGGCCATGAGAGGTCATGAAAAATAAAACATTTTTAAGTTTCAATTTTCATAGGTTAGAAATGAGCTTAAATATACATGATTAATTTTAAAAATGTAATTTAGAACTAATAAAACAAACCACAGTATTTAAATTATGTGCTATTCTTCATTTATTTGATTTATTTGACCTGTTACATTGACACCAGAATGTATCCAATTTATTATTATTGGTATGATTAGGTCCCCAGAGGATTTTCAGATTTCAAATTTGGTCATGGCATGCTAAAGTTTGGGAATGACTGCACTAGGGATATCCTGATATGTTACTGACATATTTAGACTTGTGAGGAGACTTTGGAGGAAAAAACTTTACATGTACCTGCTTCACATATGGATGCATTTACATATTTTCAATATCTGGTGAGAAAATTCAGCAGTTGGATTTCAATCCATCTCTAATACATCTTTGTTGCCTTTATGAGTCTTACAAGAGAACAGAAACCTGCCATCAAATTGAAAACAAGATTATTTTAGTGCATTTTTACCTGTAAGTGACAGTATAGAGTAGAGCAACCTGTTTTCATCCCAGGTCGTCAAATACGAACACGCTCCACCATATCTCATACTGATGCACAAGGTACCCTGTAGAGGTGCTGCCAAATGCCTTTTTATACATGTGGTTAACTTTGTGAAACGATCGCAGTTTGATTCAGTTTAGGCACCAAAACTACTTGGTTTATGTTACATACTCATTTGATGTAATGAATCAAGTCACATGATGTGCATAATGTTACGTAACTTAAAACATAAGGTAACTTTGACTTTTGGTTTCACACGGACACAAATCCCAGCCTTCCCTGGTAAAAGTCCTGTGTTTGTTTGAGCCTTCAATCCACCCACCACATGTATATGCAGACTTTCTCTCTCTTGACTCTCCTTCACCTGATGTGGATGCGTTTACAGTGAAGTTACTTGAATGCCTGCTGCGTCTCACACAGACTCTCAGGGGCACTTGTTCGTCTGCTTGAGACGCTGATGGTCGTGACAAAACATCGGTATTTGACGACCTGGGAGTGAGTACTGGCTCAGTAGAGAGCTGAAAGGAAATGTGGAGAAGAGAGAGGATGATGACAAGAGTCCCCGGCTGGATTTGAACCAGGGATGCTGCGGTTTATGTGGTTGTAGCTCCTAGACCATGCCCAGAGAAATTATATTTTTCATGGAGTGTTATCCCTTTTTATAATGCAGATCTATTCAGCCATTGATCTAAATGAACAGTTGTTTTTAATATTTTTAATGGAATAGTTTGGGGCACCCCCCCAAGCCTAAGGAGGGGATGCCAATTATGATCTGCAATTCCTGTGATCTGGCTGGGTACCTTTGTTGCATCTGTCTCTCCCTCATCTCCTGTCATGTATTCTGTAATAAACGCTTGAAATGCACCAATAATACTTAAAAAATTAACAGTTTGACATTTTGGAAAATATGCTAACTGGTTTTGTTGCTCAGAGTTAAATCGAAGATTGATACCATTCTCATTTTTAGCCTTTAGTTCCGTCCAAATGTAATAAAAGATGTGCCTAATGCCTATAATGTAAGAAGTCGTAACAAGACAAATATGAGGAAAATTACGTAAAAGACGCAACAGGAAGAAAACAACGTAACAATACATAAGATTAAAAGTACATAAAAGATGTAAAAGGATGAATATGATGTAAAAGGGAGTACAAGATAAACAGATGTAAAAGAAAAATGATGCAAGAAGACAACAATATGAAAACAATGTAACAAGATGTAACAGGAGGAAAATTATGTAGAAGATGTAACAAGACAAAGATGACAAAACAAGATGAAAAGGACATAGCAAGATGACAAAAGATGTAACAAAATAAAAATGATGTAACAAGACAAAAACAAGATAAAAGACGTAACAAGATGAAACAGATGTAAAATAAAAATGATGCAAGAAGACAACAACACAAAAAATGATGTAACAAGATCTAACAACACAAAAACGATGTATAAGATGAAAACTACATAGTAAAACAAAGACAACATAAAAGATGCAACAAAACGAAAACAATGTAAAAGATGTAACAAGACGAAGAAAACGTAACAAGACAAAAACAAGATAAAAGACATAGTAGAACATAATAGGACGTAACAGAACAAAAATTACAGGGATGATGTAAGAAGACAAACAATGTAAAAGATGTAACACAGCGAAACAGATGTGAAAAAAAAGATGCAAGAGGACAAGAATACGAAAAACAAGGTAACAAGAAGTAACGAGACAAAAGTTAAGATGAAAGAGAAGATGAAAACTACGTAGCAAGATGAAGATGACATAAAAGATGTAACAAAATAAACAACATAAAAGATGTAGCAAGACAAAAACTACATAATATACATAACAAGATGAAAACAACATAAAAGACAAAAACATGATAAAAGACATAACAGACAAAAATTATGTGAAAGATGTAAAAGCCATCTTGTCCATACTGCTGCCGTACTACTTGTTACTATCACTATGCACGTGCTACTGCTAATAACTGTTGCCTCCTCCTTATCTACTCCTGCTGCTGATAGTAATGACAACTGCTGTATATGTAATAATGAAATATACTTGTTGACCCCATATATTTGTCTGTTTCTCCAGAGTTATGCAGATGGGTCTCAGTACATGGCGTCACATGACAGCCTCTCACCTCCGTACACCAACTCCAGGCTAACAGGTACACCACAACCTGAGTGTGCGGTGTGTGTAAATGTTATTATTTTCAGCGCACCTCTTTCCTCGCATCAACTTTGCTGCTATGTTTGGTTTTGATCGGACGGTGTGTGTGTGTGTGTGTGTGTTGTGTGTGCAGAGAATTAGTGAAACACTATCGTACACTGGAGGAGACAGGTCATCTGGCATGCAATTTCTCTCTCCCTCTGCCTCTCTCTCTCTCTCTCTCTCGGCCCACTGTGTGGAAAACGCTCGGCAGTGTGTGCTCATTTACCCATGATGCTCTCTGCCTCTGGCTCTCTCCAATGTGGCGCCAGTTGTGAGCAAATGGCCACTGACACAGATAATCTGCCTCTCTCTCTCTCACTCACTACACACACACACACACACACACTCAGTCACACAGACATATAATCACTCAAACGCACACATGCAGATGTACTTACACACACACACACACACACTCTCTCTCTCTCACAGAGCTTAATTACCTTTGACTGGATGCATCAAATATGGAAGATGTCAGCTCTCTACCTGCTCTCTTTCTGTCTCTCTGTCTCATTTGTTAGTTTATAATGTGCTCACTCTTTCTCTTGGGAAACATTTCATCTTAAACATTTTATTTTGAAGCCACAAAGACTTAACGTGTGTGTGTTTGATGGAGTTTTAAGTTGCTCTGTGTTTTAAATGTGTATTTGTAAAGGAGATCCAAATACTGCCAACCACATGGGACTATACTTGTATCTACAATATACAGGCTGTCCACAAAGTCTCTTTACAATTTAAAAAAATTATTACAAAAGCAATTGATGAGATGTGTTAATCAGATTTGTTCTATGTACTCAGTGGTTATCAAAGTTTTTAATCACATTGCATTTGTGTATTTCAGTTACCCTGTTGATGAAATAGGTTCTGTTAAATAAACCCGAAAAAATGGCTACTCCTCAAGAAAAGGCACAATGTGTATCGTGGTTTATGGAAACAAAATCGGATACGCAGACTCAGCGAAACTACAGGATTAAGTATGGAAGACATCCACCGTCATTTCATGCAAAAGATCACTGATGCCATTGCCACCACTGATGAGGCTATGCTACAGCTAACATGGCAAGAAATCGAGTAACGTCTTGATGTGCTTCGTGCAACTAATGGTGCCCATATAGAGGTGTATTAAATGAGGCAAAAATATCATATCTACTTTTCATTTTGTAATCATTTCCACAGATCTGTCTATTCATTTGCTTTTGTAATAAATTTGTTAAATTGTAAAGAGACTTTATGGACACCAGTGGCGGCTGGTCAATAGAGGGCGCTAGGGCGCCGCCCCACCTCACCCCACATCCTAAAACTTCAGTGAAGAAGATTTAATTACTTTAAAATATATAGCTTGTATATTTCTTTAAATGAGCAACGACAATATTGTGTAGTTAGTGAGTAAAATGTAAAATCTGCACTTAAATGTACTGTTAAAAATGTTTTACGATGTCCAAAGTTACAGATAGGTCAGTGTTTCCGGCCTGGGGCGCAATTTTTTCGCCCATTTACTCTCGCTATAAGTTTACATGCGCAGTTTGATCCTCTCAATACAAGAGATAGGAGCTTGGTGGGGCACACAGAAGCTGCGCCCTCAGCATTCATTTGAATGGTGCTGGTTTACACATCGTCAACCTCTGGGTGGCAGCAGCGAGCACTTCGGCTAATCTATATCTGACAATTAATACAGCAAAGTGAGATAGTTGGAGGAGTTTAGCGCATTAGCGGCTAGAATGGAGTCATAAAATCCGTGAAGTCACCATAACCAACGTGTTTTTAGAGGAGAACATTAGAAGAGAAGCTGAAAGTTAAAGAACCTGAACAGCTGACATCATAAACCAACAACAATCAGAGGAAGATGATAAACTCTCTGTGGAGAACATCTCAGCCTCACGCTGGTACCAGGTGATCATCTTAGAGGTGAGCTGTGCTGGATGAAGTATTCATATCGTTTACTTCAGTAAAAACACTGATACCACACTGTGAAAATACTCCACTACAAGTAAAAGTCCTGCATTTAAAACTTTACTTGAGTAAAAGTATGTAAACATTATCAGCTGTTATCAGCTTGAAAAGTAAAAGTAGCCACTGTGCAGTAAAATGTTCCCTGTCAGTAACTAGTAACTGTACCTGTCAGGCAAATGTAGTGGAGTGAAAAAGTTAAGTAGAACTATAAAGTAATACAGGGCTTAAAGTATTCCGGCACCGTGCCGGATCTCCCGCGTTTGACTATGATTCAGAAAAAAAAAAGCACAAAAAACCCCACAAAAAAAACTTGCCAGGCCCCTCTCTCAAACTGCTACTGTCCAATCCTACGTTAGCAACCGTAACTATGGGTACACATAGTGGTTGAGATCTAGCAGCAGTTGATGCTGCGTTCAAGACAACTCGGGGAAAAAACAGGCTCTGAATTGTAGAATGAATTGAAAAATGAACACTTAAGTCGAATTAAGGTCAAATTATCATACATTCATCTTCGAATAAGCATAATTGCTCGCATATGTTTTCAGTGTTCAGCAAATAGTGATAATATGCCACACTTCGTTTTTCTCCGCTGAGTTAACCTGTAGCGTGCACGTTATCTCCGAGTGGTCTTGAACGCAGCATCCAAGCTGACGGTTGTTTCACCGAAATCAGATCAGAAAAATGGAGAGTGAGTTCATGAAGCCAAGGGAAGACGTCCTAATTGACAACGGCCTTAAAAACAAATGGTGCTGGGCATGGATAGAAGAAAGGGGTGGAGACGGCAAGCCTTTTGGGAGCTGGTGCCAGAAACTAAGAGAGCCAGGTACTTGTTTCTGTGTGTTGTGCTCGAAGAAGCTGGTGTATGCAACTAGCGGCAAAAAAGTTCTACGACGCCACGAAGGAGACCCCGGCCATAAAGCAGCAGTTCGCGCTCTCCAACATACAAGTCGTTTGCCGGGAGCACCAGCCACAGCTGACGTAGCGGCCCCGATGACTGATCGTATTTGTTAGGGATGTTCCTTGCGACTAATTTCCCTGTCGATTAAACGCAAAATTTAATTTAGACTAGTCGACTAGTCTAACACTAAGAAAACAATCAGAAAGCAGTTAAAATTGAGCAGAATTTATTCATTTATAATGTTAAACACTGTCCGAAGAAATACTGTGTATTAAGAGCCATTTGAAGCCGTTAATCAGTCAACAATCACCAAATCATACTTTAGATGCCGCTGAAATGCACGCTACTTTGCGCTGTGCAATACAAACCTTACACTTAACGTACAAAACATGACAACAACTCACTAAATGCGTCACTGTTTCAGACCGAAGAGGATCACAGTGTCTGCAGGTAAACGACCCAGAGATGACTTTAGCTGCCAGCCTGATACACAGTGTGGCTAACGTTAGCAGTGCTAGCAGCAGCAGCAGCAGCTCTGTTTACAGGTTTATGTTCGTGTCTGTGCTTAATGTGGGCACGTTTCTCCAGGTGAGTGAATATATATCAGCTTATCCTGTCACGGTCTACATTCAACAATATTTCCATTTTCTAGATTAAATCACTGCCAAACCGCGCTGGTTTTACGAACTGTCATCTGTCCAAGAGTATCTGTCCGACTTTTCTGATATAAACATCCGGGGTTGCCTAGGTGATTGAGGCGTACACGCTGGGTGAGAGAGGCTGCCGTCTGACAGTGCCACAGCCCCGACTAGTGGCGGGTGGCTGCATAAAATCTTAGAGGCAACAGATAACTGGCATCATGCATGAATGAAATATTGATAAATAGTTTAAACGACTAGTAATTCTGGTCCCGACTAGCGAGGGAGGGGACGTTTAATCGTATAGTCGACTAATCGCGCGCATCCCTAGTATTTGTGACTTGAAAATACGTGTGTGCTCGTTCATTGCGGAACATGATTTATCATTTACAATCGCACAACCGCTCGTAGATCTGTGTAAAAAAGTAGCGGTTGATAAAAATGCTTTGACGAAACTGTCCGTTTCCAATCAGCATGCCAGTTATATGAACACCCATGGCATAGCACCAGAGTTCAAGAAACGTATGTCTGATAAGCTCAAAGGATGTATGTTTTCTCTGAATGTTGATGAAGCAACCACCCAAAACATGGGGAAAAAAAATTGGATTTGTTTATTTTCTATTTTGTATTTCCTATAACCTAATTTGCCATTGTTTGTTTTGAACAAAAACGATGGAAATGTTGCAATTTAAAATTACAATATTATCTACAGTTCACTGTTGCTCTGTAACTGTTTATACATTTTTTGTATAAATTGCCCTTTACTTAATTAAATGGTTGCTAAATGAATAATTCAGATTAATTAGCCTGACTGAGTTTCACATGTCCTTATAACATTATTACCTTTACTTTCTAAAATTCACATTTAAACTGTAGGTCATCTTGTACCCTGCCAAGCACAATGCCAGAAAGCTCAGGATTTTTTTTTACTTTAAGCCCTGGTAATATAATATGGACGTAATTCGAAATTGGACTTTGGTAAAGTACTTGAGTAAATGTACTTAGTTACATTCCCCCACTGGAGATGATGTGTGATGTTGGTCTTTCACAAACTTTTAAATAGTTGATTTCTTTCATACTTACTGAGGTAATTTTTTCTTACTTTAGTCTTTCAGCATAAATTGTAAAATAAAATACGATTATTATAAAAGATTTGCACAAATTGAAGTACCTTAATTTACCTTAACTAAGCAAGTTCCATCAGGTTCTAAAACATGTTCATTTAGTTCTGCAAGTACAAATAAAGGCTCTTTTCGTATATTAAAATACACTGGTGCGATACCGTACAATGTTTGCCTGATTTTCGCTATAGCCCCCCCTGGAGAAAAATTCACCAGCCGCCACTGATGGACACCCTGTCTATGGTCAAAATTCTGTATATAGATACTTAAATGTAAGTGTTGGGACACCATAACTAGAGATGTCAGTTTGGTTCATTTTGCTTTAGATAACCTGACACCCATTAACTGATAACTAACTGGTTAATTTTTAAGAAAAAGTACTAGTTAGTTTTTAGGTGAGTACACAGACAACCTCCGGTGGACAGAGAGACTGGAAAACATCTCCCAGTTGACTTTGATGAAGTGACAGGTTGCTGTGATGTACCTTTTATTTATGAGAGCTGTCCAGCAGTCAGTGGTCAGAGCTAGCTTGTCTGCCGTGGCTAACTTTAGCTCATCCTTCATTTCCTCAATGTGTTATTCACTGCGTTTAGTCAATAGTTCTTGATGGCGTAATTTACCACACTTAATGTTATGGCATCACGCCAGCACGTGACACATTTTCGCCCCTGTTAGCATTGACGTGGCTGCGAGCCATCTCTCAACATGGCAGCCAAGTGCTTGTTCTTAATGTGGTACAGCATAGTGCTACTACTACTAAACTCAAGAGTAGCATCAGACAATTTACATTTACCTTTGTTGCCTTTCTGGTGGAAATGTTCCCAACCTGAGCTCCATTTTTTTTTTTTTTTTTACTTTGGACTGTTAGCTATTAAAGCTGTTAGCGGAATGTGCGTTTATGCAAATTAACTTATAGACGATATGCACAGCCTAACTGATCAAAAATATTCTCAGTGGATAAACATTTAACTGTTATACCTAACAGGGATGCACCCAAATAGTTACTCAGGGAAAACAAATAATTCAGTGGAGAACAGATATTTCTTCTATCTGAATATGCTTGTTGTTATTCGGGAAAAGATCATTTCCAAAATATAACGCAGTAAAGTTAAGAGTATAATATTCTAGCACTGTTAACTGTGGTAAGATTAATAAATCAAGATACATTGGTATTAAGTTAGAAAATAAAACATTTGCCAGGTTTAACTTGACTTCTGGTATAAACTGTGTCCACTTCCGGCCTTCTAAACAAATACATATACATATACAAATACAGACAATTTTGTTGGTCGAACAGATACAGATAGTGACGTCTGTGTGCACCTCTAATCCCTCACCATGACAGCTATATGTCATTTCATATCTATAGGCATTAATGTGCTGCTCTTGTGCGTTCACCCACAAGAACATAGGTTGAGCAGTGCAGGCCGGACATGCTCTTCCATATGAAAATGGAAAAAAAAAAAATCTTTGGCTTCACTCTTCCTTAAACTGTCGCTGCAAAGTTGGAAACACACTATTGTCTAAAATATAATTTCGTGCTGTAAAAGATTCCCCTTCACTGGAACTAAGGTATCTAGACCAAACAATGACCAAATGTTTTTGACCTTATCCCCAAAACTTCAATTTTAGGAAGAAAAAGCAACCTTGTATCAGGTGGATGTCTATGGCTAATTTATTTTCCTTAATTCATCTCTGTGTTTTTTGTTTTTTGCTCACGGATTATAATTTGCCACAAACCATAACCCCCACAAACTGCCACAAACCACTTACAGACAGTACAAGTTTTGATTTCTGCAAACACAAGTGTTAAGATCAAATCTATGTGCACAAATTAGATTCTGTTCTGAAAGTCTGAGAGTATACAGTTCTTACTTAAATTAGCTGAAACAAAACTAACCAAGAATGTCATCCAATAGATATAAAGACATTTTTGCACCATTATAATTGAGCTAATTCTTGTGATTGTCAGGTTAGTTGTAAAGTCACGCTAAGTAAAATGAGAAAAAAATAAAGAAATATAAAAGAAAAGAAAAGAAGTGTAAAACTTGAGAGTTTTGTGTTCGTTGCCAGAATGATCCATTGTGTGTGCGATGTGTTGTGACAGTGTTGTGATTATGGTATGTAGCTGCAGAGGCAGAGAGAGAAGACACGATGTGGAGTCAGAAATGGAAATATTGTATTCTTCATCTGGCACACGGGAGCCGCAATTTACTTTGATAATGATAACGCTAAGAGACAGAGACAGCCAGGGATATGGAACACACACACACACACACACACACACACCCCAGAGTTCCACCATTGCCAACAACAGAGTTGTAGGAAACATCCTCTTCGCTTTCTACCTGTGACTGCTCTGATCTGAGTAAATCAGATTGTCTTCTATGTCTGTTGGCTTTTTGTGTGTCCTGATGGGAAATGTAGTGTTTCAGCATCAAAACTAAAACCACTGAGCTTTCATTAATATCAGTGATAGGCTTTTACCCATTTCTAAGCTTCAGAGAGCCACCTGACCTTACTTTTTCCTACAAATGTTGGAACACAAATGGGGAAGGAGAGAACAGTCATTATGTTTTGCCTTGGTGCACAGACTTGACTTTTTCCAATGTTGACAGCCTGGAGCTATGGTGAGCTGTGTCTGGAGCTGTGGCCAGACAAAAGTTATACACCTTATCTAGTTGGTTGAGATAGGTGGTAGATTCTTATATAGGGGGTTCCTAAATAGATAACTGAGCGTTACTTTATGCTGTAAGGGCTCTGAGTGATTGCTATGTGTTAGCCATGGTACTTGGTGGTTGATACAGTCCTGGCATCACTTGGTGATTGTTAGTGCTGCCTAGATAATTTTGAATGTGTTGTTAGGGTTGCTTTGTAGTTCCTAGGGTGGTTGATAGACTCTTTTGCTTGTTTTTAGGTGCTTGTAATCTATATATCTGTATATGAATGCAGAATCTGGTGGTAAAGGACAAGATTTTGGTATCAAGAGTGTTTCCATTTGTGGTCCAATGAGTACTGACCAATCACGTTTAAGCAGGCTTTGGTTGAATGCAGGTAGACAGTCCGTGTGGATATGTTTATAGATATTAGCCTCCAACTCCATTTTTGCATCTTGAGTTGCTAATCGGAAAGTAAACAACGGCCAGTGCACAAAAGAGGAGGTCTTGCTTCGGATGTCCATTACCCAGATATGTGCTGGCTACAGCGTGAGCCCAGAAACATTGGCTGTTGACCCCAGAGGCTCAATTATTGTCAGATGGGTTCCGAGACTGGGTTATTTGCTACAGTGGTCCCATTTTGGATAGTCTCATTTACTGCTGTTGATGTTTCCTATTAAAAAGTTTAGGGAAGAGGATATGCATTGTTCTTTGTAAGTTTACCCAACAAACCTTTTGCCAAACCAATGAGTTGTGTTAAAAGGCTGCAGCTTCTCAAGACCAAAGTCAAGCTCCCATGTGTTGTTTCCCAACAGTTGAAATAGGGTCACTGTGATGGTTTGCTCCACCAGTATTGAGGGGATACTGTCTGCAGTGGAAAATGAAGTAGAAGTGGAAAAACAGCATATGTAGTGTGGATGTAAAGTGGTTGGACGTCTGGTCAGAATGGCTGTGTAATTGAGGCAAGCAAATTATTGATATAGTTTTTATTTTGATTAATGAGAGGGTTGGGGCTACGGTTAGGGTTAGAAATTTGCAAGAAAGCATAAAAACTATATCTTTGGTTATTGCATCCCATGATGAAAAGATTATTTTAGGGACAAAAAAACATCTTATCCAGCTTCTTTTACATTTAGCTCAGGGTGGTTAGCATCACAAAAGTGCACAAATCTCTCTCAGAATGAAAAGCTAATGTACCAGCATTATAATGCAATAGTCCTAGAATTTGACTTTGATGAAGTTGTTGCCAAGGAAACTAAAAAAAGAAGATAGGGACATAACATCACTATAGAACTTTCTATGCTGCAGACTTTAGTTGATTATTTTAGAGGGATTTCTCCATCAAAGGTCATATAACATAGGTACATTGGGTTTTAGTGTGCTTCTACCACAGGCTTCAATAGAGCTGCCATCAAAGTCTGGCATCAAGTAGAACATAGAATGTTCTATAGTGATGTAATGTCACTTCCTTCTTATTTAGTTTGCTTGCAAGATGCAACTGAGCATGTGTACTAAATGGGTTATTAACCCTATTGCACAGTGTAATTACTTAACAAAGAATCAAACTAGTTAAAAGCATGGGGATCATGGTATGTATGTATATTGTGTTGTCTACAAGTGGCTGTACAGCTGCTGTCAGGATATGATGTTCATCACAATTTCAGTTTTCAGTTGTTTTACAAACACTTTACTCACATGTTGAGAATTTATTGCATAGTTTTCACAGTAACGTGAGCTGAACATCAAATTTAAGCCATGTCTCCATAGTGACTACTAGAAAACTACTAGTAACTCAGTGTCTTTCCACCAGTACCAGAGTCTAATTTAAATTTCAGGGACATTATTTCCCCCTCCTAAAAGTCCTTTCTCAGGGTGGTACTTTCCAATGGCCCTTTTCCACACACAGGGCTGGCCTGGCTCGACTCGGTTTGATTCGACCCATCAGCCCAGTACGGCATGGGTTTGCATTTACATTACAACAGGGCTACCCGCTTGAGGGTGTGTCCTTTAACTGAAGATGAGCTTGAGTGGAGGCTCGAGTTGAATGGCTGATAAACCGTTCATATATGTCTTTGTGATAAACACACTGTTTCCTTAAATTCTTCACAATAAAAGTCCGATATGAAAAGTGCGACTATGAAATAGAAAAATAATGCAGATACCTGACACAGGAGAGAAACTAAATTTCAATACATAAAGATTCTGTTAGAAGCTACAGAAGTACTGAGAGCTGAACATAAAGAGAAAAGGAGGCTCCTCACAGGTAGGACGCGGCCGGTGAGACGTCACCACAGCCCGTTTGGAGAGTGCGGCTTGGCACGGCACACCACACTGAAAGTGATAATGGAAATGCAATTCTGTACAGTTTGGCTCAGCGCGGCCAAAAGCGCTGGTGGAAAAGGCCCATAAAAGTACATTAACTTTGGGGGTGGAGTTTGTGGCACTGAACATTTCTGACTGGTTGAGTACGTGCACCATTTTATTCCACCCACTTGTTTTTTTTTTTTTTTTTAATCTTTGTCTTTTGTTTCTTCTGCTTCAGAAGAAAGCATACAACAGATGGACTGACAGCAAAGTCCAGGCCTTGTTGTTTTATATGGTGTCATTGTTGTTTTATTGTATATAAAAGTATATAAATAGCTCTTATTTTTCATACAGCATGGACTAATTTGCCCAATCTTCGCAGGTCTTTAGACTGCAGTGGAAACTCAGACAACAACCCACTGAAGAAACTTTTCAGTTCCTTGAAAAGTAGTTCTTGGGACTAAAAGGTCCAGGTCCTTTGGGTGGAAACGCGTTTTTTGAAAGAAACACCTGAGTGGGAGCGTCAGTCTCGCCTTCGTTTTGCTCAGTGAAGCAGTTCCAAACACGAGGAACTTCATTTGTCTTCCACCCATAATCATTTGCATTTTGTGTGAATGACTGCAATTAGTTCAGATTATTCTCAGGTTTGAGACTTGGGATTCTCACCTGAAATGAACTCCAACGAGAAGAAGAAAGAAACACTGCAGAGTTTAATGAACCCGACCTGAACATGTTGAGTGTGAACGCAGCCTCTCCCTCTCACTCTCTCCCCCTCTCTAACCTTGTCTGTCTTTCTTAACCCCCCCTCCATCAGATTAGAGTGATGTTATGCTCTAGATAATCAGCGAAGGGATTAGTGTCATCTCAGCGACCCCACTAGATTAATCTGCCCACACACACACACACACACACAGAAAAACCACAGCGATCCAGCAATCAGATGTGTGTGTGTTTTATGTGTAAATGTGGACTTTCACTTACATATATATTTATATAACTGTAGGTACAGTTGTGTGTTGTGTGGATGTTTCTGTCTGATGCATGAATGTGTGTTTTTGTGTGTATCTTCATGTGCACGTGTGTGTTTTAATGATTATTGGGTCTGTGTGTGGATTTGTGAAACCAGCTTCTGTGTGTGCATTTGTGGGTTTGTGGTGGTGTATGTGTGTGTGTGTTCCTGTGCAAGCTGGCAGGTTACTGTGTCAGTACCTTGGTGTGTGATCTAAGTTTCTGTATGTATGTGTTTTAATGTGGTTAAATTAAGGCGTGTGTGTGCGTTCTTTGTGTGAATGAGCTTATGTGCACTTGGACTCGTGTGTGTTTCAGTGTGTGTTTTCACCTGAGTGTGTGATGCTGTCTTTTATGTACGTACACATATGTTTACATGTGTGTATTATTGTTTTGTTTGTATGTTTCATGTGTGTGTGTGTTTGTGCATTGCTTTGTCTTTGTGTGTGTGTTTTGTAATTGAGTGCATGCACACTTGTGTGAACCCTGTGTGAATGTTTCAACATTTCAGCTTTGTATCAGAGTGTGTGATGCTGGCTTTCATGTCTACGTGTGTGTTCTTTCACTCATGTGTGTTTTTGTTTGTGTGTACATGTGGCGGTATTGTATCATACCCTTTATGTGTGTATATGTGGTTATATACGTGTGTGTGTGTATCTACCTATGTGTAGCTGCTTGGCAGAGCAGGTGCACCACCCTGCACCCCCCCGCCCGCCCCTGTAACTGTCACCTACATAGTAAATGAGAGGCTCAGTGGTTTCAGCCTGTAAGCACATTCTGTTCTGTTATAAATAAACGATCTGATGTGGCTTCAGTCTGATTATGATGCACAGCAGCTTCTTTCCACCAGCTTCTTCTACTGCTTTCACTCTGTATTAAAAAAAAAAAACTTAATTTGTCCAAGATAAGGAGACAGAACACAGATGATGTTTCCCCAAAAATTGCTCTGTGGCTGTCTTGTCACAGTTTTTTTTTTTTTTTTTTTGGCTAGCAGCCTCTGGGACTGCTCAGTTTATAGCTTTGAAAAAGGATCTTCTAATTTGTATTATCGCCAACACCAGGTCAGAAGATTCCACTCTGTGTCTCTATGGATTCAGTATATGTTAAACCAAGCCTAACAATAAGACTAGAAGCCAGGGGAAACTGTTAGCTTAGCTCGATCAAAGATGAAACCAAGCTAAAGGTCTGCAGCCATGCTCACACCTGTGTAAGGCTGTGCTGAGACACAGTGATGCTTTGGGCTAAATGCTAACGTCAGCATGCAAAAATGCTTACTATGACAGTATTAATAATGTAGATGTTTAGCAGAATGTTCACCAGCTTAGTTTAGTGAGTTAGCACACTGAAATAGAGGTGCTGACTTGGTCATATTACTTAGACTCGAGTCAGACTTGAGTTACAAATTCGATGACTTAGGACTCAAACTGACAAAATCGAAAAAGACTTGCAGCTTTAACAGCAATGACTTGTCACATCACTTGGTCTTGAGCCTTTCATCTTGAAAATGCTTGATGTCTTCCCCCAAGCCCAAAGATTAAAAAGCCAGTCCCTCAAAAAATGTGCCACAAATCAAGTAGTTTCCCTTCATTTCCTGAATCAGTTAGTGTTAATACATTTCATTCTCAGCTAGTCGACATTTAATTTTCACTTTGTTTGAACCAATGCAAAATTACACCAAAGATGTTGTTTGCATGCAAAAATCTATGCAGTGGTGAACAAAAAATTAATTGTAGTATGCAAAACACCTAACAACTTTCAACTTTGTTTGACATTTGAAGTTACAAAAAGAACGCTATGTCACTGTCGACTTCCAAAACTGAACTTATCTGTCGCCAGTTGTTGTGGCAGGCATGTTTGCTGCTGTGTAGCGGCAACAATATGTCATAAAGATGAGGGTAGCTGCGGACTTGTTTAATGAGCCTGGACTTAAAACTTTCCATCATTGTTGTTGCTGGTGACGTATCTCCTGCCCCTATCGGTCATGTGTATTGCGTCTTGCGGATGTGTAGCGTTAATTTCTGAGGATGTGTACAACCGGCACTCCAAATGGTCACAGGATACATGAGGCAGACATCATGCATACGCAAACGCATAGTTAAAAGCAAGTATATCTCCACCGTTAGGCCCATCCTTAGCGTTAGCCAACAATCCATCCTGTGTTTTGTTGACAGTCGTGTTAAGACAGAGCTTAAACCTGGTAACTCCATTAAGTGGACACACAGTAGGTGATTTGTTCATTTTTACAGTGGGGATTGGCCCAGTGGCAGCATCTGAGTGATGAGAAGTAACCTGGTTCGTTTCATCCACCTGCTACCAGCGAACTGACTCATGAACAGCTCAGAACAGGACTTTTGATGCTTTGTGCTGTCACTGCCCCCAGTGGTTGTTGGTCAACAAATAGCTCTATCAGTAAGCTGAAATGTCTCATTTTTACATTTACATTTCTACACCTGCTTAATAGAAAGACAGAAGAGGTAAATCAGCTTTGGAGTGTTACTGGAATTGGACTGTATTAACACAGTGTAATCTATTATGAAGAGGCAGGCATTAAACAGAACTTTACAGTATAAAGAGGTGGTATAAACCTGATGATCTTGGCTCCCTCCTCCTCCTCCTCGTCCTCCTCCTGCTCCTCTTGTTGTTTTTGTTGAAATGTAGTGAGTCAGCCGTCTGTCTCACCTCTGTGTGACCTTATTAATGAGTGTTGAGCCACGAGGCTGGACCCCCTCTGAGGAGGTCACATCTGGACACTTTATATAGAAATACATATCTGTCTCTCTCTCTCTCTTTCTGCCTTTTCTTCTGTCTGTCTCACCCTCTGAATTTTGTTCCATCTTTGTCTCATTTGATCTATTTTCTTGCTTTTTTCTGTCTTCTCTAGTTACTCTTGATATGCATTTGATTTATCATATTTTCCTCTCTACTCTCTATGTCTTTCTGTTCATCGCTTCTTCCTCTCTCCCCCTTGTCCTTTTCTCCTTTTCCCGTCCTCTATCTGTTTTATTTTTTAATTTCCTCCTTGCCGTCTCCGTATCACCCTCTCCTCTTCTCACCCCATCTCTCCTCCATGGAGACCGGGCCCTCCTGTCTCCCTCTCCACCCCAGGAGTCTCTCACCTCAGCTGGGTGTGGTGCCAAGGTCGTCCCCCTGTCTCTCCCTGCTGGGTCTGGGTCTCTGTGCTTAGAATGTTTAAACATAGTGGAGAGGAGAGGAGGGGAGGGAACAAAATAAAAGATTAGAGGAGGGAGCAAGAGGAGGAGATTGGAGGAAATGTGGTGACACAAATAATCAACTTTTATAAATGTCAAAAACTTAAAAAAGCTCATAGGGTTGTAACTAGCTATTGTTTTTGTCATCAGAGACATCCAAGAGTCCAAAGACGAAAGAAATTCACTTAATGACAAAAATCCCTCACATCTGAGGAGCTGGTAATAAAGAATGTTTCATTTTTTTTGTTTGAGAAATGACTTAAATAATCAATCTGTTATAGAAAGTTTCTGAGGAATTCATCTGATCCACAACACTGTGGATCACTTTAATAAATTCAGATGTGTTTTCTGCTGTCTTTACTATATTTGAATTGCTTGAACAGGGATAAGGGTTACATATACAGCTACATGTGACCACATGACCCAAGTTCAAGTAAGTCAAATATCCAATTTTAGCGGGAGATGCCATCGCTGTGGTTAGCAAAATGACCAAAATGCATTCCCCTTGTTAACCTGCCACTCCCCATCTCCATCTCATAGTAGCAGAGAGAGTGCAGGCAGAGGGTTTGTTAAATTTAATATGATAGGTCAGTCATCTTGACTCACTGATCCTTTATCTGATTGAAGTTTGGGCAAGTTCTATGGCTCTATGGCTCCGACCACGGCTCTGAAATACCTATCTATTTATGCCGCCTTTGCGAACAAAAATGGATACGTCCAGTTCGAACGATGTATTGTCCACATACTTCCATGCATCGTTTATGTTTGCATAGATGTTAAAGAATATATCCACTAGAGGGAGCCACTCGGAGTAAAATGTTACCCCAAAGAAAAAGAATAAGAGTCAAAAGTTTCTTTCTGACAACAACAAACATGACGATGTTGGAGGAGGTTGCAATAATGTACAGGCAGTGGTGGTCTGTGTGGCCATCGTGGCTTCGTTGTGATATGTGGTCGTGTCTCACTTGAACTAGCAGGCTACACTGCTACACTTGTCCCATAGCTACCAGCGGTGCTACTCTATTTCATTCGCATCAATAAACTCTCAAAAAAGCAACACAAACATGGATAATATGAACACAGAGTGCGGACAGAAGGCTCCATCTGTATCCATATGCATATCGAACGTTGAGCAAAAACAAGCCTTAACTGTGCTGTGTATAAATAAATCCATGGTGCTGTCCGTGGTGCTGAAGTAGCAGACGGATTTGTAGTTACGACTTTTCTTGCCACCCGTCAGTTTCGTCTTGGATCTATAATATTATCTAAACTATAAATACTTAATTCTATACTATACCGTAACATATATACTCATCAGAGAAGTGTCACATTCATGATCAGAGTGACAAGTAGCAAGGGCGAGGGAGACACACTGCTGCATGTATTCCAATAATATTACTGTAATATTTCTGTGATCATTCAGTAGCATCTGCGCCGCTAAAAATACAACCCCAGACCACATCACCTCTGTGACACAATATTTTAGGGGAGACGTGAGTACTGATATAGTTTTTACTATAAGGTTAGGGCCATCCCCCTGTCAAACATTAGTTAAAATCGCCAGCTGCACACAGTGACACCTGAGCCAGCTCTACTAACTGAATGAAGACCATAAAATGCAACTGAAAGTTTTAAAGTGGCCATATTATGCTCATTTTCAAGCCCATGCTTTAATTTTGGGGTTTCTACTAGAATAGGTTTACATGCTTTCATTTTCAAAAAACATATTATTTTTCTCATGCTGGCCATAGCTGCTGTATTCAACCTCTGTCTGAAATGTGCCATTTCAGCTCCTGCCCCATACAAGCCCATTCCAAATTCCATTCCAAACTAGCTGCGCAGTATGCCAATGAATTACAACAAACGAGGCATTTCAGGCAGTTCAGGAGGAGTGTTGGTTTTGTAACTGCAGACCTTTTACATGCACGATAGCTAGATAACATGGTAGAAGAAAAGGAAAACGCCTGCATAATATAAATTTTGAGTTAAAGTCCTTGTAAAGGAAAAAGGAAGTTCTAAACTTTTAAACACATTGTACATGTTAGAACATAGTTCTAGCTGCTATGTAGTACTGAATTGTGGAGTTAGACCGTTAAATATGTTGTTCACAATTTCTGTGTTCAGGATTTTTTGGTCCGCCAACAATATGTAAGCCCCACAAACCAAAACACGAACAATACCACCTCCTCCTCCCCTCGCCCTCCCAGTTACAGTAACCTACCTTCAGTGACTCTCAGTTCAAATCAGCCCAACAGTTCACTTCAGCTCACTTCAGATCCAACAACCCAACACAGAAGAAAAAAAAATACCATCCTGTCACCGTCCTTTGGCTCTGGTGGCTTAAACATGTCTGGACATGTCCAATAGAGCTTCTAGATGAAGCGTCCACATTCCAGGTCGTTTTCAGGTCATAGTGGTGTTTGACGCTGAGACAGCGGAGTGGACACCCAGTGTTTCAGAGCAGAGAATTGCTCAGTTTTTTCAAGATTTGTAGACCTAATTTTATATACTTAGCGATTTCTTTTAATCATTCAAATTTAGCTGGGTGGAAACATGTTTCTGTGGTGTGACAAACTCAGAACACACATTTATTGTTGCCTTATTTTTGCTTTATGATATATTTTGATATATCTCATAACAGTATGCTGTTTTTAAATAAGAATTCATCATGGTTTTACAATTTCAAAAACACTGAATAAAGAGACAAAAACACATCAGGGCAGCAATAAATAAAATCAGGTCAGTAGGTGCAGTAACTTAAAATAAATAAGAATGAAAAGCATTAAATTAATGAGATATTTTTTTCTCTTAATATCCCTCATTTCCTGCTCCACCCTCGGCGGTTTTGTTCCTATTGTCTCCGCTGATTGAAACTGAACAGCCACCGTCTCATTCTCAGAGTATTTTGAATGGATGTCATGCATTGATTAGTGCTGCATTGACTTCAGTGCATTAACACGGACGCACAATGTAAGCCACTGCGGAGTATTTAGTATATTATTGTTTTGAAGGGGCTGTGTATCACATGTAAATTGTCTGTGTAATTAGATCTGACATAGTAATAATAGGTCTCGTCAAGGCGAGAGGGCGGAGGGTGGAAATGTAGAACGTACACTCTGAAAGCAGCGGTTCATCGGGGAGCACTTCAGGGTTCCTGATCGGGGAGGGGGGAGATGTCGTGGAGTATTTTGTGACGTTTTTAGGTTTCTTGAGGAACTGTCAGAGTTAATTATCACTTTTTGAAAAGGCTAATAAAGGAAATAGTGAAGCTGAGGTACAGCTATACTGTAGATCCCCAATTCTAGAGGCAGGTGGTGTTAGTGGGGTTCAAGCCCACATATTGAGGTTTTGGTATTTAACCAAATTTTATGCCAAGGTCCACCTCATCCATTAAGAAAAAGACTATCAGAGCCATGTTTGTTCTTGTACTTGTTACTTTTCAAAGGTCAGGGTGGGGGTCAGAGTTGGGCAAAAATTGGTTAGAATAATTGTTGATGAAGCAGACAGAAAATTCTTTAAAGGAAAACCTCAAATACTACATATAGATTGTTCAACAAGTAGTTTGATCAGATTTGTAACCTCAGTTCCCACAATCAGGTGGTTAGGGTTGAGGATATTAACATGTATTGAGGAAGAACTGTGGCACAACATCCTAAAACAAATATGCTCCCAATGACAAGGCTACGCTAATGCTAGGCTAAGCATGTTTAATGTTTATCTTGTTCGTCATCTTAGTTTAGTTTGTAGACTTGATCAAATTTTGCTGTTCGGAGAGCGCAGACCTTGTCCAAGTCCTTGTCCAATCTGTAAGCACAGTCAATATCATTGTTTGTTCTCGTGGCATGTTAGGTTGGAATAGATTTCCTTTAATACCTCTGTTGGAGTTTATTGTACATTTACATGATGTGAGTGAGACTATAATTAGTTTCATGATGTGTGTCTTTACGTTTCCATAGCCACACCTTAGACTGAGAAAAAAAAGTGTGGCAATGTTATAACTGTACTGGTTCTACCATTGAACCACTGCTCCCGGCTGCTCCATAAAAAAATTGCTTTCTCTGTAAAGTTTGAGCAGCTACATTTTTTGGCTACCCCAGAAGATTTCTGGTACCCATGAATGTTGATTGTGACATGGAGTAGGGCTGAATGATTTTGAAAAAATATCTAATTGTGATTATTTTGACTGAAACTGCAATTGCGATATGATTTGAGATATTAGAGATAATGAGAATTTTTATGTCATTATTCTTATTTTGACTGAAGAACGTGTTAAAATGACTATGGTGTGTGGAATCTGTACCAAATGAAGACATCTCTGCCTCACGACTTCATTCATTTTGACACACATTTTGCCTTCAACAAATATTGCACCTCCTGCAATTTGAAAAATGCAAAAGGCCATCTTGCAATTTTGATAAAAATTTTGATAAATTGTGCACCAAAACACATAACCTCCTTGTCAGAGGTAATTAGCACAAACACAATGTAAAGCTCAGGCTGAGAGAAATGTCCTAAATCTTTTAGGTATTTGACCCTAAACCAAGGTATTGGACAAATTTGTCTTTTATCTGGTGGCACGACCAAAGTTAGTGGGATTCATCCTCTGGGAACCACAAATATTTGTACCAAAATTGCCATAATCTGTGTTGCAATATATTTTACAAGATAACTGAAAAACTTTACCCTCTGGTGGTATTAGCGGAAAAGTCAAGGAGTCAACCATCGTCCTCTCAGACCATGAATGTCTGTACAAAATTTCTTAGTATTCCATCCATCGTTGAGATATTTCAGTCTGCGGTACACTGCTAGCAAAATGTTAAAAATACAACAAAAATGTGAACATGCAAAACAATAGTCTCAGTTTCCCAGACAAATCTGTTGAATATGCCTTGGAAATAAAAATTTCAAAGCCACAAAAAAAAAAAAAAAAAAAAAAAAAAAAAACATTCAGTCCTGGCCGTCTCTGTCATTGTTCATCATCCTAAATCCAACAAAATATGCTGTTTGCATTGCCAGAATGACACATATAAGCGTTTTTTTGATCTTATGCTCCTGTTGGCAGGACATCATTTGTCTGCGCCTTCCAAAACCATTGCAAATCACTGTTAAAATATAAATCTGTTATGACTTAAAATAGCTACTCAGTTAAGGTTGGAGGTTGGGTTAATGGTCATGGTTAAAATAAACCAACACTGACTGCTGGACAGTCAAAAAATATATCCCATGATACCTCATGACCCTTCCATCCAACCTGTGGACTTTGTGGCTCTATAATAATGTCACGCTGTTTCCTCCTTTGCTCCCAAGAGTCATAATTCCTACAGCCTCTGAAGGTCTTTTTTACATGGCTTTTGTGAACACTGATTGGTTGATTACGGTCTGTTTGTATGGTCTGTATTCTATGAATAACAGACCGTTGCTATGGATTCAGTTCTGATAATAGATTGTGGAGGATTTAGCAGAAGCAATAAAATCATTTTTTAAATCAGTAAGATCATTTTTAAATCAATATTTTATGTTGAATTATTGATTTTTTCAAGTCTATCTATCTATCTATCTATCTATCTATCTATCTATCTATCTATCTATATCTATCTCTGTTTTTCTCGTCTGTCTGTCTATCTGTCCATCTGTCTGTCTTTTCCGTCTTCTGTCATCCATCCAGATGAGGCCTCTGGAGACCAAGCTCGGGTCATTCATGTTACACTGTGTGTGTGTGTGTGTGCGTGTGTTTGTGTGTTTTCCTGCCTCCATGTGTGTGTCCTTTATCTTTCTATCTCTGTATGTCTCTGCTGCTATGTGTGTGTACAACTTGTGTGTGTGTGTGTGTGTGTGTGTGTGTGTGTGGTGTGTGTGTGTGTGTTGTGTGTGTGTGTGTTGGTGTGTGACAGACTGTGAAATGGTGCGTAGTAGCACCTGGGCCCTTCAGTGTTGATTGATCGGCTTGGTCATGTGGAAGAGTCCCATCTGGCCAGCCACGCTACGCTGTGTGTGTGTGTTTGTATGTGTGCGTGTGTGTTTTGTGGCAGAGAGAGAGTGCTTGTTTGTGTGTAAGAGGTGAGAGAGAGAGATAGAGATGTGCAGCATGAAACAGTATGTTTATTGTGAGAGTGAGGGAGGAAGAGGGAGAGCTCTTCAGTTCTAACTGCGGCTCCCAGAGGCCAGAGATGAACTGTATTTTATCATCTGAGAGAGGGAGAGACAAGAGCTACATTCACGTTTAAACATTAAAGGAAAAATCCCCCTGTTTTTCAGAACCAGAGATCTTGTTTTCGTAAGTAATGTGTTGGTTTAGGATTGTTTCCTCATGGTTTTGGGCTTCAGACTTGCAGGCATACAGTGTTATTTTAGATAATAGTGTGCTACCAACTGTGGCAACAGTTAGAAGAAGGTCCTTTCCTGTTTCAACTTGATAACGCCCCTGTGAACAAAGCCAGGTCCATAAAGAAACAGGTTCCCCAGTTTTGTGTGACTGGCACAGAGCCCCGACCATCAACCCCATCCAACACCGAGAATTCAGAAACACAAAGAGTGGCTGAAAAAACTGCTATACGGAGTGTGCGAACAGCAGAGAACAAATTTGAGGAAGAAATTAGGTTACTGTTAAGTGACGTAAATCCAGGAAAATGGGTTAGACGTACAGTAAGGGGCTGCACTCAACAAGGTATCTTCATCAGTATGTAATCTACTGCTTTTGTCTAAATGAAGAAGGCAGCACCCCGTGTGGATCTTAATTACATCTTGTGTGCTACAGTGGTACATATGTTGCCATCTTGAGTTTGTCAAAAGCAGGAGATTCAAGTTTAACCAATCACAGGGCAGAGTTCGCCCCCTGACTTTTGATGGACAGACTGACAGATTTATTTATTTTGCTGCAGCAAGTTACACTATATATATAAAAATGAAAATATAAATAAAATTAGTATTTTATGTGTTTATTTAATAATATTATACATAGATAAATACATGAGTGGATAAGTAATAATAATAAGTATATTCATTAATTAATATATGAATTAATGGATAAATAATTATACAAATGTGTAATTATTCTTTTATATATTATTATAATTAAATACATAATTGTCAGATTTATTTATTTATTTATTTATTTATTTATTTTTTTATCTATTTATCTATTTATCTATCTTTTCATATGTATACAGAACCAGTGAAAACTCTGGACACAGCTTCTTATTCAATGTTTTTCTTTATTTTTATTAGTAGATTATGAGATATGGAATTATGTGGAATTGATAAATGTGAATATGAGGCAAAAATTAAAAAAAAGACTCTCACTCTCTCTTGATTTAATAACAATTTAGCATATATATATGCACAAATACATTTTAAAAATGTGTATTTATTTACACAATTATAATTTATTTATTTATTTATGCATTTTAATATATAATTATATATCTATTAAGCATTAAATTATATAATTATTTATTTATAAATTTATTGATGCATTTAATTATTAGCAAGTGATTATATTTTTTATGCATTTATGCATTTATTTTAGACCCTTATAATTTTGACTGCACTAATTAAAAAATATTTGTTAACACTTGGTTAAATTACTATATGTGATGTCAAAGGGATCATGATGAACCCATCAACAATTATCACCTGCTCTGTAGGTCTGCAGAACCTTTTAGCCTATTTTAGTTGATTGTTACGGTTTGGCAGCACATTCACAGTTTTGGTTCAGTCTTGTTGACTGTTTTCATCAAACAACCTGTGCAAACACTACCTGCTCAGCACCAAACGGCAGACAGACAAAGTTATATTAATTTTAATTATATTTATTTAGTTATATTTATCTCAGGAGTTGGTGGAGACCAAAACAAAGCTATAAGAAGAGTAAATAATGGATTTACATTCATCAGGTGGACCTAAATATGACCTCAAATGAATTATAATAATGTTTACAGAGATTTTTTTTTTTTAATTTTTGCAAACACAACCACCATAACAACTCATGTGCTCTAAAAATGTATTAATGCAATTAATTGCATGTGTGCGCCTTCACCGACAGTCTCCATCAACTGCCCTTCATCTTTCCTGAGAAGCACCAACATCATCATTTATGCCAGACCACAAATACTAGAGCTTCTGTAAAAGTCACATGATCTCATATACAATTATTCAGACTGATGTCACATTGCCACAAATAAGATATGTATCAGGTTTAGAACCAAGTCATAAAACAGCGTCAGTCAGACATGATTTCATACTGAGCCTCTTCGTTTAAAAGAAACAGTTTGAGTGCAACATAGCAGGCAGAAATCTCAGCTTAAACATGGAAAAGAGCGAAATAAAAAGTGACAAAGAGAAAAACAGATGCAAGAGGGAGAAAGACAGCGAGATAGACGGAAAGAGAAAGACAGAAAGAGAGACAGTGTGTGTTTTCTGAAACGAAGCCAACTGATAATTAATGCCTCTGACATCATGGTGCTCTAATTAAGCCTGGCATTCATTAAGCCAAGTGAGGGGGGTGTTCGTTAGTGGCTTTTTTGGAGGGGGGATTTGTTAAGTCTTCATTGTTACTCTTTTTAGACAATAGAGTGAGAGAGATGGAAGGAACAACAAAAAGCGTGAGGTGAGGAGAGACACGGACAGTGTCGCAGGACTTTCAGGTGATGTAACATCCTCTGGCATCCGTATCGGAGGTCCTCAGCTTGTGGGCAACAGTAGGCTAGCTGTGATCAGCTGATTGGCAGTCCAGATTCTAAATTTTTCCATCTCAACAGAACTGCCAAGAGGAGGTTAATTTCTTACTAGAAAATGATCATTTAATCAATGACCCATCTGAATGGTTTTCTCTTCAGGTGTTAGGTAGATAATCAAGAGATAATGGAATCAACCAACTGTGTTATTACAAACACATCTGATTAGCTGAACTGCAATTTTTACATTACTAGCTGTTAAACAAGAATTGCATCACTAACCAGGTAGCTAGCTTGTTAGCTAACATTACAGTTTAGCTCAAGTTTGTGAAGCTGATTCTTCTAGTTTGCATACAACACAAACACAGAGTAGATGCCAGTAAGTAATCAGTAATTAATTCTGATAAAGCTTCAGGACCAGGCTAAGGAAGCTAGGGCTATAAAACAAGGGATGAGTCCATAAATCCTGGACTAAAAGATACAATAAGGACTAAAGGGGTCTGGGCTAAATGAGCCAGAGCTACAAGCTACTCCAGTGCAAAATAATTAGGGTAACACTGGCAGGACAAAGCAGCTAGGACCAAATTATTTTAGCTAAAAAAAATAGGACTGGCTGGAAGGAGCTCAGACTACAGGTACAACAACTAAATGATTTATAACTGAAGAACCAAAACTAAAAGACTAAAAAAGTCCCAGTAGAAAGAAGCTAGTAATAACACAGACTGTAATTTAGGTCAAGGACTAACTGAGCAAGACTAGATCTAAAGAGATAACAGGACAAAATACAGCTAAAGGAGTTTAAACAAAAGGAGTTAAAAAGGAGCGAGACTCAAAGACAGCTAAAGCTAAAGACTTGAAGGACCAAGGATGAACTTTTCTGGCTGTAGGAGCTACTTTTTAAGAACTAGAGGTAAAAAGGCTGGTGATAAGATAATCGTTAAAGGTCAGTCCCCAAAGGAGCAAGAACTAAAGGACTAGATCAAAAAGAGACAATGCTATAAGACTAAGAATGCTTTCACAGCTGAAAGTCCGAGCCAAGGTTCATGTATTTGTTTCATTGTACACTTTGTTAGTTCTGTTTGTGTTTTTCCTTTTTCTGGTTTTGAAAATTGGTTTGAAAGTCTGAACCATCCAAAAAGAATATTTATGCATTAGAAAGAACTGAACGAGGGTTAAGTTTGATCTGGACTGACACCACGTCATTCGGTCGGACCGAGGATCGGTTGTTTTGTCTGGACCGTGGTCCCGGGAAGTTTTCACTCCAGTAAGTCTGGACCAAACTAGATGTGAAAGTACCCAAAGACTGTATGAACCTGAAGCCCAAACAAAATGAACTAAGGTTAAAAGGTGGCAGAATGACTAAAGCGAAAAAGACTGAAGAAGCTGGATCCCAAAGAGTATCTAGCTAGCTAGCTTCGAGTCGTGGAGTAAAGATATCTCTAGAAACAAATAGACACATTGGAGAAAGGATGAAACATATAGGGCTAACAGTTGAAGAACAGGGACTTGGTGAAGTTTTTGAACATTCAAAAAGTCCACAAAGTTGGTCCTAGATTGCACTTTGTGACACATCCTCCGATGGCTGATATTTAGATCTCTCACAATCAAAGACAGCCTGCATCGAAAGTCAGGATATAATTGAGAAAAAAAGAAACTGATTGGGAGAATTTTAAGAGGTAGAGAAAGTAGAGAGAATAAAAAGTAAAGGCAAACAGACAAAAAAAAAAAGAATGAGACAAAGAGAATAAGAAAGAAAGAGGAAGAAAGGGGGAATAGAATTAGCACTAATGAAAGGAAGTGTAAAGTTATACTGTTGTGAAATGATGGAAAAGAAAAAAAGGTTAGTAAACAGCAGTGATAAAGCGAGGAAGAGAGAAAGTGAAAGAGGTGTGAAATGAAAAGTAAAGTTTGGGATCCCTATCCATTTTTTTGATCGGAGGATTTTCTGATAGCTAATTAGGCATGGAGGGCCAGCCATCGACAGCTGCATTCATCATCATAAAACGTAATAATTAATGACATTCCAACAAAGAAAAATATGCAAATGAGCTCTCCTCATTAGCATTTTCATATTCAGCTCCCATAATGCTTTTGCTGACAAGGTTGTAATTAATGAAAATTCATGTCTCTTAGCCGAGGTCTAGATTGGATCGCATTCATTCGCAATCCCCCAAACGAGAAGTGAAAAAAAAAAAAAAAAAAAAAAACACGACGGGGATCACTGCCAAGTTTTTAGGGAGACGAGAGGGAGGGGGTGAGAGATGTAGAGAGAGAGAGAGAAGAGTTAGAGAGAGAGAGGGGAAAGAGAGAGGGAAATGGAGATGGAGGAAGGCAGATGGCGAGAGATGAAAGGAAGACAGGCAGCGAGAGAGAGAGACAGATAAACAGAGAGGAGAAGAGAGAGTTAAGGAGGAATAAAAAGAGAGACCAGTATTGATGGAGACAGTGACAGAAAAATATTCAGTGTGACAGGAAAATAGAGACAGGTAAAGAAAGAAAGGACGTGAGAAAATTTATGAATGGAGATAGACAGATGAAAAGAAAGAGGTGGTGAATAGGAAAACTTTGGAGTGGGCAGGCTGATACCAAAAGTTTTGTTGCTGTGATACTTGGAGTATTTATTTTCGCAGGGGAAGGACTAATCCTGACTTTCTACCTGCTAAATACTTGTTAAATCACTATAAACTGAGCATCTGTGGGCTTTTTGCCCCCTGGTTTCGCTTGTCAGGCTGCACACACTCTGTCCTATCTAATTGGAGGAGGTTGTAGGGACTGTATGCAGCCTGAGAGCTGAAGTAATGTATTTCAGACCTTCTCAGTATCTTTTTACTTTTTCATATTAACTTTGTTCTAGCATTTAATGCTTAAAGGGTCTGAAGAAGCTGAATCTAAAAGACTAGATCTGACAGAGCTATAACTTAAGGAGGAGAAAAAAACTGAGCTAAAGGAGAAGACCTAATGGAAAAAGAATGGAACTGCAAGGGTCAAACAGTTGAAGAACGGGGATGAACAGGACTAAGACTATTAAAGTCATATCTGACATCACTGTACAGTGTATGATTTTGGGCTGTAGTAGACAGAACTTGACAGTAATGAGAGAAACTTGGGGAAGTTTTTGGTCATCAATCCAAAACGCTGGTCCTAGATTGCACTGTGGAACACGTCTCTTGCGAACAAAGACCGCTGTATCGAAGGCCGGTTGTGTCTAGAAAAAACACCAGACCTCGTGAGAGTGATCATTTTAACCCAAACCATCATTTTTTCCTAACCTTAACCAATAATTGAGAAAAAAAAAGAAATGATAGGGAGAATGAAAAGATCGTAAGAGGTAGAGACGAGGGGGACGAGGAGGAGACTAAATTGACATTTGGTCTGATGACTTTATAAAGGGGCAGATTAGAAAAACTTAGGAATGTCCTGTCAGTTATCTTCCAATATGATAAAAGATAGAGGAATTGAATTGAATTAAAAACACACCAATGTCTGTCAAATTGATCAACTGCAAGCACAGGGAGCTCATGAAGGCGCTGACGACTTGACGTGTAATGAAGATTTCTTTAGTGCGATTGCATAATTACAGTCCAAAATCAAAACTAACTGGATAAAATGTAATAAAAACGTCAACCTGATTCTGACTTTTAGGTGTAAAAATCTCAGATTTCTTGAGTAATTTGGACAGGTATGTGGTCATTACAGCAGCAAATAGCTGAGCAATCATACTTTAGTTGGTAGAATTAAGAATGGGGGCATCAGTTTCCTGCACAGCTAGCTAGCTACCTAGCTAAACTAGTGAAAAATCCAAATGTTGTAAGTCGTCGGACAGAAATAGCTCAGCTTGTTTCACTGATCAGAGTGAAAAATGTTTGGTAACTGCTCAAGAAATCATGCAGCTTCTGTGTCAACTGAAAATGACATTGTCGGGATGGATATGTCTGTCACGGCTAAATGCTGAGGGCAGAAGAAAACAAAATAACTGCCCCTCCCAACAAGAAATGAGCTAGCATGCACAAAATGTCTAAAACTAAATGGCTATTCAGTGTCATTATTAGGCTAATTAGGCTAGCTTGCAGTCTTTGGAGGAATGAGTTTGCTCTTGTGTTAATGACTTTCCATCATTACTTCAGACCAACCTCTAAAACCTTTATGTTGCTTTAGTGAATTAGTGAGTTCTTCTTGTGTAGTTTTACTTGCTCCGTCTTCCTGGTTGACGGGAGGTCTGAAAGCAGTGGCTGGCAGTGTTACACTGATGCTACAGGAATTATACCAAGAAGAAGAAGACTGTCTTTAATTCACAAAATTGTTACAGTGTAAAGTCGTGTGAAAGTCAGTAAATCTATTTGACTTGAATACGGTGAAGGTGTGTGTATGTGTGTGTGAGAAAGAGTGAGAGTGTGTGCCAGAGAGAGATAGTCCTTTGGGGACTGCTGCTGTACACCTGTGAAAACGTAGAGTCAGATCCTCTCTAAGAGCTTATCGCTCAGTGTGTGTGTGTGTGTGTGTCTGTGTGTGTGTGCGGTGTGCGATTCTTGCTGATGATAGTGACAGATAGCAGTATCTGTGGTTTGGCACCTGAACACAGCTAATAGTGATATTTTGCTCCTCACTCTGCAGCAGCTTGTAATTGTCTTCAGCTTCTGTAATAACAATATTCAACAACGTGACGTCAGTTCAATCTGCAGCGCTGCTCCTGTAAACATGTGCTTGTTGTGTCCATCGCTGTGCTGCTGGCCAGGTTTGACGCTCGATCGGATGCGTTTAGTGTCCTCAGCTCTCAATTATAATTGCATTCACTGTATATCAGTTAAGGCACTTTGACTTTTTTGTCGAGGTTTCCAGTTAAGAATTTTCTGTTAAAAGTGATGTGTTCTAAAATAAGAACATTTCCAAACAAAAGATTGTGCAGCTGGATGAAATATTGTTGTTTTCACTGTTAAAATATTAGACATGTGTATCTTGTTCTTGTTATGTACGGAGAACCCCACACGTAGCAATTACTGAAAAATGAAACTAGTTATATTTACCCTACATGTGCTTAAGTTACTTTTTTGAGTAAAATTTTGAATTGTTGAAATAGTTTTTATGTATCATACTTTTTAAAATACATTTTGAGAGAAAAATCAATGCTCTTATGTGGACATGTTTGTACATACCATAAAAGACAACAAATGATCAAGCATCCCATCATTATCTTCTAATTAGTCTTCAGGTGTCATTTTATGTTAATTTAACAAAAAAAAAAAAAACAGATTTCTATAATAATTCTTTGAACAGTTCCACTATTGATATTATTGACTGATACTGTGTGGGTTTTTTCTTTAATATTATTATTGTCTTAAATTAAAATTTGTAATGCAATTCGTCTTGGTTTTTAGGGCACTTTATCATTATCGTTTCATCCCTGGCCAGGCATAAGATAAGTTTTTCTTTTATTTTGTTTCACGTAACAATAATTAAGTCAAAATGTTGATAATAAAGCTGAAATTCTAACTTTATGCTTGACTTCATCCTCAACATTTCGAATTTGTTTTAAAAATGCAAATAAATAAATAAATATTCCAGCTCTGATTTTTTCTTATGACTGGCACTAATACTGAAAGTTCCACTTTATTCTGGTCATTAAAAAACAAAGAAACAAAAAGCTTCCACTTTATTTTTCCCCTCATGCCTGGCCCAAATTTAGGTGAAAAACTTTTTAGGTGATTAACTGTAACATGTTAGACTAACTTTTGACACCAAATCATAAGTACGTGAAACAACAAGCAAAGTAATAGTATTTTTATTAAGTTACTGTAGTTTTACTTGTGTACAGTTTTTGGTAACTCTGCTCACCTCTGGCACATCTTCTACCAATCAAATGAGGTATTCTGTGAGTTAAGAATAACGCTAAATAACACTAAATCTACTTTTCTGAATTATGTACATGTACATATTATATACAGACATTTTATTTTACAAACAACTGACAGACACAGCTGTTTATATTGTCCATTTCAACAAGAATCCACCAATTTGAATGCATTTTTTAATTTGTGAGGGAGGATGCTTGAGTTAAAGTTGCACATTAAATCTCATCTATTATCTTGAAATGGGATCTATATGAAATAAATGTTTGATATATAAAAACAGCAGCAGTATAGAGTCATGTTAAAATCATAGAGATCTCCGGTTCAGTAGATAACAAAGGGAGAAAAAGAGAGAGAGAGCACATTAATCCATAGGAAGAATAAAACTCTACAGATTAGATGCTTTTGCTCAGGTTAAAGTAGGATAATCTCTGTAAAGTGCTGTTTGTATGTCAGCTTTGACCTCCTGATGTTGTCTGTTTAAAGTTGAGTAAATAGTCAAAAATACATCTAATACACTTCCAACGCTAATGATGTGCACAGTGATAATCCCTGTTATTTCATGATGTTTTGATGGTAACTAAGTATCTTATCTTAATTGCTCTTCATCGCTAATGTGAATTTATGATTTTGTGACCTGGAGCCCACTATGTTCAATTTATGAAATAATCACAAGCTAAATGTTTTTGTAAAATATGTTATTAGTTCTTTAGACTATTTAAATGCAAAGGGCTCGTCATTTTAGAGCAGATGTTCTCCAACCAAAAGAGATCTAAAAGAGAAAGTTCTTCCTGGGACCCAAACTTACAAAATACATCATTATTTGCTGTAACATCCACATGTATAAACTACTGATAAAGAACATAACAAACCATAACTGTAAAATGTAAAAATGTAATTATGGGTCTTTTAATTTTAATTGGATTCAGGAGGTGTTGACCTTGTATTGGCAGTGTGATGCAGTAACGTTAACAGGGCAAATGGGAGTGGATGAAAAGGATTTTTCATACTAAACTATTGTAGTGACAGACCACATTTCCCATCATTCCTGGAGTATTTAGTTAACTGTTTATGTTTCAAAACACAAATGTTACTTTTTGTTAGTGTTACAAAGCTTTTAATTTGAAGCAGATACAGGAAGTGCTGAGCAGTCACTTTGACAAGGGAAAATGGGAACAGATCAAAAGGACTTCCTCTACCAAAATACTGTAGTGACAGACCACATTTCCCATCATTCCCAGGCTGAGTTTGTTATGTTAGGTGTTTTATGTTCCACAATGCAAATGTTACTTTTTGTTAGTGTTAACAGGGCTTTTAATTTGAAACAGATATAGGAAATGTTGAGCTTGTATTAACACTGTAATGCAGTAACTTTAATACTGCAAATAGGAGCAGATCATTAGGACTTTTTATACTAAAATACTGTAGTGTTGGCCCACATTTCCCATCATACCTGGGCTGAGTAGTTTAAGTTAGCCGTTTCATGTTCCAAAATGCGAATGCTTCTTTTTTTTAAGGTTACAAGGCTTTTAATTTGAAACAGATACAGGAAGTGTTTAGCTTGTATTAACAATGTGATGCAGTAACTTTAACAGGGCAAATAAGAGCGATCAAAAGCACTTTTTGTACTAAAATACTGTAGTAACCGCCCACATTTCCCATCATTCCTGGAGTATTTTAAGTTAACAGTTTATGTTTCAAAACACAAATGTTACTTTTTGTTAATGTTGCAGGGCTTTTAATTTGAAGCAGATACTGGAAGTGTTTAGCTTGTATTAGCATTATAATGCAGTCACTTTGACGGGGGAAAAGGGAGCAGACCAAAAGGACTTCCCCTACTAAAATACTGTACTGACAGACCACATTTCCCATCATGCCTGGGCTGAGTAGTTTAAGTGTCCTGGTTTATGTTCCAAAATGTAAGTGTTACCTTTTGTTTTGTGTTGCACCATGTTATGTTCAGAGCGTGATGGTTTATGTTGGTAGTCTGATTGTCATTTTGTGCTGGTTTATAGTTTTAACCATTAGTGACGTGGATGTTACATTTCTTGACCCCAGCTGCATTTAATTCTGCCAAATGGCGACCCAGTGAAAACAGGCCTGCGACCCTAAGTTAGGAAAACGCTGCCTGCGTGTGTTGTATTTTTGTCCTGAAAACACACGTGTATAAATGACGGTGTAAGAACGTCTTCATGCAGGTGTGTTTGAGCTGATGAATCATGTTAAAAACAAACATCTGAACATAGTTTCTGTCGAAAAACATGCAGACTATCGAACATGAAGCCACACAAAGCAGGCGGAGGAGTCGACTCTGCAACGATGCTGGAATACTGATATGTTCTCTGTGTGTGTGTGTTTGTGTGTGTGCGTGTGTGTGTGAAGTGTTGGCACGAGATAGCAGTTGCCCCCTGGGCTTTGCCAACGTGGCACTGCCCCCTCTGCAGCAGCATGGCACAGTCTCTGTCTTTGTTGTGAAACTGGCTCTGTGTGTGAGTGTGTGTTATTTGGTGTGTGTGCGCCTGTGCGTGTGTGTGTACCCTGGAAAGAGAGGTATCCAAAAAGAACTAACAGAAGAATATAAAAAAAGTGAAAATGTTGAAACAAACCAGTCGTTTGTTCAAACGAACTCAACATTTGGATGCTGGAAAGTGAAAACACGATGTGTCCTGTTTTATTTGTGTGTGTGTGTGTGTCTATGTGTGTGTATGTGTGCGCGCTGCATTGGTTTTGTTGATTTTGGCTGATCTTGGATGTTTTTTTTATTTTTTTTAAATACATGTATTGAATGAGGGTTTGGGTCACTTGTTTTGGGACGTTGAATTTTTACTCCCTCACACATTGAATAGTAAGAGCCGGGTGAGGTTAAGGTGAACGTGGCGTTTACATTAGTATCTCTCCCTCCTAATCCCTTTCTCCTTCTCTCCTCCATCTTTATTGATCTTTATATCATTTGCTCGCCTTCTTTTTTCATTTTTCTCCCTCCCTCCATTTTTCCCCTCCTGCCGGCGCCATTCCTTTGTTTACTCTCTTCTCTTCGTCCCTTCTTTCTTTAGTCCTTCAGTCCGTTCTCCATGTTTTTCTCTTCCAACCTCCCTCCTTCCCTTCGTTTCTTTTTCCAGCCCTCCTTTTTCTGTTGCACCCTGCACTGTTTCTTTGTCTGCTGTCTCTTTTTCTGTCTTTCCTTCATTCCTCCTTCCACCCTTTTACCCCTTTTCTTCCCTCCTTTTTATACATCCCTCATTCTCTTTTTTATTTTCTCTCATTCCTCTCCATCTTTATTTACATTCTTCTCTCTTCTTTTTTTTCTTTTCTTTTCTTTTCTTTTCTTTTCTTGTTTTTCTCTCCTTTCCTTTCCTCTTCTTTTCTATTCTTTCCTTTTTCTTATTTTATTTCTCTCTTCTCTTCTCTTCTCTTCTCTTCTCTTCTCTTCTCTTCTCTCTCTTCTCTTCTCTTCTCCTTGTGCCTGTGAGGGCAGTGTTATTTGTTCTCCATATTGCTGTAGTGTCTTTGACAATGACTCCCTACCCCCTTGAGGGGGCCTGCTCTGTAACTGACCTTTGACCTGTAACCTCTGACATCAGTGCTTACAGAGACATATTTAATAAGAATTATTAAACTGATATTACTACACTGCCATAAACTATAAGGCAGCGTCTGTAAATTGTTGTCCACTCAAGGAATATGAAAACTCCTTAATGTTTTCAATGAGAAACAGACATGTTGTGACATTATGTTGTATCTGTGTCTCTCTCTTAACACATGACTCAAGTATTCCCATTACTGTCAGATCCTTCATGTTGAGAAAACCAGACCTCCATGACCTCAGAGTCAATAATGAAATCTTTAATAGTGTTACTTCAGAACTACGTATAAATACTTTATATGTGAATGTTGAGTTTCTTACCACTGTGATTATTCCGTGTCTCACAGTTACTTCATTATATCAAACTCTATCTCTATCTCTTTGTGTGTGTGTGTGTGTAGAGGTGCCCTCTTTGTGGTTTTGTCTAAACTGAACGTGTCTGTTTTGTCTGAACAGATGTTTCCTGTGGCAAGCTTTTAGGTAACAGCCTCACCAGCAGTGTGTGTGTGTGTGTGTGTGTGTGTGTGTGTGTGTGTGTGTGTGTGTGTGTGTGTGTGTGTGTGTATGTGTGTGTTTATGTGTGTGTTTGCAGACAAGCACTAGTTGTGTTAAAAAAAAAAAAAAAATTCTAGAAAATTAGGACAAATCATGTCCTACCAAAAGAAATAATAATAATTAAATGACTAATGATAATGAAAATGTTGGCCCTTAAAGCTGTGTCTCAACTCCGTTGTATTTTCCATCTGATGGAGTTAACGTCTACATTTAATAAAAAATGTGATCACTTGGAGGTTGTCCCATTACAAGGTTTAATTGCCAAGAGTTTGATCTTATAAAATATATTTTCCCAGCGTAACTGAAAAGTAAAAATCAAAAGCCCCTCAAAATATGGCTTTGTCCCAATTCTTGAAAAATGAGCATACATGTATGTTGTGCTGCAGGTGTCATTCTTGAGCATATTTCTGTTTCTGTGAAGACATTTTGTCTGATTTTCTGTTTAAACTGCTGTGTTTGAAATTCAGTGGCAGGTTCTGTTCTGTGATTGGCTGGAACCCACGGGGCTTCATACAGCATCCATGTCATATGAGAGAGATGGTAGAGATGAAAAGATTCCCATGTTAACAACTTGCAAGAGTTCAGGTCATAAAGACAATGTTGAGTTTGTCATGTGAGGATTATAACACTGTGCACTGACTATATATCAGTTAAATCTGGGTTTAATTACACTGAGCATCCGTCTTTGGCTGGTATGATACATCCATATTTGCTTTGTTTTCAGTTATTTCCATATGAAGAAGTGCCAAATTGGATATATAGGAGCCTTTAGAAAAATCAGAGATTCCTGCTCCTAACTGTGACTTGAAGTTGACATGAACACTATTTATAAGTCAGAAACTCTGATTCTGATATGGCTAGACAAGGTATTATCCCAATTCTGTGATTCCTGTAGCCTCCACAGAGGGAAGCTGAACCTCACAAACTGAGTAAGTCTGCAAATAGTTCTGTCTTTTTTCTCACTTTTCTATTTACAGAAAAAAAAATAGAACAACAGTAAACAGTGTTTGGTGTTGAGTTACATTTTACAAATAGTCTGAAACTAAATTTATGTATTTAGACTTTTACACAGCTTTTGGACACTGTAATTGTGAATACAATGAAATTATGTACAAAAAACTGAACCACAGCATCACTTTCCGTTAAAAAAAACACCTTTTCTTACTTTTTCTTTTCTCAAAATTAGGACTCAGCTAAGTAGGTGCTCAGCTTTAATGCTGCGAATACCCAGCCCGGTCTCACTCCCAGTGCACCAGTGCCCCTATGCTTATAACTATTATGCTGTCAATAACACTCTAGCATCATTTCCTGAGGTGCCCTGCCATTGAAGTTGGGTGATGTCATATAAAAAATGAGAAATCCTGTTAATGGAGGTGTGGTGGATGGATGGGTCAAACAAACACAGGACTTTCATTCAGGAGAGTGGGGGTTTGTAGCTTGTGTGAAACCAAGAGTCAACTTTGACTTCTGTTTAAGTTGCGTAACGTGCAGAAGTTAGGTTACCCATATTATTTATGTTAAGTTATGTTACATACGTGAAAACCAAGTAACACACTTATTTTGACCTAAAGCATGATATTTCTCTAAACCTAACCAAGCACTTTTATTCTGAAAGTCTTGACAGTGGAGCCCTGCATGCGGGGTACCTACAGCATCATAGTTAGAAGCATAGAGCCAAGCTGTGATATTTGATGAGCTGGGAGTGAGAACGTGTTGGGATGTCAGTGTTTTCAGTAATATTCTGGGGAATCCTGACTTTTTTTACTTTTAATGCTGACTCTGAAGATAAATAGCTTAGAATGTGACAGTTTTAGACTGACATTTAATTAAAAAAAAAAAAAACTTTAATTAATGGGTTAAATAAAGATATTTTCTTATATAACTGTGAGACAGCATGTAGACAATCATGAAGAGATAGACATTTAACTGTCTTTTTTGTGGCTAGTTAAAACTTTGTGAGTAGCTTGTGCGTAGGGATGGGCAGATCAATACTTTGGTACTCACAAGCTAGCCTACTTATTAGTATGATTACTAAAAGAAAAAAAAAGATACAAAAAGTTGGTGGCTGCATCACTTCCAAATGTTTTGTAATAAATTTGTTATCAATAGCCAGTATACGTAATTTGATTTTCTGATCTTTTTTTCCCTTAAAAATGAAAAATTTACAGAAAAATTATATACCATTAAAAAAATGATCAGCATTAATATTGGTATCAATAAATTATAATAAAATGTAATAGTATCAAATCAAATTAAAAAAGTTTGTTGTTGCCCCTCCCAGCTGTGGCCCTGGACTGTTTTTTTTTTTCTACAGCAAACTGAGAAGCTTTACAAAATGAAAAAGTTCTCTGAAGTTAAAAAGGACAAATACGAGAAATAAAGGAACAACACACACATTTATTCATCATAAAATCCACTCAACCGTTCACTGTTTTGCAGATTATTAGTTAAAAAGAACACAGAGATAAATGCAGATTAAAAAAAACACACCGTAATTGTCATGCACTCCATCCTCCCTCTTTTCTTTTTCCTTTTTCTCTCTTTTCTCATTCTTTAGCTTTCCCTCGTTCTCTCTCAGCCTCTCCCGGTTTACTTTAGTGTCCCTCTGTCTCTCTAACTCTCTCTCTCTCTCTGTACCATATGGTGTACCATGGTACATTTAGCTTGTCAGTGATAATGGATGGCCATGGAAGCCCAGTTTTGCTTTAAGCGCTAGCTTGCTGCTCGCTGTCTCAGTGTGTGTGTGCATGTGTGTGTGTGTGTTGGATGATGGCTGCTGATGCTTTCGGCTGTGGGATGAGGGATCATGAAGCAAATTCAGCCCTAACACGCACCCGACTCACACTCTCTCACACACACACGCTCACACACAGTGAGCCACGTTCATCGAGTCCATGCCACGGTCACTTCCGGGCAGTTTCGCTCCTGCGATCTGATTGGTCGATTACGGAGGCTGATTGTGAATGTGATTTTACATTATACTACAATCTCCATCATCCAGACTGACTTCAGCTTCAGCTCTTGCATTTTTCTTTTGACTAACAATGATTTTTAGCATCTCAAGACTGAGATGATCAGCTGATCACATATGTAACCTCTTCTGCTCTGCTAATTTTGTAAAGATGAGTTTTTTAAAATGGTTGAAAAAAGCTATTTTTTTTTGTCAAACTTCTACTTCTTTGAGTGAGCATGTATATTTTAACACTGTCTTTGTTTGAACCAACCAATCACAATAAGTTGATTGGTTGGTCCGATGTATGAAGCAACAGTAATAGATGCATCTATGCCATTTTTTGGCAAAAAATACCTTGTTTCTGCTGAGAGATCACAGAGGAGTGTCAATTTACCAAGTGTGACTCAACAGTTTGCAAAATTACTTCAAGTTGTTTTTAGTCATTCTGTGTAATTTAGTTTTTTTTTTTTTTAAACAGTACATTTATATTTTATAGCTTTAAAGTGGCTCTAATCAATGTTACTATAATAATAATAATAACAACAATAATAAAAATATTGATATAGAACTTTTCAAGCATAAGTACATTGTACTTCCCATATTATAGAGAAAAATTAAAATCAAAGACCCATATAAGCCCCTCAACCCCCGGCCCCCATCCCATACGGCATAAAAAAAACATTTTAGAGCACATAATCAAGTGGCACTGTGCAAATGCAGAATAAATGAAATAAGCTAACATATACACAAGTAAAATATAAATATCTCAAAAAATGACAAATGTATGTAAATGCATCTAAAAACACTAAAATAATGATAGTAAGCCAGGCCCAATTAAAACATGTTAAGACAAAGTTAAGTACAGAACACAATGATGGAAAAACACAATAATAACACATTAGTATAGTTTCAAATGACAGTGTGAAAACAATGTGACAATGTGAAAGGGGTCACTTGCAGTAATGAACTCGTGGAGAATTATCACCTAAATTTGCTGCTCCCTTCAACTTTATGGAGTTTTATCGAGACTTTTAACCTCTGGAGCTGAAAAATGAAGCGAAACATGGAAGTGCCACAAACTACATTGTCTCAGCTGGCTCCAAAAGTGAGTTATTCCCTATAGACATCCATACTAAAATGCCAACTTTACAGCTGAAATAAAGATGTTTATAGTCTGGTACAACTGACAACTGTACAGGGGGTGATTGTTTTTATATATACTATATCCCACCCGTTTAGATTATATTAAGGATCAAAGTTACGCATAATCAAGGATGGCTGCTTTGGGTGACAGGTGGGTGCCATCACAGATGGCTAGCTGCTCGATAGTTGCTTCATCCAGCCCGCCTCAGCTCCACCCACGCTCCAATCTTTGACTATTTTTGGATTAGCCAGCAGTTAGCCGGAGTCAGACACTTCCAAGATGGCGACCGCCGGAGCCGCCACACTTCTGAGCTTCACGATGGCTCTTCAGAAACTTACAGGTGACGTCATGGAGACTACATCCATGTTTTATACAGTCTAATTTTTATTCAGCTCATTGTTTACATGTCCGGCTTTCAAACTTTGCTGGTTATCTCTCAACAGTCTCGTTTTCAGGCTCGGCAGGCAGCTGTTTCCAGTGGTAAAAACTCACTGTGCACTACCTGATCAGCACCAAACAGCAGACAGACACAGTTAGAAACTAGCTGGTGAACATAGTGGGGAATTGAGCAGCTAAAGAGGCAGATATTTCCCTCAGGAGCTGGTGGAGACCAAAAACAGAGCTAAAAGAGAGTGAATTCATCAGGTGGTCACAAACACGACTCAAAATGATTGATAACTTTGTTCTGGAACTGCTGAGCAACAAGTTTACCATATCGAGTGAAAAAGTTGTTGTGTTCAAAATTGTCCAATTCAATCAAATTATTTATATACTTCTGGAATATCATCCTATTCAGGTCTGGATTTGTTAAAGCAGAAGGAACCTTAAGAAAAAATAATTCTTTATAACCTTAAATGAATTTCTGATCATAAAAAATAGATAAAAATAAAATAAAATATTTATTTTTATTTCAGACCACTTGTAACTCCTTACTGGATTGTTTCCCCTGTGTAGAAGTGAATGTGTTATTGATCATTATAGATGTCTGAAAGCCTGATGATCAGGTGATGATGCTGATCGGGGTTGGAAGCCTTCATCTCTCTGCCGGCCAATCAGTGAACAGATCCGAGCCCTTTGCTGCTTTTCAAACATGGAAAAACAGCTTGGACAGATTTTTTTTTTTTTTTTTTTTCTGTCCCTTTCACTCAGCACAAACCCGTCAGTTATCCCTGGCATCGTCCCCATCATCGTCAGATTCATTATCAGAAACAACGAGCACAAGTGGAAAAAAAAAGAGAAAGAGAAAAGAGCAGAAGAGAGGAACAGGATGTCTCCTCTTCCTCCTCTCGTCCTCATCCTTCCTGCGTTCCTTTGAGAAGTGAAGTGAATGAAAAGCAGGAACAAAGACACGAGACAAGAGACAGTGATTGTGTGTTAATATGAGAAGAATCCCTCTTCACACCATGAAACTACTGTGCAGTGTTCTCGCGTCTGATAAGCCTTCAAACTCATGGATCCATTGCTCAGACTGGACTTCCTGTTTGTATTTCTTTCTCTCAATCAGTAGTCTATCTGAAGCTACACACATTCAAAAATGCAGCTGGTTTTGGTCTGAAGGCCGGCTAAGGTGGACCAATTATCTAATGATTGAGATTAACTTTTGGAAAATCTGCTACATCAATATCTGAGACCCAAATTCTGCATGAAATTTTTCAAAAAACAATTAGTCATCTTTCAAAAACTGATCTTTTCATTTTTTATCTGATCTTATCTGAGCTCCTGTCCCTCATTGAGTGGTGTGTGTGGTGTGTGTGTGTGTGTGTGTGTGTGTGTGTGGTGTGGGTGGGATGTCAGGATTAGATTGCACACAGTATTATCAGACCAATACTGGCCCTGCATTACCAATGTTGGTCGCCAGGGACCAAAATTTAGCAAAATGTGCAACAGTTGCTCATTTTATCCCGTGTAACAGTGGAAGACAACAAACATGTCCTGACAGACAAAACTACCTGGAAGTTGTGAAACGTGGCAAGTTATGATTGGTCGGGGTCCTACATATACACAATAAAACATTTTTAAAAAGTATAAAAGACAAAAGGACAACATGTAATCAGGCCTGGGCGATATAGCTGAAAAACCTATCACAACATTGAAGTTTCATATCAGTCGATATTGATAATTATTGATCATGTAGATTGTAACTGACTATACTGTATATTGTGTACTCCAAAGGTGGAAGTGGTTTGGGTGATAAAAATTTATAAAAATCACAAAGGAGCTTTCACAAAATATTACCCAGTGAAATTTCTTGATAGTCATCAGTGAGGTGGACTAAGCGGGTAAAGGAAAATAATAAAACAGCTAGAAAAGTCTAGTAAGTTCAGAAAATTACACACTTTTATTGTAGTGCAGCCTTTAAAACAATTTTATGCATTATTTTTATTTTATTTATCGTGATATAAAGATTTCCAAAATTTATCACAATATCTGGTCTCATATCGTGATATGATATAATATCAATATATAATATGGTATATATATAAAGGCAACTACTGAGTTTTTTAAGTTAAGTTTTGAGGTTAATGACTTTGAGTTTAAACTAATAAATATTCAGTTTTCTTAACATGAAATAATGGGATTTTATATTTCAAAGCTATAATATGTGACATTTCCACATTAAAATGTCTAAAACGTTAGACATATGTTATATATTTTGTTGAGTTGTGTACTGACATTATCCTAAATGTTTCCAGCAATGTTCAAACACAGATAAATCCATCATTTTATTCAAGGTAACAGTGCGTTTCCTACAGGCCTTTGGGTTAGCTAGTTGCTAGTTGTTTAAAAAAGGATTTGTCAGATACGTCAGACAGTCAGGAAAGAAGCTGGCAAATGTCACTTCGTGAATAAACTCATCCATGAACATGAGTCATGTCAAACAGATTTCCATCAGCTACGGTGGTTGTTTAAAAGTGAAGATAACAACTCCCATGATGCCATGCAACATCACAAGGTCATCAAACTACGTCTTTTGTTATTGTTTTAATAATAGTCCCCCAAAATTTCATATTGTGCATTTAAATTGTTTTCAGTTGTGTTAATTTATTGCAATAAGAGGGGTGAATGTATTTTGAGTTGGCTTAATCAGCCATTTCAGTTTAACTGTAATCAGAGTACATGTAAAAGTAGCTCTAAATATTTCAGTCTAATATTTTGACTTTGATTGCGGTAAATGTTTGCCATATTTTTTGAGTAATGTCAGCTTATTCGGGTTCAGTCATCAAGTCACGGCACAGTGATCGTCACGAAAAGCAAAAAATTTGTGTAAACTGATCCCATATTCAGTTTCAGTGAAAAGTTCCTCCTCCTTAGTCACAATTTGAATATTAAGTCAAAACTGATCAAAATGAGCTTTCAGTGTCAGTCATTGAAATCAAATTCAGAATCAGCGATTCTCCCAGTAAGTAGACTTTATCTTTTTAAAGAAGAATTTGAAAATGCAAACGACATAAAACCAATCATCTGTTGATCTTTAAAAATAGAGTCAAGAGTAATTCACTGGCATAAACAATTTTTTAAAAGGTTTTAGCCGAAAATCAAAACCTGACCTTAAAATCAAGTCGAATCATGGATTTGGATTCCCCTCGTACCTCGGGACTGGGCTAAACGTAGTACCTAGTAAATGTATTACTGCCCATTTTTTCTATTATTAGTGTGACAGTATGATTATGTTGGGCATTTCTTATTTGAAGTGCTGAGGAAATATTGTTTTTTATTTAGTCAGTCAAAAGCGATACACAGAACGAGTGGAAACAAATCCTAAATCTTATTGAATCTGAGCTGAATCAATCATGAATTGCATCTGAACTGAATTGTATCAAATCAGCTGTGAATGGCAGAGTGTGGTGTGTGAAGGAAAGTGGAACTGAAGTCAGAGATTCCCTCCTCTCCTCTCCTCTCCTCTCCTCTCCTCTCCTCTCCTCTCCTCTCCTCTCCTCTCCTCCCGTTCTCCCTGCAGCTGTGTTCTCCTTTCTCTCTCCAGCTGTTGCCAACCAATCACCTGCTCCCCCTGCCACACACACACACACACAAAAACACACACACACACACACACACACAGTATAATTATAGGAGACGGGGCGCTGGCTGGGGATCCATTTGAACACATGAATAAACGAAAAAGGAAGGATTTGCATATAGAACTCAAAGAGAGGTGATCGATCAGGAAAAATTGATTATTACACGTTTGACTTTTCTTTCATATTTATATATTTTTACAGTCGATTTGTTTAGATCTGATAAATTAAAAGCATGAAACAAGTCCCCGGATGTTAGCTCCAGTATGACGGAATAAAAATAATGCGTCAATTAAGCAATTAGTCCATCAACAGAAAATTAATCAACAGCAATTTTGATAATCATCATCCATCAGAACACCGCCACATTCTCTTTACATATGTGAAGATTTGTTCTGTGAAACTGTGATGAGTATTTTTAATGTTTAAAAAAAGTAAAACAAAGATTAGCAAGTGATGATAATTAATCTTAGTTTGAATAAATAAAATAGATAAATAGATAAAATAAGCAAGGGAAAAATAATGGAAATAAACCTCCAGTGAAGGACAGTTTGGTATTTTTCTTTCTGTATTCAAGCCAATTCTAAATAGAGATAATAAATTAGATAGAAATTTCAAAATAAAAATGTCAAAAGTAAAAAATAATAATGATAAAAAATGAACAAGGAAAGAGTTTACAGCCTCATCAGTCTCCTCACACAGAGCCGACTGACCTCCATGATGGAGGAACACCAGAGTGAGGAGCAAAAGGCTCAGAAATGAAGACAGAAGTGAAAGAGAGAGAGGGGTGCAGAGAGCAGGGAACCTCAGAGAGAGAGAAGAGAAAAAAAAAAAAAAAAACTAAAGTAGAGCAGCCAGGCTGCCAGAGTGGCCCACAAAGTTTCCCTGCGTATCACTGCCTTAATGTCCCGACCGTTGGTTGGTTTCCATGGCAGCAGACGAGGGTAAAGTGGTAGCTTTTCCCTTTTTTTTTCCCACGCTTCCAGGGCAGTGCCATGTGAAAGCAGCGGGCACAGTCTCTGCTGGCACACGCTGAATGGGAACAGAGCTGACAAAGAGCTGAAAAACCATGCTGTTAGTGTTAAACCGCCCCGTATCTGCCAGGGCGACCGGTTCAAATCCCGCTCTGCCTCCGTACGTCAGAGCAAGGCAGCGACGCCACTGCGCGGGGTCGGCTCGCGCCCGAGAAGGTGGTTCTGTTGTTGGTAAAATAGTTTACCTCAGATCTTGTTGTGCATGTTGGCCAGTCGCTGATTCCACACTTCTGCAATGGCGTTTTTTTCAATTCAAGTCAGTCTGTTGTTGCGCTCTTTGATGCCCGTTTCCCGGGTTGGAGAAACAATCAGCCAATCAGAGCTTTGTAAGGCAATTAAGAACAGGGAGGTCATCTTCCTGTGCCAGGGCTGGAAAAATAGTAAAAGGAAAACTGTTACAAAAAGTGCTGACAGGTGTAGATGAAGTCATTGCAGCTGTAAAAGTTTTTTAATCAACATGAAAAATGAAGCGTTCTTAGTAACCCTGACCGCTCTCATTCCCTGGTCATAAAATACTGATGCTTATGTCGTACCCCTCACCATGTTATACAGACACTGGGCTTTCAAGCACCGGCAATGTAAATCCATCAGGTGACGTAGTATAAAGAGAGTAAAGTCTGCTCATGGAGGAGGTGTGGTGGCTGGAAGGGTCAAACAAACACACGACTTTCACCCAGGAGACTGAGGCTCATGTCCCATGTGAAACCAAAAGTTAAATTATCTAAAATTTGAAGTTATATAATGTTAATTGGGCCACTTGACTTACTTAACTTACATTACGTGACGTGATGTATGTATGTATGGTAACATGGGGCTACTTATTTAACCCAATCCATGATCTTTTCCTACACCTAACCATGTAGTTTTGGTGCCTAAACCTGACCAAACTGCCACTCTTTCATAATGTTAACCACGTGTTCAAAATGTTCTCTGGCTTGTATGAGGGACGTGACAAAGATGTCAATATTTGACGTTTACGTGTTGTGTATGTGGACCAGTGTGTACGTGGACAGTGGGGAAGGTGGGCAAGTAATGTAATTACTGTATGCGTAACTCTGTGTGACACCGATAACACCAGCTACCACAGCAAGCCTAATAGCTGAATTCCATCAGGTGCGGCTGCGTTGCATTACGGCTACACCACGTCAGCTGGAGCTGATCACAATGCTTGTGATTCCACCTGCAGTGCCTCGTTGCATCCCAGAAGCGGCCCTACGCTCTGCTGCAATTCAGAATGCGCAGAGTCAATTTTTGACGGTTGCCACGTCAATTAGCACAGAGTAGATCGAACGGGCAGGAAGTCAGACACAGAAAAGGCAGGGAGAATCTGGTTGATTTTCAAAATAAAAGACCCAATGCAGACTCACAGTCACAAAGACAGACAGAAAAGAAACTATTTAAACACCTTAAGCACAAAGAGCAAGGAAAGAGGACTTAATCAACAAAATCTGAGCAAGTAAACATAATCAGGCGGGCAAAACGCTCCGTTGCTGAAATGCCTCTGAAATGCTGCTGGTGAGCGCTGCAGCCGTGGTGCAGGACGGATCAGAACCATGGCACAGATGTGCCGTGCTCAGTGGAACCAACCTGTAATTTGTATTTCATTGCGCAATTTGTTAACAAGTGAAAACAGGTAAAAGAAGTTCTTTTTAATTAGCTAACTTATTTATGAATATGTAGGTGCAAGCGATGCTGGTTTTAAGCCGTTTTGCCAGTTTTCTTATGGTTCTTAGGTCAAGTGGGATAACTTGTAGTTTTTACAAAAAATACCCAGCATATGTAGGAATCACAATTGGAGGCTGACGATAACATTTCCTCACAATCACCTGCTTTTCATTACGATCTGAATGAAAACAATGTGAACGTTGCATTAATGAGGAATGCACAGAAGAATAATTCTGCTGTACAAATATGTCAGCCAGGATGAGTTGCCCTGTTGACATCCTTCTGGTGATCTGATTCATTGTTTTATTATCAAATAGCCCATTTTGTTAATCATATATGGCTGTTTGAAAAGCTAAATTGAGGTCCTAGCTCATTAGAGATTTTATTATTGTTAGCCTTTTTGTTTCTTTGCCTTTCAGCAGATGGCAGTGAAATGATGTCATTGTTGTTTTTGAGCCTCTGAGCATATTAGAGCTGTTTGCTACTCATTTTAATTTCTGACCTGTGGTGAATGAATTTTAATAAAGCCTAATGGAGCCCGCAGTGCAGTTCTTTTTGTTATTATAGCTGATGTGGGTATTAACTTTTATCATTTTTCTCTTTCTCTGAATTTGTTAAAGAAGGCAGGTGACAGCCATCTCCGAGTTCCTACGTAGGCGCTCAGATGGCTTGTCTCTCCTCCCTCCTCCGTCTCCGTCCTTCCTCCTGCTGTCCGTCTATTTCCACCCTCCTCTCTTCTCCCTCGCCGTGTGATGTCAGGTGGGGTCTGCCCCGCTGTGATGAAGCCGCTCTGATCACTGGCTCCCGAACAGTGTGTGGGAGCAGATATGTCATTATTCTGCAGCCAGGTGGTCGCGCTGTATTCACACAGAGCACATCAGCAACGCGATGCAGCTCCCAGATCTACGGCTATATACCCCTCATATTACAGCCGTCCAGGTGTTCAAACGCTGCCACATTTGTCTAAATACAGGTATTAAGCCGGGTGTCAGGGAGGAGGAAGAGGAGGAATAGGTCTGCCATTGATGGCAGGAGGGAGAAAATGTTGGAGGAGGAGGAAAATGTGAAAGAAGGTACTGTCAATACAAGTATACCTTTATTTCCTACTCAGAAAGTCAGTTCAAACTATTTTTCAACATGTCAGATAATCATTAGAAATATTATTTTCATAAGATTTTTTTTGTTTTTGTTTTTTTCCAGTTTGGAAAAGCAGCAGGAGTCCTGCTGGAGGAAGCTCAGCAGCAATCATTTTAAGTGTACACTATATTTAGAACATTTTCATCACTTTACCTTTCTGTCAGATGGCCTTTTCTGACAGGAAACGCCATTATATAGGCCAAATATCACTCTCTCCAAACCAACCAAACTCCATAGGCAAAGTCAGTAATTTTACCTTGCAGAATATTGGAGTTTCTGGTCTACCTCTGCCTCGATATGTTGGTTAGTTTGTGTTTTTCTGTGACTTTGGTGAATCTGAACTATTGTTTTAAAACACCAAAGTCACACAATAATATAAAAATACTGACAGGTCAGAGCAGCTGTAGACCAGCACCTCCTGTTTTCTGCAAGGTAAAATTACTGATTTCGCCTATGGAGTTTGGTTGGTTCGGAGAAAGTGATATTTGGCTTATATAGCAGCTGTTTCCAGTCAGAAAAGGCTGACGGACAGCAAGGTAAAACAGTGAAAATATTCTAGAGAGACTGAATGAAAGTCAGGAAGGAAGAAGCAAAGGATGAATAGAGGAAATCAAAAGTAAAAATCATTTTAGGAGAGGACGGGATGGGAGAAGAATGGTGGAGGAAGAGGAGAGGAGGAAAAATGATCAGAGACAGACAGCCATGACAGTGACAGGAGAAAATCAAGAGTGTGATGCTGAACCACAGGATCTTTTGGCCTTTGACCCCTCCAGTCTGACAGCACCTGACCCATCATCCATCTCTCCTGGGTTGCCCCTCCTCCCCCTCCTCTCCTCCCACAGGCAGAGACAAACACTGACACACTTACTGCTCAGACCTTCTAAATCAGAATCAGTGAAGAAAATCAAGACTCTTGAGGTTTATTGATGAATTATTTTATTGTACATACAAAGCTTCTTCTACCATTTTCCACCTTAAAACTGTTAATTAAATCTTTTATATTGCAACTTTTCGGTATTCGATATCTCTGTTAGCTCTCAAAGACTTGTTAGCACCATTAGCTGTGTTACTTCTGTGAATGCTTTTTGCTCTATTGATGTCTTGGATCTGTTAGCTCCACCACCTTCATTAGCTCCCTTAGCTCTGTTAGCGCTAGTACCTGTTAGCTCCATTAGCTCTGTTCACCTTGGTCATTTGTTCCTGCCTGGAAACCAATTTCTTGCTCATCAAAACATTGATAAATGAAAATTCTGACACAATTCAGAGTCTTGACTAATACAAATACATTCAAAATTCAGAGTAATGCAATTTGAGGGGGAACGTCATCTCCCCTGTTAGCAAAATAACCAAAATGAACCCCCATTGTTTACCTGTCGACCCGACCACGGCTCTGAAATATCAGTAGCCAAACTGTGCTGTGTATTGATAAAGCCATGCTGCTGTCCATGGTGCTGAAGAAGCAAAAATCTTGGATATGCAGTTTTGTCTTGGATCTATATTCTCTAATCTATGTAGCTATGTGTCAGTTACACTGACCCACTGAGCATAACTGACACTTTCTGGAGATATCAATATCTCTAATGGCCTTCACACATAAACTTCAGTAAATTTGCTCAGAAATCATTGAAAAAGACTATATATAATTGCAGAACCTGCCTTAAAGCATCACATTTTTCACTATCAAAAGTAATTTAGTGAGTGATGTTTGTATCCATGGTTACAGCACAAACAGGGACTGCTAGTAGCTAATTAGGCATGAGTTTACATGGTACAAATTTGACAAAATGTAAACAAATACAGGCTGTAAAAGTGTAATTCGAAGTGTAGTCCACATACAGCTAACTCACTGACTCCATGGCAGCATTATACTTACCGTTTGCATCCCACTAATCATTATAGGCAGCTGGCGTTTTGAAGGGGGATGAGCGGAGACGTCAACCTCAACCGTTAGCAAAATGACCAAAACTTATCTCACCTCTCAATCCCCTTGTATGAGAGGAGTTGTGTAGTCTGTATGACTCATTGATTCTTTATCTGACTGAGGTTTGTGACAGTTAGAATCTGCGGCCCCGACCATGGCTCTGACATATCAGCAGTCTAACTGTGCTGTGCGTCGATAAATCTGTGGTGCTGTCCGTGGTGCTGAAGTAACAGACGGATTTGTAACTGTCACTTTTGATCCTTCAGTTAGTTCCACCTTGGATCTTTAATTTTCTCTAGACTGTTCATTTATTCATTTCATTATGTGTAACTGCTTATCCTTTTATCCCACACGCTGGACAGGTTGCCAGTTCAACACAGGACCTTCTCGAGACTGTATAGAACCAAAAGATTTGTTTAACTCAAGAGTTGGTTCACTAGTCATGGGTAAACGCAATGAAGCACATCCACCCCCCTGATCAAAATTAACAAATGACCTACTGATTATAGGAACTGTAGTCCCAAGAATATGATTATCCCACTTAAAAGTAAGAATAATAACAGGAGTGACAGTGTCCATTAAATTTAGCTTTTTTGTCTTTCACCAGTATATCAATATGGCTGTTCTACCCCTTTTGTACCCCCGACACTTAACAATGACACTCTTCTTTATGCATTCATATATAGATATTTGCTCTGTGTTGAAAAACTGTGGCAAAAAACTCAAATTTAATGATCTGACATAATTAAAACTGTACTAAAACATGGCACAGTGTAACTCACATTCAAACTGATGGCATATCTGAGTAGCCAAACTTATCTTAAAAAGAATATCATGGCTTCTCTGCCTAACACATGTAGTAGCTGCTAAAAGCTCAAAAGCAAAGGAAGTGATAAGTGTATCCTCCTAGAATTCAAAGGGTTAAAAAGTATCTATAACTGCCATGAACAAAGGTGATATTTAATATTATTTCAGTGGTTAGTGTGAGAGCGAGACATCTTTTTTTAAACCACAAAAATGAGCCGTGTTGGTGCTAAACATGTCGGTCGGTTTCCCGGCCTGTTCCTGTGTGACACATGAAAACCTGGTGAGCCGGAGAGCGTTGCATCTTTATTTAGTCAGACAGTGTCAGTGAACAACACTCCGTGTGCCGTGTAGCTCTCGCCGCTCATTGTGCTGCACTTTAATACTTCCATATTGTGCTGCTAATTCAGAATTTCACACCTTTTCTCTCGTTGCTACCTCTCCCTTTGTCTCCCCGCGTCGTTCGCCTTCCGTCTCAACCCCGAAGACAAGAGGAAACGTGTTAAATCCACCTCTAAGAACCTTTTTAATTCAACATTAGCAGTCGTCATCTGTCTGCCGAACAATGCCCAAACACAATTTACAGCTACGACTGGAGCATCCCGCCTTTGTTTACTCTGCAGCTAAATATTGTTCCATCAATAATGGACTCCAAACACAGAATCAGGCTTTTAGTTTTAGGTAATCCTGAATGTTTTACAGGAGATTTTTTTTTTTTTCTTTTTGCTGTGTTTTATTGTCTCGGGAGCATAATTGGAGTATTCTGTTTTCTTCATTTGTTTTAGGTTTTAGGAGGAACATGGGCTCAGTGCCTCGTGGATGTAACTCCAGATGCTATTGTGTCCGAGGTTTTTGTGGAAGTGTTGCCCGAAATCCTCAAGACAAAGGCAGCAGATATGGAAGGGAAAATATAAACCCTGGAAAGAATCAAATCCTCCAAAATTCTCATTCGCCGACACTTATGAAAGGAGGACGGGGGGTTAAACTGGAGCACCAAACGAGGTGATGTCCAAAAGAAAAAAAAAAGAAGAGAGAGAGAAGAAAAAAAGCACGTCAACGCGGCAGTCTACCTAACCCTCCTGAGGTGTTTCAGGTGCCATGTTTCCCTACTCCCCGCCTCCCATCAGATCAGAGCGAAATAAAGACAGATTGATAAATTCACGGATGGGTGTGAACGCTGCCAAATCGAGTCAGACCCCGACCAAAGTAAACGCCGTGCCACGGAGCGAGAAAAGAGAAGGAGAAAAGAGAAGGAGGGATGGAGGGGGAGAGAAGATTTGGGGCTCTAATGCCAGCCTTATGCGTCTTTTAGTCGTTTCCCGCCGTCGGGGCTTGGCACCGGCACGGCGCTGTCAGCCAGCCAACAAAAATCTGCAGTGCCTGCCGCATTTCAGCAGCCCTGTTTTGTCTGAGACCAACACACACACACGTAAAAAAAAAAAAAAACACACACTCGCGCCGCGCACACACTCCGTGCTGCAAATCTGCGACGTTTTTCCTCACGAAAAAAAAAAACGAAGCTTCGGAAATAAATGTAGAAACTGAAGTGAAATAAAATTCCCCCAAAACAAAGGAAGGAGTTTATTTCCTTTTTTATAGATCAAACACACCCTGAACAAGATTTTCCCTTTTTTTTTTTTTTTTTTTCCAGTGCCGCGAACACACCACGCTGCTTTGGAATATTAATTTGAAATATAGTTCTCCTGTTGAAGTCCTGCTGTTCGGAGGCTTTGGTGGTGTCGCCCTGTTTGTCGCCTCGTTGTTGTTTGTGTTGTTTGTCTATTGATTCCAGGGTGGAGGAGGGGTGAAAGGGTGTGTGTGTGTGTGTGTATGTGTGTGTGATGGGATGGGGGGGGTGTTGGATAATGAAGGCTGTTTGGTAACGAGAGAGAGGGGGGGACTGTTCTTTGGGTCTCATTCACATGAACGGGGAACAAGTGTCATGGCTGCTGCTGCCGACTTCACAACCACACGGACAAATCAACTCTGATACGCACACGTGCACATATACAGAAAAATACATGTACATTTTTTTCTCAGTCAAACAGTGACAGTGAACAACACTTAAACATATCATCAGAAACGTGTCCTCTGTCAAGGGTCAGATAAGTTGCCTTTTTCAAAGATTCATGGCCACTAAACTGATAACAAGCTTTAGTTCCTAAAAGTTGACATTTTGGAAACTTTCTAACTGGTGAAAATTTATTCTCAAAGTTCTATATGTGTGAAATATATGTAATTTATGAAATGTTTTGGTTTGCTTTAATTTTTTTAACATTTAAACTTGCTCTGTGGCAGAAAACAACTTGTCCCAGACAAGAATTCACAACTTGAAAAATGTGTTAAACGCCTTCAAAATCTAAAACTAACAATACCTGCTGATAACATAGGTATAAAAATGAGCTATTATAATCATCTTTGTTTTTAAATTTTTTTTAAATGAAAATGTTTGCCCAGATTTCCATGAACTCTGCCACAAATTTCCACAAATTCATTAAATAATATTGCCATCAGATGTGTCTCAGCCATAACATGTCAACTCTGTAGCCCTTCTAAATCAAAGCTAATTAAGAATTATGGTTTCAAGATTTGTGTTCTGATTAGCATTAGAGAACTGAGCAACTTTAAAAAATAAAATTACTAAGATGTTTTTCACATTATAACAAGATATTTTTCTTATTATTACAACTTACAAACTTGTCATGTTATGATAATAAACTATTAATCTTGTCATAACTTGAAAAGTTTGTCATTAGAAGAAGATACAAGAGAATTATTTATTATTATACTACAGGGTGGTAAAGCAAGATTTTGATGTAGTTCCCTAATTTGCAGGACAAGAAGTTTTAACAGTGAAAAAATACACAAGTCAGGATGGCATTGAGCCTCACTGCATGATTGTTCTTGAAAACGGAGGTCACGTATATAAAGGCAGGAGGCCCACATGAATGTAAAGTATGTTGGAAATGTCCATGATGAAAAAAAAAAAAGAAAATTCAAAACAGAAGGTTGTGCATGTGAAGTTTGTCTGAACTGTCCATGAAAAAAGGAATAGAAAGTTAATGACAAAAATCTGAAAAAGGTTTTTTGCAGGAATGTACACACAGACAGTGGACAGTAAACTTTGGAGGGGCCCAGAGAGCCAGAGGCGGGAAGTAATTAAGCACAAATACTTTGTTACTGTACTTCAGTAGATTTTTCAGGTAACACATTTTGGGGGGATTATTAATTATTTTTATTTTGCATTGTTGCACGCTGCCTTCCCAACATCAAGACTGAACGCAGAAAAGACGATTCCTTGTCACGCATATCACGCACAACAGACACAAATGAAATGAAAACAAGTAACAGATGTAAGAGGTAGAAAACAACATTACAGGACAAAACTGCCACAAAAGACCTAACAAGACAGAAAAGACATAACAAGATGATAAAAACATAACAAGAAGTAAACAATGTAGCAGGACAAAAATAACATAAGAAAATCTTTTTTTCAAATGTATCTCTACTTGTCATTGAGTAACAAATAGGTGTTCTTTTTCCACCTCTGGAGATTGGACGAGCTGAACAATTAATTTAAATTTTATCGAAATCGCAATATGGTCTATATGTTGCAGGATGCACATATTTGTTAAAGGTTAAATTACCATTTTAAATTAAATATTGTGGTGCTGTCGAGGTGTCCTGGCCAACACATGACTCTCATGACAGCAGAAAACATCTTTGTTTTCGTACAGAACAGTTAAAATATGTTTTTCAATGAAAATGAGAATAACGATGTCAGAATTATCCTTTTGTGACACATACACGTACATGCAGTGATGATTGCTGGGTAATATGTGTGCCTCTATTTGATCATGTGACAACTTTGACTGTCAGAATGCTATCCATGGGTTGCACATTCTTTGACCTGTACTTTCCCAATACAACAGCCTAATTAACTCATGTGACTGTAAAATCCAACGTATCCAACTAATTGGTTGTGGGTAATACATATATATACAGTATATATGCCAAATGATGTGTGTGTGTATATGTGTGCACACTTCGTAACTAGCAACTAGCGTACACTAGGGCCCATCACAACCACCTTACAGCACTGGTCTCATGGCCCTATTTGCCTGCACTTTATATGTTAGCGATGCTAACATCCATGTTGGCCTATAAAAGCATGTCATCCCTGCATCAGTCTGTAGATCAGTACATACTACACTGGCCTCAGTAGACCAGGATGCACTGCTGCAACTTCAAAAGACCAGAATGCACTGCAGTTTCAGGATAGATTACTGCTCTTGTGGTTCATGTACTAGATGCCTCACTGACTGACCGCAAGTTCAGAAGCGTTCTGGGAAATGTAGGAAGTCACTAACAGGAATAATTTTCGCAAAAGTTTTATATGAACTAACCACTTTATGACCAGCTGATGTTAAACCAAAATGTTTAAATGTTTGTATGTGACATCAGGAGACTTGCTTACAAAATTAAAACACTTTAAAACTTAATTGAATTAATTAAAACTTAATCTTAAAAGATAAACAGCAGGTAACACCAGTGTGTGTTTGGCTCAAAGTGGGTAATAAAACCCATATCATTTTTTACTGCAGAGAAAACCAATAACCAGATGTACTGTCACTGATGCTGAGTCAGTAAACACAAAGAAAATTTAAACAGAGATTAATTTGAAAGAGAATAAAATAATATAAACTTAATTACTAGTATCTAGCACGCTCTAAGGCCCATCATAACTACTTTACACCACTGGTCTCATGGACTTCAGTTTCTTTTTGTCAGTCAAGTCACCAAACTGTCAGGCTTCAATATCTGATCATGCAGGTAAAAATAACACACATGAACATCAGAAAAGCTTTATTATGAAGCGAGTTGTGAATGAGTGAAAGGGGAAGAGATTTTGGTGACACAGCTCTGCATATGGACATTTTCAGGTATACTAAATTTTGTCATTTTTCCAAACCACAGACTGAAAGGCTGCTCATGATTAGCATGATTGGCACACAGGTCATGTGTACACTCAGGTAGCATTAGCATCATTAGCTGTAGCTGGAAGAGGAAGCAAATTTATGTGAGACTGAAAGTAAACTTCAAACTTTTTTGTATCGATTATTAGATGACAGCTGAATCAGTTGTGTAACACGTATGTTCTCTCTGGCTGGACGAGTTTAAAACACTGGACTTTTGTGTGGTTTTTTTTAGGAGAGGAGTCTTTTTGTGTGTGTGTTTGTGTGTGTGACAGATGTTGTTTTTTCCATTCTGGGAGAAGAAACAAACTTTTGTTCAGCTCGTGGAGTTTGTGAAGTAATTTAGATATTTTTGTGACATTTTTTGATGCACCGCTGAAACTGTATTTGTTGTCTCTGTGTGGGCTGGACACAAGGGCGTGTTGATTTTGTGAATCGTACACAGAAATCAACAAATCAACTGCCTTCAGTATAGAACTTTTGGCTTTAATGTTTTCCACAGGTCTGAATTTATAACCATCTCCTCAGAGGAATATTAGAGCCAGGTGTAAGGGGAAAAAATGAGAAGAGGAAGATTTTTTCTTTTTTCTTTTTTTTTTATAATTGCATTTCAAGAAGTTTTAGAAACATCAGAAAAGATAAATTAGATGAAGAAGACTCTTAAAAAAGTAAAGTTGAAATGTCAAGAATAAAGTTGAAATACGATTTCGAGAATAAAGTTAAAATCGTATTTTTCCCCTTGTGCCTGGCCCTAATACTCTAATGTACCGTCTGCACTCTAAAAACTGTCCACACAAAATATTCTGCAGTGCCTGACGTAAAAACATTGTATTTATATATATATTTTGAACAAATGATGTCAATACTCATAACATCTTTTTAATCTTAACCTAAAAAAAACAAGTGTGGAAAGCTTAAACTTGAATCAGAATCATTTTTGACGTACTTTTATGTGGTAAAACTCCATATTCCAGTCATTTTCTACACTTTTTACCAGTTTGAATGCCATAGAAACTGTAAATAAAGTCCTGTAGGACTAAGTCCTGAAACCCATTAATGAGTTAGCATTTTTGCACTTTCAGTTTGCTTGTTTCAGAGTTAGTGTTTTTTTTTTAAAGAGCTTTTGGTTAGATGGCTGCAATAAGATCTGTGGTTAACAAAAGCGTGAGAGATTTTCACGTTTTGTTCTGCAACATAAAATACATCAGAAAATATCACACTTGTGAATTTTAAAGTTTTTACATGTCTAATAAAAACGTTTAATAACAAGTGGCTAAATAAGACTTCAGAGGTAGACGTAGTGTAGTTTGTTTGTAGCCAAACATCAGCTTTTCACTTCTGGTGCTTGCATTTATGCTTCAAAAATCATAAAACTGATGTTCATTTGTGAAGATTATCTTGCTGAGCAAAATGTCGTGGGAACCAGAGTGATGCTAACCTCAGGGTTGGCCTACAAAAATACGTCATCCCTGCAGCACCTAGTCATATACACTAAAGCAGCCTCAGAAGACCAGGATGCACTGCAGCAGCTTCAATAGACCAGAATGCACTGCAGTTAAACGATGGGATGCAGTTTCACTACTAAACTAAAACCAAACTAAAACAACATTCACTCCCCTTGAGGGTCATGAACTAGATGCCTTGTTAACTAAAAGCAAGGTCAAAAGCATGCTGGGAAATGTAGGCAATCAGTAACAAAACTAACTTTTGTAAAAAGTTTTACATTAACTATTGACTGCAAATTGTTTTATGAAAAGTTGTAATCAAACCAAAATGTTTAAATATTTGTATGTGACATCAGGCAACTTGTTTACCAAATTAAAACAGTTTAAAACTTAATTGAATTAATTAGAGCTAGATTCAAAAAGATAAACAGCAGGTAACACCAGTGTGTGTTTGGCTCAAAGTGGATATAAAACCCAAATACTTTTTTACTGCAGAGAAAACCAATAACCAGATGTACTGTCACTGATGCTTAGTCAATAAACACAAATAAAGACATTTTTTATTCTCACAATTAATATGAAAGAGAATTAAAATAATTTAGAGATCATTTTTGATGTATAGAAATGAATCTATGGTAGCATTCCATATCAAACTTTTAAAAATTGTAAAAAATGTTAATAAGAAAAGAGTCGGAGTTGTGGTCCAATCAGCAGCCTGATGCGCTGTGATATGGCTGAAGGTAGAAGCCGACAGATGTGAGCTGGATGCTGCGTCTCTCGAGTCGTTCTCGTCGCTCGTATACGTTCATCTGTTGTTTGATGTATTCACTCGCTCCGGTGCCAAGAAATCAGTGCCTGCTGGGATTGAAGGAAGGACGGGGGGGTTGATGGTGGTGTGTGGTGTGTGTGTGTGTGTGTGTGTGTGTGGGGTTGTCTGTTAGATGATGGTTACTCATCGACCATCGTCTGTTAAATTAATGTTGATCCCCCCAAAAAATGTTACGCTTTACACGGGAAGACAACGCCATGAATAAATATATAGATTATTTCAAATTCAGCGCTGGCGGGATCATTTCAGAGTGTCTGTTAGAGTGTGTGTTGATGTGTGTGTGTGTGTGTGTGTGTGTGTGTGTGCCGGTACCTTTCAGACTTTGTAGAAACTTCTGGACCGGTGCCCGGCGGTGTCATGGAAACGCTTGAATCGCTCAGAATGATTCATGTCTGCACAGTCCAACCCTCCCCCCATCTCACACACACACACACACGCACACACACATGCATGCTCGCACACACACAGCTCGCAGGAAGAGGGAGTTTAACCCTTCTTCTATCCATCTTCCCCACCCCTCCCCACTTCCCTTTCTCTTCCCTCTCCTCTCTTTCTTTCCCCTCATCATCTCGCCATCCTCGTCAAATCGCACTATTAGTCACATAGTTTATTAAAATGGACTCATTATATGGATGTCAGAGGAGATCACGTCTGCTGAGTGTTTCCTTTCACGCAGAGAAAGACTCGACATGACTCTCTGAAAGAGGGAGTCTAGACGTCGACATCCACTCCAAGAACAACTCCATCGTGTTGCTTCTTTTTTTTTTTTCCTCCTGATGAATCTGAATGAGAAGCAACACCTGATAGATGTCAAACAGAAAGAGAAAGATGTCAACTGCACCTTTTTCTTCATCTACTAATCCATGTGCACAAAAAAAAAGAAATGATTAAAATCAAGAATAACTGTAAGGATGAACTGATAGATGTCCGTCCAAGTGATGGGAAGTAGATGAGATGTCAACAGTTTGATTTGATCTTGATTTTTTTTTTAATCCAGAAAAAACACTCAAAATAAACAAAATTCAAATGAAAATAAATACTGTAAAATAATTAACAGTAATCATATTATCACGACATCTAAAGAAAATCACTCAGTCAAATTAATATTTAACTTTGTTTATTGTGCGTTTTGTCTCTTTTTTTTTTTTTGCAAATGAATTAGACTCCAAATACGAGTGTAGGAAGGTGAAGGGTGTAACTGTACAAGGGTGTACAGAACGTGGAATTATGATATTAATAGATAGTGAAAAGGTGCGGTGGGGGGAGGGCGAAAATTATTTAAAAGCACACAGTATGTTTAAGAGTGAAGGATTAATATTGCGTGTACGTATTATCAACATGATATCAGTATTTTATTTTTTAAATATCATGGTTATCATCAACACTGGTATATTGTGACACCTTTAAAAACAATAAAGAATTTAAGAACTGGATTAATGTTTTTGGGACAAGGTAATATTCAAGTTTGTCTCTATTCTGGATGTGAAAATACTTCGGTGTCCATTAGTCTGCTGCTTAGGCACAAGGATAGAAAAGATTTAATTATATTTATTATCAATGGAACGGGCAGCTTCAACCCTTTTTGAATACGACCATGGAGATGATGGATCTTTATTAGATGTACACTGCATGTAGTACTGTATGTCGGTGCTTTGTCCTCTGTTATATATGTCAATTAAAAAATTATTAGAAATAAAAAATAAATATAAATACAAATTAAATAAATTAAAACAACAATGAAACAACTAAATCTTGTTTTACTTAAAATAAAAAATAAAAAGAAAATAATCGCTGTCAAAGATGCTGTCAGGAAGAAACAAGATGTGATAGATGGATAAAATTGAACTGAAGAAAGAATTCAATTAATTAATTAAAGAAAACCTGTCAGGAGGAAGTGATAGATGCCAAACTGATGGATGAAATCGATTACGAATGGAAAAAGGGGGAAAAAAAAAAAAAGATTTGATGGCCTGTCAGTTACAGGAAGTGGACGAACCACACATACACATTTCCACACACATCCATTTCTCACCGTGCTCCCTGCCCTCCTATTAAAAAGTAAAATTTGGTAATACAATGTGCCACAGAATAATGAGCTGTTATATGTTATTATTTGTTTGACCTGTTGGATCTGCGACGGGAGTGTTTTTTTCTAGTATGTATTATCACTTTTTCTATTATTCCTACTTGTCCTGTTGTCTTAGATAAATCACATTATTATGCAGCAAAGTTTAACACCTCAAACATTATCCTCTATTGTTCATTCCTCTCCCTCCCTGCTCAGCTCTTTTTCTTTTCTTCTTCAGCCTATACCTCTGTTTCTTCTTGTCTTATTTTCCCTCAACTCTGTCATGATGTGTAACAGCAGGGTTGGTCTTGTTTTCACCTTGTCAGTCAGTGTTTGCCATCATGACAAAATGTGGTCCAGGAGACACCTACTGTAGTGGGAACAACCGCATACTTTGCCAGATTGTTACACTTTATGTCCCAGGCCTAGGTTAGTTTTAAGTTGCAGCTCAACGTATCCCAGTATTGTATCAACCTTGACAACCTGACAAAACGTGGTCCTGAACTCACTGACAGGAGCAGGAACTATAGAAGCAGGTTTCAGTACTTTGGCAGGTGTTCATATGTCACCGTCATACGTGTTGTCAATGCAATAGCATCACAGCTGTGCAGCAGTCAGTCATGAAACTTAACAGGGGTAGTTGAGTTCAAAGTTGGGTTTGGTCTGACTCATGAGTACTGAGTACTCAAGTAATAGTGCAGTAATGAGAGAGAGCAGCAGGATGCTGCATCCGTGCACACTGCCATTTCACCACACACAGCAAACTGAAAAAAGTTACATTTTTGGTGATTTGAGCACACGTAGAGTTAATTATACCCTGGATAGTCATATCCCTGATATTTAACTCTCAGTTGGTGACAAAACAAAGTCTTTTTAAATCAAAACTGTAAGTGTCATTGTAGTAACATTAACTCTGAACTATTTACACTTAACGCCCCCACTGTTGTACAGACCATCCTCAACTGAACCCACAGTTTCTGTCATTAAACCTGCTGACTGTGCTCTGACTGAGGTTTCTCACACTGTTGAGTAAGTAAGTGAAATGAGATGCTGTCTGTTAATGTTATGTTTAGAGATTGATATTTCTGGCACCTGCTCTTTTTTTCAGAGGTGAGCCATTGTTTGTTACACTGTAACTAACTAAGCTAAGCAAGCTAATGCTAACATTTGCAGTGTTTTCAGCTGTGGGCTGCAGACTGTATGAGGGCTGCAACTAACGATTACTGTCATAGTCAATTAAATGATTGATTATTTTCTCGATTAATCCATTGATAGTTGTTTGCCTATAAAATGTCAGAAAATGGTGAAAAATGTTGATCAATGTTTCCCAAAGCTCAAGATGACGTCCTCAAACGTCTTGTTTTGTCTACAGCCCAAAGATAATATTCAGTTTCAAAAAATTAAAATTGCAATATGGCCAAGTGCAATATCCAAATCGCAGAACCAAACTGCAAATTTTTTGAAAATGGAAAAAATGTATGAGAAAACAGTATTACTGTAGTGCTGCAGAGATAACCTGGCCTAAAAACCTTGTTCTCCAGATGAAAGAAAACATCTTTGTTTGGTACAAACCTCAATAAATATCACATCATTTAACAACATTTAATATATATTTTGTAAAGAACATGAAAATTGTAATGTAAAACCAATCAATTCCACTAACAGTATCACATTTTGCAATCACAATTTCAGTCAAAATAATTGTAATATGACTTTTTTTTTCAGCAAATCGTGCAGCCTTTGTTACAAGTTACAACATGAGAGAGTTAATGTCCAACACTACATACAAAAATTGAGGAAAACTAACACTGGTTAGTTTTAAGAAATGTTAAATCTTGACCCCAAAGAGTCAATAATTCCACTTAAATTGACACTCCGGGTGTGGACCTATATAGACACGTCAAAAGTGTTGAAATGAGTTCTGACGGTGTTAATTTGGGCTGATTCTGCTATGTAGAACTTGTATTTGTTCTCCTCTTCTCTATTGATCCCCGATCAGAACAGATGAACTGCATGTCGAGGTAGCTGTAGCTGCTGTGTGCGGCTGCTGATGTAATCACTGTGTTGTTCTGCAGTTAATGAAACTCTATTAAACTAATTAAGATAAACATTAACACGGAAGAAGTGATTAATGAAGAAGAAAATACCCAGCCTGCCCTGACAACTGTTGCCTCGTATTGATCAGGAGATATTACTGTATTGTTCGGTGTTTGATTGATTCTTGGTGCACCTCACAAATAAGCTTCCTCTCTGCGTGTCACTGCAGGGAAGGAAGGAAGCTTCTTACCTCCTTGTTTACTTTTTTAAATATTCAGCCAAAGCCACCAACTTTCTCAGAGTTTAACAAAGTGTTTTAAGTCTCACCACACATGGGAAACAGGTGGTGAACCCTGGTCTCTGGTAACATTGTCCTCAGCTTTGTACACCCACCAACCTCCAGTCAAGTTGTCTTATTGAAAGTGTAGGATCTATTTATTTTTGGACAGTGACCTTTAGTGGGAATCTGAATCCACTTTGCACATTCAAATACTTTGAATCCCTCAGAGAATCTTTGTATGCAGTTTTTAAACCCTATAATTTCTCCTTTTGCCGAAGAAAACTCCTCACTGAAGGAAGTAAATACAACACAGTGGAAATAATATTAATTCTACTTTATCATCCAGCAATTATTAACTAAATAAATTGTGTATACTTCTTCATGCACAATGTATTTCATGCTACAATAACACTGCACTGCTACAGGCCACAGAATGTGATGTGTCACAGAGGACTTGTTAAAGCCAAGCATTCGTCTCTCTCATGTTATTGAAAGTAACATGAGAGGGAGGTTCTCACTTTAACGTGATGGACACTATATATATTTAAGCAGGGAATTGTTGTTTTTGTCCCTCATGAGAGCCCCCCCTCTCTGGTGCAGGAAACATGATGCAGTGACCTCTCAGCTGTTGGTCCAGTGGAGAAAATAGGAAATATCGTGACCCATGCATAAGTACCACTATCAGGGAATTAAAAAAAAAAAAAGTTAAATTAAAGGTGCAAGCAGCATTGGACAGGCCCTCGCACCCCCACGCCTGTCAGGGCATGCTGTAGCCATGACCCCGTTGTAGATGTGTTCAGGCCGGACAATCATGTGACGTTTGGTGCAGATCAGATCATTTAACCTAAAGAAGTTAAAGCAATTTCGTGTTTCATGGCGAGACATCAAAAGCCACGGCCACACCTTTCAATGCTAGTTACATCTTTTCATAACTTTTTATCACAAAATAGTGTTGATGGTACACACGGATTTTGAAGTTGTTATGATGACTTCTGTAGGAGGGGTTCGTTAAAATACAACGCATGGGAATCGACAAAATTGACCACAGAATTCAAAATGTCTGACTTCCTGTTGGGTTTAGGCGATGGGTCCAAGAGACTTTTTTGTGTGTCTGGGCATGATAAATGTGTGTGCCGATTTTTGTGCATATCGGTGAAATGTGCCGCAGGAGCTGCTTAAAGGGTGTGGCCAAATTACTTGGCCACTCCCACCGCCAAAGGCAATATCAGACAAATTTTTTCACGACGACTAATGCCAAGTTTCACTCATCAATGAGCTTGTTTAGCCCCTCGAAATTGAGATTGAAGAGGATGAAAAAAAGAAGAAATAAAATGATAAAATAATAATCTGAGCAAAATCCAATTAGTCAGGGTTAGGCTGATGTAAAAATGTTCAAACTGGTTTGAAATGAAGTCAAATATCTGACTTGTAATAGCGAGTTTAACCACTAGGTGGAACATAATGAGAGTGGAGTTTTCCACAACATGTCCCTGCAAATAATTAACAATAAAAGTCTTAATGAGAAATCATGTTTTTTCTGTCCACCTGAGGTCTAGAGGGCTATTGATTTAAAATGGATACTAGAGCTTGAGATCTGTGGTCGAACCCAGTGGGACCTGACGGGTTTGGGTCGGGTCGGGTCGGGTTTGGTTGGGTTGTATTTCTCACATATTTCATGGGCTTACATTGGATTTGAGCTGTATTCTTCTTCCTCTTCTTCTTCTTCTTCCCATTATTATTGTTACTATTGTTACTTAGGCCTTCTCGGGCTCAGCGGATACAGGAAGTTTCCAGATCGTTTGACTCTGCAGCAGCGTCTGCTTAGCCATGGCACGTACTCTGCTACTTGTGTTGCAGATAGTGACTGCTTACATTTCCCATCATGCCTACTATTGCTGGACTGAGTAGTGTAAGTTTGCTGTTTTATGTTCCAAGTGTTACATTTTGTTAATGTTTGTAATGTGTCTGTTCAAACCATAGTGGTTTATGTCAGTAATTGTAATTTTTTGTGTTGGTTTATATTTTAACCACAAGTGAGACCTGTAATGTTAGTGTTCGAAATGTATTTCTGGGTCTTTTTTTCTGTTTTTTTTTTTTTTTCCTACTGGATCCATGTCTGGTTTTGTCAGTCCAGTCAGTTGCAGAAAATGTACTTTCTGGACTCCAGCTGTATTTTGCTACATATTTTTTGATTTCTTGTCCTCTGCGTTGAATGTCACTAAAAGGTCGAGATAGCTGAGAGCTGCTTCTTGTGTCTTTTTCATTTTCCAGAAAGTTTCATGATGACAAATGCAGATGCAATCAGTTTTGAGTAAAAGCAAACTGATTTACAGTCGTGTAAAACCGGAAACAGACCCAATCCTAATAAAGAAAAAAGACAAAAACAGAACAAAAAAGACCCAGAAATAAATCTCAAACACTAACACTCCAGGTCTGAGAGTGGTTGTGGGCTTGGAGGAGGCAGACATGACCAGAATACAAAGTGATGTTGGTTTGTGGACTTGTGCTGTGTAGGCGAGTCCAACAAAATCCACTATTTATAACACACACAGTAAGCGTGTTTCTGGTTTTGGATCATGCGTTGTGAGTGTTTACTCTCTCTGGTCTTGTATCGTGTTCTGTCTTGTGCCGGCCTTATTCTGTAAAACACTTGTCAGCGGAGGTGCTGGTTAGAGACAGAAAAGAAAAGGTAAAATAATAGCTGTGACCTTTAAAAGAACTGGTGGTGTGACGTTGGGCCTTTTTGTGGAGACTGCGATGCTGATGGGACAGACAGACGTTTGGTTTCTGAGGCTGGCCTTCATCCAAACACAGTGAGACACTGAGAGATTTCTGTAGCTTGTAAGCCGTCCAAACTGGAGGTGTTTTTGTGTTTGTTCCGCGTGTTTTCGGACACATTCAGGGTCGAATACAGGAGGAAAAACAGATAGAAAGAAAAAGTGGTTCAAAGGGTCGTGTGTGTGTGTCTCTTTATTGTTTTCATTTTAAACAAGAATTAAATGGCTTCACAGGAACATAACTAAGCACATTTAGTTTTAAGTTAGCATTTTGGTTAATGTTGAATTGAGTTTAGCCCAAATTTAAATCTTGAGATTAGAAATAGCTTCAGGTTTTGGGTTGAATCCATGAGGAGGGACAGTAAAAGAGTAAGTGGTCCTTGTTTTTTGTGATAATGCCTTATTCAGCTAGTCAAATGGGTTTGTATTATATTATTGCTTTATTTATGAAGTATGAGATTTTTCATAACCTATAAAGGAACAATAACTCAATTTATCAGTAAAATCCAAAATATGTGTGTAAGAATGTCCTCACAAGGATGGAAAAAATAATAAATTTCAAACAAAATTATTGTAAAATCCTCCTAGAGATGTCATTTCATTGTTTGCTGCTGTTTTTTGAATGACAGTTTGGTGTAAGGGTTAATTTTATTATGAATTTCATTTTAATATCAGAGTAGAGTTCAGGTTTATGGGGAAAAATGAAATCCTATAACCAAAAACATCCTGAAATGGTCCTGAAACAGGTCTTATAGACTTGGTATTATTTACTACGGTCCGACCAACGCTGGATTTTTGAAGACGATGCCAATATTAGGGATTTTCTCATATTGATACATCAACCAATATTTTTTATACAATATAAAATGTACATTAAAAACAATTTGGAACACTTGTGACAAAGATGTGTAATGGAGGTAGAACTTTTTACAGTAACAATAATCTTTATAGCACAAAATTACATCAGGTAACAGAAACAGTGAGCTTTCAACAATATTTTTAATAATTATAAATAATTATAAAAAAGCAAAAAGGCAAAATAAATGCATCTATTAATACTTAATTAAGAAAAATGATCAAATATAAGCAGAATGCTTCCTGTAAAGCTAATAATTAAAAACAATCTGCATTATGCTTTGTTTAAAAAAAAGTTTTCATTTTTACACATATATTGGACAAAATATTTGCTGATACCAATAAAGATCTAGATGGGTGTGTTTTGGTTCTTTGTTAAAGCACATGTGAAACTCTGTGTTTTTACATTTAAAATAGGGTATTTCATGTGTGGAAAAAAAAAAACATGCACGCTTATGTTTTCATCACATTTGAGATGAGAGTTTCACATGTGATAAATCCCCATGTAGCTCTATGTGAAAGGCTGTAATGTGGTGAGACATATAGAATGTATGTTTTTACAAGTGAAAATCACATTTGACCATATGCTAATTTTTCACATGTGAAATGGTGATCAATTCACATTAAGTGAGAAAGAATTCCAAATGTACTTTTGGATGATTTGAAGGGGAAAGTCTTGAGTCAGTCTTGAGTTTAGACACTTAACTCAAAGTGCATGTGGTTAAAAGCCCTAATGGACGTGGAGTTATTATTTTTGTCTGGTTTTCAATTTTAAGATTTTAGCTTTTATGGTTCATCTTAGTGATTTAGCAGTGATTGTGAAATTAAAGGGGAATGCCACCCATCGTAATCTTTTGTTGTCTAAAGTTACTGTAAAACCTGATTGGTCATGGTTTCAGGGTTTTTTATCGACCCATGAAATTATTATGACTTCTTTAAATGCAGACTACATTTAAATTCCTGTTTATACCTGCTGAGAGTGTTCAGATATGAACATTAACATGACATGGACACAATTTTGCAGCATCTTAAGATCTCAGCAAGGTTAGTATCTTATTTACTATTGTCAAAGCTGCCAGATTTTAGTCTTGAAAAAAGGAGATGTTTATGTTGAGGACTGCTTCAGGATCAGGATTTAGGACTGGGTTAATAAGAGTTTGGTTATGGGCCTCTTAAGGAACAGCCAATAGTCCAGCGGAGCGTTGTGGTCCCCGTTCGCTCTCAGCTTGTAATGGAGCTTATTTGTGTTTCCTCTCTGTCCCTCTGCATTGTGGATTAGCAGGGATTTGGTCCTCCTGGCTCACCGACTTCTCTATGGGCTTTAGACAGCAGAGTGGGCTGACCTCCCCTCCTCCACCTTTTGTACCTCTGCAGCCAGCACACTCTAACGAGTGGCGCTTCGTCTGGGGGTCCTCCTCGCAGCCAATGAGCCTGTTTATGTTCGTCGTCCAGGAAAAAATGTCACTGCAGGGTTCCTCGCGGGGACTCAGGGGCTGGCGGGAGTAGAGCCGGGGTTACAAAACCTTCTTTTGAGGAGTTTTTTTGAGGGTTGAGACAGTCCAGTTTTTGTTGTTAGATTATTTTGGGTCTTTTTTTGCCTTCGTGTGACAGCTGATAGTTGAGATAAAAGGATAGAATCGAAACAGACAGAGGCCGGGTGACAGAAGCAATGAGCCTGTGTCTGATTTAAACCCATGATGTCATGGTTATAACACGTAAGATGACAACTAGCACTATTTTTATGTCAAAAATAAGTAGTTTCCTAAATTTTTTTCCCATCAACAGTTCAAAATCCTTAAATACTTAAGATATACGATTATTTTAAGTGGAGAAAATGATTAAAAACCTGTGGTTTTGACAGCTGCAATGAGCAAATGTACTTGAAAAATTACCTAAGATGTAAGTAAAATTTTTCACATTGTCACTGATCAACAAATCAATGCAATAATCATTTCGATTGAACACATTTTCAAGTCATGTGCATGTTGTGCCACCAGCAAATTAACATCTTTGCCTCTTTCTAATTATGTTAAATGCAGTTGTGTCATCTAATATTTAATTTGTGTTCAATCTGAGAACACCTCCACGATGTTTTAGCTTACAAATGGTTGCACAAAGGACATGCCAGAGTAAGCTACTATTTTAATGATAGTGATTAGCAGAAGCTCGGCCAATCAGCTAAGGATACACGAAAGACTATCGAAATTATTACAAAGGTGTTTTTCTACAAGTCACCCGAGGTTGAAGAACCCCTATCCTCTTGTGAAGAAGCCTTATGAGAACTCTTTCCTGTGAAGATTATCAAATGTTCTCGGAAGCATCATTAGAGCCTGAAAACCCTTCAAAGTAGGGTTTTCTAAGAATGTTCTAAGGATTCAGAGCCTTTGCTTATATGTTTGAGATGTCGAAACCCCATCATAAGTTCCTGAAAGTACTGTGAAATCGAATCAACCTCGTTATAAACAATTTGTACAGGAGTCTTCTGAGGGTTGATGAGATGAAGAAACAACCCAGCAGGTTCATCGACAATCCAAAAAAGACTGGAGCATCCAGTTGAGTCTTGAGAAACAGTCATGGTTCAGAAACAATTGTGACCATTTCAGGGACCTCTCTGAAGATGAAGAACCTTGTATTTTGGGTGTTCCTGAAGGCACTTTGGTTGTCTGAGAAGCTTTAGTGAAGGCTCTTTCCTAAAAACCCTCAAAGACTCAAAGATTCCTCAAATCAGTATCAGGGTTTGGAACTTTTTAACTAGGATTTTTCAAAGGTTCTGGATCTGGTTCTGGATCTGAGCAAATTCACGTTTTTCAAGAATCAGTGGGATTCATTAGTCTTTTATGAATCAGTTGCAGAAGGAAAGCACCTGAACAACCGCTGCTAGAGGTTTCCAGAGACACAGCCGAACCCTAAAGCCTGTCCTTCAGTATTTTTTTAGGATTGCTTGAAGTTTCTAGAAAAGGTCTTGTGCTTTCCGACAAACCTGTGAAGGATTCTTTTGTTTTCAGTGTTCAGTGTTGAAGTGTTCAGCTGCATAAAAACCCCCAAATACCAAAGGTTCCTGGAAGCACTGTCATGGTCAACCTTTCAAGTAGGTTTTCCAAATGATGTCCTTCAGTCTTTTGAGGATTGCTGTAATTTTCTAGAAAATGTCACTAGAAATCGCTAAAGTGTTTTTTAATCTACCTTCCTAGAGTAAAGGATTCTTTTGTTTTTGTGTTCCTTGATGCATTGTTGTGGTTTGAGAACCTTTCAGTTTTGTAAGAACTCCCAAATACCAAAGGTTCCTGAAGACACTGCACATGGTTAACCTTTCAAGTAGTGGATTCAATGAATGAGTCCGTGTTCACACCTTTGTCTGTAGTTGTTAAAAAAGGAGTTTCTCTTTATACGGAGTTTCACGAAGGCACCCTGCATGTTTTAAAACCTTGAAATAAGGTCCTAGAAGCTTTGTCAGATCAAGTGAACCATTTCTTAAAGGGGCTTTGTTTGAGGTTGACACAGTCTCTGAGGTGCTTTTCACATTTTTTAGGCTTTAGGTTCTGCACAAACTGAGGGAACCACAAAGGTTCACTGAAGTGCTTTTATTTTGTAGAGTGGCGACGAGAAGAGAGGAGGTTCTGCTGGGATTCGATCCAAAGTCATCTGATAGCATCAGAGAACACTGTGTATGAAACAGACTGTGGAACAAAAAAAAAAAAAAAAAGACAACACTGCAGCAGCGGTGTGGTTTGTCAGCTGGACTGCTGAATGTATTTCATAATTGTAAATTTAATTTGATTTTTCTGGATGAACTCTGCTGCTGTTGAGCTTTTTCACTGCATCCTCTGTTCACTTCCCTCTATATGTGTAGAGGTTTTGTGCTTTAAATGGGTGAAAATGTTGCACAAAGGTCAGTGGGTTATCTGAACAAAAATTGAATTATGCAGGCATAATTGAGAAGAAATTTAGTACCTACTGAATGTGAAAGCCTTTTTTTAAAAGCAGTAATCCACTTTTAAAAAGGATTTAATGATTTTTATTCAGGCAATTGTGTATTAAATAAACTGCTCTTTTTTTATCACAAAGTATTTTCCATTTAGAGGCAGTGAAATGAGAAGCTTTCCTGTGTGTGTAGTGTGTGTGTGTGTGTGTGTGTGTGTGTGTGTGTGTGTGTGTGTGTGTGCGTGGGATGTCCAGTGTCCGTGTGTCCATTCACGGTGTAGTGTGACAGGGTGTGTGATCTTGAGGCTGACCCTTCCCATCCTGCGTTGCTCCGTCCCTGCCTGGCTTTTTTTCTAATTAAAATACCAGGGATTTTTGTTTGTGTGTGTAATACATGAGCTCGGCCTGCAGAGATGCTGGAGGTGAAAAGGTCGCCATGTTTGGACAAAAGTAAAGAACAGGGGTTGTACAGTTGTGAGATCCTCAGTTTAGAATCTACGGTTGTAGTATTTGCAGTAGCTTCTGTTTTCAGGTCATATCTTAATTGATACATTTCAGGATTTTCAAAACAGTATTTAAAAATGACAGTAACAGTATTTAGCCACATGGTTTATTTTTCATGCATTCCTTTTTATTTTAATAAAATCCTTTAATCTACACAATTTACTCATTTTTCATATATCAAATATAATTATAGAAAACTGTTTTTATGAAAAAGTAAATAAAATATCAGGGAACACATATTCATCCATATATTCTTTGCAAAAACACAAAAAATAATCACTGTATTTTACATAGACCTAATACTGTGACTATAAATGCTTTTCATCAAGTAGAGGTCAGAGTGTGAACACACACTGTCAGTGATTTTATTTTATTTTTATAATTAATAATATGTTGCAACCTAGTGTGCATTCTGACTTCTTTGAGCTGAGTATATTTATTTTTTAAATAGGCATTTAAATAGATATTTGTTCTCTGTCTGCTGTTATGTTACAGTGAATCTAAATGTAGCACTTCAGTACGTTTGATGAAGCTGACTTCCTTGCATGATTCTTGCAGTTTTTGTCTTCTATCCTCATGGTTGAAAGCTCTTACTGTAAGTCGCTTTGGATAAAAGTATCAGCTAAATAAATGTAATGTGATGTAATGAACGTGAGGATCATAAACCAAATGATTCAGTTCAACATAAAACTGTATAATATTGACAGAAATCAAAATATAAATGTTGCTTAAATTTGTCTTTTGGTTTTTGTGCTGTCATTTTTGGAGAGTGGAGATGATGTCATTTTTTGCCTTTTCTTTTTTCCTTGTCTTTTGAACGAGCATGCAGCAGCATTTACTGATGTGGCTGCCAACATACTCAAAAAAAAATGTGTTGTGTATCCATGATCAATACATAGATAGATAGAGAGATAGATGCATAGTTGTTATTGTTCTATATATTGTCCATATATTGTGTTGTTTCATAGATACATACAGTGCTCAGCGGGTATTCTATTTAGGGCTGCCATGGCAGAAGACACAGAACTGGTGCCAGTGTTGGCCCTCCTCCACTTTAAGGTCCTGTATCTGCGACGAGACGTAAGCAGTGAGAACAGTGGACTGAGGCGGTGATCAGTGCTGTGAATGTGAATGTTATTTTTGTCAGTACTGAAGTGGAGAGGTCTCTTACAGATGCAAAAGCTTTTCATACAAGTTTCTCATCCTGTCTGGCCTAAAGACTTTTCTTTTTTCTTTTCTTTTTTTTCTTTTCTTTTTTTCTTTTCTTTTCTTTACAACACAAATTGAAACAGACTCTTTATTATATACTATATATTTGTTATATTTCTGTCAGTCTTTGCTCAGACAGCTGGATTTATTCTACTTTCTTGTTTTATTTTACTGCAGTACTGGAAGAAATTAATGGACCTGGTATTTTAAGAGGTAATTAAGTGAATTAGCAAATAAATGAATAAATTAAAGATTTAATGAATAACTAAAGTTAATAGCTGCTTGCGCTGCTGATCTGATGTAGATCTACTTTTCATTGAAAAGTGAACAGTAAGTTAATGGTGAATCATACTGTATAATTTTGTGCAGTTTATTTTTGTCTGTTTGAACAAATGGATTTTTGGATTAATGAAGTTAGTAACTGATCACACCACTGATTGTATGAGGCTCTAATTTCCACATAAAACATTTTAAATTAGATTTAAATATGTGTGGGATAGAGAATAATGAATTAGTAAAACTAAAACTACAACAGCGACCTAATACACCTTTTTTAAATTAAAAAAAAAAAAACATTTATTACAAGTAAAAATCCCTTAAAAATGCTTTATTTTCTATTACATACAAAATACAGCTTAATCTTTCTTTACAATATAACTTTTGACACTGGATAAATTTAAATTGTGTTGCCAGATATCTAAAATATCTGCTTTATAAAAATTATTTCAAACTTGCTTTTTGGTTCTAGGCTTGAAAAATATACAATAATTCATTTGGAATATAATATATTTTTCTAACATTTATGTTCAGAATTTTAAGTAGAAATTGTGCATCTTAATGTAGTTTTACAACCATTGAAAGATTTTTGGATTCATTGCATGCTGACGGATTTTGCAGAGGTGTATGTGATGTTAAATCAAAATGGATCTTTGTTTGAGCATGTGTGTGTGTGTGTGTGTGTGTGTGGTCCTCAAGTAGTATTTTTAAATGCATGTGCCCCTGTGTATGGATATATTTCGGTACCATGCAAAAGTACATTTGCATGTGTGTGTCAGTGTGTGTGTACACGAAGCTATATATACAGTATGTAGATTGTACACATTTACACGTCTGTGAGTGTGTGTGTGTGTGCATCTGTGCCAGTGTTTTCCAGTACTTTGTGTGTGTGTGTGTGTTGTAGTGTGTGTGAGTGTGTGTGTGTGTGTGTGTGGGAGTCTTTGTATATGTGCCAAACCGGTCCAGCTGGCATCAGTCGTAGCTGAAGCCGAGGCCGCTGTATCGGTCACACACAAAAACACACACACACACACACATTCTCTGACACACACACACACAGTCGACCACATTCCCATTCTGTACGCCTGTAATTATCAACCTCTTCTGCATCGACTACCATGTTGGCGTGTATTCAGCACTGGTCTATACACGCCTGATTCAAACCCTTCACCACGTACACGCTTCATTTTCCTCCACACACGCTCGCTATAAAACCCCTCCATTTCATCTCGTACGGCTGCACCGACCGCAGAATGTAATTACACACTAACCGTGGTTTGATATTTAGACTGGCTGAAGATTTAAGGTTTTATCCAAGAAGAAGGTCTGTGTGGTAAAAATAGGCTCGAAGTGGTCCCGCAGCTCGGAGGAGAGGAAAGCCTGTTCAGAAGCTGGAGAGGAAATTAGCTTTGTTGTCTACACGCCGCACCGGTCGGTGCATCTTCGAAATTCATCAGACACCTTTTTCACAGCCAGACACGCTCGGTTTGTGTATTAAAATGATGGTGGGTTACCTGCCAAAGAGGCTTCAACCTTCTTGTCATGTACTGATCAATCCTTGGCCTGCGTTTTGAGAGCTCTGATGTCTGATTTCAATCAAACACATGTTTAAACACGTTTGACCAAAGATGTTGTATAAAGACAGTCGGGTAGGTGAGGATGTCTGTGCTCTCTTTTCTCACATCCATAAAATGTGCGTCAGATGTAAGTTAGGGCTTAAAACACCTGCACGTTATAAAGGAGAGAGCTCCAAACAGAGGACGAGCAGACACAAAACTATAGTTAACATACAGTATATATGTAAAATCAAAGAAAAACATCATCTATGGTTCATGTACATCACTGAGCTTTTTAATGGTGGTTTTTAATCAAGGCATTGATAATAGGGGTGTGACGACATATTGATCTGGATCGGTATATAGATCCAATATAGTGAAAATTTACATCTATATCGTCATCTTTACGATAAGCATTTAATTTGAAATTCCAGTGGTATGTCTGTGTGATTAATGTCTGGAAGAGTTCAGTTATAAAATTGTTTAATCAGAGTTTAGTTGCTTTTTGTGAGTTGCCATTAGTGTGACTGATTGTGTTAAAAATAGACATATGATCTGATATCGACTGCATTCTCCTGAATCGGATCAAATCGAAATTGCATCGTGGCGGAATTTGTGAAATCAGTAAATATCATATTGTTGTGCAATGAATTGATACAATATTGTATCATGATAAAGCTTTTGATTTACACCGTTAGTAGATAAGTGGCTGCTCGAGTTTACACTCGACCCTGGGAATAATGTGAAATTCATCACAAAATCACTGCAGGTGCACAAAGAAAAACAAAAAGCAAAGTTGCACAACCCCTGTAGATGCAGGATGCATGCTGCTACAGCTGAAACTCCAAGTCTAAGTATAATTTAGCCTCAGAACATTGCTAGATGGTTACTATGCAGCCATAAGGGTGTTGTAAGACACCTTCATGAGCATTAATATGCTGCTAGGGTGTCACCAGACTAGGGTTGGATGATATAATGGTACATTCTGTGATACAATATATAGTTGTCAACCTTCAGAGAGTTTGCCATATTGTTTGCTACTGCTATGGTGTTTAAAAGCAGGCCTCTAGCTGGTTTGGGGTGTCGCTAAAGGGGGTTATAGGTTGTTCTGGGCAGTTGCAACAGTGTTCATACATAGTTGATAGTTCTCAGGGTTTTGAATATAAAGGAGCAAATCGTCTGCATAGAGCGACACCTTTTGGATCTTCATTGGAATGCAGAGCTATGGCAGCAGGCTTGATGGCCAAATCAGATACAAAAAGGAAAGAAAATGGTAGCCTTGCTTTGTCCTTCTTTTGGGAGGGAAGTAGTTGGAGGTAACATTGGTAGTGGGGACAGTGGCTTTAGGCGTTGAGTATAAGATTTAATCCAAGTGCAGAAAATTGGGCCAAACCCAAATTTCTTCAACACTGTGCATAAGTATTGTTTTGAATTCTTTGTTACAATATTCGATCAGTTACTAGGGCATTGGTTTTTACTTGCTTGCCAGTGCCATACAGTGGATATGGAGATATTATGCAGTGGCTTTGTGGTTTCTAGACTCATCAGTATATGCTTTCTGCTGCTTTATTTTAGTGTCTTAATGTACACACTACCAGTCAATACCACTTGGAATCTCCTTCAACAAAAGCTTGATTCGGTACAGTCAGGTTCCTGAGAGGACCACTCTATATTTTTGAATGGTCTGTCATGCTTTCAGGTTGTAGAAAGCTGTCTTCACAAATGGATGTTATTTTCTATGACAGCTTTGCAAAGATCTTTTGTACACGGAAGACAAATCAGACTGACAAATGAAAGGCGAGAAAGAAACAAAGATACCTCTGAGCAACATTTAAACAGAAACATATGAAATCGCCAGTCACTGGTGAAAGAAACTGGAAGCTTAGCATCAAAATCTGTGGAGATTTAAAATGTTAAAGATTCCTGTTTCAATTTTGAGTGCACAATAATGCCTATAACAGGCTGGAATGAACAGGCGTGTTGGTTTAGCCAAGCTATTCTTAAAACTTTAAAACCAAGATAAAAGGTTAGTTTTGGGTTAGTACTATTGACCATAAAAAACAGGTTCCCAAAGTATTTAGAGCCTAATTTTAAGCACGGTTTGATTGATTAATGATCTCAAATCACTCACACTTTTCTGGTTGGAAAACAAGTTCTATATCAAAATGTATTTGGTAGAAAAAAAACTGTGACAACAGTAATCTCCCATCATGCAACACTTCAAGGACGTCAACCTCAACTATTTCAAATGTAGATAGATACATGTGGCATCTGAATTATACTGTTAAAATAAACATTATTGAAGGAAAGAAGAAAAAAACATATTTCAAACTTTTAAACAGTACTTAATGAAGAAATTCCCACGATGGAACGGGCACGGACTGCTTCTTCCTAAGTATCCCACAATGCAATGCATTTGATAGATGGGTAAATTATAGTGTGAGCGATGACACAAAATAAAGTGAAATCTAGGTGATTCTTTAGTAGTGTCAGTTGCCTAGCAAGTAGAGTAGAGTAATGAGTCTCCATGGACCAGCAACTGTCCAATGGGAGACAGGGAGGACAGAGCAGAACAATACCATACATGGCAAACCTTCAGAAGGGTTGATGTAGTGTATTAGTACAGACATGACAGTGGTATCTTGACGTTTCTCTTCTAGATCACTAGAGATTTGGATCGGCGTCTAGTTCAGGTTGAATGTAGAGGGATGTTCGTCTTTAACATACTGTGTGATCTAAGACTTGTTTCATTTTTTTTGGTTGCTAGATGTTTCTAGTCTGACAGCTATATACCCTGCCTCATATTTACTTTGTTTTGACTGCATGCAAAGGAACTAAATATATACCTAAAGGAAAGTGGAGAGTGTAAATGTTTCTTTTTTCAAAGCTGGATCTTGTACCATAAAGAGCTTTTTTTTTTCTCTGTATATACATCTATGCATTGCAGACGTAGCAGATGTCCGTTTTGTTGTGCTGTGAGATCAACGAGCAGATACAGAACACACACTGTGAAGACTCTGATCATGAAAAGTGGCTTTGGCTGTTCTCGACTGAAAATCTTTTTACTGTGTTTCCTTAACAAATTGTGAATGAATGAATGGTGCTGTAAATGAATGAAAGAAGGACTGAAATATATATCTGATGTTCAGGGGAAATATGGCCCTGGCAGGTAAACAAATCCATCAAAATGCAAAATTCAAATTCAAACCTGTCTTTATGAATGAATCAATAAATTCTGACCTGCTAACTGTAATTCTACTGGTTTCACAGATAAATTAATGGATGATGTTTTTCCACTGCAATGAATGGATTTTCAGTGAAGATATGGATTTGATTCCCTCTGCTAACTGCCCCTTCTCTTTTCTTTTCGTCCCCCTGCAGGTAAAACAGAGAGGAGTTCGTACTCGTACGGAAGAGAGTCCAACCCACACTGCCACCAGGTCAGTCCCTCTGTGTCTCCTTTTATAAAAAGTCGGCTGAGTGTGTCGTTTTGCTTCAGTGCTTTATTGTCTGTGAGTCGTAAACATACTGAGGGAGACAGAGGAGAGCACACCCTGTTTGGATTTGATCTGAGGTCAGCGGTAGAGGATGTTCAGTCTTGGGGAGGAGGGATTTAAGCACCTGACTCTTCATCCCTCACACTGACTTAAATAAGTGTGAACAGTTGTGTAGAAGTGGACAGAAGGAAAGTCGCCAAGCACACAGGCTGCAGAGTGAAACACTGCTGTTGATAGAGACCCAGCGTTTATTGGGGGTATTGAAAGTTTTTCAGGGTGGCACATGAGACCTTAGTTACAGTGAAGCAAGTTTCTGCAACATGATGTTTTTCCCAGTAAAATGGAAAATGGGGACTGGAATTCCAAGAGGGATTTAAATCAGATCCTTAAATTTGAATGGATTGTTCGAAGGTGGGTGTGGCCCTGAGAATGTAGTGCATTACAGAGCATGTGTGAGTTTTGTAGTTGTTGACAGAAGTGAGACCAAATCATTGTTTTGCTTGTCAAAAGTAAGTCTCAAGTCTTTGCACTTAAGCTCCGAGACAAGTCTCAAGACAAGATGTTCAAGTCCCAAGTCAACAGAGCCTTGACTTACCATTTTTTTGTGCAACTTAAGATGTTAAACAAAGTTGGAAGTTGTTGCATGTAATTTTCAACCTGCGTTCATTTTTTGTGAACAACTGTGTAGTTTTTGTACTCAAACAAAATGATCTTTGGTATCATTTTTTCCCACCGGAGCTCAGTAACATAACTTTGATGCTGTCGGTTTGGTTTAAACAAAGTCAAGTGTCGACTTGCTGAGAAAGGATAGCGTTAACATTAGTTAGTTCAGAAAATGAAGGGAAATTAATTGATTCATGGATGTACACTTTTTAAATAACATACTTCTTAATCTTTGGGCTTGGGGTGAAGGTATCAAGTACATTGTATGTTCAAGTCCAAGTGAAGTGAAGTCAGCAGTCATTGGTGTTAAAGTCCAAGTTGAGCTTCAAGTAGTTTTTGGATTTTGTCATGTTGCGTCGAAAATCATCAAATTTGTGACTCGAGTCTGACTTGAGTTAAAGTCAGGTGGCTCAAGTCCTCACCTCTGGTTGGTGATGACTCTTGGCGCCTTGCCAACTAAAATCCAAACAACCAACTCCCACCGCTCTGCTAGCTAATACAACCTCCAAGCTAACAGTCAAGTGCATTTTCTTATATGATGAACGGGATTAGCCAGTTGCCTCTAATGACATTGATTGGATATGTTTATGTGTATGCTTAAAAAATGAAGATAAGTTAAAGTTGGCACTGGACTGGTGATTATAGTAACTGTTTTGGGGAATTTTAGCTCAAAAAGAAATGTTATCTCCCATGGTGTTCCCCAGGGATCAGTTTTGGGCCCATTATTGTTTGATCTTTACTTATTGCCTCTGGGCCAAATTATCACGCAAAATAATAATAATTATAATCATTTCAGCATATAAGAGGACACAGCTTTAAAGTGGTCTTTCACTTGGTTTTATATATTGTTGCCTGCAACTTTTTGGATGTCTTTAAATCATGCAGATAGTAACACTAACAGGTAATGTTGTTTTATTATGTAGCATCATCAGCTTTTTAAAGTTCACACAATAAAAACTTATGTGTCAGTCATCCTCACGACTATCAAAAACAACAGCTGTTACATGTTTTTCATATTTCTATGTTATCCAGTGAGATGTCAAACATAACCGCATATTCCCAACTTGATAAAACAAAGAATTATTCTTTTAAACTCTAAAATATTCTTTTAAAAAGGAATATTTGTTTGTCTGTGGCAGCGCCAGGTGTTGTGAGGACTTTTGTAGAGGCTGGGTACTGAATCTCCACTGTGATCTTCCCGCTCAGTTCTCATGGACCATATGCATTCATGAGAAAGATGCACGTTGATAATTAAGAAAATATACAGATGTTGGTGTTGGATTCTGCTGGTGGAATATTAAACAGAGACAGGATTGATGTGCTGGTTGTAATTTGATGACCACCTTAAGGTTTTTGAAATTGAATGATCACATACGTTCCATTCGAGCGCAGGCTGTTGGACGTGTTGACTGAGTCTGATGTTATATGGATTTATTTTTCTTTAGTCTTGAACATCTATTAATTAAGGCTTATCAAAGAGGTGCATTCCCGTGTTTAGGAAAATCAAAGTTGTGCTAAAAGATGTTAGAGATTATGATTATTTATGAAGCTGTGTTTACTTTTTCAGAACAAGATGTTTGAGTTTCAGATCAGGGGAATTACATTTAACTGCTCAATAATTCAAATATACACAAGTTACTGTACAATACATCTTTAATAGTTGCAGCAGGACTTTTCAAATAATACTTTTGGTGTTACATGTATACACTACTATATAACATTTTTACAGTAATAATGTGTGTGAATACTGCAAATGTAGCTTAATTTTTAGATTTTAATCTTTTTGTATGAATTAAAATTTGTTCCTGATTGAGATATCAATCTAATGAAAAATGAACTTTGAATCAACTGAAATAGACACATCCACACAGTGTATCTGTTATACATTCAATGTGGAATTATACTGAAATGTCACTGTACTTACTCAGGCTGTAGTCAAACACCAGGCTGGCAATTTGAGGAGCAAAATGGCCAAAATGCATCCCCCTTGTTAACTTGCCATTGCTTGGTTGAATATGTCAGTCTAGTCTGACTGTCTCATTGATCTTTTATCTGAGTGAGGTTTGTGACAGTAAGTATCTGTGGCTCCGACCATGGCTCTGACATATTTGTAGTCCAACTGTGCTGTCAAATCCATGAGGTGTTGAAGTAGCAGATGTATTTGTAATTGACCCTTCCTAAGTCCCGCCCCTTGATCAACATTCTCCTTTACTGTTTCCTCTATTTAGATATGCTATGTGCTAGACTTGTCTATGTTGAAGAGAAATCCACATTTTGAAGATGGTTAAAAGATGTTGCTGGGGGACCTGTAAAAGCAACATATAGCCACAATTTTAGAAAATAATCTGCATCCATCATTAACTAGCTAGGTACATCTGATAGCTAATGTTAGGAAGACTTCTAGCTAGCTAATTCACATCAATAATTAACTAGCAAGGTATATTTGATAGCTAATGTTATTAAGACTTTTAGCTAGCTAGCTAATCTACACCAATCATTCACTCGCTAAGTACATCTGATAGCTAATATTACTAAGACTTTTAGCTTGCTAGCTAGCTAATCTACATCAGTCATCCACTAGCTAGGTATATCTGATAGCCAGTGTTACTAAGATTTCTAGCTGGCTAGCTAATCTTCATCAGTAGTTATTTAGCTAGCATTTTGCCAACATTTCAACATTTTCAAGCTTAGCACATAGGATTTCAGGAAACAGAAAATAAGAATTGACCGTGGTTCCACCTGGTATCAAGGTTGTTCAAGTGTTATTGGAGCACATAGCAAAAAGGGGTGAGACTTGAGACAGGTAAATTGCGACTTTTTCTCTCAGTCCTGCCCTTCTGTCAGTTTGGTTTTGGATCTATAATATCTCTGAACTGTATGCTATAAATACTGAATTATAGCCCATGTAGAGTCACCTTTATGATCAAAATGACAAGTAGCAACATGTAGTTGCTGAAGAGCAACAAAGATCAGATAGAGAGCATAGAGATGCACAGCTGCCTATGCCTATAGTATCCCTATAATATTTCTATGATCAATTGTCTGTGCTGCTGAAAATACAAAGACCAAGCCACCTTTTTAACAAAATATTTTAGGGGAGACATGACAACAGATATGGTTTGTCTCTAAAGGGTTTGGGCCAGTCCCCCTGTTAAAAATTAACAAATAACCTGCCGACTGAAATTTTTAAAAAACATTATTTTAACAATTAAAAACTAAATTGGAAAAAATGAAATAACAATAAAAACTAATAATAAAAAAAAATTACAATAACTCTAACACCCACTCAGTCACCTTCTTTCTATTGACCAGGAGGGGAAAAGTCACGGGTGACAATTAATGAATTTGTTGTTGGTCCCTGGACTTTACAGACCATGTATCTCACATCAGTCATGAAATATGGCATGAAATACAATTGGTCAATATTTTAACCTTTTGAGATGGTGTCCATGTCACATCAGGTAATCATAAGAGTTACATACATTCTTGTGTAGTCTGATGTCGGCGTAAGACACAAGCATAAAAAGAGAGCACGAGGTTCTGTGTCTCTTTCTTGTTTGTTGACAAAATGGGGATATTTATATGTTAAACTGGATCTGCTGGATTTTATGTTCAAATATAATCTTCACATAATCCATTTTTTCTCTCCTTGTCTTAACAAGACTCTTTGTGTTGTTGAGATGAGCGTCAGCGATGAGGGACACAGAGGTTCTGTCTAATAACAGGAGAAGTGGCTGCCAACAGGGCCGATCAAACCAAACAAAATGATTGACGGTGGGCCAAATCTGGTTGCCCGGGGCAACTGGGCAACCGTTACTGTCGAGCCTTGTGAATGAAGAGGAGACAGAAAGTGGAGTGAAGGAAACTAAAGGGAAGCGAAAATCCAAGTGTGGCATTTGAAGGACTCGTAGTAGTTTTCAGACTTTAGGGCTAAAAAGACCTTCCTGCCTTTTGGTTTTGATCTTTTCCTTTCTGTTACGAGGACAGGATTTGGCCCTGACAACCTTGTGAACAAAGACACACATACACACACACACACACACACAAGAGAGAGAGAGAGAACATGCCGGTCATATCTGCCTCATGCCAAGTGTGTCATTTGTACTGGAATAGTTTGCATGCAGACGTCTTTCCACTGGTGGAATTAAATATAGCTGCTGGTCCAGTTTGAATGTGTTTGAATTGTCCTCTGAGCCTCACTATATTCACTTCTTCATCTGTTTTATTCACTCATTCACCAGTTTCTCATTCAGTCTGTTCTTTTATTGTAGTAATTTAACACAGTCAGTTTTTAATTCATTTATTCTGTGATTTTGTCATTAATTTAATTTGATCATTTGTTTAGTAGAGTTTTTTGTGTATTCATCCTTTCATTAATTTGTTAATGCATTCACTCATACTAGTAAATGTTTCAATATATCAGTTTATTCCTTCAAAATGTCCAGTTTATTCATTTATTGAGTAATTAATTTTTTATTTTTATTTTGCAGTCATCTATACATTCACTGATTCCTTAAATGGTTAATTTTAGTATACATTCATCTGCCTTTTGTTTGCTTATTTCTTCATTTTACTGCTCAGCTATTTAAAGATGATGACAAGAAATAAAGGAAAGTTCATGTCTTTTGGTTCTACTTGTGGGAACTACCTAGTGATCGACATCATTAGAAAAAAGGTTGAAATTGGAGGCATGAATCCATCATACTTTGGTCCATCTGTCCATTCATTTATCCATCCATCCATTTATTCATTCATTCATTGGTGGGTTCATTCATTCATTCACTCATATATTCATTAGGTAGATGGTGAATGTATTCTTTCATTGGTACATTTGGTGACACATTCATTTATTCACATGTATTTATTCATTTGCAAATATATTCTTTTGGTAGTTTCTTGTTGTAGTCCGTAAAAAGTGTTCAGTCATCCATCCATTGATGGCAACCCATCCTCACCAGAAAAATGCAGGCATAGGTCGTCTGTACAAGCATCTTATTACAACACATATTTACGTGTGATATTGCTAGTCAGTGTCCTCTTGTGGCCATAGTTATTTTGACTGCTGAAGTATAATGAATTAATAAATGACTGAAATGAAAATTCTTTATGTCAAACATGTAAAAAAAAGAAAGAAAAAATGAATAAAAGTAGAAATAAATGGGAAAAACAGATAAAAACAAACAAGAATATCAACAAACTCAATAGACAAATACTCAGTTACACAAATTCAGTCCTACATGTTCGAAAAGGAGTAGGAAGAAGTATACACTTGTTCATTCCTTCCCCCTTTATAAAGGGTGTGTAGGGAGGAGGTCATGGTGGATGGATGGGTCAAACACAGGACTTTGACCTAAAAGATTGTGGTTCATGTCTCACGAAACCAGTAGTCAACTTTTGGGCCCTCTCCACCGGTGCTTTTGGCTGTACCATGCCAAACTGCATTTCCATTATCTACTCCATTGTCTACTCTAGAGCGGGGCCAAAGCAAGCCTGACCCGCCCCCAAGCGGGCTGCAGTGATGTCTCGCCGACCGCGGCCAACCTGTGATGACCTTCCTCTCTCTCCCTCGAACAAGTGCGTTGTGGTACTGAGCTTGTGTGTGCAGGAGAACAGAGAAGAAAGATGTTTCTTAAAGTCTCTTTATGTTCAGCTCTCAGTACTTTTGTAGCTTCCAACAGGATCTTTATGGTTTGAAATTTAGTTTCTCTCCTCCGTCGCGGTTTGTACTTTCAGGTATCCGCATTATTTTACCGTTTCATATTCACTTTCAGCTGTGTCGGAGTTGTGTTAAGTTCTTGCTGATGAAACCCGGAATGAAAACATTTCCTGTTTGTGCTGCTTCATAATAAAAGCTTCTAAATGACAAAACAATACAGGACTTTTATTGTGAAGAATTTAAGGAATTTATCCCAGAGACATATATGAACGGTTTATCCATTGCTTCATAGCAGCTCCCTCGAGACTCCTTGTGCTCATCTTCAGGTAAAAGACACACGTTAAAGCAGGTAGCTCTGTTGTAATGGATATGCAAACCCCTGCTGTGCTGGGATGACAGGCCGAGTCAAACCGAGTCGAGCCAGACCAACTCTGTGTGTGGAAAAGGGCCATTTGACTTATTTAAAATTTCACATATATCACCTTTGTCTTGTAACTTACTTTTTCACCAGATCTTTTTCCTAAACCTAATCAAGTAGTTTAGCATACCTAAAAATAACCAAACTGCTGCCGTTTCACAATGCTAACCACTTGTTTAATGCTACGTCAACTACATACTGTACCTCAGGTCCAGTATTCCAGCCGCTCTCCAGCAGTCATATACGTCATTTTGGGAGTTATTGGGGATTAACCTATTCTGTCATTTAGATATCAGGATGTGTTGATTCATTATTCATTCATTAATCCCTCTTAGGTGGTTTTGTGCCAGTTTTTCATTTATCTATCCCTCCACCTGAACACTCATTTATTCACACATTCATTCATTCATTTGTTCTGTTATCTATTTGTCATTTGGATGACTCACCGACAAATTCATCCAGCCATCTGATCACTCATTTATTCACCGTTCAACCCTCAACTATATTTAGTTGTTTATCTAGCAGTCAATTTGTTGACTGATCAGTCTCGTTCATCATCCATCCATCCATCCACCCATCCATCCATCCATCCATCCATCCACCATCCATCCATTTATCACCAACTAGCTGATCTTTTATTTATAACCACCTCTCATATCCAGCTGTGGCCTTTGTACGAGGCTACAGCAAACCGTAGAGGACAAAAATATGAAATAAATCAAACATTACTGCCTCACTGGCCATTTTCCTACTGGGCTGCTGTCAAATTATCCTGTTACACAGTCTGAATGGCTCCTGATGGAAATTGTTTGGAAATGGCAGATAAATTTACATGCTGGGCTGAAGTCCAAAATCCTCTGGCTTCATCCTCGGCTGTTAGTGAAAGAAAAAAAAACACTTAGAAGGGAGGATGGGCTCACGAGCTAACAGCAGGAAGATTTCCAATGACCCCGGTTTATTCCACAACTCTCTGACCAAACCAAATAGATTTGTACCATCAGAGTTTTGAGGTAATTTAGGCTTCGGTTCCACAGTTTGGCTCCAGTTTTTGTTTTAGCGTTTAAGTTTTGTGCATCATAATGTTGTTATCGTGCTCAATCACAACCACAAATCTGCAAATTTCCTCCAGCTGAGCTCCAAAACATTTAGCTGGATAATCAGACTGAACTTTCATTTCATTTTCACTTCATTATTCAGTCTGACATTGGGTTGATGTTATCTGCATCAAAGAGGGGAGGGCTAGTTTGACCTAACCAGTCGGCACTTACTGACAAATGCTTTCCACTGACATCATTTTAACATTTGTCACATCAATCAAAGAAATATGTTGATTTAAAAATTATTTCTGTAAGCTGACTTACAAATCTCATCTCGTCCACATGCAAAGCTCAGATTGACTCCACACTCATAAATCTGAGACGTGGGCAGAGATTCAGAGGTCTAGAACCAAGCGAGATGTTGCAGGAAGTGTCATTAGTATTTGATATTAGGTATTTGGCTGTAAACCAGAGAGTTGGATAAACTGAACTTGTACCTGAACTTAAGTAACAAAGTTACTTGATTTTTTCCAAAACCTCAACATGTATTTTTGTTGCCTAAACTTTAGTGTCACGATACCAGACAATCAGTGATCTTGCTGCCTAGATTTCGAAATGCAAAATAGTTGCTCAAATGGCAGCAAGAATGGTGGCAGACAAACCTGCGCCTCTTCCATTTTTTCAAGCACACCCCTTACAGGAAACAATGCTCTACTCAGTGCTAGACACATGACCTCTGCGTGTCACCGCCCCAATAGGAAGAGCTGCCCCAAAGACCCAAGGATTGGTTCTGTTGTGCAAGTTTTTTAAAAACTTTCTAATTGTTTCCACCCAGTTTTACCTGTGAGTTGACCTAGCCTTTATTTTGAAAGTCTACCCAGACGTTGTATATTTATTATTGCTCACTTGACCGCAGCGACTTACATGCGCAAAACTGACACCACAGGGGTACATACAGTTTGCATTTTGAAGCATAGGTCACTGACCAAGCTGTCATATTTAATACGTCGGGAGTGACAACGTGTTGAAGTTTCATGACAATCCATTCAATAATTGCCAAGATTTACATTCTGGACCAAAGTGGTGGAATGGCCAACATTGCCAACCTTAAAGCCATGCTCATAGCATAGATAAACATCTGGTGGGGTGTCTTTTACTGAAGACACATACAGTAAAACTTTTGCTGAATTACTAAGACACCATGTTGCTATAAATGAAAGGTTTCACTTTCTCAGAAGAGAGATAAAACGGAGCAAAAGTGAAACTCAGACCCCACAGCTTTGAGACTGCAGGATTGGTGCCTCATTCATTGTTGACTTTGTCTTTGGGGACGTTTGATGTCAAAATGTTATGGTACTAAATTTCAGTTTTCTGGTGTTTACCCACTTTGGTTCCATTATGGTGGTGTAAAAACTGGTTTGTAAAACGTTAACTGGATTTCTGTCAGGTGTCAAATAATTCTATTAGTGCTGGTTTCATTAGATAAGTTCAGTGGTATGATCTGGGTTATTTATTTATTTATTCATTCATTCATTTTTACATGGTTATATATTGAGATTTTTTTTAGTACAAAGGATTTAATGTCATGTCATATGATATGACGTGATATACAGATTTTGATCTTTATTGTAAATGGTGTAGATGCCTTTGAAAGTATTTTTTTGGTTGTATTGTTATCCTCAGAGGTGCATGTTTCAAACCTGCCTCTCCGTGTGGAGTTTGTATGTTCATTCGTCTGTGCATCTGTCTTCAGTGGATGGCTGGATTGTCCGATAGTGTGTAATGGTCCGAGGACTGTCCTATCCAGAAGAGCAATATTATTCCCTTTGTGTTTGTTTTCTGCACTACAGAGTCTTTTCTCCTCAGTAGCAATAATGCAGATTTGTATTTGGTATGAACTGGCTGCTTGCATCCTGTGTAAACTGGAAAGCTGACTGGGTCTGGCTGGTGATTCTCTCCTAGCTGCAAATGGGTGGTGGGGGCTGGGAAACGTGGCCTCCTGCCAAGGTACCAGCCCAACCCCCCATCAGCTAGCTCTGCTCCCCTAAAAACATCCAAAACACCCTCCAAAAACCATCGTCTGCTGGCTGAAGGTGGCATGAATACACTCAAAACACCAGGGATGGAAAAGGACTGTTGTTTCATCACATGACATCAGAAATTTAACTTTTTTCATTTCTATTATTTCACTTGAAATTATTGTTTCCTCTGCAAATGTTGTTGCATGTAAAACAACATCCATAAGCACATTTTAATGTAGTTGCTGTTTACACTAGAGGTATTGTGACAGCAGTTGACGAATCAGCATTAACTTTAGTTAATCTGGAGTTTCTGATCACATCAGATGGAGCTCAGCAGCTCTCTTTTCCTGTTTCTTCATTAAGAGTTACTGATCTTCTGCAGAGAGTGACACTGCACTGAATCTCACGCTGTAATTGACTTGACAGTTACTTTAAAGCTCAGTTATCACATGTCATGAGCATTTTTACACCTGTCAGAGAGATACAGTCGTTGGCTAATTTGCACTGATGTGTCTGTTTCCATTAGAAAAACAGCTGGCATTGATAGTTTGATCAAATGTCTACAACAACTTGTGTTAATGTTTTCCTGACAGGGACCCCTTGCAGTCGTGTGAATAATGTCTGTTGTTTCTGAGGAGGCATTAGCTTGACATTGTCACAGCAATGCAACACCTCTTAGTGAGGATGATTAGGTGAATGTTTGGGTATACAAAGTGTCTAACGTTGACACCAGAGACTGCTGCTCACATTCCGTCTCCTAACAGTCAACTGTAGTTTTATTTTTAACATGACAAACATCTTTTCCAAACCTGACCCAAATGGTTTTTGTGGCTGAAAGTCATAACAGTGAATGAGAAGACTGACAGGGCCTAAACTGTTGTTCTTCAAGGAATAGTTGCAGCATAGCCTGGGAACCAGACGAGTCTATGAGCTCTATTTGCTCTGGCAATTACAGTTTTCAACTTGTTCTGGATCTCGCTGGGGCATGTTGGATACAATGACTGTAGAGGAATGCAACCTTATCGACCATTGAGGCATTTTCATTTCGATAGCTGCCGCCGATGCGGCACTGTTTCTGTTCAGTCCCCTATTACATCAGTATCAAATGAACTGCGTGGTATATTTTCTCTAAAAGATGAAAATAGGTTTGTTTGCCAAACATTCAACAGGATTTGGTTAGTTAAATTTACCTCATACGTTACGTTGCTCTGATTTGTTGGAGGTCTATCCATTTACGTCTAGAGGTATTTTGATTTTCTTTGATTAGTAATGCCCCTCGGAAATCAGAAATTAACTCAGAGGTTCAATGTGAATCAGTCTGGTGATGCCTGGGGAGTTCCAAAGTGGTTACTTGCCTTGAAACCACAAACTGTTGTTTTTACATTGCTGTTTGTGTGTGGATTTAACAAAAGAGATACAGTGCGTTAATTAGGTGTTGGTGGTTGTATTAAGCTTGGGCAGTGACAGGAGAGCTGTTTCTCTCTTCCTCAAGTATTTGCGCTAAGTTAGGCTAACTGCATCTTGACTCCATATAGATGGTAGAAAATGCTTATATGAATATTCATGGTGATAAAGGGCCTATTTTGTTGTTTAGATGTGAGGAATTGTTCAGAAGAGCCTATTAGAATTAGTCTGTCTGTCCTTGAACCCATGCATGCCTTAGAGACAACTGACTGGATTTTTGTTTTGTTGCCTCTTGCTAGTACCACCTGCAGGACACTTTTTTTCTTCATTTTTGCTCACAAGAACTATCCAGATTTATCAAAGGTGGGATCAAGTCATTATTTCAATGACTCAAGTGGAATCGAGACCTAAATCAAGACCCAAGTGATGACAGGCTAGTCCCAAATCAAGTCCCAAACGCTTTGAGTTTCAAGACCTCCATCCATTCATTGTCCATAACCGCTTATCCTGACAGGTTGCAGTGGGGCTGGAGCCTATCCCAGCTGACATTGGGTTGGTCACCAGTTCATCTCAGGGCTGACACATAGAGACGGACAACCACTCACGCTCACATTCACACCTAGCATTAGCACTTAGCAATTAACCTTTTATGCTGCATATGTTTGGACTGTGGGAGGAAGCCGGAGTAACCGAAGAGAACCCTCGCGGACACGAGGAGAACACGCAAACTCCGCACAGAACGGCCCTGTCCCAGCCACAAACTCCCCAGCCAGCTGGGGGATTCAAACTCAGAACCTTCTAGCTGTGAGGCGACAGTGCAAACCACTGCACCACTGTGCCAAGTCATAATGTAACTTACTGTTCTTCATGCAACTTCATCGGACAAACTTGCATCTCCATATGTATTTTTCAGCACACACATTTTACATACTGCAATTCATTTTATGTTGATCGCTGCATAGTTTTTGCAGGCAAACAAAATTATCTTTGGTATCAGTTTTCCCAACTGGAGCTCAGTAACATGATGTGCTGACAATGGATAATGTTAATGGTAGTTGATTCAGGAAATAAAGGGAATTTAGATCCACACCTCTGCTATCTATATCTGTCTGGACAGATATTTTTTATAATGTACTGATCTTCATTCTGTTCCCCAGAGGATGAACCCTTTAGACGTGAATGACTCCATGACCTTTCCTTTAGCGCCACCCTGGGACAGAACATGACACTTTTTGCTCCGCTGCTGGTGATCATCAGTATGTTGTTTGCTCTTCCCTCATTTTATGGGCATTTCTGTGGCTTCACTGCTGCTGAGAGTATCACCTTAACTCCCATAACCACAGCACAAACACCCTCATGGGCAGTATAATATACAGCCAGCACACACACACACACACACACACACACACACACTTACATGGTGTGGCTTCTATGACTGCTATCTAAAGCTATCTAAAGGAACATTCTGTCTACATAAGCAGAAAAACCCACATCATCTGGATGAAGGGATGGGAGAGGATGATCTTCCTCCTATCACTCACCCTCTCTTCCTGTCTCTCTCTCTCTCACACACACACTCGCTATCTCTCTCTCACACATTACCACTCTCTTTTATTGTCTCTCATCCCCTCTCTCGCTCTTTTTATCTTCTTATCTTCCTGTTTTTCATCTGTTTTTCTCCCTCTCTCAATTTTTCCTCTTCTTTCTTGCTCTGTCGTTCATTCAAGCCAAAGCCACTGTGTCGACTGCACACAACACACACACACACACGTGCTCTCAGCCACACCAAAGCATGCCTGTCATCCAGTTATCGCCTCACAGATCAGTAGGTTGGTCGTGGGCCGGCAGCTACAGCTGAGGCAGCAGCAGTCTGGATGTGAGGTTCTGGTGGAATGCAACATGAAAAAAAAAAGCCTTTAACCCTTCACACACATACACACCCACACTCGCACGCACGCACGCACACTCTCACATGCATTCACACATCAGTCAGTAAAAAGTGCTGAAGGCTTCGTTTTGAAGCTCTCCGAGGTTTCAGAGGAGCTTAGAAGCTGAATTTACCTATTAAAGAAGGCACACACACATGCACACACACACAACACTTATACTTACATTAAAGCACATGTATGTAGATATGTACAGTACTCCATACCCATACATTTACTCTCTCTCAAAGCTCTGCAGCTCTGCTCGGCATCAGCTACATGACTGACAGGTAAACTGTGAGCTCTGTTGAGTTTCCATCAGCTGCTGAAACAGTAGCAGGTGTGTCATCCTCAGCCTCCTGTTCACCCTTCATTATCAGTCCTCGATGAGCTGAGCTGCTCCTTTAAACACTCTGAGGGTTCTCCAAACACACTGACCTCTGACCTCCAAGGCTCTCTGCGAGAGAGCGAGTCCTCTGGTTATTACTGAACAAATCTCTGCCTCTACCTCTCTGTCTAACTGCCTGTAGTGGTTGTTTCTATTATTATGTATTATTTTGTCCAGTGGTTTGTTGTTCGACATGTAGCCATAATATGCTTGTTAATGTGACTCCACTGTGAAAAATGGGGGACAAAATCCACTGTCGCTCAGGCTTAAAAATGTATTCCGATACAATTACTAAAATTTTGTCACTAACCTAACTGTAACTTGATTACTTTTGGATTACATCTAATCTTGGCAGTTTGTCTGTGTAGCTAACTTTAGTGGTTGGTCTGTGTAGCTAACATTAGAGCTTGGTCTGGGTGGCTAACTTTAGCGGTTGGTCTGTGTAGCTAACTTTAGCAGTTTGTCTGTGTAACTAAAGTTAATGTTTGTCCGTTTCAGCTAAAATTAGTGCCTGGTCCGTGTAGCTAACTTAAGCAGTTTGGCCTGTGTAACTAAAGTTAACGTTTCGTCTGTGTAGCCAACATGCGTGGTTGGTCTGGGTGGCTAACATTAGCGATTGGTTTTGTGTTGCTAGCTTTAGCAGTCGGTCTGTGTTACTAAAGTTATCGTTTCGTCTGTGTAGCCAACATTTGCGGTTGATTTGTTTAGCTAATGTTTGCAGTTGGTCTGTGTAGCGAATGTTAGCAGTTACTGTATGTATTTTAAAATTGTAATTTTACTAATAACCCAAATTTTTCACTAAACTGTAATATGATTACATCTTTTTTTTTTTTTTTTTTAACTCTACAGGAATACAGTTACCTTTTTTATCCTAGTCCTGTTACATGCAATACTCCCCAAACCTGGGTGTAAGTATCGACTGGTGTACTCAGGGGTGCAATGCCTCCACAGTTGGAGTGAGAATAGTAGAGCGTACTCCCTCGACTGAATCCATTCTTTCTCTATGGGAGATGGTAGTTTTTATCTTCGTGGTGCTGTTTCATCCTTTTGTGCAAAAGTAAGGACACCCCATTTTAATTCAATTCACTTCAGCCTTATTGTCAGTCACACAATGAATGACAGTGCAGCAGCAGTACACAGAGTGCAGTGCAAGTTTTTTCTTTTTCCGTACAACGGCATTTTATTTTTCATTTTCAAATGTAAATTGAGCTAATTTATTCAAGTAGTAAATTAATGTTTCTCAGTCATTTTTTATGAGAGTTAGTTTGCTTGGAGTGGTTGTGTGCGTGTCCTTGCGTGTGTGTGCAAGAACCTGTGTGGGGGACGAGGGAGGGCTCTCAAAAAAACAGCAACTTTGCACCAAGGGCAACAATTATAAAAGCTACAGTTTCCAGTTACTTCTTTTTGTTTCCACAGACAAGACGAGCGGGCCTCATGCAAGAGCCACTTGTAGGAACTGATCTGCTCTTAAGTGGTGCATTCGAGTGACTTAAGAAAATTATGCCATTTGCCAATTTTCCCACAATTCCCGAGTGTTACAGATCTGTCTCAGAGTCTGCTATTCTTCATGAGGAAAAAAAAAGAACTCGTTTGAATTCTAAAACCTTGACCATTTAACGAAGACAAACTTGATGCAAAAATCATATTCTGCTCACTAGATCATCATCATTATCATGACTGCAGATTTCCTGAGAGCTTTTCTTTTTTAGATTTTGTGATTTTATTGTCATTTTCCATCACAGCAACTTCTACAGTTCAGTAGGAGAATTCTCTGACAGCTGCCTCAGGGTCTCTCTCTGCACTTCTCATCTTCTGTTATAACACCTGACAGTGTAACATCAACTACTGTAGGCTATAATATGCTCTTATCTAATACTTTAGTGAACGTCGCATGACTGCTTCTCAAATAGTTATGGAACGCTTTGATTTAGAGAGACGAGTCTTAGCTTCTTGTGTCAGATCATTATTTTACTGCCTTCACGGTGCACAGCACTGCTCTGAACATGACAGTTGTACTGTTAATATTTTCGAATTGTTTCTGGTCCTCTAATAAGTATTTACACTGCTGAATTTGTCATGTTAAGTTTTTGTCTGCTGGTTTCCAAAACTTGAAGCTCTGTTTTTTCCTTTGCACTGTTTGGTTATGTTTTTGTGAATGAAACTTTCCTTATATGGCAGTTTTAGGGGTTATGGTTATGCTAATGATGAAATCTCTGAAGCACGCACCTCCTCATGAACAGGTGGCTTTCATCAGGCTGAGACGAGTGATTGACAGTGATCGTCCTTTTTCTTCTTCTTGTCTCTCTGACTCCTGTTGCTTTGCTCTCACCCTCTTTGTCTCTGTCTCTCTCTCTCTCAATTTACAGTTTTTCTACAGATCTGAGGAATGTGTCAGTATGCAGGCCAGGCATTACTCTGTGTGTGTGTGTGTGTGTGTGTGTGTGTGTGTGTGTGTGTGTGTGTGTGTGTGTGTGTGTGTGTGTGTGTGAACAAACAGTCCTCCATCCTCTCTGGAAGGCCGACAGTTCCTGTGCGTGGGCTTTACAGTGGAATCTGGTTTCCAAGGGTGTGTGTGTGTGTGTGTGTGTGTGTGTGTGTGTGTGTTGTTCATCATCACTTCATTCTGTCCGTTCTCTCAGCCTGTCCCCATTGGCTGTTTTCTGACCAATGGCATGGCAGCAGGAAGTACAAGCCCCCAACAGCTGCTCTGAAGTCCAGGAAGAAAAAAAAAAAACAAGGGCGAGTCAAAGACTGTTTATATGGAGAGAAATATGAATAAAGCTGTTTGGATCATTGTTAGTCCTTATTGGACGAATCTCTATTATGTCAGTGCATACATATCATAATAGGAATGCAGTGTTTCTCCAGTACAATGGTTAGTTATGTACACCTGTATCTAATCAAAACTCTCAATATAATCTCATTCTGTTGTCTAAAGGGGTTTCTGCAGGTCTCAAGAAGTTCAATTTCAAACTTTTTCAGCCTTGTAAGATCATTATCAATGGAATTTAAGACATATTTCATGTCCATACTGGCATACCATGTGTAAATTCCAGAGTTCCTCTGCTTTTAATGTTAGTGTACATCCAAGATTGGGGTTGCAGGAGTTAAAATTCTTAGTGGGTGATGCTGCGGCTGGACTTTGGTGAAGTTGTTGATGTAAATTCAGAGCAGTATTGGGTGTTTACTGGTGGATGTTTATGGCGGCTTTATGTTTTTCTGACTTCCTATGTGAAGCCATGCCTTTATACCCAAAATTCTTTATCTGAGGATTTCTTGCACAAGGTGCAGCAGGCTTCAAATTTGTTGTTTTCAAAAGGGCACAACCAAGCAGGAAATATGCTGTTCTCAAGCTAGAGCTCACTGAACTCGCATTTACCCATATTATTTGAAATTAACATTATTAGAAACCATTTTAACTTGACTTCTAGTGGTTTGCATTAGCGGCTATTGGTTCCATGATGGTTTTGTCTTGTAATTGTTACAGCATGATCAATAGGACTTTTCCCAAAAACACATTTAAAAGCAACACTGAAGTTAATGTAACTCTAGAAATGTAACTTTAACTTTACAATCCAATAGTTTTTTTTAAGATCAAAGATGCATTTTAAGGCCTAAAATTTAGATGATTGGATTTTAGAATTTTTATGAACCCTTTGGAAGCCCTGACAAATTAAAATATTTTAACCAGAAACTCCACTCAAGATGGAAAAAGCAGCTGTATTTATAAGTATAAGTCTGGAAAATCAAATCTACAAATAAACAAAACAAAACAACAAAAAAATAATTAAATAAACGATGTATTTTAAATGATTTAAGTCTGGTGAGGTCATTGATTTTTATCCAGATATCCTCCTATAATACTTAGTGAAATAACTCTGTGTGACATAAATTAAACTTGACTGCAGTGATGTCATCACAGGCAAGTCCACAACCTCTGTAAGACAAACAAACAAAACTGATGAAACTGAAACATTATCCAACATGACAGTGGAACAACAGTTTCATAGATTTCCCCACCCTTCACACTCTTGTACCGTACTGCACACCACAGCTGCTTTTCTTCCTCTCTTTGCCTTCTTTTTTTCTGTAGTCATCAGGTAACTGACCTGCTGTGCTGCACATGTGACCTTATACTGATTATAATGTCAAAAGTTTTGTACCTTTGCATGTTTTCACATAGTGAATGAGTCAACACCACAGAGACAAGAGTATGTGTCTATGTGATAGTCGTGTGAATGGCAAAGTGAACTGCATGAAATAAAAAACAGAAAGCAAGTGGAGGTATGTCTGCCTGTCTATCTATCCATCATAAATACCTCTACCCTTACATCCATCCATCCTGTGCATCTTTGTGTGTGGTGAGATGTTCCACTCACAGCTGCTCTCCAGCTCTGAACACACACACACACATACACTGATCCAGCTGCTCGTTGCTCTCAGGAGACTGTCAGCCGACGTTTAGTCTCATTTGCCGGCCTCACAGATCGACACTTTATTTTATTTTACTATCGATCACAAACTAAACACACTGCTGGGCTTACTTATGCAGTGTGTGTGTTTATACATCAGCTTTGACAGCTAACAGTTTGTGTGCATGTGTGTGGTATCCATTATACGAACATTCTGAGTGTCGGGACCACCCGTTATCACAGTGACGTGATGCAGCTACTGGCTTCCTTTCGTGACAGTCATAGAGAAATAGCCACTCTTTTTAATGACTCACAGAATTAAGTGACTTTATTTCATTTGAAAGCAAAAATATAGTTGTCAGTTGAAGTAAAAATGAGTCAAACTGTTCAGTCCAGTGAAATAATTCGACCCAAATCATAAAGAGTTTTTATTTTTGGTACCTTATTGATTCCTATGGGGAAGTGCTACAGCTATACATGAGAGAGTTCTCTTCACTTGATGATGATAATGGCAGTGATGTGTACATTTGAACATATCATGTTTTCCACCGCCGGGTTATCATGGACACAGATGGATTCTGGTGAACATCATGAGCTGATCCCCTCATCTGACTCCTAATCCAATTATTCTGTGTGTGTGTGTGTGAGAGCTGAGCTAGCCCAGAGTCTTGACCACTACCCCACTGGGTCACTGCACAGACAGCATGTGTACAGAACAATGTGTTAAACCGTATGTCTTTATGATTTTTGTGAGAAACACAATATGACCTTATGGCATGTTACTTGATGGTAACAATGATATGTTATCATTAAACCACTGGGGCTCTTGGAAAAGGAATGTTGCTCACTCAGTGGACCACTTTTGCACAGATTGAAGTACCTCAACAACTACTGGATGGATGGATGGATGGATGGATGGATGGATGGATGGATGGATGGATGGATGGATGCGTGGACATTAAATTTAGAACATTCATGGTTCCCAGAAGACAGGATGAATTCTCATGCTTTGGATCTTCATCTCTTCTTCTCATGATATTTGTGGTTTTTAAGTGAAATATCTCTACAGCTATTTGATGAATAACATTGGTGATTTTTGACTTTTCATCTGGCACCATATGGCTTAAGACCAAATACTTGAAAAGTTAATGACATTCCCATCAGCCTCAGCAGCACTTTACTTGATGTTTGAACTGACTAAACTGAGATGATAAGCATGGTAAATATTATACCTGCTACAGAGCAGCATGATAGCATTGTCATTGTGTGCAGGTTAGCATACTGGCTTTTGCACAAATACAGGACTTTCATGCAAGAGACTGTCCTGTGTGAAACCAATTTTAACTTTGACTGTTAATATTTTAAGTTACATAATGTTCATGTTATTTGTGCCATGTCACTTGTGCCACTCAGTCACGTGACTTATGTATTCTGTTATTTTCATTTTAACACAAACCGTGATCTTTCCCTAAATCTAACCAGGGAAAATAAAGAGGACGGGACGTTCCATCAATACAGAACATTCTATGCTCTGAGTTTGGCACCAATTCTATTGATGCCTATGGGAGATGCATGGAGAAGCACACTAAAACATGGTATATCTGCATGTAGGTCCTTTGCAGAAGTATGCTTCTAAAAGAGGAAAGAACAAACTACAGAGAATAGCATACTGACTGATTTTTCAAATTGTGCTATTGTGTTATTTATTTGCTGTTGGTTTCCAAATAGTATGATTGATATTGCATCTACCATAACAGCTATTTCACACCGCATGCAGCACGGCAGCCACATGTCTGCAGCGCAATTTTATATGTGTAAACACAATATTGTGCGCTGCAGCAAGCTTGCTGCATGCAGCAAAAATAGAACTCTATTCTATATTTGCTGCATGCTGTAAGCCTGCTGCAGTCACGATGTGCTGTATTCACATCTGGTGTAAATACATGCAATCAGCTACCATTCAGATTAATGTATTTTGGCTGCTGGTTATGCTGCGCAACAAATGTACAGCAGTTGTGCTGCATATGAGCTGCATGTGGAGTAAAATGGCAGTAAGCATCAATAGAACGGCACCAAAGTCTGGAGCATAGAATTTTCTATAGTGATGTAATGTCCTGCCCCACATTTTTAGTTTCCTTGAACCTAAACTGTTTTAGAGCCTAACCAAACTGTGACCTTTTCATAGCTTTCACCATGTTTAAAATCATGTGACTTACATAATGTACTTAAGATCTGGAATGCCTGTAGCTGGTACTCTGCACACAGTTATATGTCGTCATTGGCAACTGACATATTCTGTCATCCAGGGGTCACATGCACTTCCCATTAGCTGGCAGACGTGATGCATTTTTTCTTTCGTTTACTTTTTCTTTTTTTTTTTTTTTTGTTGCAGATTGTGACCTTCTACCCATGTGCAGTTTTCAAGTGTTACCACATTTTATGCAAAATTTTGAAGGCAGGATTTAAGTGTAAATGTAGTATTTTGCTAAATGGTATCAGTTTGACTTAAAGATCTGAAAACCCATTACCTCCAGTGTGTGTTTCATTGTGAAAAACAAAGCATTGAGAGGAAACCCTGTGTGCTTTGTGTATGGGTGGAGTTACTTGGTTGTGAAAAGGGTCAAATAATTTGATCAATTCATGCAGCCAACAAATCAGTGTTTGTTTAACAAGTTCCATCAGGCATCATGGAGGCAAACCAGGGAGCTACTCTCTATATCTGTCAGTGACGTTAACCCTCTCCCCTCTCTGATGTGTCTAACATCAAACAGTATGCTCACACACACACAGACACAGCACAGAAACTGCGAGTGAAGTACAACAGCTGGTAACAGACACAGAACAGAACTGAGCTGTCACGCCTACACTACAGAGCTGACACACATACACACACACACACCACTGCTGCCAAAACTTAAATACACACACATTGATGCATACACTAAACAAGTAATGCATCTGTGTGTTTTTGCACTGATTCTCACTCACACACACACACGCAATCACTCACACACAAACCACACACACACACACACACACGTACATAAACCAGTCTTGATCCGTGAGATTTGGGCAAACAAGCTGATATTTTTCATGTGTGTTTCCTTCATCAGAGCTCCGTTCTGCAGAACTTCTCTTGAATTCTTATCTGTGACAGATGAAGCAACAACTTCCTGGATCCCACCGGCTTGAACCTCCTTTGAATGAGAAAGACATGCACCCTCGTCCTTGGACATTTCTGAAAATGACTATATATATTATATATATATACATACACATATTTAAGGCTATACATATATATGTATAGCCTTAAAGGTAAAAAGACTAAGTGATTGTTTTGCAAGTCCTAAATCTAGTTAGAAGGCCTAAACTTTGAGTTTCAAGTCCTAAACAAGTCATAATTTACTCTTCACCTATGATGTATAGCCATTTTAACAGCAGAGCCTTCTCAACTTGGCGAGCTAGATAGATAGACAGTGCTTTATTGATCCCAAACTGGGAAATTTTTATGTTACAGCAGCAAGTCATCAGACACAGAACGTGGAGAGAAAATATACATGTAAACACCAACAGAGAAAAGTAGATGGAAAAATAAAATATCTGAGGATAGAGAAAATATATACAAGAATAAACAGTACTAAAATGTAAAAATCAGTGGTGGAAAGAGTACTGAAAATCTGTACTCAAGTACAAGTACTGTTACTTTACCAAAATATTACTCAATTACAAGTAAAAGTACTGGAGTTAGAAAAATAGTTGAGTAAAAGTGCAAAGTACTCGTCTCAAAAACTACTCAGAGTATCAGTTACTTTGGTCCCATAATTTTATAGTAAATAGGTGGTAATTATCAAGTAATATATTTAAAATTTCTCAGAAATTACCCACAAATTTCATGGATAATAATGTGATGATTAGCAAGTACAGTTTTCATATAGAGGGTGGTAATTACCATGAAAGTCCAAATATGTGAAATGCTAATTACCACCTACTTGAAATGACACTTGCGAATTATCACATACTTCACTATGAAATTTGTGGGTAATTTGCAGTTAATTTCTAAGAAATTTCAAATACATTACTTGGTATCTTACCACCTATTTACCATTAAATTATGGGACCTAGAAATTGAACTGTTATCTTACTTTTTAACTGTTATGATTATCAATAGAAGACATTCTTTTGTCATTTTTTCTCATTTTAAGTTTTAGTTTCCCTATTCATCAAATGGTTCCACCAGACAAAACAATGTGTATGAGGTGCAGTTACAGCCACTTATGGACTACAGATTAACTATTCATTAGTTTTTTATCCATACGTCCTGGTTTTCATTGGCCTGTTTGCAATCAGATCACCTGATTGGCAAAAGAAAGTGCAAATGAAATTCAACTTGTACTCAGTATTCAGTAATTATGATTGTGAAAGTAACTAAGTAGATTACATGGTGTAATAAATACTTAATTACAATTAAAAGTACAGACTTGAAAATCTACTCATAAAAGTACAAGTACACAAAAAACTTAATACAGTAACTTGAATATTTGTAGTTAGTTACTTCCACCCCTGGGAAAAAAATATACACAAGTAATACACAAGGATGCACTACACAAAATATAAAATACAAGTAGTATACCAGAACACTGTACAAAAATATAAAAAATGCAGACATAGAATAACGATAAACAATAATAATAACAATCACAATAATAAAGTTGTGGAAGTTGTTGCATCTCTGTCGGTAATTTTCAATCCACATGTGTTACATACTGCAATTTGTTTTTGTTGACCACCATGTAGTTTTTGTGCATAAATCAAATTATCTTTATTATCATTTTTTCATTAGTTCTTCATAGTTCTCTCCGGCAACTTGATTTGGATGCTGTCAGATTTGTTCAAACAAAGTGGATGTGACACCCAGGCTTTGCATACTGCAAGTCTGCAAGCAAGTCAAACTATCTGGGAAGTTCAAACAACTGTGGAAGCTCCAGTGTATCTGACTCGTGCTAAATATGACTAAAGTGCTACTGAAGAGAAGTAAACAGTACATGTTAAAGCAGCATTAGGCCTTAAAGACCCTGAAAACTTATACTCTCACTCAGTTTGTTTCTGACTGACAGGGTTAAGGTTGGAACACTTTTTTTTCCTGAGAAAGTTAGAACATTCCTGCTTATTTTTGTGTGAGAGATTTCTATATTTGGGCTCCTCTCACTGAACTTGGCAAGTCTCTGTTGGAAAAAGGTTGTGTCTGTCACATACGTACTTGTGCACCAATCAGAACATGGCAATATTTCATCAAAATGCAAGGCCTGTTGCATGGTTGTTTGCTTATGTTGCCAGGCTCCCGTCAATCAAATGTGATCTAACTACACTCAAATAGTTCTGAAAAAGCAGTCTGCATTTCTGAGTGTGAAATCCTATGGCAGTTTTTCCCCCAAACTTATATATAATATAATCTGCAATTTGTTCCAAAAAAAAAAAAAAAAAACGAAATATAGACTCATAAATACAATCCCTGTAAATCACCACTCAAGGCCAGCACTCATTTCACCAACTCAAAACTTTCATATTTGATGTCCTGATGTGTTAATGACCACACAAACGTGTGAACTGCTCAGATTTTGCTGATCGAAGGTCATCATGGCCTCACAATACACATTTTTGGCCATAACTCAAGAATAAATATGCTAAATATGACAGAATTTCACACAAATATCTAACAGGATGCTAGCACTGCTGGAGAATAACGTAATTACATTTCAAGAACAATACAATTGTGATCTGTTACAGTTACTGTGGAAAAAATATGTCATTAAGCTACAGTTACTAATCTAAATGTGGGCGATTACAAGGTGGATACATCCAAATATTCTTTTCAGGCTGCCTGATGGAGATCTGCACTACTGATCGCATTCTTCTAGTTTGCTTCTTTGGTCATGAATATATATTGTTGAGAAATTTTAAAGGGATAGTTTGGATGTTTTGTGGCGAAGTTGTTTGAGGTATTTATTTAGTAGACTGCAGCTTCCAGTGACCCCGGTTTGGAAAAACAGCAGTAGTACCAGTGTAGAAAGCTAAGCAATGTACCTCTGTGGACAGGGTGTGCGGCAAACATATATTAGCCACGTAAAAAATCTTCATCAGTTTAAGTGTACGCTATATGTCGAATACTTTCGCCACTTTACCTCCCTGGCAGACAGCCTTTTCTGATGGGAAATTGCGGTTATATAAGACATATATCGCTCTCTCCAAAGCAACCAGACTCCTTTGGCAAAAACAACAATTTTACCTCACAGAAAACATGGATTGCTAGTCTACCGCTGCCCCGATTGGCTGGTTTGTTTGTGTTACTGTGTGACTTAAGAGTTTTAAAGGTTTATTTAGGATTCACTCTGTGCTTCAGCCCCTCTTCAAGTTTTAGGGGGTTTATTAATTCTCTTCTCACTGGATGTGGAAATACTTTGTATTTTTAGAGGCACTTTGGCCATTTTCCCATTCACTTCAATGCAGATTTTCTCCTTGAACCTGCCTGTAGTGGACATTAGAGCAACTGCAGCTGAGCTTACTTGACCACTGACTTTTGTCACTAGAAGCAGTCCGCCTGCTGCAGCAGAAAACAGCTGGTGAGAGCGGTGAGAGTGAACCGAAACAGAAAACTTTCAGATTTGTTGCTCAGAAATAAGAATATGTTACAAGTCTTTTTTTTTTCTACCCTCCTGTCTGTGTTTGTTCCTGGTTATAATGACTAAAATGTATCCACAACTACAAAGTAAAGGCAGCTGGGACTGAGGCATTATGGGAGTGATCAGTTCAAGATGGCACAACAGGGAGGCCTATTTTTCATTCCCTTTTCATCTCTCTTTTCATCTCTAAATATAAGTCTGTCTCTCCATCTATCATTCATTCACTTCCTGTCTCATCCCCTTTCCTCCCCTTCCTTCCTTTCTTTTTTCTTTTGTCTTCGCCTCCGTCAGTCTTTGACCCGTTCCTTTCCTTCCAGTGTCTCTGCTTCCATCTCCTCTTACCCTCCTCCCTTTATTTGTCCGCTCTTCCCTCCCTCTGTCCTTCTCTTCTTCACTCTTACCCTCTTTCCTTCCAGTTTTATTTGACACCTCCTTTCCACTTCCATCCTTTCTACCATTCCTTCTTTTCCGCCTTCCTTTATTAGTCTCTGTCTCCTTCCCTTCCTCTGTCCTTTCATCTCTACCTCACTCCTTTATTCTCTCCTCCTCCTCTTTTTCTATCATTCTCTTCTTTCTTATCATTCCTTTTTCCCCTCCCCTATCCACCCCCACCAACCACTGTCTCCTATCTTATTACCCCTTCTTTCCTTTCCTTTCCTTTCCTTTCCTTTCCTTTCCAACCTATCCACCATCTTTCATTCTCATTCTTTCACACTCCCCTGCCATCTTTTTTCCCATAATTCCCCTCTTCCTCCCCTTCTTTCTTGTCTATTCTGTTTTACCTCTTTCCTTATGGTCTTCCCCTTTTCCACTTCCCCTTACACCCACCAACCACTGTCACATACCTTTTTCCTTTCCTTTCCTTTCCTTTCCTTTCTGTCCACCATTGTTCATTCTTTTGTGCCTTCTTTTTAATTCCTTTTTCGTTACCTTTGTAACCTCGACATCTCCATTTTCCTCTCTCACCACCTGTCTCCTTCCTTACCTATTACACTCCCTCCTTGCCCCCCCTTCTTTCCCGTCCTCTCCTCTTCTGTCCACTTATGTTCTTCTCTCCCCTTTTAACCTCTTTAGTTCCCCACTTCCTTGTCTCTCCAGTTTTGTTTCCATACTTTCTACCTTTCTCTATTTCCTCCCTCTAAACTACCCCCCACCCCCCTCCCGTCCTCGTTCTAATTGCGTGCAGGAAGCTGCCAGATATTGTGAGGTGTAATGTGCTGTCTGATTCCTCTCTTAGTGTTCTTAAATGATCGCTATTTATTTGTCAAGCCAAGCGTTGAACGCTAATTAAGGAGAAATGCTTTGAACTGCAGTGTGTGTGTGTGTGTGTTTGTGTGAGTGGTGTGTGTTATTGTGTGCGTATGTGTGAGCGCAGAGCAGTTAGAAGATGGAGGAAGTTGTCATTGGCGAGTCGATCCCTCGCTGCTTCGAGTGCTACTGCTGATGTGTGTGTGTGTGTGTTTGTGTTTGCTGTTATCTCTCCCTGAGGTTTTTCTTGCTCTGACATCATTCTAAATAGACACACACACACCACATATATACACACGCACACATATACACACACAAAGCAGCTGGTGTTTCAGACGCTCCAGTGTGTGAATATGATTGGCCGTTTTCTTTGTGTTGTCATGATGATTTTGCAACTTGATTGGCTGTATCAGTCTTTAACTTTGACAGTGTCAGATAATTAGCTCGTTCTGTAGCCTATCTTGGATGTATTGCTTGATTTAACTACAGACTGTATAAAACTTGTGAGTCTCCATGACATCACCACAGTTTTCTGAAGAGCCACTGTGAAGCCCGCAGTGTGTCGCCATCTTGGATGTGGAGCATGGGTTGGAGCTGAGGTGGCTAACTAGCAGCTAGCTGCTTGTGACGGCATTCACCTGTCACTCAAAATGGGCATGCCTTTAATTATGCATAATTTTAACCCTTAATATAACTTAAGCTTGTGACTTGAATAAAAAAATCACCCCCTTACAGTTGTCACGAACGGGGAAATTAGCTAAAGAGACCAAAAACGCTTTTTGTACCAGGCTGCAAATATGTTTATTTCTGCTGTAAAATTGGGCATTTTAATATGGAGTGCTGTGGGGATTGGCTGAAGTAGCCATTCAAAGAGCTGCAGTTTTTGGCGCTTCCATGCTGGCTTCATTTTTCAGCCTTGGAGGTTGTCACTTGATTTTACCTTGCCATAAATTGCTGTCTTTGTCGACGATGCAGTGCTAATTGTCTCTGTTACTCCTGAGGGAGTTGAACCCCTCACGTGGCAGCGGTAGTGCTTTGCTCAAGGGGACTGAAGCTGTAATTGATATATCTTTAATAATTAAGGGTTTGATGTAAAAATTTTGGTTTGTTTTCCCTTTTTTAAAGCAGTTTTGTAGTATTTCAGTAATTGAAGTAGATTTCCATGACACACTAACACTCCCCCTCAGCTGTCACCACGAAGCAGTTTACCACTGACATAAAGAAAAAGAAAAAAAAACATTTATACATTTATACTGCAGTTAGTGTCCCTCTAAAAGGCCCCTTCATACTATCATATCCAGCAGATGGCACGAAAAAACATGACAGAAATAAGTTTTTATCATTAAAAAAGCTTACGGATAATATTGAGTTTTAGAATCACTGTGGGTTTTTTTTTCTCTTTTTTTTCTGATTGAAATTTAGCTGTCAATCAATATTTTTTTGAGCCATGTGCTTTATTACAAGTAAGTTGGAACTGGCCTTTGAAGATGGGATAATGCTACTACTGCACCATCATCCTTGTTTTAGCAAATATATATACACCACCCTGATTACAAAAAAAGTTTGGATGTCGTGTAATACAAAAGTAAAACAGAATGTAATCATTTGCTAATTCTTTTTGACAACTGAATACAGTACAAAAGAGTGTTTTTTATGCTTTACTTCATCAACTGCATTGATTTTTAAATGCTGATTCTGAATTTGATGCCTACAACACCTTCCAAAGAAGTTGTTTGTGAGCAGCAAAAGTTGTGTAATGCGCAAAAATCACCTGTTTGGAGCATTCTATAGGAAAACAGGTTGATTGGTAACAGGGGGCAGTATCATGGTTGGGTCTCAAAGTGGCATCCTTGAAAGACTCAGCTGTTCACAAGCAACGATGTGGTGAGGTTCATCACTTTATGAAACACATGATTTCGTAAAGATGGGACCATTTCACAAAACCGTTGTTGGTTTGTTTGTAAATCACTGCATTCTATTTTATTTACATTTTACACAGAGTCACACAGTTTTTAGAATTAGGGACGTAAAAAAGTGTAACTATATTGCATTTCCTTGAAATTAATGGTCACAGCTGGCCGGCAATCCAGGGCCAAAGACTCTTAGTGGGGTTCCATGTTCAATTACAGATTGAAAAAGTAATACTACAAAGGTAATACTACATTAAAACACAACGTAAGCTGAAGTGACAGTGCCCCTCTTAAGTTCATGTGTTGCAGTGTACTCCAGGATGTGTCAGTACCCTGTGATGGTGCTGTTGGATGTGGGTGGGGCTGAGGTTTTAATTTACCACCAAAAAATACTCCATGTGAGGATTTTCCGATCCTGGCAGAAATTGTTCTGTCTCTTCTGCAGTTTAAATTTAGGCAAAAAAAAAAAAAAAGCATGGTAAAGGTAAGGGAATGTTAACATGCTAATTAGTAAGCTAAAACAGTATGAGATTTTTTTTTTTTTAGTATGTCTGAAATCTTGGTAAGAAACCAATAAGGTGCATATTATTTCCATGGAAATATTACAGAATGCATGCATAAATATCCCACAATGCAATGCAGTAGTGACAACAACATCAACAACAAAACAGACAGTTGGACAGCGACCAAGGCAGCTCTAGCTAAAAAAAGAAAACGCCCAAACTTAAATGTGAGAGAAGCTTAACTTTGCTAGGTGTAATATGTTTTTTAAATTACTTTGTTGTTGGCACAGGTTACCATGGTTTCGAGTCTCCAAGCGACCAGACGGCTCTCAGGAAGTGAGATGATATGCGCTAAGCAGTGTGTCCAGAAAGATTCTTGAACAACAGAATATTGGATATGTAGTGCATTGTATGTGATTTTGGATGCAGCAAATGTTGACTGTTGATAGAAAACAAGAAGAAGAACAATGCTAATCTATCTGGGATCCAGACATTGAAAAATGTCAAAATGTCCAAACATTATGCAATCATGAAAGCAAGGTCTAAACAAAAAAATAAAAACAAAGCAAATGATTTTAACAGTAACACAACCAAATCAATAGCAACACAAAATGATCAGTGATATCAACATGTGTGGACAGTCTCATTCATGTTTTGCATCAGGACCTTCTGGTGTGTTAATCCGACCCTGTTGATGGCACCATCACTGAATCACTGTTGAGCTGCAGCAAAGTGATATAAACAGGATAATTTCACCAGATGTAGTGAATATGTATAGCGCTAAGGAGATTAGGCAATTAATTAATTAGTCGATCAACATAATGAATCAACAAGAAACCTTCCATAATTACGACATTTATCATGAAAAAAATCAAACATTCCCTGGTTCCAGCTCTTTAAATGTGAGCATCTCCGCCCTCTCTCTGTTTTATATCATTGTGAATTCTTATGAGAACTTATGATGGACATTTTTTCACTATTTCTTTCACAGTTTTAATAGAGTAAATGATTAATTGATATGTTATCTGTAGCTCTGGGTGTGTATAATGTCTGTTGTGTGGTGTGTGGTTACGCTGCTCTGGTTCCGTGAGTCCAGTTTTATTCGTCGTCTCTGCTGGTTTTACTGTGTCTGGTAGCAGCCTCAGGGCCTCACTCCCTCAGGAGTGTGTGTGTGTGTGTCTGTGCGCATGCCGATGTGTGTGTACAGTACATATATGTGTGTGTGTGTCAGCTGGAGCGAAGCTGGCATACAGGTGCGCCGCTGCCTCGCCAGCACTTCCTTGTAATTAATGACTTCTTCCTGCCTCTCTCTCTCTCTCTCTCTCTCTCTCTCTCTCTCTCTCTCTCTCTCTCTCTCTCTCTCTCTCTCTCTCTCTCTCTCTCTCTCTCTGTCTCTCTGTGTCTCTCATAGTTGGATGGTGGAAATTGATGACATCTGAGCATTTGCTTTTTCAGTCACATGAGGACAGAGGGGGTTGAGTGGAGAGGCAGAAATTGAGGAGAGAGAAAACAAGAGAGGGGAACAGTACAAAAAGAGAGGGAGACAGAAAACAACCATGTCATAAAAATGTCCCCTTTTTCTGATTTTAAAGTGTTAATCTGGAAGCTAATAGTTCAACATTTTGGGAAATGTTTGCTTTCTTTAAAGGTGAGGTAAGAAGAGACCACTCTCATGTCCCTGCGTTAAAGGTACAATATGTAAGAATTTTATTTAAACATATTTTAAAAAACTGAAATTATCAACAGAATGTGGAGAAATAATAGTTCTGATGCTATGTCTAAGACATGTATTTATTGTGTTGCAGAGATATATGCTGAGGTTAGCATGCTAACCAGCTAGCCCTAACCCGTCATGTCTTGTAATACCATGTGTACCTCTAGAGGCAACAGTGAGTCACTGTAGCGTCCAGTCTGCCTTCAGTCCAACAACATCAAGGTGGTTTTCATGCCGGGTTTGGCTCCCAGAACCCCAGGGCTGAGCCCAGTGTAACCCTGCTCAGGCCTCCAGAGGTTGGCACTGACTGATGCCCGACATCTCTCTTTCACTCTCTCTCGCTTTAGACCTTTCCCGTACCAGTCTGAACTGTCTCTGTCGTCCTGGAGTCAGAGTCCTGGTCAGAGCTGCTGTAAATCACCTCAGTACTGTATTCCCTGTCCTCAAACTGGCCTCCATCGGTCTTAGAGGCTGTGTTAAGTTCCGGTCTGGCCATGATCAGTGGTGGACCTTTTCCACCAACATGGAACCAGCCCCATCCTGACTCAAGCAACTAATTCTGAACCATCCTGGGCAATACCACCATAACTAAACTGGTTCAGCTGAAACCCAAAAATAACAGGTTTTCCTTGGGAACCAAAGTAGGTGTGTCATCTACAGATTGTCATGCACTGTGCAACGTCCTCAGTTGATGGCATCTTTGATTACAGTGGTTCTGCTCAGTACTGGTGGAAATGTGGGCTGGTTCACTAGATAGCACCAAGGCTTCAAAGATCTTGAATGGAACCAGTTCAAGTACCAGAGCAAAGTTGGAGGAAAAGGGCCCGGTTTGGTTCCGCATGGCTCTGGTGCTAGTGCCTATTCCGTTGGTCACTCCCGCTCGCCCTTGGCCTGAAAACCTTCTCAAAGCGGTCCAAAGCTCCGTGCTTGTGCTGTAATCACCACCAATTCCCCCAATGCTCTTGACCACTAGCTGCACAGCTAACTGTGCTAACTAACTAGAAACAGCTACAGTTATCCACAGCTGGAAATTACCATGGTAGTATTCTTCCTCCCATTTGTTTGGAGTGTGAATTCAACAGGTGGCCGATTCTTTTATATTGCACCCTTAAGTACAGAGCTGGAGTCATGTGATGTGGTTAACCTAGCTTAGCGGAAATAATAAAGGAAATGAGGGAGACAGTTAGCCTTGCTCTAATCAAAGTTTAAAAACACACCTAACAACACCTATAAAGTTGACTAAATAGCTCATTAACTAGCTGACCTAACACAAAGAGAAATGTAAAAATGACAATGTTTTGTTTTAAGGGGATACACTGTGCATGCTGCCCCACAATCAGACATCCATCCTAACATAGATTTTGTTCTCTTCTTTCCACGTTTGTCTCCGTTTGGTTTGCTCCTCTGTGTCTCTCTCACTTCTGATGTCTCTCTTTATTTCCCTTTCTATCCCTTTCTTTCTGTCCACCCTTTTCTACTCAGGTTTCTATTTTTGTGTTTTGTTGTTCTCTGTCTCCATCTCTCTCGTCCTCAAATTTCCTCTTCTTTTTTTCTGGTTGGTCTTTCTGCTTCTTTTTTACTGTCTCTCTCCCTCTCTTTCTCTCTCTGTGTCTGTGCGTCTCTCTCTGTCTCCCTCTCTCTCTCTGGTAATCTATCTTAGTTAATATCGTCTCTGCGAGCAGCTGGGTACCGAAGCCCAGTCAGCTCTGTGAGAAACAGACCTCTGGTTGTGTGTGTGTGTGTGTGTGTGTGTGTGACACGACACACACACACACACACACACACACACACACACACACACACAAACACAGAAAGATAGAGACAGAGAGAAAACAAGATAATGTAGAAAGTAAAACAGTAGCGCGAGACAGAGCGTGGACAAGTGAACCTGATGATTATCTCAACAGTTAAAGTCTGGAATTATACGTATCCGAGGATACGTAATATATCTCTTTGGCTCTGCACAGAGCATGGAATTATGGGTAACTGTAGGTCACACAGGAGCTGACACATGCACCTCTCAAATCTCAACAACATATTGCGCGGCTGGTGAAGATCACATCCAAAAAATGCCATGAAATGTCTGCGAGCTCACTCTGCCCAGTGTAATCTGATTACTTTTAATTCATGGTACTAATAACAAAAATGAAGTGAAAAGTATATTGGATGCAAAGTGCATAGTTCCTGGCATTCCAACACAATAAATTAAGACATTCAACATAGAAAACATTCTTCCTGCCATTGTCATTAGCAGCATGTTTGTAGACAGATGGCATGTATTACTGCTCTTTTTGATCGTGGCTGCTTCTTATTCTGTGGTGCATTGTGTTGCTGCATTTTGAACGGGTCTAATTAACTTGGTATTTAACTTGTACTCGTGTACCTCTCAGACCAAGTCCTTTTTCTTATGAAAGATAATTTATGCCTGTTGAGTTTGGCCATTTTTCAAGTAATTGTGGTCGAATCCTGGTTATGTCCTGTAGCTGTGGTACGGTTATGCTGTGAATGTTTCTGTGAATGCTGTTAAGAGGGGGATCGCATTCATTTTACATGAGGGTCAGTTTACATGTCATGGTTCATCCAACACGTTCTCTCTCCCAACTTGTCAAATACAGCAGCTCGGTCAGTGGCCCTATATGCTTCAAAGTATGGTGCTGCAGTGTACAGCTCCACAGTGCAGTTAGCAATAATAAATATGTAACGTTCAGGTAAACTTTCAAAATAAAAGAACAAAAACTACTTTCCTTAGGTGTAAGGAACAAAACGACTTCGATAGGTTTTGGTAAAGGTCTTGGTTTGGCTTCAAATAAGTATGTTAGTTGCAGAAGTTGTATGTAAGTTACGTAACTAATGTCTTAAAACAAAATCAACAGTGACTCCTGATTTCACACTGGACATGAACCCCAGTCAGTCCCGGTTAAAGGCCTGTGCTGTCCTGTGTTTGTTTGACTCATCCATCCATCCATCCATCCATCCATCCACATTCCATCCATCCATCCCTGTGGCAAGTAAAGTGCTATGTAGGACTAGTAAATCTAAAAATTCACATTCCCCACCAGACAATGATAAAAAAAAAAAAAAAGAATTAAACTATTAAACTATTTTGATAATGGATTCATCATTTTTTCATGCAAAAATTGCAGCAAACGCTATTTTCTGCCTCTCAAAAGTGGGGATTTTCACTTGTCTGAATTCATTATCATATTAAACTGAATATCTTTCAGTTTAATATCTCTGAATATCTGACAAAGCAAGACATTTAAAGACATCACCTTGTGCTTTGAAAAACTGGGATAGACATTTGTCACTATTTTATAGATGTTGCATCCCTGAATTAAACTCGATGATCAGTCTTTGTTATGTTGTTATTGTCGTGTTATATATTTCATAACTGCTAATAAGTAAAACAATTTGTACAGGGGCACATAAAAATTGACATTTGTAAATAGATTTCTGACCCGCTTGCCTGACTGGGAAAGTAAAAACAAACATTAACGTGAACTCCTATTGTCACCTGACTGCAATGGCACAACAAAGCGTAATGCTAAAGGGTAGCTATAGCATCAGTTTGAAGCATAAGGTCAGGTTGATGTGTTGTGAACTGGCTGGTTAGTCCTCTTCACCCTGTGAAAAAGATTTTATGATGTCCTCAGTGGCTCTGGAGGAGCTTCTTCGATTCTGTCAAATAACTCTCAGTTGTATTATGGGAAATGTAGGCTCTAGTGGCTCTGGAGTTGACCCATACTAGGGACTAAAGAGTCAAGATATCTCTGTCTCTGCTGCATCAATTTTGATCGTTCTTGTCTTAATCTGTTTCATGCAAGCAACTTAATGGAACTGAAACACTAAATTGCTGGAATACCCCTTTAGCACCTCAATCTCACACTTTAATCAAGATAACTAAATTGTATTGAGCAGATAGTGTGCAGCGATGTGAAATTGACCGAGACAGTGAGACAAACAGGTAAAGAGAGACGGACAGAGGGACAGACGGGTATTTTGTCTCTCCTCCAGTTGCCGGGGCGACCGGCCCGGCCCGGCCTGGCTCGATGCTCGAGTGCGAGAAGAAAAAAAACAAAGAAAAGGACAGAAAAGAAAGAAAAGCGCCACAATCAATGAGACCCTTTTTGTTTTAGTGGGAACCCCCTTTTACCCCCGACGATACACACACACACACACACAGACTGAAACACACACAGGACAGAGGAACAGGATGACTGAATTGGTGTGTGATTGTGTGTGTGTGCCTTTGTGTCTGACTCCCTCTCCCTCTGTGTGTGTGTGTGACTGACTTTATTTAAGACAAGGGCCCTTTTGTTTTAAGCCGGAGAATGGCTCTGAGACCGAGGCTGGCCCTGTAATTGGCCTACTTAGGCCCTGTTTAGCATGAGAAAAGCCTTCCTTGGCCCGGCAGTGCCAAGCTAACTCTTGTTTTCAGCCACGGAGAGGACGAACGCAGCTGATCAGAATTCAGATTAGCCCCAAAAACATCCATCCCCCCCCTCCCCTCCAAACACACTTCTCCACCCTCTGCTTTAAATACACTGCACACTAATTACTTAACGAGAAAGCTGGGGGGGTGGGGGGGGGGTGTGGGGGGGGGGAATCTACCCTTTAACGGAGTAGTGGTGGAGTCTATTTAAAGGAGGAGGGGGAGGCGGATGGAGGGGGGTGGCTGGCAGGTTCTTTTTCACCTCTTCCCTCTGTGCTAACTTTTTGTGCCACTTTAAAAAAAAAAAAAACCCTGACCCTCTCTTCCATCCTTCTCCCTGTCCTTTATTCTCGCGCTCCCTTCTCCCCGAATCGGGCCCAGACGCCACTTGTTGCTGCCGAATCATTGAACTTAATTAGCGGGACAATGTGTGAGCGGTTTGCTAAGTTTGAGCCGTAAACAGAGTCACGGTTAGAGGAGGGAAAAAGCGGCAGAGAGGAGAAGTTAGGCTCTGAGCTGTGAGACGAACGTCCCCACGCTGAGCAGCATGAGGTCGCTCTCATGGAGGTAAATACCATCACAGCCATGCTTTCATTTGTCATTATCAGCTGTCAGAGGTAGGCCTTGTCCTATCTATCTGTCTGTCTGTCTGTTTCTGGTCTGTCTGTCTCTCTACTCTATCTATCTATCTATCTATCTATCTATCTATCTATCTTCTCTTTCCTGTCTGTCCTGTAATCTGACATTTTTTCCATTTTAATATCGTCATAAATGAAATTACATTTCAATTTGTTGAAATTATTTAATTTAATTTAAATATTGGCATTTGTGCACTATATTACTGTGACCTACATGGATTTACCGTATGTCATTTAACACACGGACATCATGCCTTCAAATCAAATATGAACAAACTATTATGTAACTGAATTAGAATGATTATCAATTTTCCAACAATCAATATTTTGCTAATACAGACTTTCATCATTGTTGATGGCTAGTGCTGATGGGAAATATTTCCCATGTATAACACCCGTAAGCGTTCATATCATTGGATGGCACAAGACAGTTGTCTGATGTAAGGGTTGAAAATACTGTGTACTGACAATACAACTCTACATCCATTAAATCTGGGTATAATTATCTTGAATGACAGATTTGTTTGCTTTTTCAGGCACATTCGTAATATTTAGTGCCAAGTTAGATATATTGGAGCCTTCCAAAAAAAATCTGACTCAATGTCATCTTTGATATTGACATAAACGCTATTTAAAAGACAGAAACTGGTAGTTATAGTAACTCCCGTTTGAAATATAAAGAGCATCCGGATCCCGGTTTCACCCAACGTGCAGCCTTTTTCCAACGTTCCAGCTGTTTGCAACATATCAGCAATCAATATCCTGACAGTCCTTGATATTACACCATTATTATACACCAGTTTGAATACTTTACATTAAATTCAATCAAAGTTCAGTAAGCTTTATTGATATGCATGTCCAGGTGAACAATGTTCTTTGACATTCTGCAAAATTAGCAACCTTTCAACTGTGTTCAGCGTCTTGGCAAATATCCCATAAATTTCATGCATCAGTTCACTTGTATTCAAAGTAACTGTCTTCCACATACTGCCATATTTCAGCTGTGCTTCCCGTTATCCGCAGCACTCTTATTGTTATTAACATTGCAGTAATCAGGATTTTGTGCGCTCTGAACAAAGATATTTCAGAAACCTCACGCACTCTGTAATATTTCAACTTTCTGTAACATTTTCATTGTTTAAAATTCAAACTTGATGATGGTTAAATTTTAATGTTCCACATCTTTCACACATTATTGGTATTATTCAACTTTTAAAGCCGGCAACGCAGTTTAGCATCTGTTCTTCAACATACAGCATTCACACCACGATTTCTTCAGGAATTGCCTTCTCTGGTTCAGTATTCTCTCTCTTCAACATTCCTTTACATTCAGTTTATTTATTTATCCCTCACATTACAGATTCCATTCACTTTTCAGATCAACATGCAGGCTGTGCTGAACATTTTAACAATTATCTTCCCTCCAGTTACTTTCAACATTTGAACTTTTCTCAACATTGCTACAGTCTTCAACATTTCAAGTGTTATCAACAGTCCAGTCATCAATATTGTAACTGATTCTCAACATTGCTGACAGTGTTCCAACTTGCCTCAGTGTCACAAACTTCGGCATCCTGACCACGTTGCATATTTTTTAGAATTCTGAAATTGCTGTCGTGACATTCTTGTAGTGATTGTAGGAACTATCAAAGAGCCATCAACAGGCTGAACTTCCATATACTGTAAAATCATCCTGGTTGCCCCTGTTCTCATTATTTTCAACATTTTGACTGTTTTTAATACTCTTTCTATGTGATGTTGGGTGATATTATATACCATATGACAATACTTACTGAAAATAGTCCCAGACAAATGCACTTTCTCCCTGTTTGAGTAACATTTTGGATTAACTACAGTGCTACAGAAAGTCTTTCTTTTAATATTTGTGACTTGTTTTATTTGTCTCTGGTACCTTAAACATGCAGATGAGCTTTATCTTGCTCTGTGTCTTGGTCATCATTAATCTCTGTCAGTTTTGTCTTTACAGTCGCAAATGCTGTGTGACTGGTTTATTGTCATCCTGGTCTTTGTTTCTTCACAAATGCCACTGATTTTTCTTGTGAAGCATGGTGCGTCCTTCCTGGTCCTTGAGTCACAAGATCACATGATTAACAATTTCTCTCTCTCTTTCTCCCTGTTTCTGTGTCTGTCTGTCTCATTGTCTCTCGACCAGTCGATACTGGGTGGCGAGTTGGGTTTGGGGAGTCCCGGCGCGGCGTCACCCACCAAGCCGGCTGGTCAGTACTACCAGCACTACAGCTCCAACCCGCGGAGGAGAGCGCTGCCTATGGACACCATGGGTGAGACGCCGCTGACACACTCACATTATACGAACACTATAAACACACACAGAGAGACACGCACATGGACAGTCCTGTCATTAAACTGCTTTCTCTATTACAAAATGTCTAAAAATGACATCAATGTAAATTTCAGTTTGGCCTGTTTTTTCCCAAGAGCACGTAGAGCAATATTATTAATTATACATTTTAAACCTATAATAAACTACAGATATACCAATATATAGTCAGTTTCCACTTTATTACCTGCACCTAACTAAAACTAACTAATAAATCCTCAGTAAATTTAGGTTATAACGTACGAAGGCCATGAGCGGCCGTGCTCGCAATTATCTGAAGATCACGTGTTAATTATTTTGTTATCTGGACATGATAAAGCTTGTTTTTGCATGATAATGGGTCAATTTATCTTGTTACCTCGAGAAAACAAAAGGCAGAGATAAGGAGATAATATATCACAAGATTTTCCCAAGATCGCGGGATAATAATGGGTCGTTTGAAAATGGGGGTTTGGTTCATCTGATCACACCTGATTCTAACCTTCGGGGATCGCAGCCATGACTGCTCTTCACCTTAAATGACGGGGACTGGTCTGAATGTTCCGTACGTTGCGTACCCAATAATGGGTCCTCAAAACAACCTGTTGTTTTCATGTGATAATGGGTTCATTATCTCCTGATCTCAGAACAGCGTAAAAAAAATAATTATCATTGCAATGTCTGTAATAATGTTTTTTTTTTTCAAACTGTTTTAGAGAGATGTTGATTCAACTTTATGATCAGTTGATGTAAACAGGATGTAAAAAAAAAAATTAGAAACGTCTCTTTAGTGTAACAAAATACAATTAAATAGCACCACGCAATTGAAATACATTAGGTTTGGCTCAGTGGACCCAATCAACTCAAAGACCCTCACACAGGGCAACATGTTTATGTGGAGTCAAAATTCAAACGTGCTTTTAGGGTTATGCAATAGATCAATATATCAGTGTTGTGATATGAGACTAGATATCATCTTATATTTTGGATATTGTTATGTACTGCTATGGCATAAGTTTTGTTTTTTCCTGTTTCAAAAGTCTGCATTACACTGTTCTAGATGTTCTGTAATTAGCCTTCACCCGCTTCATCATTATGTCCATATTACTGATGGTTATCAAAAATCTTACTGTGTTAATATTTTGTGAAACCATACAATAATTTCCCAGCTGGTAAATATTGATAATGATATACTTGGTCAAAAATATTGTGATATTTTGTCCATATCACCCAGCCCCACATACTGTACGCAACACTAGCTTGAGGTGTTGAGGTTTTCAGGTTCTGTCACTATTTTACTGTAACAGACGACAGCTTTCACTTCCAAAACTACAAATAAACAAAAGAAAGAAAATATAAAAAATCCTTTTATTTTTCAGCTTTTAAAGTAATGTTCCAACTTCCTTTTTTTTTCTTACAGTAATAACACCAACGATACTGATGATGATCTGATACACACACTTTGATGTGTAGAAATTCCTGAAACAATGGAAACTACACTGAAAACAGCAGCCTTTATCTGACTTTTTTTCTAAGTTAAATTCCTTCAGCAAAAATACATTTAAAAAAAAAAAACTGAAACCAAATAAGCCTCTGAAAATGATATTCTAATGTTTTTGGTTTTTTATAGGTTTTTAGGCCTCAGTCTTTCATTTCCTCTGAGTGCTGAGTGATCAGTTACAAATATAGAAATATCCTCAATATTCTCATCACTGAAAGAATCTTTTAAAAACATTAGAAATAAAGCAGCATGTCAGTCTAACTTTAACCATCTGTTGTCATTTTACATTCCCGTATCCAAACAAACTTTTTTCAGTGACCTTAGTGAAACATTTTAACCTGGACTGATCCCGGGTTCACAGCCGCTGTGTGTTTTCGGAAGCATTGGTTGTTTTTTTAAGGAAGGCTGAGCATTGTGAATGTGTGTGTGTGTGTGTGTGTGTGTGTGTGTGTGTGGACCATCCTGTTTGTCAGCCTGTATGTGTTTCGAAGGGAGACTTTAAGGAAAAAAAAAAATACAGGGAAGTCTTTTAGAAAACAGGACAATGGTGGCCGTGGTTTAGCCTTGGTAGCGTTAGCCTTGAGAGGACACAAACACACACACAAGATGACTGTGGGCCAATTTCCAAAAAAAAAAAGAAAAAAAAAGAAAAAAGCGCTCTTTCATTTTTCCATCAAAGTCTCACCTTCCCAGTTGATAGACCGCTCCCTCGCTCTCCTTGAGAGGAACCCTGAAAAATAATATAAACATGTCAAAAGCTGCCCTCCTTCCTTTTATCAAACCAAAAAGAGGAAAAAAAATAAACCGGGTCCTTTTTGTATTCTGTCCTTTGATTTTCTGCATCTTATTGTGTCGCGCTTGTTTGCAGTGAAAGCTTTCTTTGTAAATTTATCGACGGCGGTGGGAAAAGTGGCCTCGCTCTTTCCTCTCCAGCTGATCGATTAAATTCAAACAAATCAATCCTGAACCTCCTTTTCTAAAAAAGGGAAAATAAAAGCCTCTTGGCCTGTTAAACCCTCATGTACTGTTTTGTTGCTTTTTTTTCTCTCTCTTTCAGAGGTTCACACAAAAAAAGTGCGGAAGGTCCCTCCTGGCTTGCCGTCCTCAGTAAGTGATAACATGCCTTTTTTTATTATTTCGGGGGTATTATTGCTGCTTCAAGTGTGTGTCGCTGAAGAAAAGGCTGCTGATGCTCCTGCATGTTTGGAATCGCTGAGCTGGTTTCGTAGCAGACAAAAAAAAAAAACAAAAAAAAAAAAAACATGAAGTTGTAGAAAAAGCTGCACACGTTGCCAGGTTTTTGAGAATTTGTCGGGATGAGGATGATGCTGCTGTCGGAGCCGAGCTGGATGCAAACAGCTGCCGGCTTTTTGTTGTCGGTTCCTGTTTTGAGGGAGACTGTCATGCCAGAATAAATAATCCTACATTAAAAAAAAGACATCTATTGTTCTAAATCTGAGGAAATGTACCGTATAAATGTTATAGCTTCTTTTCTACTTGATTGACAGCACAAAGCGAATAAAACTGACTAAAAAAGAGAAAAGAAAACATCATTTTAAATACAGAATAACATGAAAGTATAGCGGTCTTGGTCTGCAGTGCTTAGTTTCCCTGTTATTGACGAATTGGTTAATGTATCAGTGATTGGGTTGGCTCTATCTGTGCACTCGGGACTGAAGCTCACCAGTCGATCCGTTCAGCTGCTGCTAGGTTGTTGGGTTTTTTTTGTTTTGTTTTGTTTTTTTAAGGTTTGAAGCAAAAAAAAAAAAAAACCCAGAACATGAAGTTGTAGAAAAGCTGCACTGGTTTTGTGAATTTGTCGGGATGAAGATGCTGCTGCTGTCGGAGCCGAGCTGGACGCGAACAGCTGTCGGCCTTTTGTTGTCCGTTCCTGTTTTCAGGAATCAGCTGAAAGAGTTTCATCCAGAGTAAATAATCCAACATTAAAAAAGCAAAGAACACACTTCAGAATAAGAACAAAAGGGATGTAGTGAAAGTTAAAAATGTATCTACACTCACTTTTATCCTTCATGCCCCTCTGTTAGGCTTTTATAATCTGTACACAAACATTTAATAAATAGTTTATAACACAACATAATGTTGTACTCAGCTATAAGGTCGTGTTTATGGGTTTATTAACAATTGTATATTCTCTTATGAAGACATTTTAATATTTTTGGGGACTACACATATATAGACATATATATATACACACACACACACTTACTTTTTTATATATACTTTTTTTTTAATGATCCTTCAAAAGTGGTTAAAACTTGTGACAAAGATATGACAAAAAAACACAAATGGAGCAATAAACCTGAATTAAGAAAAATGATAAGATAGCAAATAATAATATGCATTACGTTTCAAAAGACGTTTTTTCATATCAGCACAAATGCCAATACCGATATCGATCAGTATAGCCGTGATAGGCCAATACTGGGCTGATAATGAAGGTCAATAAATATCTGTCGGGCTCTAATTATTACAACTGCACCCATGCGTTCTTTACGGGAAGATTTATAGTTATTAATGAAATAAAATAAAATAATAAACACTTATATCTGCTTATAATTACATTATAATGTTTCACAAAGTATTTATTAAAAGTTCATTTACCACTTGTAAATGATAAATAGGGAGACTTAAAGTATAGCATTATCAAAATTATTGTATCTTATTTTTTAAATGTATTAATTATTTGATGAATTCATTAGGTATTGTAAATCTCTTAATTGTAACTCTATTGTAACTCTTTTTAGTCGCTGTCCTCGGCTGCTGGTTGGAGGATTTGAGAAAAAAAACTCAGCCTCAGTTTAGTCAGTAGAAAGTCAAAAGAGGACAGAATGGGAACATCCATCCAGCAGATATACAAAAGACTGATGAAACGGTGAGAGAGCTGACAGAAATGAGTTTTATTCTATTGTAAGCTGAATATCTGATGCTGAATATTTGCTCGGACAAAAGAGGACGTGAAGACTTCACTTTGGGCTTTGAGAGCATGTGATGGACATTTTTTAGACTGGCTGATAGACTAAAGGATGACTGAAAATAACCCTTAGCTGGAGCCTCAAACAGATCATCCGTGAATCAGGCTATTTTTTCTGCAAAGGATGTTCCGTCTGTGGGCGAAATCCAACAGAAAATACATGATCAGAAAATATCAGCAGCACCGATCGGTTTTCAGCGTTTGTGGTTCGTCTCGAGCTGCTTGAATTGACCCCAGCTGTTGTTCTGAGGCCTGCAGCTCGGCCGTAATTTGAATAAGGAGACGGAGCAGCGGAACGCCATGTTTCGCTTTTATTTTCTTTGTTTTTACCTTTTTTTGGTTCAAGTCGTCTGCTGCTTTTACCTGCAGGTTGCACTTGTTATAATTTCATACAACCTCAGTTGTCTTTTAGAGCTTTTCTTGCGTGTGTAAATGAATTTAGTTGAGTTTGTAACTTTTAACTACAATCTCATTTTGGTTTGATGTTGTTTTGCTGGAATCAGTTGATCAATCGAGGACTTGATGACTATTTTAAAGGGCCACAAATCAGGTGAAAATTCCCATCCTCCAGCTTCTGAAATGTGATAATTGGCTGTTATTCTCAGTTTCAGTTCAATCTATATTCAGGCTGTCTGACACAAAATAAGCAGGTAGGCGATGTGGTTTTGTCCTTATAATGAAAATATTCTGTTGTAGCAGCTCTGGTGCTCATCAGATTTATTTCTGATTTTGACTTTGAGTTGTTTTACATGTGGAGAGGTGTTTTTTTCTGCCGCTGACCTCATTAATCGCCAGTTAACGATGGCTGAATGTACGGCGTGTCAGCCGCCTCTTTGGCTCGGCAGGAGTCCGCCTTTCTGTGGCCTCGGCCCGCTTTGTCCACGCTTCCTCCTCTCTTTCCTCTGCCGCTCTGTGTCTGCATCAGCCCGGGGAGGGAGAAGAAGGGGAGAGGGGGGGAGAAGGGGGAGGAGGAAAGAAGGGAAAGCCGGGAGAGGGGGAGGAAAGGTGTTAGGAAAAGAAAAAGAAAGAGGAAGCAGGGTTTGTTTGACAGGTTTTTCGTCTCTTGTGTGTGTGAAGTGGAGGGATGAAGGAGGAGAGAGACATGATGTCAAACCATAAGGACTGTTGCTTTATTTTGATATGAATTCAACATTAGAATATGAATTCTAGAGCTGGAAAGTAACTAAAAATATTTATTTAGGCACTGGACATTTGTAATATTCTGGTACTTTTTTTTAATTCTTACTTTTTTATGATTCAGATTTATATTCATGAAACAAAAACATAGTTTTCACTTTGCTTATGAATTGTACTCTGCACCACACTACACCTTTCTTCTGATCATGTGTAGAGAGCCTTTAAGTGTCTTCAGATAGAATGTGAGGTGAATTTTAGAGTCAGCGCAGTGGCACACAGAGTCAATGCAAACACGCAAATGGACGCAATTAGATGAAAATGAAGCCAGGACTGTAAAGAAGCTGGTTGAAAATGTTTTAACTTGACCGACTGATCATGGATGTACGGTACTTCATCAACATACAGAGACAAGAATGAGTTTCTGCTGGACCACATGTGAAAAAGATCATTTCACATGAGAACTGAAGTATTTCACATGTGAAATCATATTTCATACATGAAAATGACAAATGTATCTTAAAATTCTTAAGCTGTTATAAAGGAGAACATGTTTTTAGCTTTAAATGTGATTACAAACCTTGACATGTGAAAAGTTTGCTTCACATGTGAACGGAAACATTTCTCTTGTGATGTCATGATTTCATATGTGAAACCAAATTTGACACATGAAAATGACATGTAGAAAATGTGTAAAATTCACGTGATAAAAGACAACATGTTTTCTCATTTATATAAGTTTTAGTTCACATGTGAACTGAAACATTTCACATGTGGAAATGGCATGTGTAAAATTCATGTGATTAAAGTTTTTAGTTTGTATGTGATTAAAAATGTTATCAGTTCAAAGTTAATTTCACATGTGAATGAATCATTTCACATGTGAAATCAAATGTCTCATCTTTTAGGTTTTAGTTAGTCAAAAATTAGCATGTGAAAAGTTAATTTCACATGAGAACAGAAACAGTTCACATGTGATAAAAGACGACATGATTTTATCTTTACTTGTGGTTACAAATCTTAACATGTAAAAAGTTCATTTCACATGGGAACTGAAACATTTCACATGTGATGTTTTGATTTCATATGTGAAACCTAATTTCACGTGGAAATTTCAAGTGTATCTTAAAATTCACATGATAAAAGACAAATGTGCACATGTTTAATTTGTAACAACTTTGTGAATAATTAAAAGACATGTTTTGCGTGCAAACTTTTAAATGTTAAAAAAATTTTGTTTTCACCTGTAAACTCAAGTTTTGGAAATAAAAAGTATGTAGGCTGCTGTATGTCAAAATGTAGTCTGTTTTACATGAGATTACAAACTTAAATGAATACAACATAAATCTTATACAGGACGTTTGTATTTATAGGCCTGTGTAAATTTAAATTCGACATTACAAAATCACATGTGACAAAAGACAACATGCTGAGATCAGTCAGGGGATGAGCTGAACAAAAACGCATTCACATACACAAGCTTGCAGCTAACGTCTGTACAGTCAGTTCATTGTCTATTTGTGGTAGACACACAGTTTGTTTCAGTATTTAACTAAAATCAGCATCCTACCTACTGTTCTAGTAGCCTAAGCATAAGGTGGGATGCAGGATGAGAACCCCAGTGTCTGGACTTCGTATGGACATCCCTGTGACTGCTGTGCTGTACGCCGTCTCACTGCTGTCTGACTGACTAACCAGCGTGGTTGTAAAAGTCTTGTGTCGACAGTCTTGTGATCCAGGTTTTGGATCTGTTTGCTCGCGTTGCCTTCATGTGCGCGGCGCTCTGAGCCGTCTCCTCTCTCTCTGCTCTAACCCTCTCTGTTTCCACCTCTGTGATGTGAGTAATCCTGCCCGCTGCCTCCCGCTCACATCAAGAGAAAAAGGAACGAGGAGAGGACCCGCCGCCTGTGAAATGGAGAGTCGGTTTGACTGCGGGAAAATAAATTCAGAGCCACTTTCTGTCTGCTTGTTGGCACGAGTATCAGTTGTAAGAGCGAGCAGAAACTGTACCGAGAGCTTTGTAGTTAGACCTGTCAGTTTTTTATGTGTCTATTTTAGTTTGGGATGTCTTTGAACAGCGGCGGCCCAGGTTCTGTCGTGTCATGAGTTGGTTTCAGCATCGTGGCTTTTATTTTGAAAAAAAACATCAGATTGCTGACAGGTGTTCATTTTCATAATACTTCTGGTTTGGCCTTAGCTTCAGTTTTTCTGCTCTAAACTTTGCTGTCTGTACATCCATGGTTACTGTGCAAACAGGAGCAGCTAGCGGCTAATGAAATATGAGTTTTAATTGCGTAGATTCATCAACATCTGGAGAAATATGGACTTAAAATAGGTAGTAACAGCTAATTAATTGATTCCATGACATTATACATTATGCAGTATGGGAACCCATTTTTAAAAATTAATATATATGATTATCCTAATTAAAAAATATTCTTGAGAATTAGCAATAATTGTATTATTTTCTAAATTTGACTTTTGAAAAATGGCATTTCAAAAAATTTCACTTGGACTTTAAAATTGTCTTGAATATCTAAAATATAATACTTTCAAAAACGGTTGTAAAGAATTCCTATTAGATCATTTAAATTAATTTAATTACAAGTTTATGTTAATTTCTGAAAATGAAACTTAATTTAATCAGGCATAAACAGGGTTAGCTATACCCTAAGGACCCCTGTCTCACTTCCTGGTTTAAAAAAGGCGGGAATACTGCTCGAGCACTGGTAAGCTTTCTACTTTCCAACAACTGTGTAGTCCCTCTAAATCATTATTAGTATCAACAGAACTTTAAAAAATAAAATGACTGCTCATTACGGCTGCGCTGTGAAATGAAAAAATGGAACATTCCCGGAGACGTCAGCTCCATCAAATGACCTCGCCATGAAAAAATTCATCACGAGGAGGTGGCCCATTACAATATACTGTATACACGACATTTCTAAGGCTCCTTGCTATCACTAAAACCATGACACTTTCTCCTATCCATTAATATACATGTTATATATGTTTATGGTGTGTTGAGAAAATGTGGACATAAAGGCAAATAATTTTCATAAAGTACATCCCAAAACATGTTTAGTACCACTCACATGACTATAGATGGCATTTCTCTTCTTCTTTTTTTTCTATTCTCATTTTCATTCATGAAACTGTTTTACATTTAAAATAGTTCATAGCCTGCTCTCTATTCTAAAGAATCATATAACTCCTCGAATCTTTGTTCCCGCCATTCAAACACTCGTCACCCATTACCGTGGGAACAACAACGTTGTCAGTCAGAGATTGGTGGCCGCGAAGATGGACAAATTTTTAACAAGACCAGCCTTGTCAACAAATGAAGTAAATGAAAAGCAAAAAAAAAAATCTAAAGTAAGGAGATCTGACAACAAGAATCCCCAGTACGGCTTTATTGAATCGGACAGGGAGCTGAAATATCCTGTATACCTACAGTCTGCTGTCAATGAGGCAACGAAACCTGCAGAACTGTGTTTTATTTAGCATCTGAATGCACTAAGACTGAAACACGTCGTTGTCCTGTGTATGTCCTGAAGATGCTCTTCAAATTATCCCTTTTCTATTGATTTGCAGTTGATATTTTGTTTATTTGCAGTGTTACTTGCAGCTAACTGAACTGATGTCGATTGCATTGTTTTAGGGTTATTCTGTGTTGACATGGTGCAGAATATTTTAATACACATGTAAATATCTTTGTAATACATTTTTCTTGCCTTGTTCGTTCACAATAACTGTGTGAAAATAGGCTATGAGGGGGTCCCATTTAATAGTAGCTCTATGTTGTAGAATAATGTATGAGAATTTTTCTAGTCTGTTTTATATTTATTTATTCTTACTTATCTTTATCTTATATCCTTATCTTCATATCTTATCTTATCTTATCTTTTTCAGGATAAGTTAGAACATCTGGTCTAACTTATCCTGAAAATAACCATATATGACAGACTTGTGACTGGGCTGTATATTAACAAGGTATTTTCTTATTTTTCTTGACTAAAACTACCTGAATAACCTGAAAATAACACCTGGTGTGTGTGTGCAGTCGTGAAGTAAATGATACAGATTCTCTTGTGATCTGCAGAGAGGATCAATAGAAAGACGTTGCATGAATCCACCAGTGGATGTTGTTGAGTTTTTTTTGACTGCAGACTGTCTCTTGTTGGTCCTCTAAACTATAGAAAACAGTCACATATGAGATTCATTGTCAGTGCCTTGCTGAGATTGAACCTGTCACCCTGTCAGCTGCTTGGTTTTGACTCAGATCACTCCCATGAAGATTTCTCTCTAAGTTTTCCATTTGGTTTTTAAGGCTCAGCATTCTGGTGTCTGGTCAGAGATTCCTGCTCCTCTCTCAAATGATTTTTTTTTTTTTTTTATCCCGGATGGTCCGGCCTCCAAACCTGCTGCCAACAGCGACGACGCTGAGGCTGTTTTCATTCCTGCTCTCAGCAGCCGACCGAGCTGTTTGTTGCCATCTTTTCCCCTCTATTTAATGCAGAAAATGTCTCTCTTTGCTCCTTCGATGCGACCGTTTCTTTTGTTTTTTTGACAACTTGTTTTATTGAGCGTGAGGTTTATATTTTCAGAAATAGTTTGGATATATTTCCTGCTGTCTGCATGATCTATTTCTACAATACGTATTTTAATTCTGCAGGAAGCACACGTGTAAGTTAAACACCAGTGAACCTTACAAAACTCTTCATATTTCAAATGTAGTTCTGAATGGATGATTACATTATTTACTGAGCGATTAGATCCTGAAATAAAGCTTTGATTGAATATCTGATATTGAATACCTTCTGTTACAGATCTATTTTAGTTTTAATCGTACTGTCTCTCACTTATTTACACTTTCAGCTTTTTTTTCTGCTTTATTAAATGCCTCTTCATTTTGATGTAAATATTAACAGTAGTATTATTTTATGTTTTATAAATATAGACTAAAAGCAGATACATTAATCTAACTAATCTAACTGTTAATTTAAATAATGAAGCTCATCATAAAGTTTGCAGTAAGTTAAATTATTTTACATTAGAATTTTAAAAACTTGATCATATACATCTTATGCACAAACCGATCAAACCGTAATAAGAGGTATAATTTCAGATTTTACATTTTGGTAATTTCTCTGCAGTGCTCTTGAAGCATCCTTAAGATTTGTTTTGTATTTTAAAAATCAGGACATGTGAGTATTTCTGTAGAAACTGGACATATAAGCACTGCTGTGAGCTGCAAAACTCTAAAGACATTAACACACACGATCTGGGATTTGTCTCCTACAGTTAATACACTGAGTAGCTACATAAAGCACGTTTGGTGACGTTACATGGGCATTTGACTGGATGTGAACTATTAAATGTGTAGATATACACAGAAAACATCTGGAAAAGCACAACAAGATCTGCCGTCTGAAGGGGAACATAACTGCTTTATGACAGAAATATGATTTTTTTTAAAAACGGATGGATTTTAAAATAAAGATTTTTGTGAGAAAAGCAGCGCTGAATAAGAAAAAAGACAAAATATACCAGGAAGAATTGTGACTGCAAAAAGATCAATTATTGTATATAAAGTGTGATTTTGTGACAGTTGTTTGAATGATGATGATGAACTAGCTGGACGTCAGAGATTTACAGATGATCTAACACTTCTTAGACTGAATGTAACTGCACACATAAAATAAAACACACAACACACACACACACACACACACACACACACACACACACACACACAGTCTGTACGCCCAGCCTGCACCTGCTCTGAGTACAAACACAGCTTCACAGAGGAATGCCTGTAATGTAAGTGTGTGTGTGTGTGTGTGTGTGTGTGTGTGTGTGTGTGTGTGTGAGTGTGTGTTTGAGTGTGCGTGGTCCTATGGCAACACACAGGGGCCAAAAACAAAAGTTCTCTTTCTGGGAAAACTGGCTGGTAAACAGCATGTGCACACACACACACACACACACAACACACACACACACACACAACACCACACACACACACACACACACACACACACACACACACACACACACACATTTGCACATCCAAACGTGAGGACCCTAGTTGAAAAAATTCAATCCCTAACCTTAAAGGATGGGCTGGATGTTGGGATGTTATTATTTCTTTCGTCCATTCTGGCCGTGAATCATCAAGTCAGGTTTCATTTATGAAGCCCAAAATCACGAATCACAATTTGCCTCAAGGGGCTAGACAGTAAATGACACCCTCTGTCCTTAGACCCTCAACACAGATAAGGAAAAACTCCACCAAAAAAAAAAAAAAAAAAAAAACCCTTAAAAAGTTTTTTTTTTTTAAAAATGGAAGAAACTTCAGGAACAGAAACATGACTGTGCTGTAAGAAATGGTGGAAAAAAATCAGCCGTCCTCGTTCTGTGCAAAAATATATCCCAAAGTTCTGCTGAGGCTAATATGTTATCCAAAGTAAATGGGCATCTTCCACAGTAACAGTGTTCATGGTACAATATTCCTTCTTTGTGTTTCTCTGGACAGTGTTTCCTTGCAGAGCTGCGGCTGAAGGAGACATCTTTTTCTTGCGTCGCCAGGAGAAACCACCAACAATTATCATACACATGACAACCAGCACAAAGATACACGTTTGATTCGGCGAAGAAACTGGTAAAAGCTAATATTAGTTTTGGTTAAATCTGATAATGCATTTTTGCACAGAATAAGAGAGAAAGAGATTTTCAAGACTAAAAGAACTACTTGACCACTAACGCCGTCAATGGAAACATGGTTTGTCAGCCCACAGTGGTCATCTGTACAAGCAGCCTATTATGACCCATATTTACAGTGGTGGGAAAAAGTTTTCGACACCCTTAAAATTTTACACAATCTCAAATGTTATCATGAAATATTTGTGGAAAAATAGTATCTGTTTGTGGCTGCATTAGACAGACACAAACAGATACAAATGATATTTTTTTGTTTATCATTTACAAGAAAAACTAACAAAACTAAATTCTTGACAGTTTCAATATGTCAGTTCTCAACATTGTCGGTATCAAAGTCAACAAATAACAGAGAATGTGTTCAAAACTGAACAAAAAATAAATAAACCATCACATCATCAAATTAATATTTAGTAGTCCTGCCATTAGCACGCAGTAGAGCTCTAATCCTGGCTGGCATGTTCCTGACAAGCCTTTCACACTGTTGAGGGGTAATCTTGTCCCATTCTTCTTGAATTACTGCTTTTAATACTTCTAAATTCTTTGGTTTACGCTTTGAAACAGACCTTTTGATAATCCACCACAGATTTTCAATGGGGCTCGTGCCCGGGGATTGAGCTGGCCACTCTAAGACCTGGATACTGTGCTCCTGCAGCCAAGTTCTACTGACCCTGGATGTGTGGCAAGGGGCATTATCTTGTTGAAACATCCAGTTTTGACCTCGACAGAACAGTGCACGTGCATAAGGGAGCATGTGGGTTTCAAGAATGGCACAATACTTGGCAGAGTTCAATGTGCCATCACAGACAGTGAGATGACCAACACCAGCAGCACTCATGCATCCCCAAACCATGATACTGCCTCCACCATGCTTGACAGTAGGTACTGTACATGCTGGAGATAATGTTTCACCTGGCCTTCTGCGTCCCCTCACATTAGCAGGAGGAAGATAAAGCTGGAAACTGGACTCATCTGACCACAGAATCTTCTTCCAATTCCTGGCTGTCCAGTTCTTGTGTGCTTGAGCCCAACGACGTCGGGCTAACCTCTGTCTCTCATTGATCAGGGGCTTCTTGACAGCCTTGTAGGACCTTAAGCCATGATCTAAAAGTCGGCCACGTACAGTGCGGGTGGAACACTGGACACCACTTTGGTTTGACCACTGCTGCTGAAGCTCCTGTGATGTCATTCGGCGGTTTTCCTTGCACATGCGGATCAGGATGCGGTCATTTCTTGCTGAAGAAACCCTTGCACACCCAGATCTTGGTTTGTCTTCCAAGCTGTTGGTTCATCTGTATTTCTGCAGAGTGTATCCAACTGCTGAAGGACTGCATCTGCTCTTCCTGGCTATCTGGCGGCAGCTGTACCCTTCCTGGCTGAGAATCTGTATCTTCAGGTGTGTTTCCTGCGTTAAGTTCCTTGTTTTAGCCATTTTTGTCTCTGAAGAACTTTCAAATGTGCTGGCTTTATATAGACACGAAGCACGGACAACAAAAATTGTGTCTTTTAATAAAAAGCACGACCTTCATTAGTGGATCACTGGTACCAAAATGACCCAATACTCAGAATTTCTTACGTATTTTTATGGAATTTTGGCTGTGACTGTACTAAAAGAAATTGCACTTGAAGACCTAAGAGTGATTCTTAATGCAATATTTCACAAATGCATGCAAATCTTTTTTCCACCACTGTAGGTTTATTTTAGGTGGCGACCTCTTGTGGTCGTAGTAATAATGACAAGAGCAAAGGAAGATGTCAGGTGTTGTAGTATGAAGAGTGAGAAAGTCCGTGTAGGGAGGGTTGGATGGATGGATGACTCAAACAAACACAGGACTTCCACCCTGGAAACCGGCATTAATGACCCATTTTAAAAGCCAAAGCTGACTAATTTCAAGTTTTAAGTTGGTACATTGTGTTGCATTACAATATGTTAAGTCATCTTAACCTTACCTTACCTTATTATATTGTATTGTATTGTATCATATCTTACTTTACTTATGTACCTGACATCTGTATATACGTATTCGTATCGTTATCGTATCATATCGTATCTTACTTTACATTATGTACCTGACATCTGTATCGTCCTCCACATGACATGTGTAACATACTTATTTTAACTCTAACCACAATCTTTTTTATAAACCTAGCCAAGTAGTTTAACATGCCTAAATTTGACTAAACTACAGCCTACTGCTTTCACAATTTGAACTACATGTTTAATGTCACATGACTTACACCACGTCCCTTATTTAACATACTTAAGGTCTAGTATACCTGTCTCTTGTATTCTCCAGTGGTCATATATGTTTATGTAGTTCTGGGTGTCAATGACAATCAGCCCTATTCTGGAGTTTAGGTATGAGGTATGTGTTGAGCATTTGACAACTGCATTAAGACAGACTTTCAAAAAGTCTAACCTTTAAGCCAAACCTTAGATACCTTACCAAAGCTTATACCTTACCTTAAAGGTATAATCTGCAACATTTTCCTTAAAAAACAAAACAAACAAACAAAAAAAAAAAAACAATATATAGACTCATGTTACATAATCCCTTTCAGTCATCTCTTGTAACAAGAAATGTGTGGTGGAGGCTGTCTGTATTTCTGAGTCTGTGTTTCTTTATTTTTTCTCGTTGTTTTGTTCGGGATGTCTCTCCAGCTCATAATGTTGGCATTTGACATCCTGATGTCTTTAAGAAAAAATCCTCACTATCAAATCACTAAATGTACTGAAAGAGTTTGTTATTTTTTCATAAATATGAAGGTGAAGGGAGGTGTTTGGTGCTGCCTAGTTAAATCTGCAGTAACCCATGTGTGGCCACTAGGGGCAGAGACAGCAACTGTATCGCATTCACTCGCTCAACATGTGAGCTATGAGCGTCAGATCTGTTGCGCTGTATCTGAAATTTGAGTTTTGAGTTTATTGGATGCTTTCAGAGCTCTTACATAGCAAACAAAATATACAGAGCAAGGTATGAGTTGCTGCATAAAGACACTTTTTTTTTCTGTTTAATTCAGATTTAATGTGTCATTTCAGCCTCTAAAGTGTGTTTTCAGTGGTGTCTGACTGACTCCTGTGCATGAACTGCTTTACATCTTCTTGTTTGCTTTTTCCGATGGACCTTCAGTTGACATTTTTGCAGATTTGTTCACGTTTAAGAACCTTTACTAACACTGTACTCAGTGTTTATTGTGTTTTAATCATATTAGTGATTAAGATCTCTAACATAAGGGACATGGACACTGATTTCTCTCGCTTCCCCCTCAGCATTTACACTTTTTCTGATGAATGTAGAAACATTGCATGTGTCATTTTAATGCGTTCGAACTTGTTTTCCTTGTTGTTGCGTTGCTGCCCTCCCATATGCTCCAGCTTCATTTAAGGCAAAAAGTCCTGTCTGTTTTTCTTTCATCTCTGTTCCACATCCACTGCAGGCGATGGGTCTTCTTCTTTTTAATTATTTCATTTCTCTCTTTTTTCCCCCCTCCCTCCCTCTCGTCTCCCTGCGCTGCAAGTTTGTTATTGTTGTTTGTCAAATTTAGTTTGCTGAGTTGATGATTTACTTTGAGAAACAATTAAACGTCACTTGAGAGGAGAGCGTGGGATGTCTTTGTAATCAAAAGGAAATTAGGCATCAGTTGCTAACATTAGCAGGTTGCAGAGTGCCGTCTCGCTGCTGTTTTTCTTTGTTGGTGTTGGGAGTATAACAGCTTTTTTTTTTCTTTAGATATCATTGTTTTAGTTAATTTGTTGTTCAGGCTGATAGAGTCTCCAGCTTGTCCTCAGAGCTTTGCTAATGCTGACGGAATAAACAACAAAACACACACACACACACACACGTATAGATCAAGATGATCCCCAAAAAATGACTCTAATGGAACCTTGAAAATGATGCTATTAAAGGAAATAGAAATAAAATGATATATGTGTCAGCGTGAGCGTGCTTAATGTTCGTTTTTAGTCTCTTTAATGCTTCTTTTTCTTTTTTTTAGTTACACACACACACAAACACACACACACACACACACACAGTCACAGTCACAGTGACAGTGGGTTCAAGCATTAGGCTGGCTTGTGATTGATTGTACCGAGGGAGGTTTTATTTGTGAAGATGAATGCACATGAAATAATTCAGTGACATAATTAGACATATCTGAAGAAAAAGTTTAATTTTATATCTTAATATTTACAGCTGTATTACAGTGGGCCTTCTCTTACAGGATTAATATTCATAAATTGCCAAAATTGGACTAAATGGACTTGTTTTTTTTAAGTCTGGTGGGTGTTTTTTTTAAATTTTATTTTATTATTTCAGATCTTGTATTTTGTATTTTATTTGCTTTATTTTATTGTTGCACTGTGTGTATTTTTAATTATTTTATTTTAGTTTATTTGTTTCTAAATTTGATATAAAGCAGTTTGGAATAAATAGGATAAATACAGATTTTTTATTAAATTAAACTTTATATTTGCACTGTGTCCATTGTTATTAGAAATATTTTTTTTTTCAACATAAAACGTGTTTTTATCACTCCAAATTTGAACTTGAACATTTAAAATGACATTTTATTGAGAAAATTTTATATTTCAAAGCGTTATAAATGAAGCTCTCCCTCAAAGAAAATCACTAAATATGTGAAGAAGATCTGGTTTGGGAAATTTTTACAACTTTGTCATGGGCATTTAGGATGATTATGCAACTTAATTCCTCAATTTTCACATATCAGTGTTGTGGAAAATCTGACATATTGAAACATGTTTATCAACCTTTTTTATCCTTCAGAATCTGTGAAAAGTCAGAAAATGTAGAGTGCAGAAGCTTTATTTAGCCTAAGAAGCTCTTCTGTTTGCCTTAAAACATTTCAAAAAGTTTATTATTTGTTATCTTTAACAAATTACATTTAACAGATATAGTAACTTTAACAAAATGCACAGGATCCAGATTGTAAAACTCACAAATTCTACATTTCCAACTCATTTTATCTTCCCAATGCAATGCAATATGAATTTTAATTTCTAAAAAGCATTTAGCGTCTCTAAAACGCAGAGAAATACTTGTGTATCTGAGCATTTTGCAAAAGAAAAGACCAAGAGACTTCATTTTTAAAATGTCAAACAATCGTAAAATGACATTTTTACCTGAAGTTCATCGTTTAGTATTTTAGTTTGAATCTAGAGGATCCAGAGTGTGAAGAGTCTTTAGAAACAGACCTGGACTTCCTGTGATTTTAGTCATTTAAAGGAGGAATCCTGGGTGGAATATTTTCAAACCCTGGACCGATGAAATCCTCTCAGCGATCTGACCGGCTCGATCTGCTCCCATCTCTGCTCCCATCTATTTCCTCTCTCTCCCTCTCCTCTTCTCCCTCTCTCTCTCTCTCTCTGAGTGTGTGTGTGTGTTGTTTTCTCTCTCTCTCTGCTCGGCTCAGATGTGGTTTTGTTTAAAGTCGACAGCGTTAATTAAATTAAGCCAGGTCTTGCAGAAGGCACAGTAGGAGAGCCGGCGGTTTCCGGTGGGCCGCGGGTGGAGGAGGGACGGGGGGTGTGGAGGGTGGTGTGGTGGTGGTGGTGGTGGTGATGGGATGGGGGGGGTTCAGAGAAGCGGTTTGGTGGCCATGCTGCCCCCTTCAGGCGGCCCCAGGTACCGCAGAGGAGCCACAGACCCTGTCAGTCAACTACTGAGGGCTTCTGTTAACTGTTTCTGCTCCTGCTTGACGTATTTATCTCAGTATAACTCAATATAAGATTTGAATTATAGATGTGTTGCATGTGTGTATTTCAGGCCTGTGTGCAAATAACAACAAAACAACAACAACAACAAAATGTAATTCTCCCAAGAGGGATTAATAAAGTACGCCTTCTTCTTCTTCCTCCGTCTTCTTCTTCTAAACCTTTGACAGCACCAGAAAAGGAAACTGAGTTGTAGTCTAGTCCAGAGGGTCTCAATTTTTTCTCAGACCCCTTACAAGATAGAAAATATACCAACAAGCCCCTCATGTAGAGAGAGCTGCCATTATGTAATGGTTGATATTTGGTTGACTGTGCTTGACTGGCAGGAGGAAGATTTATGTTTTAGGGCTGCAACTTATGATTATTTTCATTGTCGATTAACCTGTTGATTATTTTCAAGATTAATCGATTAGTTGTTTGATCTAGAAAATGTCAGAAAAGGGTGAAAAAGTCAGAAGGGGACGTCCTCAAATGTCTTATTTTGTCCACAGCTCAATGATATTTATTTAAGTATCAGAGAGGAATAAAGAAACGTGAAAATATTCAAATTTAAGAAGCTGGAATCAGAAAGTTTTGTCTTAAAAAAAAAAATACTCAAACCGATTCATTTATTTACAAAATAGTTTGGTGATTGATTTAGTACAGCTAATCATTGATTTTCCCTTCTTCTTTCTTTTTCTTTGTGTGTTGTATTTCTTGTGTATGTTTATGTATGTGTTTATATGTATATAGGTTATGTTAACATAAGGTAACGTGCTTTTTTCTCTGTTAAGATGATATATGTATATGTCCACATAGAGACTGTTGATTTGCTGTCATGCTCTGACCTCCAGTATTGAAAAGTCAAACAAAAATTATAGCTGCTGCGCAGCAATGGTCGGGGCCGGCAATTTTAGGCAAAATTAGGCAATTCTGAGCAACAAGCAGAGTGTAGGAAGATGAAAAAAAGGTGGCATTCTAATGTGCATTTTACATCAGTTGAGGCTTGAACTCACAATTTCTGGCACAAGAGACTCTGCATATTGACTGATAGCTAAGCCAAATAAACAGGGAAAAGAGACAAGGGATAACAGGGAAACGTGTTGATAAAGAGTATTTGTCTCTTCCCAAAACTCCCTGAATCATAATTATTTTAACCTTAGTAGTCTCTAATCCACATAGCATGATACCTGAACATAAGGCTTTCACATTTGAAAGTCCATCCTGCCTTAGCTGAGGCTCGAACTCACAACTTCTGACACTGAAGTCTGTCTTTTATCTCACTGAGCTAATTGGCAAGTGACAGTTCATGTGTGGCTTCACAAATTGACTAAGCCAAGGATCAGGGTGCCAGGCAGCAGCCATCCATGCCATGGAAAAGCAAATTTCAAAGTGAAAGTTCCAAAGCTGTAGCACATATGGTTGATGTTTTCCAGTTGAGGACATCTGGCATGGGACTGGACCTTTGTGAAAAGTTTGGGTAGATTTCTCATATGGAAATGTTGTACAAGCTGAGGCTTGAACTCACAACCTTCAACACCAAGAACCATCCTCTCTCACTGCGCTAACTGGCAAATGGAAACACCACTTGTAGCTTCACAAATTGACTAAGCCAGTCACCTGTGTGCAAGACAGCAGCTGTTAGCATGTAAAGGCAGATTTCAAATGGCTGTCAAAAATTCAGTTATTGAGACAAAAATCCCAAAATACACAAATTGCATCTAGACAGCATGGAGATGTTGGTCATTAGTTTTTAACAATGATTTATTGGCTCCAAAAGTGAAAAACTGATGTTTAAAAATGCCATTTTTGCATTGACTCCAATTGTTTGCATGAGAGTGAAATTCAAAATGCTGTAAAAAATTCAGTTTTTGAGATAAAATCTGATATTTTCCAAACATCATCTACCATGACTCCAACATTTTGTCATTTTTTCCCATGAACATTGAAAATGTATTTAGCAAGAATTTGCAAGTATATGTTTATAATACCGTTTACAGTCAAACATTTTTATGCACTGTAGGCTCAATTTTGATAAATCAGAAATCTGTGTGGATCGTTTGTGTAGGACAGTCTGAAGATGCTTGTGGGAGGAGAAGTTTAATAAGTTTTACAGTTTTTTGAAAAAACAGAGTGATGGACTTCATAATTTGCAATAGGTTTAAATGTACAAAAGTTTCTTCAGTATTGGGGCTACATTTTGGTGAAAGTTGTAAATCTGTAGCACATATGGTTGATTTGTTATGAATTTTCAAAAATTTGAACTTTAGAGGCTTGCTGTAGCGCCACCATCAGGACTATTGGCCTGTTTTTGCAGCTGAGGCAATCTGACATGGGACTGGACCTTTGTGCAAAGTTTGGTCATTTTTCGTGCGTGGGAAGTAGGATTTCCTCGGAAGAAGAAGAAAGAAAGAAAGAAGAAACATGCAGGATTACAATAGGGTCCTGGCAGCTTAGGCTGCCCGGCCCCTAATAAAACCTTATGACTTGATTGATTAATCATTGTAGCTCTAATGTATATATTTCATAACAATTACAGATTGCAAAAAGATTAAAATATTAGTTGAACTAGGAAGTCTTTTGAAAATAAATGAATAAATCAATAAGTAAGTAAATAAATAAATAAATAAATAGGTAACACTGTGGGTGAAGGAAGCGTTATGTTTATCATGCATTCTCAATTTGTTTCAATATCGTAGGACAGCAGTAACAAAATAATATACAAAGAAATGTGACAAAATAAATGAAAACAACTGAGGAAATTACAAAAAAATTAAAGAAAAGTAATTTATTTTGTGTAAAATCAAAATCAGCTGATTTTTTTTTATTGTTTAACATGGATAAAAAACGTGCAAACAAATACATAACAATTAATTCCCAGGCCTGGTGGCAACCCAATCACCAATCAGCTTTAGTAGATCAAAATGGAAAAGAAAATAAAGACATTATGATGAAGAAAATAAACAAAATATGATATTTGCATGGTATTATTTGTGTAACAATAATCATATAGGGTCCATGACCCAGTGCATGTAGACAGAAGATGTTTCATGTTGTCAGTAAAGGGAGCCCAGACACTGATGGTTGGTTATTTGGCTTAATGCATTCTTGCTGCTGACAGCTCCATATATGCTCTGTCCAATAAAGACTGTAGCCAGTGATTCTGGGAAAGAGAACGAGGATGCTGCCAGTGAAGGGCTCAAATCAGCTGATTTGTTGAGACTGAGCATGTGACTCCAGCTGAGAGTCTGCAAAAGGGAATTTTAAAAAAAACTGACAAACATTCCTGCATTAAAAATCACCGTGTCCACCCTGTTTTATGTAAACGTCCATCTGAAAAACATCAAAACACACATCGACCTCACCTCCTCGTGTGTGAAGTGGTGCTGAAAATGAGGCCTGTGTGTGTGTGTGTGTGTGTGTGTGTGTGTGAGTTAGCATGCTGCTCAAATTAGCTGTGTTGTACCGGGCCTTGGCAGAAGATGAAATGAGAAAGAGGCTACTCTACAGGAGGGAGGGATGAGAGAGAAAACAGCTCTGACATGCACAGAAAAAAAAAGGAAAATGTCCACTGTTTTGTTTTGTTTTGTATGTTTGTGTAATTAGTAAAAAGGACCAGTGACAATACAATATAATTATTGTTATTGTGATGAAATAGGTAGATGCAGATGACCACAATATCTTTGTAGTGACAGTTTGTTCTAAATCAGTATATTGAGCTGCAGGTCACCATAGCAACAGTACTAATGCTTCATGCTACAGGTGACAAGTGAAAGTAACCTACCAAAAAACATAGTAAAACTGATTCCTAACACATGGAGGAGAATTTAAACACAGCTCTTTTTTTCTTTGGAAAGTGTTCATATAAGAGTCATAATGCACTCTGACGTGTTCTGATATGAAACAATAATGAACTCGAGCAGCAACATGGGTTCTGAATGGTGCCGTTGTCCTGCAGCAGCTCCAGTGTTTAGACAGCAGCTTCAGCCAGGGATGACCTCATGGTTTAACTGACACACACACACACACACACACACACACACACCAAACATCATACAGACAGCTGTGTGTTTAGTTATGTTGTGCGGATGCCTCGATGACTCATTCCACTTGAAAACGCCACAGAAATGCCTTAAAAACATCTTTTTCCCCTTTTATAAGTCAAGTCAGTTTGATTTTGAACTGCTTGTAATGCAATTATCGTGTTAAACAAGTGACACTCTTTTTAAACAAGTATACTTGTGGTGTGGGGTGTGCGTTGCGTGCGTGCTGTGCGTGTGTGCGTGTGTGTGTGTGTGTGAGTGTGCGCTGTGAAGCATGTGTGTGTTAAGCTATTTGCTTGGCTCTGGGCCCCAAAATGTCCCCGCGGTGCATTGGGCCGCCATTTTGTGTCAGATGGGAAACTGACTAATTGAATTACAAGGCATCCGTTTGTGTGTGTGTGTGTATGAGTGTGTACATATGTGTGTGTGTGCACATGTTGTTTGTGCCTCTTGTTCCCAAAGAAAAATTTATTTGACACAAAACTAAACCTTTCATACTCAGAATATGCACAATGTATACATACAGAAAATACAGCTTAGACGAATAATACAATTTTAAACCTGTCACCCAGCCCTAGTAGCAGAGAGTTCAGAGGCAGAGGGGTTGTTCAGTTGAATATGTTAGTGTAGACTTCCTGACTCACTGATCCTTTATCAGACTGAGGTTTGTGACAGTTAGAATCTGTGGCTCCGACCGTGGCTCTGACATATGAGCTGTCTAACTGTGCTGTGTGCTGATAAAACCACGGTGCTGTCCGTGGTGCTGAAGTAGCAGAGGGACTTGTCATTGCACCTTTGTCTCTCAGTCCTGACTAGTGTTTCTCAAACGTTTTGCACTGCATACCACCTCAGAAAATATTAAGCTCCTCTAGTACTATCTTACTGTTTTGTGACATGTGTTGGTAGCACATTTAGTGACACGGTGTTCCCACAGTAGCCTGCTCGAAATGTCCTCCTGATCAGCACTCCTCTTCGTAATAGTTCCCATTTGGAGCTGCGATTGTTCAGTGTCCATTCATTGTTTGGTGTCTTCATTTTACCTCCACTTTTATCTTACCATAGCTACAGTTTAGTTTGTAACCACGAGATAGATGACGTATGTGTACGCTACGTGCATGATTGTGACTGCACAGCAGGCTGATACTGAAACATTTCACTGAACTGATATTTTATGTACTTTCATTAGAAAATTTGTAGCATTTTGATAGTATTTTATGTTTTTAAATTTACTGCATTTCATTTTAAAAAATCTGACATTCCTTTGTGTACCACTAGAGGGAGGTCACATACCATCAGTGGTACACTTACAACAGTTTGAGAATCTAGGCACTAGACAACTTTGTCTTACATTTGTAATGTTAGTGAGCCTACTGCTACTAAAAGCCTGATATGAGGGCGAGGACTCATTGTTGCTTAAAGCAGACAGTGATAGTCATGCTGGTTATTATTAGCTGGTGTTGTATTATGGTAGCTTAGCCCTGCTGAAGATGCTAGCTTTGTGTCCTGCTGTATAAGTGTTTGTTTTGCTAATGTTATGCTAGCGCTTATGCCCTGAATTTTATTGACGCGTTATCATGGATCCCACTGCTTTTCTTGGCATGACCTGCCCTACTTGCCTCTGATTGGAATTACCCTCATATTATTACCCTAATTCTACCCAGTCTCACTCCTTATGCCTAAACTTGACCAACCCAACCAACAAAGGCTAGCCAATCAGGGGCAGAGTAGGGCGCGTCTTGCCAAGAAAAGCATAGATCCATTATAACCATAAGGAGAAGTAGATACAGTGTTGGAGGCAGGCCTTCATTCATTCCTATTAAAAAGCTGCTCAGTGGCATATAGCAAGCACACTAGCTGGCTAACTTCCGGTTTAGTCCTCTGCTAACTTGAATTGGGGATAAAATGATTTATTCATGCAGCTCTTTTAGACTTTTCCAATGTTGTGGAGTCATTTTATTGGGATTGCGACACTCAAAAAAAATGTTTTCATCATTTTACAGCCATTACTTTTACAGTGTAAGCTTATTGGAAAGTCTTTTTTGGCTGCTGCCATCATGTGACATTTTCACGATACAGTTTGGCCACTATATCAAATTTGTTTCAAAGCCTTGTGCTGGATAATAACCCATAGACTGGAGCTAGCTTAGCCCCATAATTCTTATGCAAGCTTTGTAGTAAGTGCTGCATTGTTGATATCTTAGTCTTGCTAATATTAAGTTTGTTTACTATTTGCTGATGTTTGGTAGCTTGACTCTTGTACTGAACTAATGCCATATTGTTCAGTCTGTATTTATGAGCATATTTGTGCTTGATTTGACCTCATCTCCAATTCTGACACTAGAAAAGTTTTGCACAGTTTGCTGCTGTTGGATTCCTAGCCAACTCTCTGTTAGCTTGTCATGGTGCATTGATAGCTTTCTGTTCTTGTGCCCCCCCTCCACAAGAACACCAATCTGGACATGTCACTGGCTTGTGCAGAGTGGGTCAGTTAGTTGTTGTTGCCACTGTTTGACCTTTACTTTGTAGAAAAGAATTTTCTTCCACAACTGCTTTAGTGCTTCAAAGGTTTTCTGTCAATGAAATGACCTCAGCCTCAAGATGTTTTCCGCCTTTCTGTCCTTGTGAGGACATTTGGCTTCTACAAAGACCTCTTGCTCCCTTTTACACACACACACACACACACACACACACACACACACACACACATGAATGCCTGCTGCAGATGTGAACGTTCCCTCGTGCATTCCTGAGCCCAAATATTTGGCTGCAGTAACAGGCAGCAGAGAGCGGCACTCTGATTTGTTCCAAGGCTACGATGAATATCACATGTTATCACACACACACACACACTCACACACACGCACAAATCACTCTGTACTTGTGGTGACAAAACTGCTTTAAGTTGTTGATAATGTGTTAAATATTTTCTCAGTTGTCCTTCTCGGCCGCACCAAAATGTCAGACTCAATCCTGTGTCTTAAATTTTTTTTTCCCCTTTAGTTTCATTTTTGGAGTGAAATCACCTTTCATATTATTTTTTTCCTCTAGAAAGCTGTTATTGCTTTATAAAATACTACAAAATAAAAGGAGACTACTTATTGTGGGGAGGAATAAGTGAAAATGACCACGGTGATGATTCTGTGATGCGTTCAAAGACACTCTATGCCAGAGAGAACGGCCAGATTTACATCATCATGTTCATAAGAAACATATTTCCTTTGTTTCCCTGCTGGTTTACTGACAGCAATGCTCCTAAATGCCACTTTTTTTTCCTTTTTGCAGTTGATTATTAATTGTCTGAGCTTTCTTGAATGCAACACCAAGTAGTTTTTGGAGAGCGGTGCCTGCTGACAGCTAATTGCTGTGTGATTTTTAACATGACAAGCTGTCAAAACCTTTTTCTGCTGGAAAAATTAATTTGTGATCACAGAAAAACAAAAGTTGAGAGATATTTGTCAGAACTTACCGTGCAATATTTAAGAGTTTTTAAACTTGATGAACTTAAGTTTGCACAAGATTAAGTTTTTGAAAGCTTGTGGGTCGACTCCCTCATCCTGCTCTGATCTTACCTATTTCAATCATTCTTAAGAATTGAGACAAAACCGTATTTTGAAGGGGTTTTGATTTTTTTGGTATTAATAATTTCTTCAGTTTTTTTTCGGGGGTAAGACATAATTTGTCCCAATTTTCAAGAATGGCTGTTTTTCTCTGTAAAGTGCCAGAGAATAAAAGGAGAAAGGGAAATATCTGTGGAAAAAAAGTAGAAAAAACAACTAAAAATAGCAAGCAAAAAGTAAATCACCAGAATTGAACTAGAGACTGAGGATACAAAAAGAAACAAAAACATAAAGAAGAAAGAAAAAAGAAAGAAGAAAGAAGAAAGAAAGAAAGAAAAAAAGAAAGAAAGAAAGAAAGAAAGAAAGAAAGAAAAGAAAGAAAGACTGCATCTTAGCGATCTGGATATCAGCTTCATAACACACACACATAAAACACACACCCTGTCGTGTGGCTGTAATGCACGCTGCTGGTGTGGATTAGCTTCATCTTTAATCATTGTTTTCATTCTGAGCACGCTCTGCTCTGTGTAAAGTATACCTGAACACAAAGCGCTGAGCGGGCCTCTCTCTCAGCAGCAGGTTGCTCTCTGCGCTGAATGAGCCGCTCAGCAGGGGGACGGCAGGTTCCACACCAAGTCAGGCCTAAGAAACTGAGGTCAGGATTTACTGTTGAACTGGTCAACAGGCTGCAATCTTCCAGTAAAGAGCTGACTGAGCTGAACTTAACTTTTTGATCTGGATGGTTGAACTTTTGAGCCAGGAAGTATTCAAATGTCCTGAAGTGTTCTTGCTCCTCCTATTTAATCAATGACTTTGAAAACTAGCAGGAGACACATATCTTTCATCAACCAGTGGAAGATATGAGGCAGGCTCCTAAATGTTTGCTCACAATGTTTTTGTTTTACAACTCTAAAAAACATGAACCAATATATAGATTTCGAATATGTGTTCAGTTGATTAAAATAATAACTTCAAGAAAATTTGCTTCACCATTTTTGGAGATGTCAGGCCACATTGGCTGGACAAGACCGGCCAGCCTCCCAAAGAAAACATAAAGGGACAGTCCACCCAAAAATGAATATTCAGTCATTGTCTACTCACTCTCATGCTGATTGAAGGTCAGGCTTAGGTTTTTTAGTCCACAAAACACTTCAGTGTTTCAGTTTTGGGTGAACCATCCCTTTAATTATACTACTGAAGTCTCTGTAGTTTCAGCAAAACTAAGACTCTGTTGTGTGATTGTAAGCATGCTAACATCCACATTCATAATGACAATGCTAACATGTTAAAAATTTAGCAGGCAGTTTTTACCATCCTTGTTTAAGATGTCAGCAGCTGGCACAGCTGCACCCCCCAACAGCATTCCCATCAGCCTCAGCTGATGGGAATGCTGCTAAAATGACCAGCAACTAAAATTTTTTTTAAATGAAGTCTGGTGGCTTTGAAGCGAGCAATAAAACAGCTGCTTCTGGTTAAACCAAAAGGTCTTTCTCTGTATGGATTCTTTCCATAATGTTGCCAGACACTTAGATCAACAATCTCAGCCGGTCAGTGGTGAAAATAAGCACTTTTAGTGGACGTACTTTGATGGGTGCAATTGCCCTGAAGGATTGCATTGCAGCCAGTTTTGTGGCTGGCAGCTGAGACAAGGCTGGACCAGTTCCTGTGATATCAGCAAGAATGTTGTTCCCTATTACAGACTGATTGAGCTACATCCTCTCACTCAGAGTTTGGACTCTTGAGTTCAACTTTCCAAGTTTGAGCTTGCAACTCTGCATTGAGAGAGGTCTGATGTCTTGCGGTAAAAATAGTGTTTGCAATGTCTGAACCAATCTTGTGAATGTAAATTTCCGAACACCTTATAAAGTTCTTCACTTCATTCCACTGTACAAAACTGAAGTCGAAGTATCCTGGATGCGAGCGCTGCCATCTTATGCTGGTGATGTCATTTGGAGCCAGAGTCTGCGCAGTAATGATCAGGGTTGGAACCATCAGTATCGTGTTCCTGCCCATACACCCAGCCAACTCAATCATAAGCAGGGCTCAGCTGTCAGTTATGTCATGAAACCCCTTTTTTATGGCATCAAATAACAAATTAAAACCAAACTGATCAGAAAAATGAACATTTGAACAAACATCAGCATGATAAGAATTGCCTAAAATGAGAGAAACTATCTTTGGAAAAAAATCTGTTTAACATGTACGTCAAATTTTTTTAAATTTTTGGCTAATTTGCCATTTGCTAACATGGCAGGTGCAGGATTTATGACCTATAACACAGCCAGCCACCAGAAGGCAGTCAAGATATTTTGTCTTCACCTTTGAGGGAGCTGTCATGTTGTTCATCTTTATACATCACTCATTCTTAAGAATTGGGGGAAAAAAACTGTATTTTGAGGGGCTTTTGATTTTTACTTTTCAATTATGGTGGGAAAATACTGTATATTGTAAAAGATTAAACTCTTGGCTATTAAACTTTGTAACGGGCCGACCTCCTAGTGATTACATGTTTTTAAGTGTAGCTGCAGAGTCTTACGGAGCTGACAAACTGTTACATTTTTTCATTTCACAGCATAGTTGTAGTGAGCAGCTATTTTATTTTTTAAAGTGTCTCAGAGTTCTCTTAATGCTAATCAAAATACCCATTTTTAAACCATAATTCCTATTTAGCTTTGATTTAGAAGAGCTACAGAGTTGACATGTTATGATTGAGACACATCTGATAGAATGATTATTTAATTATTTTACCTAAAAATAGAGTTTCCGAGTGCTTAAACAGTATTCCCGCCTTTTTTAATACCAGGAAGTGAGAAGGGGGAGCTTAGGATAGAGCGAAGAGTTGATGGAAAATTGGGGACACAATTTTAAATGGCCAACATTTTTATAAAAAACTGATTTGCACCAGAGGAAGTTTAGAAAATAACCAAATAGAGCAAACTCAAACATTTCATAAATTATATATATTTCATATATATATAAATCCTTCACCAAAAGAACTGGAATTAGAGTGTTGGTATTAATAATTGTTGAAGTGTTTTTGGTAGGGCAGGATTTGTCCCAATTCTAAATGGATGAATGGGTAACATGTCAGTGGTACAAACAGTGATTCAACAACAAATTAGCTTATGCTAGCTTAACATTAGTGTTAAGTCAGCATTATAGCCTCAAGCAAAATATGTAGTCACTATTATGTAACACGTCACATGAGCATTATACAGACATAAGGCAGGTGTATGATTGCATTTTGATTGCAATAATATGTATGGCACTATATCCATTAAATAAGGTTAATTAAGGTGGTGTGAAAAAGTTTGCCTCCGTTGCAACAAGTTACAGACCCCCCTCCGGCTCCTCCTTTATTCTCAAACTACAGGAAGTTGAAGTAGGAAGTAGTTGTTTTTTTGTGTGAACCCCCTCCGCAGCGCTTCCCTCCAATTTGTTGAATTTCTCAAAATGTTCCGTTTGTTAGGCTGAAAAGAAAATCACAGAAAAATCACCATAAGGGCTGCTTTGCATTTTTAATTAAGAAACTAACATATGAATATATTTGCATATTATTGAGTTGCAGATTAAATCATGCATACATAATTAGCGTGCAGCAGCGCTCGTTCGTTCGCCTCTCTCTCTCCCCCTCTCTCTCTCTCTCTCCCTCCCTCTCTCTCTCTCTCTCTCTCTCTCTGCACTGTGCTTACTGTTTTTTCGGCAAGCTGTGGTTCTGATGGATGCCAGACACATGCGCGCGCACACACACACACACACACACACACACACACACACACTCCTTCAGACACTCAGACACTCACATCACAGACACACTTACACACCCTCTCCAAACACTCTCGGTACTCTGTGCGTGTGTGTATGTGTGTGTGTGTGTTTCTCTCTCAGTTTGTTTTTTGGGGGAAAATTAGCGTCTGATTTTCTCCGTCAGAATTGAGGCCACGTCAGGTTTTTTATCCTGATTACACCGGAGAGAGAATGAAGAACTCTCTCCTTCTTTCTTCTCTCACTGTCATTCCTTTTGTCTGTCAGTCCCATCTATCTATCATCTATCTATCTATCTATCTATCTATCTAGACTACTGTTTTCCAGATGTCATGTGAGCAGTGTTAAAGAAGTTGCTTGAATATTACTCCTTGAAAACATAACTGTCACTTTACTAATTGTTCAACAGCAAAAGTAATTGATTACTTTCCTTATTAGATTACTTTTAGGTTGAAAAACTCCACAGCCTCTGCACAGAACATCTTCTGTATTCAACAGATGTTGCAAAAGGAGGCACTATGTTTTAAAGGCACAGTTCACCCCAAAATCAAAAAAGCAATGCCAATGGTCATTCTTTAAATCTGTCTGTGGATTTTACAGATATTTAGCCAATGAAAAGTATTTAAAAAGAGCTACTTACTTTGATTAAGCAGCATTCAATTAGTCATTCATTTCTTGAGAAGTAGCCGTTTTGGACATACAAGGTGTTTCAACAATATTTTATCTATCTGGATTTCTTGGTGTGAGTTGCAAAGTTTTGAAGATAGAAGAAAGAAAGTAGGTCCTACATGAAAAGGTTCACAACAAGGTCTGTGGATTGTCAACTGTTGCTGTTGACTTAAAATGTTTTTTTGTTTTTTGTTTTTTTTTAGCATTTTAATCATCACAAGCAGAGTGCCATTTAGTCTTATTATATTGGACAGAATGCGGACATCTCAAAACTCTGCAACTCTCACCCAAGAAATCTAGATGGATAAATAGCACTACAGATCGGAGGGAAAATATGTGTTTTTGATTCTGGGGGTGAACTGTCCCTTTAACAAGCAGTCAACAGTCTGGAGGTGTTAACTTACCATTAACAGTTAGCTTTGCCCGTGTGACTGCATGCAGCACTCCAGATGTCCCATTCGGAACAAAACCTTGTTGACATGTACATAGGACAACCTTGGAGCTGCGTTGAGTTGGCTTGCCACTTCCTCCGCCATCAGCCCCTATGCTAAGCTAACACCTTGGTTAAAAAGTTAAGGTTAAAATATATCCCTACTGACTGGTTCTGGTGCAATCGCATGCCTTTCAGAAGTTTGTACTCCAGCCTTGAACTTGCAGGGTCTTTTTGGAGACTTGTTAAAACAAATCCTTAATAATAAATCCAGTGATCCATTTTTCTATTTTGAAATCAGTTATTGTTTTTCCAGTCGTCCACTGTCAATCCAGTGGTGCCTTGGTTATAGTCTTTCAACCAGTCAATGGCTGTGTTTCTAAAGTGTGACAGCTCTGATCTCAATTGATATCACTGTGCAAGTGAATAACATGACATTGACCCTACCAAAAAATAAATAAATAAATGAAAAAAAATGCAGTGATGATGGTGATGAGCTCAATCTAGCGGTAGGCTTCACCTGACAGCAGTACTGTTATCACGCAGTTATAACAGTACTGTATAATATGAGCTAATAATATGAGCATTATAACTAGCACCATAGTAACTGTAATGTAATTACAGAACTTTTTTTTCAAATGTTGATTTATACTACTCATTACTAAGCTTTTTTTTTTTTTTTTTTTTTTTGGCATTCAATGGCTCCACAGTGTGCTGATTTTATAACTGAACTATAGGAGGACACACACTCACTTGTCAAATATTCCTATTGAACTTTCAAATCTTAGTCTGGGACAGCTTTGCAGGTGATGTGAAATTGACTTTTTTTTTGCTTGTGTGTGCACATGAATGGAATGAATGGACAGAGGAGGTTGTCAGTGGTGAGACATCCTGAACGTAACAGTATTAATGTCAAAAAAAAAAAAGTTTATTAACTTTTGGTATAAACCAGAATAGGTTTTTGTGATTTTGCTTATTTGTATTTGGTATGGATATGTTTGGAGCTTTTGCCATCAGGGTTCCCATCATGCCTTGTTAGTGAGCCAGATGTGGGCTACAACTGATCCCTGTTTATCCTCACCTAATAATATCATTTTAGCAGTTTGTGTTTGGTACAGGCAACAGTCACCTGGACTGCTTTTGATACTGAAGAAATTGCCAAACATGGTGATCATGTGGCAAGATGTTAAGTTAAAAGAACTTTTTAATCACTTAAATACAACCTAACATTTATCTGTGATGGACATTTGGAATACCTCAAGGGACTAAGAGGAAGGGAGCAATTTCTTGAACATGTCTAACTAAGAGTCAGTGGTTGAATTGGTTAAAGCAATTGTTTGGATTTTTGAAGTGTGGTTGTATGAGGTACTTATCCATAATCAGTGTATTAACTACAGTAGATGGCGGTCGGCATGCCCCCAGTTTGGAGAAGCAGCAGAAGTACCACTCTAGGAAGCTAAGCAATGTACTGCTGTAGACACTATAATTGTACATTATATCTAGAATATTGCTATCAGACAGCCTTTTCTGATGGGAAACCACCGTTATAATGTTTGTTATATCACTTGCTCCCTGCCACCAGACTCCATTGACAAAAACAGTAATTTTACTCTGCAGAATGCAGTCACTCATCCACCGCTGCTTCGGTTGATTAGTTAGTTTGTGTTATTGTGCGACTTTGATGTTTTGAAGGGTTAATTTGGATTCACAGAATCACACAATAACACAAGCAAACCAACCGAATGAGGCAGTGGTAGATCAGCAACATAATTGTCCATTACAACTACAAATTTTGTCAGTGGAGTTTGGTTTGTTCAGAGGGAGAGCGATATTTGGCTCATAGACCGATGGTTACCCGTTGGACAAGGCAGGCTGCCAGGTGCAAATATTCTAAGTACTAATTTACCTAAGTGCTTAAACTGATGTTGATATTTTAAGCATCTAAAATATGTTTTGCTGCTGACCCTGCCCACAACAGTACATTGATTAGCTTCCTACACTGGTACTCCTGCTGCTTCTCCAAACTGGGGATGTTCTGACCACCATCTACTGTAGCTAATACACTGACTATCGATAAGTATATCATACAACCCCACTTAAAAAATCTGAACTATCCCTTTTAAAATTTGTAGACTGATCTCACCTGTTTCATACTCACTCACTCACAATCTGTCTCGCAGCACCTCTGTTTGAAAAGGAGGTGTGTGTACCTTTATGTTCTGTGTGTATATGTATGTGTGTCTATGCCTGTGTGTGTGTGTGTGTGTAGCTGCCTGCTCTCGACTCTTCAATCCTGTCGATAACTTTATTGTTTGTAAATTCAGACCTGCAACATAAAAAGACTTGAATCAAAGGCTCCCGATAGGAAGTGGCTGTATGAAGATAACAAAGTGCAACCGTGCTGAGTGTGTGTGTAAGTGTGAGAGAGAGTGTGTTCCTAGGCCTTTAGGCCAGCACTGCTCTGTGTGTGTGTGAGAGAGAGGAAAACAAAGTGAGTTATTGCAAAATGGTGAGAAAGAAAAGAAGAAAAGGAAGAATGGAGGAAGGAAGAAGAGAATAAAAGAGCAAATTAGAACAAAAGATATGGGGAAGGAAAATGAAAAAAAGGATTGGTAAGAGAGTAGGAAGGAAGTGGTACAGGAGAAAAAAGAAAAAAGGAAACAACTGGAGAGACAAAAAGAGAGATGTAGAGAAAGGGCGAGAGACAGTCGAGAGAGGCAAAACAGCAGAGAGAGAGAGAGATTGACAACTGGGCGTCGTAATGTGAAGGAAAATCCTGTCAGCGTGAAATCAGGATGAAATGTGAGATTATAATTCAACCAGGGATTAACTGTCATCTCAGCACCACAGAGGAGGAGGTGGAGAAAGGGAGGAGGAGGAGGAGGAGGAAGAAAGGAGGGAAGTATAAGGGAGAAAAAAATGAGGAGGGAACCTGGCTGGAGCATTGAATTTTGAGGAAGGAGGAAGGAAGAGGAAAAAGGAAGAGTTAGGGGTTAAGTGTGAGGGAGGAGAAAGATGGGAGAAAGAAGTCGGGGAGGAGGGAGAAAATGGGGCAGGACGAGAAGAGGAAAGCGAGGAAGGAAGGAAGTTTGGCAAATTAAGGAGGTGGAGGAGGAAAGCAGGATGGAAGTGTAAGACAAGTGATGGGGATGAAGAAAGGAAGGAAGGGGAGATGAGGTTGAGGCATGCCCCAGGAAGACCGCCAGGCTCTGTAGCAAATTCAACATAGTGGCCCAACCGTGTAATGACAACATCACAAGATGCACTGAAACCCAAAAAGGCTTTTTTTCCCATAAGCCTACATTGTGAAAGAAGCAGCTTTAATATAATGAATACATTTTTAGCATCAAAAGCCCACAAAATAGCTTGGATTTGATTTGATAACATTTGAAAACTACAGTATAGAAGAGCCATACGATTAAATCAATTTATTCCTATTCAAGTTAGCAGAGGGCTAAACCGTAAGTTAGCCATTTAGCCCAAGGAAGTCTCTAGCGTGCTTGCTCTGTGGCCTAGATTATCAAACTGTGGTACGTGTACCACTGGTGATACGCCAGCTGCCTTTAGTGGTACGCTGAGGAATGTCAAATATATTTTAAAATGAAATAAATTAGTTAAAAAATATATGAAGTTGTCAAATTACTGCAAGATTTTAAAGTATGCATGTAGCATGCATACATCATCCATGATTTGTTAACAAGCTAAACTGTGGTAGCAAAATGCAGAGAATGAAATGGAAAACGCTGAAATTGTTCTGGCTCCAACTGGGAATATTAAAAGAGAGATGCAACTCAGGAGGAGAATATTTCGAGCAATCGTGTTAAAAATGAAGTGGACAACAGTGAACCAAGCACACCTGCTAATGGCTACTTAATAAGCAGCAGTGGCTAGTGGCTACTCCACAGCACCTGTTGGCACCAAACGGTGTAAAATAAAAGTGGTACTTGGAGAGCTCAGTATTTTCCGAGGTGGTGCGAGGTGTAAGAAGTTTGAGAATTACTGCTCTATGGGAAGCAAATGTGGAAAAGATCCTGCACAAATATTGGCTTTATTGCACCACTGAGCAGCTTTCACAGGAATGAACAGAGCCTCAGCTTCAGTGCCGTATCCCCTCTCCATACATCATCCATGGGTTTGAGGGTTAGAGTGTGGAAAGAGGCAATGAGTGTTAGAAGAAGGAGAAGAGTAGGAGAAAAGGAGATGCTTAGAAGAACAAGAGGAGGGATGCTCAAATCAACAGCTGATTGCTATCAGCTGATATTCAGTAAAAAATATGCAACCAGGAGATTGGGATTATTGGTGTCATTGTTGCACACTAACTAACCTAAAGGACCAAGTGCCAGTGCCTCCACGTGACTGTGGAATGAATCGAAAGCACGCTATCCGCACTTATTGAAGTCGATGGCGCTCCCGTTTTTAAAAAAGCAGAACTCCATCCAAACATCTGTTTAAAAACTCTCACACAACTCATGCTGTATAGTCCAAGTCTCATTTACCCAGTCGCATGCTCAGTGCTTCCAAAGAACCTTGTTAATGAACTCATTTCTGGCAGAAAGCCCTGAAAACAAACTAGTAGTACACACCTGTGGTTGACCACTCGTGCATGCAGCTGAGAGCATGCGTGTGCGGAGGTGTGCGGTGGTGGAGTCGAGCGGCGTCTGCTGACTAGTTAGCATCATGTCAGACTTGCTTATCACATCTGTTTGCCATGGTAGTGAGGTAGTTACAGCCGGCTATAGTTTGTCAGTAAATACGCAGCCTTGTTTTGATCATGTTTGACCTGTTAAAGTTACTGTGTTCTGTTTCTGTATCTCTTTCTCTTCCTGTATGTTTAACAATAAAAGCCCTCTAACATTTTAGTGGACAGAAACCCTTCATTTTGTTGTTTGAAAAAAAAAACAAAACAAAAAAAAACCTTCAGATGAGCCAAAACATTCAAAACATGTATTCCTTAAAGTTCAAAAACACTTTTAGAAAAATCTGGTCCAACTTGATTCAGTAAGAATCGAAGTTCACTGCAACTTAGGCAGAAACGGCAAACTAAGGGCTGGTCCAGGCAACAGCACACTGAAGAGAAACTGTCAGGAGCTTTCTTTTATACTTTATGGAGCTCCACCTATTACAGAACTTAAGTTTTAGCAGTTTTCTAAGGCTCTACCCTGTTTCACAAATCTTGGAATTTGACACCATTATTTATAAGACATGCCATTACAATGGATTTTATTCTGCCATTATTTCTGTGTCCCAATACATTGTAGCCTATGGGGTTTGAATTCCTAGCTCCCTCTACTGGTCATTACACATATACCACCACACGTTTCACTCCACCAATATTTTCAGGGCTCCCTTGATAATTAGAATAAAAATGAATTGCACAATAACGAGAAAACTATTGCCATAATTTCTTAACAAGGCTTTTATTGTGAAATATTTGTGGGAATGTGTTGTGAAAACTCACTGACCTGCAACTCCACTCTCATTCATGGGCTCTTATTATGTTTCACTTAGGAGCAGCTGAGTAACCTGCGACACCTAGTGGTAAAATTTGGTATTATTGGTGTGGTTTGGCTTTATATCAAACTGACCGACAATACTGCTATAGCAGCTGCTATAACAATGGTATTAGCGGATGATATGGCTCATAGATGATCAGTATCTATGGCACACACAAAAAAATGTGATTGGAGCATCCCTGAGAAGAAGAGAATAGGGAATTGGAGAGGAGAAGAAGATAAGGAGGCCTAACAGTGGAAAAAGGGGGAAAGAGGACGGAAAAAAGAGTTGGGTTAGTGAAGAAAGAAAGGAAGAGGAGAGGGAGGAAGGATGAGAACAGGATGAAAAGAAAGGAACGCATTATATCCACTGTGACCTTTGCTGGCTTGCTGAAGTATAGACAGATAATGGCTGTCGTCCCATTTATGTCTCCGGTCCACCTTAAATAGATAGAAGAGATAAAGCTCAAGGGTGTGTGTGCCTGGAATAGACTGTACTACCTTAAGGTCAAAGGATAGTTTGAATGAGTTTTTTAATTTCTCTTCCCTCACTTCCTCATATCGCCCCTTTTTCTTCTTTCCTTGTTTTCTCCCTTACTTCCTCCCTAGTTTTCATTTTCTCCTTCTCTTCCTCTTTCCTCTCCTCTCTCCTCGTTTCCGCTCCTGCATTCTTTTTTCTTCCCTCCTTTCCTGTCTGCTCTCCCCCCTCCTTTTTTCATCTCTGCTTTTTTTTGCCCCCCTCCTCCCTCCTTTTTTCTCCATTCTTTTCTCCCCTCCCCTCCTGTTCTCCTTCCATTTCTTCCCTTTCCATCCTTTCCTTCTTTCTTCATACTTTTATCACAACCTTTCCTCTTCTTCCTCCCTCTCACCTCCCCTTTTCCCAATTTCCCTTTCCGCTCTTCCTCTCAGTCCTTGTTTGGTCCTCTTTTCTTTTTCCCTCCCTCCTTTTCTCCTATTCCACCCAATTTTTTTTCATCCTAATTTCCCCATCTCCTCTCCTCTCCTCTCTTCTTTTCTCTTTTCCATCCTCACCTTTCCTACCTTTTACCTCCTCCTTCTTTTCTCCTTTCCTCTCCCCCAGTCTTTTCTTCTCTTTCCTCCTCTCCTCCATCATTTCCTCCTCCCTCCCTCACGTTTTTCCTCTCCTGCTCTCCTTTGAGCACTCTTCCTTTCTCTCTTCCTCTCCTCCTCCTCCTCCCTCCATCCTCTGCTCTTCATTCTTCTTCGTCTCCTCTGCAGGTTTGTTGACCAAGCAAGCGTCAGACAAAATTAAAAATGCTGCCTCTGCTTCTTTTCCTCAACCGGGTCACTCTCTTTTTTGGGTTCTGGATTTTTTTTTTTTTTTTGCACTTCTTTCTTTCCTCCCTCCATCCCTCCATCTCTCCCTTCATTTCCCATGCAGTCTGCTTGGGTACAATGCTGGGAGCCAGCCAGCGCTGCAGACAGATGGTCCACTTATTAGATGTGCATCAGCCCTCCCTCCCCTTCCTGCAGCTCGCTTTTTAATCAAATTAAAGCCGAAAGAAGAGAGAGAGAGAGGGAAAAAAGGGGGAGAGGGAGAGAGAGAGGTTTGGGACGTCTGCTCGCTTGTTTTGGAGTCTATTATTTGTTTGAATAGGATGAATGATGACGGTGTTAATATGAAATTTGGAAGACTGAACCGCTGTCTGTATCCCTCCCTCTCTACCCCTCATTCTTTTTTTTTTTTTTACATCTCTCTCTCCCTCAGTGTCTCTGTGATTTTATGTTTTTTAAAGGGGAACTTCACCAGTTTTGCACTTGAAGATCAGAGTCAATATTACTCAGCAGAGGTGGGACCGAGTCATTGTTTTGTGAGTCACGAGTAAGAGCTGGATTGTACTCCCAAACGGACGCGTGCGCGGACAGCTGCGGGCACCACGGGCGCCTGTCTGGAGGGCGCGTTCCACACGTGCACAGCAGATCGCCGACTTATGGCCACATGGACAAGTCCACGGACAAGTCTGCATTGTCACAACAAACTGTCCGCACATAGCCAACATGTACACCCCCTGATGACGAATTTTATGTCACGTGGACCCTCGTGCACTCGCAGGCATGGACAGTATAACACTGAATGCGACCCACTTATCACCTGGCATTGCAACACATTGGACGCTGTCTGTCCACATTAATCCATTAATCTGTCATTAATCAAACCACGTACCCAAGGTGGGAAATTAGGACCAGCCATCATCCAAATGCTGGTAAAAAATTTTAAAAAATGCTGCTAGATTTCAGACAGAAAATAAAGATGATAATGAATGGTGAATTTGATCATTTGTCTGTCAGTGGGAGGTAGATGTTCACATTTTAAAAATGTAATTTCCCACCCTGCACATGCCTATCAGCTTTGCACTTGAGATCAGACTGGAGACATAACTACTCAAGTAAGATTTCTTATTTTGATATTTAGATATTTCCTCACTGGAAATGACATAACATACAACTAATGGTCAGTTATCATGATGAGCCTGCTCCTTGGTGATCTCCTTAGCTGGAAATTTCTTTATGAGGGAGTATCGTATAGACCATTGGTTCCCAATCTGGGGTCTGGGCCCCCTTCAGGGGGGTTCCAGAAATCACAAGGGTCCCCCAGACTTTGTCCGCCCTGAGGTTTTCAAAATTAGATTTGCAAAAGTTAACTAAAGTCACAATTTATAGAAAAGTCTGTACATAAAACTATTTAAAAAGATACATTTCTTTGTCCTCAATTAAAAATAGTCCATTAATTAGTAGGCCACAACTCTGTGATGATGAATCATTATTGTTCTTAAGGGATAGTGTACAATGACGGGAAGCTGCTTCGAGTTATGGTCCTGCATCATCCTGTCGGGATTTATTTCACAATAATGTCCTGCTTGCTGTACATTATTACACTTATTACATGGTTTAAAAATCAGGCACACATTTATGTGACACAAAATATTGATTTTAATGATTTTCTGGCTTTATTTTGCCATACTGACCTGCTCACTGTACATCATCCTGCTTGTTACATGGTTATATACCAAAAAATCAATAATTTGACACAAAATATTAATTTTAAAAAGAGTTCAATGATTTAACAATGATTTTATTGTTCCTCCAGAGTCTATGATCAGACCTGTATGGTCTGTTATACATCGCGAAGATCTGCTAGAATGCTGTAATTGACCAATCAGAATCAAGTATAAAGCCATGTAATAAAATAAAAATAGTATAATATGGTGTAATAGAGTGTGAATGTGTGTGTGCATGTGTGCATGCATGTTGTATGTTTGTTAGAGTGATCCATGTGTGGTGATGGGGGAGGAAAAAAGGCATAGTGTTAACATGGATTATGGTTGTTATACTTATTATATACATATTATATTACTAGAATACTCATCATTCATTATAGTAAGCATTAGAAAATAAATAAAGAAGAAAAAAGGCATAGTGTTCACATTTTTGATGATAATAAATGTGTGAAGTAACACATTGTGTGATGAAATTAGTAGTAAGATTCGCAGAGCTTTCAACACAAGCAACAGGAATAAATAGAAACAAGGCATACGACAAAAGTTAAGATCAAAGTGACGTGTGGTGTCGCGCTGTGTTGCTTGCGGCCCATTTTGACATTCTCACAGAAAGCAATGACGCTCACTTGCGTTGCATTCAGTTAGGATAAGATGAAATACCTGCTCAAGTCACAAGTCTTTGTAGCCAAGTCTCAAGTCTTAAACTGTGCCTTAAACTGTGTCTGAAAACTGTGCGCACAACTAAGCACAGGAGGCTAAAGTTGAAACAGAACATCAGCTTGTTAACTGTGATAGATGTTCACAGTTTACAGCTTGGGTAATTACTTCACTCTACATACTGTATAGAGAGATCTCTTTAATGTCTGTACCACTCTTGTTGTAGATAGATCCAAAAATGTTCAAGCTTATTGAAACAACCTGATTTAAAGCAACAAGAAATATCCCTACCCTTCGTGGCAGACCTGCTCGGTGTAGTGGTAAATCTGGGGAGTCAGTATTTCTGGGTCTGTACACAAACCTGCGTGTCAATCAGACTTACAATGGAGGCTCTGTGGTGCTTTAAAGTTTACCTTTAATTTTCAAGGCACCATCTGACAAGTTTGAAGGAAACTTTGCGATCGTGTCGCAAATAAACAGTTGAGCAGCTCCTCACACAAAAGCATTGTTTTAATACAATTATATTTAGATAAAATATAGAACACTAAACAATCACAGACAGTTGTCTATGGTTTAGGTAACACTATGTGCCAGAAAAAAAAAATCATTCACTCAGATCAATAAATTGGAGGTATTTATGGCACCTCCTATTGGCCAATTTGGGTTTTAAGGGGCAGTTCAGGCACAGTCAAAAATAAATATTTGTTCCCTGGTCTATAGTGCTATTCATCCATTTAATTGTTTTTTGGTGGGTTGCAGAATTTTGGAGATATTGGTTGTAGAGATGTCTACCTTCTTTCCAATATGAGGAACTAGGTGGCACTTGGCTTGTGGTGATCAAAGCGCCAAAAAAATCATGACCCAGTTACTCAAAATAATCCACAGACATTGTTGTGAGCAGTTTCACTTTCCTTCTGCAGTAGAATCTAACGGAAATACTTTCTTTCTACTAGAAAGAAAATAATTCCTTCATGAAACTATTCATAAGAAGGTCTGTTGATTATCTTGAATAACCAGGTCATGATTTTTGGAAAGAGACTGGAATTGTTTGAAATGTATTTTTTTGGTGCTTTGAGCACCACAAGTCAAGTGCCATTTAATGCCCTTATTACTGGAGAGAAGACAGACATCTCTACAGCAGATATCTCCAAAACTCTGCAACTCACACCAAAACTATCTAGATGGATAAAAAGTATTACAGGCCAGGGGGGGAAAAAAGTATTTTTGATTTGGGGGTGAACTGTCCCTTTAAATTGATTTCAGTAGCCTATTTGTATGATAATGTATCATATAAGTGAGATGACAACCGCACACAGTCTTTTAACTTCTGATCACTCTCATTTCATTTACCTATGTTGGCTAGAACGTTGTTGTCATCAAGGAAAAAATTGTTACAGCCTGATTAAAACACAAAAATCACCACCATCAGGTGGTTGCTGGTAGCAATTGAATACAGAAGGAAAGATCCACACACTGAAAAACTCCCGTTTTAAGTATTAATTTGCGTGACATTTCGAGCTACAGGCTCTCCCTCACACTGCTTCTCGTATGCACAGAGAGTCACCATCTTAAATAGACAGAATTCACCATACATCCATCTCCTGACATATATCTTGCAGGTACTACAAATTTTTACAAATGACATTATACATGCCCAGACCAATCAGAAAAATACCAAACTTTCCAAAGAAAAAAATATAAATCATTTAAAAAGGACATATTCTCCAGATATGTATAGATCTAAAACAAATACAATACTATAGAATTAATGTTGTACATTCAACCACAAAGTTCTATAATAAATATGTGCAGTGGGGTGCACATATTTAGTGCAGTTCACCTTAACAAACACATTTTTTTAAGAAAAGGATATACAGTCAACCTCAGTTACACAGGAGGATGAGAAGAAATTCATTTGACTTTTACACTACCGAGAATGTGGCAAATAAACACAATATTCAATTTAATTACAGGAATTAAATTTGACTTTTTACCTTGTAAGAGGCAAAGGTGTCTGCTTTTACTTGACTTCCACCATATAAGTTAAATTTCACTTCCAATAACAGCTGAAGATGGGTGTTTTTGACCAGGAATTTAATGTGGTACAGTACAAGAGAAGAGGGAGAAGAGAAGGGAGAAAACAAGGGAGCAGAGGGAGGAAACAAGGGGGAGAGGTGTAAACAAGAGGGGAGGAAACCAGGGATGAAGAAGGAGAGGAGAGGAGAGGAGAGGAGAGGAGAGGAGAGGAGACAAGGGAAGAAATGAGGAGGGTAAACAGGAAAGGAGGAAACTAAGCTAAAAGTTAGGAAACAAAAAGGAACAAATAAGGGAGAAAACAATGGAGGAGAGGAATAAATGCAAAAGGAGGGAACACGAGTGGAGGGGAGCAAATGAGGGGGGAGGAAACCAGGGATGAAGAAGGAGACAAGGAAACAAGCAGAGAGAATGCAAGGGAGGAATAAGTAGACAAGAGGAGAAAACAAGGGTGGAGATGAGGAAACAAGGGGGGAGGAAACCAGGGACAAAAGGAGGAGGGTAAACAAGAGGGGAGGAATAAAGGGAGGAAGGAGACAAGAGAACCAAGCTGGACAACAGGAGGAAACAAGAGTGGTACGGAGGAAACCAGGGATGACGAAGGAGTGGGGAGGAGAAAACAATGGAGGAGAGGAGGAAATGAGGAGGTAGGAACCAAAGGGGGAAAGGAGGAGAGTAAATAGGAAAGTAGAGAACAAGAGAGGAAGTAAAAGGAAACAAGGGGAGGAAACAAGGTAGGAAGAAGCAGAATTGGGGAGTAACAGATTGAGGTAATCCAAAAGTAATGGTGAGTAGGGGAAACCGGGGCCAATTGTAACATTTCTTACATTCCCATTCAACTCACAGACCACTTCAAATACTGGAGGCATCATACAATTGATATATTTTCACGGATAAGGACAAGACTATAATATTAAATTTAATGCAACAAGTCATGTTACAATTTCCCTCTGGGTGGGGGTGGTTGTAACAGTGTTCGGGGAGCAATAGTAAACAAAATAAGTCATATTAACCCACTGTATCTCATTTAAAAGCACACCTCAAAAAATAACAGTAATATTACGCAAGATTTTTTTGTATATGGTTCAAAATCTGTCAGATGTCAGTCATCCTATGCACTCAAAGCAAAAGTCTGTTTCTCTTTTTGCAGAAGACTGGGCAACTATTCGAGTGATCACTAGATTTTAACTATTTGAATTGAGTTACAGGTATTTTTAGATTTAAATTTAGTGAAACTGTTCATTTTCCAACACAAAAGTATGTCAAAACACAGATGAACAAGAAGCTTGCATTGGGCCATGTGGCCCAGCCATGATAAAATCTTGTATGCTAGGTAGCACCATTTATATTGGCATAGCTTGTTTATGTTAATTGCTAATCAGTTGCATAGAGATTAAGTTGCTCTAGGTTTAAATTTTCAGTCATCTAAACTTCAGACTGCAGAAGAAAAATACTGTGCATCCAAAAAGCATACATCCATCCTCCACACTCATCATGAAAAATACTTTTATCTTTATGATTTATTATTTAAATCATTTATTAAATGATTAAATAGGCTAAATAAACTTTGCAAAACCTTAAAAGTAGGCTCCATTCAAAAGAAAACAATACACATTTAAAAATACTCATCAAACACTTGGTTAAAACTAACGTCCCACCTCTCACAGGACAGATAACCAATCATACTTGTAGGATAAAGGGCTGGCACTTGGGGTGGCCAATCAGATTTCAGGTGTGGCCAGAGCCCCCCACCCACCCACGTCTCCTGTGGGAACACCCCTGTAACACAATTAAATCTGACTTTGAAGTGCCAAAATTAGTGTAAAGCCTCTACATTTATAACTACTTGGTCTTATTTCTTCAAAAATTTAGTGTGACAGCTTACTTGCTGATTGGTCAACTTGTCCCAAATGCACATTCTGTAGCTTATGAGCATTTATAACTATATTAAAATGAGAGGTAAAAATCTAGAGATTATACGCTTATTACTTAATTTAATATGGAAAATAAGTCTGGTGTGATGTACCGAGATGGAGAAGCAAAGTGTGACAGGATGCCGCGCTCTCCCCTAACCTGGGGAGGAAACAAGGGATGAAGAAGGAGAGGAGTGGTGAAAACAGCGGAGGAGAGGAAAGAGGAGGAGAGCGTGTTGAAAGAAGCGCGCGCGCTCTGACAGCAGTGGAAAAAGTGAATATTCGGCTGAGTTCAAAGGCAGCCGGCAGCTCCGCGCGAGCGGGGTGAGAGGGAGGGAGGGATGACTTCCAGATTGACTCTGTGGTGGAAAGTTGAAAGAGTGTCGGCGACCGCGCGCGTGTCCGCGAGCGCCTGTGTGTGTGTGTGTGTGTGTTTACGCGCGTCTCAGCCTGTCGCTCTTTCCGTTCATTTTACGCGCGCGCGCTTAATGTGTGAGTGAGGGAGAGAGCGCGAGGGGAAGAGAGAGAGAAGGGGAGGGGCACCTCTCTCTCTCTCTCTCCCTCTCTCTCTCTGCCTACTTTGCATATTCCGCGTGCCTCGGCTCGGCCATATGGGAAAATGCGACTGAAGGAATTGTCGGCGGGGAAAAAAAACCGAGCGGAGCGGAGCGGCGAGAGTTTGAGATCATAACAACACCGAGAAAAGTTCACACAGGAGAGGAAGAAGAAGAAGGAGAAGAAAGGTGGAGGAGAAGAAGAAGAGAAGGGGCGGGGGGAGCGACATAAACCAAAACAGAGAGGGGAAAGCGAGAGACACGCGGAAGGAAAGAAGGGAGAAATAAGAGTTTTTCTTCTTTTCTGCGGAGGAGGAGAGGAGGAACGATGTATTGTGCGTACACCATCCCCGGGATGACAGGCAGCTCGCTCATGTACTACTACAACGGCAAAGCGGTAAGAAGACGCTCCAACATCCTCTGTTTCTTTTTCCTCCTCAGAGAGGGTTTGGGAGTCAGACGGAGGAATCGAGAGAGTGAGGGAGGCGGAGAGGAGAGAGAGAGTGAGAGAGGAGGTGTGAAGGAGGTGAAGAGTGTCGCTTTTTTTTACGCAGCAACTTAACAGAATCAGCGCGCCGCTTCGCCGCCGCCGCCGCCGCGCGTCAAAGTGCGAGCGGACTGTGAGCTCTGTCTGTCCGTCTGTCTGTCTGTCCCGGTTTATTTTGGGAAAAAAAAAAACAGCAGTGCTGTTATTTATCGGGGCAAATAAATGTGTGTGTGTGTCTGTGTGTGTGTGTGTGTGTGTGTGTGTAGCCAGGAGAGAAGTGACAGTAGCTGCTGTAGAGTGCCGTAGCGCTTGGATAAAAAGGTTGGACAGGACTCTTCTGAAATGTGATCAATGTGTGTGTGTGTGTGTGTGTGTGCTCTGTGTGTGCGTGTATACAGTTTGTTTGTGTGTGTGTGCGTATGTGTGTGTCACACCTCTGCTAATAGAAAAAAAAATCATGAAAAAATAGTCCCAAATCGAGCGTTTTTTTTTTCCAGTTTATCTCCCGGATTTTGCGCATCGGACGCAGCTTGAAATAATCCGCTCGCAGATTTATTTCTCTTTCTCTGTCGCTTATTTCTAATTTTTCTAAATGGACGCAAATGCACCAAAATAAGAGCCTTATTGCTGACTTGAATTAGTGCTTTTTCTTTTCCTTTTGTGGTCTTGGCCTTTTTCTGTGGTTGTTTGACTGTGGCTTTTCATATTTTTAATTTCTCCCAAAACTGCTTAAATTGATGTTTTCTCTGCTGTAATTTGGCCTAAAAATTATGTTTGTGATTTTTTATCATAAAAGCACTCCATTATTTTTACTCATAATCTTGAAAATACATTTAAAACAAAGCTGGAAAATAAGTCTTCCCTCAATTACATTCAGAGAGTTGCATTTAATATTAATACCAGTAATATTCTGCCATGAATTATGTTATTTATATCTATTTTCATGTCATAAAAATAATATAAATGCAGCAAATGCTAAAATGAGGACCAATTTGTCTATCCGTATAACTCTCATTGATTTTTTACTATAAGCTCTACAGTCTGTCACAAAATCATAAAAACCGTCTGGACACATAAAGAAAAATACATCTGAGAAAGTCATCCAGCAAGTATGAAGCTGTCTGACCTCCTGTGAACCTGTCTGTCCACCTGTCTATCTGTCTGTCTCTCAGTAAACCCCCACCTGTACAACACCAGTAACAGGGTGAAGTGATTTAGAGGGAGACAGGGGTGAGGGGGGTGAAGTGAAGGCTTGAAATGAGAAACAGGGTGTAAAGCGAAAGCGAAGGTGAATGGATTTCACAGCTTTTTTCCTTTCGAGTAAAAAAAAAAAAAAAAAGCAGGAATGTCTGCGAGTCGCAGGTGTAAATGAAGACGGAAGGCTGGGATTTCCTACAGATCCACCTGTCAGTGAACTGTCTGTCTGCCTTTGTCTCACCTTTGACTCCTGATGGCTGCCTCACACGAGTTTAAAGGAAAGAAGAAGGGGAAAATAAAAGAGGAGATGACAGCGGGTACGGAGGCCAAGGATAATCATCAGGAAAACAATTCTGGGTCCAAATTTTTTATTATCATCTGTATTATTATAACAGCAATAATATAGCTATTAAATAATAATAATAATAATGATAATGAAAAAAATTCAAATTGGCATCGTAAGGGCCTTCTGACATGGTCAATCAGACACAAGACAAATTTGTCCACAAAAGAAAGAGAATATTTATGAAAAAGGCAGCAAACAGACATTTAATTATTGTTTTCTTTATTTTGTAAAGAAAATATATGATTAGATTTTTGCAGAAAATGTTTTTAATTGTACATTTTTTGTAGTTTTTATATCTTAAACCATTCTGAATCTGATTTAATTTAATTCTTGTGGTTTAATTTAAAATGTTCAAATTCTTCTTGGATTTAATTTGTTTTTCATGCATCCTGACTGTGATTGTACATGTTTATTTTTTAGATTAATGTGTGATCATAGTGAAAATGTCCTGATGTTTGTATTTTCTTGATTCGATCAGTAATCTGTGTTCAGATTTGTTGCTGATGTGGCCTGTGCGGCTGTAAACAGAGCCTCTGTTGTTCGAACGCTTCCACACCAACAGTCGTCCTCTGTCTTCTCCGAGCCTGTCGGCTCTTCGGCCTCCATCCGGCCGCCGAGCGCTCCTCAGCCGCACGCTGTCGGCCATCAGCCATCGGCTCCGGAGCCTTCTGCTTTTTGTACCCGCTCTCCCCCTGTAGTTTAGGGCCTTTTTTCTTTGTACTTCGGCAGCTCTTCTTCGCTTGGAGCCGGAGCTCTTTAGTTCGGCGATGCCACGGGGCTCGGTGTGGCACCGCTTTGTTTGGCGGCTGGCTGCTGGATGGCACATTGTGCCGACGGTCTTGATACAGGTGCCAAGCTCCTTTCCATCTTCACTTTACCCCCCTGTCTCACTCTGTCTGTCTGTGTCACAGCTTGTTTACAGCCCCGTCCGCTGGCGGAAAAAGAAAACACACAAATAAGAGAATCGTCGTCATAAAGTGATGTCTTCTTGCGACCTGGCTTTAGCCGGACGTGTTTTGGTGGTTCGGTGGTGGCGTGAGAGCAGATTCAGGCTGGTCGTGTGCGTGTGATGGAGGCAGAGAAGTGGAGCGAGTGGAAACTGGGGCAGAGTGGTCGGGCTTGGAGAGAAGAAACAGAGAGGCTCGGACAGATCTGCAGCAGCAGCAGCAGCAGAGAGCCGCGGCCCGGCGAGACCAAACAGTGGAGAGGCTGAATCGGGGCTTTGGTTTGGGGAGAGTGTGGGTGGGGGAGGGCGTTGAGGGGGGAAGAGAAGAGGAGGGAGGAGGAGGAGGGTGAGGGCCGAGGCCCGAGCTTCGGTTAGCGGCTGTCGGCTCGCTAACTTAAGCTCCAGCGGCTTAATGAGGCAGCAGAAAGCTCGGCTAAAACAAAAGGCCTCATTTAAAGCCGGCCCGGCCAGCCGGCTATTGTTATGCTAACACAGCATTTGAATATTCAGTAAGTTTTAATTAGGAGAGTCCTGAAGCAGCCTGCCAAAATCCTGCAGTCCTCTCTCAATGTGCAGCTCAGAAACACACACTTTAAACACTTTAAACACACCATTCTGTCGCTCTGCAATTTATTCTGCGTTCGCTGCTTTTCTGAGACACTCCGAATGTGAGAAGATTTTAATTAATTTCTTATTGAATTCACAGTTTTTTAGTTAATGTACTCCAATTATAGTTGGACACAAAATAATATTTCTTATTTTGTCTTTTCAAATGAATGTAAATTGAAAATATCCATATGTTTATTCAAACGGATTTCAAGTATTGCAAAGAATTGTACATTTAAATACATTTAAGAACGTATTTTCTTTTAATTTTACATTTTAGTCCTTTTGCTGACAATCAGCAGAGGCTGTCAGAGGAGGTCAAAGGTCAAAGCCAAACTGTCCTGATCAAATTCTCGAGTTGAATAAAATATTGATCTCATTTTCTTATATAAATATCTTCTTTAATTTCTGACTATTTATAAATGTTGTGTTTTTCTGATGAAATTTTGTTTCATCAGCAGAATTAAATTTGGCCACTTCATAAAAAAGATTCAAAACATGATACAAATTTCTTTCACTGTTTTTTTTAGACAACAAATAGGATTAAAATGACAGAAAAATGACAGAATAATTGCAGTGTTATGTAATTTCAGTTTAATGGAAACATTAAATTTCTTCTGGCAAAAATATTAAAATGATTTAAACTACAGAGAGAAGCTTTTCCTGCCTGCAGCAGTAAATATGCAGATTGGTGTGTTTGTGCGTTTGACGCTGTTGTTTAATGTGTTTGACAGCGCGATCTTTTTCTTTATGTTGCCTTTTTGTACATGCAGGCATGAAACGAGAGCGTGTTTTTCACATGTTCATGTTCATGTGTGGTGTGTCCATGAGGAGTAAACACACACAGTAAAGGCGAGTTTTAGTGTGTGTGTGTGTGTGAGTGTGTGTGTCGTGGGTTGTGTGTGTGTGTGTTGTGTGAGTGTGTCGTGTGTTGTCATTGTGAAGCCAGTGTGTGTGGACATCCTGTGTGCTCAGTAGGCTGGAATTAGAGCACAGCGTGTTATGCAATTATAACTTTATAAATAGACACATTGTGTGTGTGTGTGTGTGTGTATGTGTGTGTGTGTGCGCGCGCGTGTGCAGGCCTCTATCTCCATCTGCTTGAGTTGTTCTGTTTGAACGACTCAAAAAAGCTGATTTTATCACTTGTTTGTGTATTTTTGTGTGTAAATGTGTGTTCACGTGTCCTTTCTTTGTGTACAAGCATACATGCAGGTACACAACTTTGTTATATATGTTAACCATTGCTATCTGAGTGTGTGTTTCAACATGCTTCTTTTTTCATATTTGTGTTCAATTTTGTTTTTAGAAATTAGAGCTGGAACAATTTTTGTCAACTATTGAATTAATTGCCAGCGATTTTAATCATTTTAATGTTGTTTTGAGTCATTTAAAAAAAAACCTCAAATTTCAGCTTCTCAAATGTGAATATTTTCTGATTTATTTAATCCTCTATGACAATAAACTGAATATCATAGGGTTGTGGACAAAAATAAGTCATATAAGGATGCCACCTTGGGCCCTGGATCAATATTTTTCACAATTTTCTGACATTTTATGGGTCAAACAACTAAGAAATTAATCAAGAAAATGATCAACATGTTAATTGATAATGAAAATAGTTGCAGCTTTGTTATAAATACTGAAAATGTGTGTGTCTGTCTTTGAGTGTGTGTTTGTAGTTTGTTAAACTGTCCATTTCTTTCCATGCACCAGGTTGAATTAAATCATTCTAAAATGTGTATGTTTCGTTTTTTTTTTAAGTGTGTAATGTTTGTGTTTGTGTATGTGCAGCGTCTCCTGTTACATAGGCTGTTACCTTTCTTTATATAAGGATGAAAAAAATCCCTTAGTATTGAAAGAATCTGTGCGTCTGTGGTGTGTGTGTGGGTGTGTGTGTGTGTGCGTGTGTATCCCTACAATCTGTACAAGAGGATCAGTGTGCATTTGTTGTGTGTTTCTGAGTACTTTCATAGACTTTCCTGAACCTTTTTTTTGTATACGAAGATAAAAACATTTATGCTTAAAAATGGGAGTGTGTGTGTGCGTTAAGTGCTGCCCTGCAGTGAGGTCACTCTGTTTGTCTCCAGTGACTTTAAAGTCTGGTGCGTATGTGCGTATGTGAGTGTGTGTGTGTGTGTGTGCGTATGTGTCTGTGCGTGTGTGTGTGTGTGTTGTCCGGCCGGTTAAAGCCTGACACACCATTCAGGCTTAAACTTAATCCTCCTGCATCAGATTATCTGACACTGATGCCGCCGATACACACACTGATACACAAAGAACTCCTGATACACACTCGCTCACACCCACACATACAGACACACACACTGCAGTCATTATACACTACACTAGGTTGTGTTTTTGCTGTTTTTTTATGAAATAAACATGATATAAGTAAAAAAAGAAAATGACAGTGATGTGTTTACTGACCACCTTTAGGTTATGATAATCTGTGTCACAGGTGTGTGATATTGTTTGTTTGTTGTGTGTCATCTCTGTCTTTTTTTCAACATATATCGGGCTGGAACTAAGCTAATGATTATTGTCATTATCAATTAATCTGCTGATCATTTTCATGAAGTAAACGTTTAGTCAATAAAACGTCCAAAAATGATGAAAAATCACAATTCTAATCTCATCACAATTTCCCAGAGCCCAAAGTGACATCTTCAAAATGCTTCTTTTGTTCATCCAACAGTTTAAAACCCAAACACTCTTCATTTGCTGTCAGAAATGATAAAGAAAAGCAGAAAATCCTCGCATTTAAGAAGCTGGAACCAGCACGTTTGACATTTTTGCTTGAAAAATTACTGAAACGATTAATCAATTATCAAAATAGTTGGCAATCAGTTTTCTTTCGATCAACTAACCGATTAATCAACTAATCATTGCAGCTTTTATGTATAAAACCAAACAATATTTCAGTCAATTATAAAACTAAAATATCTTGGATTTGATGCTCCATGTTTTAAAAATATCGACCCAGCTGCTGATGAGGACATTTTCTTGTTTTATTTCCTTTTTCTTTTTTATAAGAATCAGAATATTTATGTTCAGCTGACATCCATATTTTCTTTGTATACATTTCCGTTGTGTATTCTCTTCTCTCTTGTATGAGACTAATGTTGGGAAAGGGTAATTAGCAGGTCATTAGTGATGTCACATGTTTGAGATATAAATGTCAGAGTGTGTGCTGATGAAGAGCTGATGTGTTGGTGATAATGACACATTTTCCTGTTTAATCTTGCATAAAGGTGCAAGATTACTTTTATACGTATATACGTGCTTTGCATTTACTTGCATTGTGTATGTGTTTTGTATATTTTTTTAAATGTAGACTGGTGGATTCTGGTTCATTTGATGCAAGTTTCTGTATGTTATTAAGCTCTAGTGTCAAACTGGGGTTCATCTTTGCTGTTGATGTCTTTTTTTGAATGTGTGGTGTTAGATCGGGGGTTTAATGCAGCCTCACTCTGTGTCGCGTTTAAATGTGGCTGTGAGATTTAAATGATCCGTGATGTTATTGGTTATCAGTGGGGGAAAAAAGCAACGTAAAGTTTTATTTCTTTATTGAAAATGTGTTTTATGGCTCTTAACGTTTACCTGCGGTGAAAAGAGACTAGACGAGCTGAGAGTAAAGCAGCATGCAGCCTGTGTGATGAAAGGCCTGAGCGGTAACATTACAAACATGTGGTGTTTTATATTGTTCTTTTCAGGTGTACTGTACTTAATATTACACACGTATCTTCAATAGAAGCATGCTGGCAGGGCCTCCGAACGGTAAAAGTTAAGAAATTAAATTTTCTTTAATTTATACTTATTAGATTTCCTTTTTCTTTTTGTCACAATTTGTCAAATTCTTCAGTATTGGAATCTGAAGTTTTGAAACTTATGTATTTCAACATTTTCGGGCAATTACTTTCCTTGTCAATTAAGAACAAATGACAGGTGTCACATCAAAGACTCGGATGTAAGATCACAACCTCCACAATAGTTATTGTTAAGTGAAATATTCCAAACCTTCAAATATAAAATATATGATTAATTCTGGATTGTGTCCATAAATATATGCCATATGTAGAGTTTATTCATTAATTACAATTAATATATAATTTCATTAAAAATACTTTGTAAACCCAGGTGAACCTTCAGAATTGTCAGCAAATATGGAGTTATCACAGGATTGCACGATGTTTAAATAAATATTAAGATATATTTTTGACCAAATACTTTGATATCAATATGTGACAATGTTGTAGGGATGGATACTGGTGGGTAAAGGCAAGTAATAGAACAACTAGAATAGTCTGATAAGTTCAGACAATCACATTACTTTACTGTAATTCACCCTTTAAAACCAGGAAAAGACAAAATTTGCCATATCATGATACAACGATATCCCAAATCTTAGATGATATGGAGTCTCACATCACGATATTGATATAATATCGACTGCTTAACCCTAATTGTATGTTTCAATTTTGACCCTACATAAACTCGGTGCCCTTTGTGAGGCCGATTGATATCCCAATGTATTTAGACTAATTTATCTACTGAGTGTGGTATGTGTAGTGCTGTTGACTTGAATATTTTCATACCAAAGATATCCAGCTAGAGCTGCAACGATTAATAGATTAAGTGATTATCAGTCGCCGACTATTTTGATATTTGGTTAATCAGTTTGAGTTAAAAAACTCGAAATTCCAGCCTGTTCAATGTGAGCATTTTCTGGTTTCTCTTCTCCTTTATGAGAGTAAACTGAATATCTTTGGGTTGTGGACAAAACAGGACATTTGAGGACATCATATTGGGCTTTGAGAAACACTGATCGACATTTTATAGCCCAAACAACTAATAGATTAATTGAGAAAATAATCAACAGATCAACAGAGTTTTCTGACATCTTTGTTTTTAAGTCTGTTATATTGCCATTATTTAAGCAAGACCTGACTGAATTTTGCTGCTCTGATGATGCCTTCCATTATATTTACAGCACAGACTGTATACTTCTGTTGCCTGCTGGCTGAAATGGCTCAGTTCAATCTGTCCAAAACGGTGTTACATTTATTTACATTTGGATTTAGAAAGCTTTTATAAAGCCTTCCATTATATTTTCAGACACATAGAATGCAACTGGAATTTGTCAAAGACGGCGAAAATAAACACTGCATTTCATTGATAATATGCAGGTTGCGTAACAGCATGGAGACTCTGGTCAGTTTTTCTCTCTCTGTCTTTATAAAGGTCGCAGCTGCCGAACTGATGTGCATGCATATCAACACACACACATAGTCAAACAGTGAGTCATCCGTGTGTGTGTGTGCGTGTGTGTGTGTCCCATAAGGGAAGGTGAACTGTAGCAGAGCAGAATGGGTCGGCATTCTTTGGATAGCTGGGAATTTCCACCCTGACCTGTCCATGTGAAGAGAAGCTCCGCGTCTCTGAGTCACAGGTTTGATTCCTGCTGTCTGGCAGCCTGATCAAACCTCTGAACATCAAGGTCAGCTGGCAGACGGGGACGGGCAGCAGCAGCAGCACTAGATGATGGTTCATGTATCTGGTTGGCTGGCTGCAGATCCCCACAGACCATCAGGGTACAGAGGCCTTTTAGCTGCACAACAAGCCCTCTGGCAGCCATGTTGGAGGTCTACAGACCTCGGTGTGAGTGACTCTGACCTGCTGATTGGTTGTCTTTGGTGACAATTCCAGTTTCCCTCAGTTTCTGATTGGAAACTGAACATTCGTTTGATAAAACGTCTGATATACAGTATGATCAGATATTATCTCCTTAGTTACCACATTTGATTAGCATGCTAGACAGATTCATTGTCAAGTCAATTTATATAGCTCCAAATCATAAAAGACGTCTCACCTTTCATATATAATTTACAGAGACCCAACAATCCCACCATGAGCAAGCACTTGGTGACAGTGATGAGGAAAAACTCCCTTTTAAGAGGCAGAAACCTCAAGCAAAACTCTGGCTCTGGGTGGGATAACTAACTAAGCTGAAGCTAATGCTAGTTTCGTTTACATATCAGGGAGTGCACTTTATCAGCAAGCATGTTAAACTTTAGCTACATGAAGCAAGCAGAAGCTAATGCTGGCTTCAACTATAAGATACATCAGCCAGGGTGCTGAAAAAAAAAATCCACCCACCACTTCCTATATTATGTGGAGGAAACATTTTCAGGGACTTCAGACTTTGTTGCTATGTGGCTAATGTTTGCATGTAGTTGGCTGTTTAGCTTTGTCAATTTGTTGGATAAATCCAGCACACTGAATAGATTTACTTTTGGATCAATTTTGGATCCATTTAGCCACGGAAGCAAAGTGTCTTGATCTTGATAAGAGCTAGAAACATTTTGAATTTGATACAACCATTTGCGTAGTAATAGTCACTTGCGCTGAATCGAGGCTCATGGGGATTGTAGTGTTTTTAAAAAAAAAAACACAATGCAAACAAAAGGAAAGGGTGTGTTATTGAAACACTGCAGGCAATGGCCTTACTTGTGGATCAGTTCAACACCTGATATGGAATGTTTTGATCCTGATAACAGAGACGAAACATTAAAAATATGACACAACCATTTCCATAGTAGTAGTCGCATGTGCTGAATCGAGGCTCATGGATATTGTTGCATCTACTTTAGCAAGAAAGTTTGACAAAAAAAACTCACAAAAGTAAAGGATATGCTATTGAAACACTTAAAGCAATGGATTTAATAACCATTTTGGTTTTGGTGTGAAAAAGATATAGAACATCAACACTTCCTAACTTTGACATTAGGAAGGCTATAAAACAACACAATATATAACTACTACATAATATAATATATGCAGCTTTTACATTTAGCTAAATGGCTAATAATACTTGAAAAAAGTTGTTTATTTAACTGAAAATTTTGGAAGATTTGGAAGTAGTAAGGATATTTGTAGCACAGGATTTATTCAGTGCCTTGGACTGACTTTTACTCACTCAGCTTCAGTTTCATAAAACATAACAAAACCCCAGCTGGGGTTTTATGTCCTGCACTGTAGTAAAACACTGTCTGCGCTACATTATCACTTCAGCTCTTATTTCTTTGTGCACTGAATGTCTGCCCTCGGATCCTCTTCTGTGTGGCTGCTGTCTCTCAGACCTTCGCTCCTGTTACTGTTAGCTGGGAACAGTGCTGATTTTCAATGGCTGGTTTGCTGTTTTCTGTGTGTGTGTGTGTGGTGTGTGTGTGTGTGCGTGCGTGCTAAAGCCTATTCTCATATGTACTAAGCACAAGCTTCACAGCAAAAGGCAGGCTTAAGTAAGTTAACATTTTTGGCGAGAGAATAAAGAAAAGCTGTGTGTTCTGTGTGTGTGTGTGCGTGTGTGTATGTATGTATAAGACACCACTCTAAACCAGGGCTGACACACTTGTTCACAGTAGAGCCCCCCTGCACACACACACACAACACACACACACACACACACACACACACACACACCACACACACACACACACATAAAACCTAGCCAGTCTTCATTATCAAAGTGGAAAATAGGGCTGTTGTCGTTTTGTTAAGCGTGTGTGCGTGTGTATGTGTGTGTATGTGTGAGTTTTAGTGGGTCAGTCATGCTGTGGTGAGCTGTTAGGGAGGCTGCATGGACTCGCTGATAAACACTGGACAGCTGTCACACTTTAAACAACAAGACAACAAAACTGTGGAGCACAATGCAGCAGAGTACAGCTGAACGGCGGTTAGCGGCGTGTTTGAGCTCAGGCGGCTAACACACATTCTGATAGCAGTTTAGCTTCCGTGGCAGCGACAGTTTATGTGAGGATCATACAATTCAGTGTCTCTGGTCAGAGAGGTGGACAAGTGTTTTGTGTATTCGATGCCAGTGAAGCTTATATGGTGCTTTCAGGTGCAGACATGTGTACTGGGTTTATAAATCACAGATGCAGCATTCACAGTGTCATTAGTGGAAAAGCTACAATAGAGCTCAGAGTTCTTGATTTATTTTTAATGGCAGGGCACGTGGAAGATATTTTTTCCTTTTTTAAAAATAATTACTGTACTTTTTTAACTTTCTGACGGTGAAAGGAAACAAAATAATTTGTAAAAATGAAATCAGGCAGCAGTGGATTATCTTATTATTGTCTTTGTAAGACCTAAACTACTTGAATGCAAAGTATTGTGTGCTCGTTCTTTTGAAGGCAACAATATGAGCAGTATGAGGTCAGTGTTGATGTCTTTCATATTCAACTAATGACGCTATTGTCATCTTAATAAAGTGTTAGGGCTGGGCAATATATCTGTATAATAGTAATATTGTGAGATGAGAGTAGATGTCATCTTAGATTTTAGATATCGTGATATGGCCCAATTGTTGTCCTTTCCTGGTCTTAAAGGCTGCTTTACAGTAAAGTGATGTAAATTTCTCAACTTACCAGACTGTTCTAGCTGTTTTATTATTTCCCTTATATTCACATTACTGAAGATTATCAAAAATCTCATTTTGTTAATATTTTGTGAAAGCACCAATAGTCTTGCTACAATACTGTTGCAATTTTGAGATCGAGGTATTTGGTTGAAAAGTATTGTGATATTTGATTTTGTCCATATCCCCCAGCCCTACCCTCAGGTGTGCATAAACTGCAGGTTATATAAACTTATTTTGAAAACCTAAAAATGTGAAATTATCTGTTTTCTTATGAGTATCCGCCGTGAGAAGCAGGTAATTATCAGTTATCTTACTGGCTGAAAAAAACCCACATCATGCATCCTTTGATTAGTTCCCTAACCAATGTCTGCAGCTCCTTAAAAGACATAGATTCCCTTAAATTCACTTTTACAAATATCAGGCTGTAACTGTTTTTTATTTGTATTTTTTAGGTCTGAATTTTTCATTATTAATTTGTTAGTTTTTGACAGAATTTGCCTCTTTAGCTGCACAATCATACGTTTCATGAAGCTTGAATGGAGCTTAAACTGATCTCACTCTTTCCTACAGAAATTCCACTATTTACCTCTATAAAGATTTCCTTTACACTGCCTAATCATAACTGGCTGTTTGTTCTGAAATACTTCTATGGATCTGAGCATCTGACAAGTAAATATTTTGTCAGCTCCTGTGAACACTATGTCTCTGTCATCCTTGAAATTACAAAACTCCCCTTCACACGAGCCCACAAAGTCATTCATTTTCGTATTTGGTCCTCAAATGTCATATAATTGATTTGTTCTGACTTCTGCAGATGCTTTTCTGGTTGGATTGTTTCTGTATATTACGTTAAAGAAAAAAGGTCTTGCCTCACTCTATTCTGTTATTGCGAAAATGCAAAATGAACATTAGTTATTAGGACATTGTGTTGTCTTTTTACTTTGTGGAATTGCACTCCCACCCCCTGCAGTGTTAGTGCCTTGCTCCATGCTGACTTATGAATGAAACAAAGAGCAACACGATGCATGTTTATTTTTTTAGGAGAAAATGATGTGTTTTCATGTTGAAGTGGGCTAGTATCTGTGTAGACAAACACGCACACACATAAACACACACACACAGGGGCACTGTAGTGATAGCCGGTGTGCCACGCTGAGAGGACTGTTGGTTCGGTGCCCATTTTGTCCCGCGCTGGCACTGCCAGGCTGCATGCAAATAGGTCACACACACTCACACATACACACATAATAACAGTTTGGGGCTCCATACCCTGCTGTCACTGTGTTCATGCCTGACTCTGCATCCTCTGAACAAAAACCTATCTATCTATCTATCTATCTATCTTCTGTTCTGTCTGTCTTCTGATCTGTCTGTCTGGTCTGTCTTGATCTAACTATCTATCTATCTATCTATCTATCTATCTATCTATCTATCTATCTATCTATTTCTATTATCTATCTATCTATCTAGTCTATCACAGAAAAGGTTGTACATGTGATCAAACATCTGGTCAGCATGATGCTGTCTGTTTCACTCTCCATCCATCTACATTTGTTTTATGCTGCTGTTAGTGCTCATGCATTCCACACATACACACCACACAATACACACCCACCCATCAATAACCAGTACCCAGCTTTCATACGGGGGCTTCCAAAAAAGGAGGCTGTACCTGTTGCAAAAGAAAGAAAGAGAGAAAGAAAAAAAAAGGAAGAGTGAGTCAAAGACAACAAAGAGAATTAAAGGAGGACATAAAGAAAGAACAAACAGAGTAGAGTTGTGCAGCTCTGGAGTGCTGAAGTAATCAGCTCTTTGATCTGGCTCCTTTATTATTCCAGTGTGGGCCAAATAATGCAGTCCTGATTGTGTTGCTGGCAACCAGCGAGCTTCCATATGTTGGCTATTAGAGGCTCTTACCGGCTGCGTCTCCACACTGCTGCTGAAAACGGCTTCTTCTCTGGTGCTTTTTGAGGAGTCGCAGGTTCAGGTTGAGACAAGGGAAATATTTGAATTAATTTATTCGATTGCAGACATTATTTCTGCTCTGACGAGGGGCTTTTAAGTTCAGGGAAATGTACATAAGAAAAGCAGGGAAAAGATTCTTTTAACATTTAAATCAATTTAAATCATGGACGCATATGGAGAATGCTATATTAAAAGTGTAAATATGGCCATCAAAGTGGATTAAGACTGGAATTAAATGCCCTCTCCTGGCTTTGAAATTGTGAATCTGGCTCCCACTGTTTGACCGGCCTGTTCCTAAGGCGTCAAACATGGCATCTTGGTCAGTTTCCCTTTGCTTCAAATGATAAAACAAGCACAAGACTTTCACCTATTTCTTTCTTTGTAACATTATGTATGTAAGTTATAAGTTAAGTAGTTACGTTACATATGTAAACACTTAACTAACACTCTTTTTTGACCCAAACCATCATCTTTTCTTAAACCTCCCAAGTAGTTTTTGTGCCTTTATTTTGAAAGGTTACCCAGACCTCGCATATTTATTATATGCAATCTTGGCCGAGGAGCTCTGCACGTGCAAAACTGACAAGCACAGGGCGGCTTGCCAAGCTGCCTTGTTGACAAGTTGGTGTGAGAATGTGTTGGTTTGATGATGTCATATCAAAAACTTTCTAATAGAAGGCCCCAACCAGAGGAAGTCGAGTTCCCTCCATTTCGCCATTGCACTTATTTTGGGTGCAAGGAGTTATGGCAGTGGTGTGGAATAGGCATATGGCATAGGTTTTGTCAAATTTCACCCAGCATTGGGACTATACATATTATATTTCAGTCCACTTTGTGATACAGTGTGACAATTGCATGGATGGTTTGTCTTGCTGTTTCCAATCACTGTGTTTATGTTCCTGCTCTTGTATGTGCTGCTTTTATTGCAGCACTAAACATGCTTTTAGTTGTGTGTTTGAGAGGGATACACTTCCAGCTTTTGTTGTCTGTTATTGGATGGATTTTTTCTAACCATGATGAAAAATCAACATATTCTTGTGGGCTGTCGCAAATTCTTTATCCGTTTTTCCATGTTGAAAACTGTTATTGATAGAGATGCACCGATTCCAATTTTCTTGGCCGATTCCAATTTCCGATTTTTTTAAGGGTCTGACCTGCCGATTCAGAATTTGGCCGATTCCGATTTTCAGTCTTTCTAAGAAATATAATTGACAGCATTCACAAACATTTTTGCAACTTTTCTTGTAGAACTAAATCGGATGTTCATAATAAAACACTGATTATTAAATAACTTATATATTTTCTCCAAAAGTGCCCCAGATTTCAGCCAGGCCTTATTATAAGATTAAATTAGTATTATGTACTAGAGGAAACACGATCTCGCAAGATTTTGCTGGACGCGATTTCACGTGATCTTGTGTAAAATACGATGTAAACAAACCGGAGACAGACGCGGTGTAACAGTTTGCTGTAGTAAAACTTTGCCATGAGAAAAACAGACACAGAAGTTAAACGAGTCTGGATGAGAAAATGTTTGACGAGACACATCAACACAGGTTGTTTATTCTTCAGAACTGGAGGTGAGATTTTAACTGTCCGTCTGTGAACAGCAGTCTGCTGTTGGCTAACATTAGCATGAAGAGCTACAAAGTTTACCGCTGTTTGGCGACACTGTCAGCTGTTCTGTGTTGTTGTAGACTGTCTGTTTTCTCTTTATCCTGTTCTTGGAGTCTGTTGCTAACACTGACTTCATGCGAGCATGTGTCTGAGTGTGTGCTGCTATGATCAGCACTGTGGTGGGTGTGACATTAGGCCAGTGACCATCGCGACCATCGCGCAGAGTATGTGTGCAAATATGACGGGCACAGAATCGGATATGTGGCGGTCAGGGCTGGTCATGCTGAAAACCGGCCGGTTCTGGTCCTGGCCGGTCAATCGGTGCATCCCTAGTTATTGATGTTGTTAGCCACTGGCTGTGTATCCATGATGCTGTGGGTTGAGTTTGCTAACCAATCAAAGGCTGTGTTACTGACATGTTAACCAATCAGAGTCTGTGTTTCTGACTGGGCATCAGTCTGACAGCATTGCATAATGAGAGCATCAAGTTTTAATGCACTTATTGTAAGTCACCTTTGACAGAAGCGTCTGCCAAATGAATGTGTCCTAATTCTCTGTGATAGGCAGGTCATAGTTAGCAGAACATTTGCAGTGGACATGGTTTTGGTAGATGTGTGTTACTGAGCAGATCGCTGAACATTTCTTCAGTTTGATAAATGTTAGTCCTTCCATGAACAATCTCCCCCTGCTATCAGAAAATTATTGTAGCCCAAGCTGACCAATCACAGTTCTTGCAGCCTCCACAGGGCATCTCCGTTAATGATGAGCTAGATGAAAATGTCCATGAGCCCACAATTTGACCTAGTGAGATATTTTACTTTAAATTTTGCCTGAGCATTCCTGCTCTCCAGACGCTGATTCCCAATTACTTCCTCATAGCACCACATTCAGGCTGGTGTCACCATTGCTTGACCATCTTTTTGCCCCATAACACTTCATCCAGAAATGTTAAAACTGACTCACCATCACCATCCTGCTCCTCAGAGGATGGACCATTTGCATTATAATGACCTTTCCTCTCGCACCATCCTCTGTAAACTGCTGTCAAGGCACTATAACTAAATCATCAGCAGGCTGTCTGTTCTGTCCATGGCTTCAATATTGTGGCTGTAATTCTTCTCTTTTTATCCTTTCATTATTTTTAGCCACAGACAGACAGATAAAAAAAAAAGATTGTAGAGGCAGACAGGCCGTTTTCAGGCCCAGTGGAAACAGGACCAGAGCACAGTGAGTCAGTCCACACAGGAGGCCGGTACTCTAATCCTTATTAACATTTTTATGGATCACCAGGCTGAACGGGATCAGAATCAGATGTTCAGAGGAACCGTCCACTCCGTTTGAACCAGTTAAGGTGGGCTTGATTTAAGCTGTCAGGGACTTGGAACAACCTCTGAAGCCGTAACATCTCTGGAGAAATAAGAGCGTCGAGCTCTCCGCTTCCTCTGGCTTCTATTTACTAGATTTAATGTCGCTCTTTTCTCCCAAAAATATTTTCTACATCAGCTTGAATTTTATTCTTTGTGATTTTGAATTAAGATCAAACAGGAGGGAAAGGTTTGAAACTGGTGGATTGTGATAAATCTTTTCAGGAAAGGATACACAAATTTAGATCAGACGATAGAAACAACTTTAGAAAACATGACTGTCCCATCTGTGGGACACCGAGGTCTCTGTTTGTGTTTGTAACTCCTTTCTTGCATAATTTTATTGTGTTTAATCCTCCGCTTCTCATGTTTTCAGCCACCTTAATTAAATTTTAAAGTTACTTGTATATTTTGTAGGTTATAGCCAGAGCGTGGCATGCAAAATAAATTTCCATGCAGAAAGAAAGCTATCTTCCATGATTTATTCAGCAGAAACTTGCTGTCATAGTTAATTTATCATCGTTAATTCCTCTAGATTTGTTGATCATGAGAAAACATCCCCTCTGAGGCAGGGGTCTGACCCTGATCCCTTCCCAAAACCCTTACAAATAACAGATTTTCTTTTTTCCGCTCACTTGTCCTCATTTCGGTGCAACCTGCACGTCATTTCTCAAGTTTATTCAAACTTTCTGGTCTGTCAACACGATCATACCGAGCTGAATTAACCTTTAAATTCATTCTGACGTGGTTATGAAGATGGTATAAAGAGATCCGCTGATGTAATGCAGCAGCCGGATGCTCTAATGGCTGCACAGCCTCTCTCAACACAAAGAGGTCAAGGGTTAAAATCCCTGCGAGCCAAAATGACGAAGATGAAGGATTAAGTGTTAATGTATGTCGGTGCATTTAGTGCTTTAGTGCTCTCCCTTTCTCTCTAACTGTCGCTGTGTGCTGTATGTTAAAAAAAACAGGAGAGCAGGTGTTTGTATTTGAATGATTAAAACTGAAAATGGCTCTGAGCAACATTAGAAGCTGAAGCTCGCTCTGTTCTTCATTTTAGAATTTTTAAATGAATTTAAAACTCTCAGTTCGCCTTCACCATATGGAAAAGAAAAACAAGTCTGTCTAAAACTTTTATCTGAACATTGTAAGTAATATATGGCAGTCAAACCAGATGCAAGATCCTTTGTATATTTGTTTAATATGAAACTTGTATAATTTATTAACCTATAAGTACTATATGGCTGCCAATCCACACATATTATCCTTAATAGATAAGGGTACTATGAGTTCGACAACCATTAGTGAAACTGAGATTTTTCAAGTATTCAGTGGTGGGAGAAGTATTCAAATCCTTGACTTGAGTAAAAGTAAAAGCAAAATGTACTAAATGCTCCTACAAGGAACTTTCACATTTTGTTTATTTTGGAAGCCCTGAGGACAAAAGCGGTAGTGTTTCCACTGTGATAACCACAAAATAAAATATGAGAAATTAAATTATCTGAATAAAAAGTTCCTCCTGGTTATTTTTAACTGGCTAATCTATGACTCACTGTAACTTTGCCTGGGAAAATGTAAACACAGGCTTTTTTCATCTGATTTTAGGGAGAACCCTACCCGGTGGTAAGCATTAAAAACAACTACATAGAAATAGAAAATCTTCTCACTGATGGTCCTGTTCACTTATATTGGTCACATAGAGGCATCAGTAATAAACTGAGACTGTTTGATGACCAGTTAAAAACAAAAGCTTGAAAGTATTAAAAGTCAAAGTTGTCATTATGTAGTAAAACAGTCCCAGTCAGTGTTTTACCATTATATCACGTTTTTGCTACTACTACTACTACTTTATATACTGCTGGTCGTGTAATCTACAGCAATGCATCATGATCTATGAGATCATCACGTTTGTACTTTTCTTGGTGTCAGAAAAACAGCCTGTTTTCACCTTTGTGACAGTGCATTTTCCAGCTGATCCAACAGGACTTTTAAAGAGTTTATTTAGCTTAAGAAGTAGGAGAATTTTCTAAAAATCTCATATTCAGTTTATCACAAATATTCAGTATAAAGTTGCATAGAATGGAAATGCTCAAAAGAAGTACCTCAAATTTAGACTGACAGGACTTACAGTACCTGCGTCCGCCACTGCAAGTATTATATAAAAATCTTATAAGACATGTAAGATGCCACATATATGAGACATGCAAATGAAAAACTTAATACAAGAAATATATATAATGGCATATACTAATATATGAAAAGCACACTGATTTATAACTGAGACGTGTTTAAATATTTAATTTGACATGCAGTTTAGTTCTAAACAACATAATATTTGCTTTATCCTTACTTGAATTATTCTTATTATATTATATTAGAAAATATATGACATACAAGTCTTATAGGACATGGAATAGGAAATTCTTATTTTTTTGCTCTATTTTTTAGGATAGGTCTATATTACAATCCTAGAATTACAGATTCTGTCAATATAACATTTTCATAATTTAAGGTCTACTACTGTTACGTTTTACTGGTTTAGTTTGATTTGATAAACTATAATTTGATGTTATCTAATGAAGTACAATGTTTTTGTCTCTTCGGACTGAATGTTGTGTAACCTGAACCAGCAGGTGAACAGTGTTTCTGGTCGTCACTCACTTCCCGCGGCAGCCATCTTAGTGTTTGGTTTGTTTTGGGTTGGCACGTGTGCCGGATGCTCCGGTTGCCATGTTACGTTGCTGTGGTGGATGAGACCTGGGCGCCTGTTGCCAGCTTACATCACCGTGGCAACGGGATAACTGTGACCCAGCACCCCACCGGCAGCCGTGCTCGCTTGCTCCCCACTCTCCTTCTGCACCCTCTTCAATAATTAACATGCCACGGCAGCCATCTTAGTTTTTGGCTCGGTTTAGGTGCCTGCCGGCGCGTTGCCTCGGCAACGGGGTCCCTGCAACCCAGCACTCCGGTGACGTTGGTCGCCTCATAACACTCCAACTTTCTGAGTTGGAATCCATTAATCTGATTCAAATGCCACGGCAGCCATCTTAGAGAAGGTGATGGAGACGGTGATGGAGACACACACACATCCAGCTTTTACCCGCATATGTTTGGATCATATCTGATGACAAATGAGTCCTGATTTAATAGTGAAAGCCGCATGGATTTTTAAAAATCTAAACTTCTATAAGCTTATTTGTGTTCAGTTTCTCTACATCTGTCAGTATTTTACAGCAGAGCTTGTTGTTTACAGCAGCTCAGCAGGCTGGACGTCCCGAGCGTATCCAAGGTGACGCACACATGACCTTGATGACTGTATGTGTCATCAGTTTAATTTATTTTCACTGCTATTATTTATTTATGAAGCTTTATTTGGGAGAGCAGGTTCAGTGTGGACAAGAATAAACAGAAAACCTGCATGAAAATGAAACACAGGATTGAAGAAGATGCAGAAAATTCCCTGAAATGCAACCAATAAATAATAAAAGGAACAAATAATACATAAATAATAAGGAATTAAAAGGACAAGGTTATAAACAGCAGGGAAAGAACAGTAAATGACAGAAAATCATCTTTCAAAAATATCATCCTCCTCCCCTTCTGTCTTTGAAAAGAAAAATAAAACCATAAATATTCATTGAACTTGCTCAAACTTACGAAATGTGTGCGGCGTGTGTAGTCACACACACACACACACGCTGCCTCCTACGCTCTTGTTCTCACCCTGACAGCTTGGCTGCCGCAGAGAGCAGAGGTCTCATTGGCCGCGTGCCCTGCAACGGGCGTTTTGATTGGCTGTCGGGCCGGCTGCCACCATGCCAGCTGAGAGAACACGTTTGTATGTTGTGTGTGTGTGCGTGTGTGACGAGTGTGTTTATCATGGTGGCAGCAAACAACCAATCGAAATGCTCACCGCTCTCAATGCCTGCCTTTCTTTGTATTTGTTTCTTCTTCTCTTGTTTAATTTTTTGGATTTTTTTATTTATATTTTTAGATCTTTTTCCACACGATGATTACTAGCAGGTGATGTTGTTTGGATTTGTTTTGTAGTAATGTGATAAAAGACTCTTTGGAATCAAACCTATTTTGGAACACAGTGGCTGTCAACCTGGGGGTCGAGGACCCACCAAGGGGTCCCAAGACAAGTCAGAGGAGGCACAGGATAATTAAAGGGATAAGAAACACAAAACTGTATTTCTCTTTATCTGACTTCTCTTTAATTTGTGATTTTTTTCTTGTGAAGCATTGAATACCTTTCTGCTGCTCCGTATAATTAAGGGTCCAGTGCCTAAGATTTGTGGGGATTTTATTGGCCCATATTCATTAGTGTAAAATCAACTTAACATAAGAATCATTTTGTTTTTGCTACCTTACAATGAGCGATGGGCGCAAGTTCTCTTCAAGTCGGCCATGTGTGCTGCAAGCAGCTCTGCAAGGAGTGACTTCCCTTGATGCCTGATTTACTTCCGGTCTCCCATCCAAACCAGAACCAGAAAATGTATCTTTGGCCTGTACTAGAAACACCCCAACTCCACTGAGAAATCCAGCCCTAGTCCATGACACCAGTCATTTCAAAAGATAGCTCACAACCTTATCAGCCAGTGGGGTCATAACTCCTTGTATATTGTATGAGCAACTCAACCAAACCCTGTTACCTTTTCAGATTGATTAAAGGGCCACTGTGTAGGATTTAGTGGCATCTAGCCATGATCTTGCTGATTGCAGCCAACTCGTCTACCCTTTCAAGCGTGCAGGAGAAATTACAGTGGCCGCAAAACTTGTGGAAAACACGACAGGCCCAGTGTTGGGTTTGTGGAACTGAATTATTTTTAACTGACAAACAATTTGGACACTGTCTTAAATACTGTAGGTGTGGCGTCTTGATTCTATTCAAGGCAAGACAAGTCCTGCACATTAAAAGACAAAATATATTGTTTGTTTATTTGTCCGCCACACATAGGGTATTTCCATTACCATGGAACCGCCTCCGTTCTGATTTGTGCAGCTAATTTTAAACCGTTTAAAATGTTTTGACCAAAAATAAACTGGTGTGGAACCTGAAAAGAGAATAAGAACTGGAACTGAAGTGACCATGCCATATTCTACAGGTTGTTGATGATGTATCCATTATTACAGTGGCTCTGCTGAAAACTGGTGTAAACACAGGCTGGTTTGCTGGATAGCATGAAATTTCTAAGAATCTTCAATGAAACCGGTTCAAGAACCACAGCTAATTTGGTGGAAAAGGGCCTAGATAGGCCTTCTCGGATTTGAGGCCTCTATCGGCAGGACTTTGTCTGTGCCTTCCAAAACCAGTGCAACTCCCTGTTCAGAAATAAACCTGTTTTATGATGTGACAACTCTATGGTTAAGGTTTGGTTAGATTTAGGTACAAACTTAGTTTGGTTCATGGAAAGATCATGGTTTGAGTTAAAATTGCTACTTTGTTAAGGTTGGGGACATGTTGTTTGGATTAAAATGACTATGTTAAGGTTAGCGGACATTGTTTCTCATGGTCACAATAACAGGCTTGCGGTCAAGGTTTAGGGACTATTGTGGCCATGGTTAAAAGAAATTGACATTTTGCGCTCGGAAACTTTTCCCTACAGACTGAGTTCTGTGATTTTTCTTGGGGTAACAGTCTCTGAGGGTAATGTGTTGGTATTGGAGCAACTGTTGGGGGTTAAGGGCCGTGCTCAAGGGGATCTCAGTTGCAGTGATGAGGTCAAGGCGGCTCAGGTCAGAAGGTACAGTAGAGCTTGGTTGTCCATTAATTGCAAGGTAGGCAGATCAGTCCTCACATGTCAAAATGTCCTTGAGCAAGACATTGATGGTCAGGCCAGAATCTTGCCTGGTAGCTTGCTACCCTTGTCTTTGTGCCTGGGCTTGTTTTTCTGTATTTGTGGGGTTCAAAACCTGGAGACCCCCTTGCATTTATGGGGCCAGAATGCTGGACCCAAGTTTAAAGGGCTGTTTGAGGGTTAAGACTTGGTTTTAGGGTTAGGGTTAGAATTAGGCATAGGTCAGGGTTAGAATTAGTTGAAGTAGGGTTAGGGTAAGGGGCTAGATAATGCATTAGAGTAAATATTCTTTATGGCTAGGTTTACAGGGTGTAGGGTTTGGTACCCTATGTTAAGGTTTGGGTTAGAGTTGGTTACCCTATACTTACATTTACCCTACGTCAATGACGGGTCCCAACAAATATAATAACACAAGTCTCTGTGTGTGACTATGATGGACAGTCCTCTGTATAAAAGTCCCATGGAAGTGTTCTCTCTGCATGTCTCTCTGAAACTTAGATTGTTGTTAATTACTTCATCAATTGATTATTTATAAAACCACTTAATGAGCTGTCAGACAGCCAACTGGCTCAACACCAACTCTTTACCTCTGAGGAGGTGTGTTTTTTTTCTAGTCGTCTCTCACTTGTCTACCTTCCTGCTGCGTTCTTTCTTTCTTTCTTTCTTTCTTTTTTCTTTCTTTCTTTCTTCTCTTTCTTTCTGTCTTTCTTTCCCTTCCTTTTCATTTGCTCTCAGTATCCTGTATATGGGTATATATAGCAACAGAGTGTGTGGGGGCTAAAATTCCAGATTAATCCAGTATCTTCCCCATTATTGTGCCCCTTGAACAAGATTCTCAGTCCTTATCAGTTGCAGGTGGTTGATTTTTGACCTGTGACCTTTCTAGGAAAGTAGTAGCAGGAGGAAAGAGTACACATTTCTCCTTCGGGAATCAGCTGAGTCCCACAAAAACAGACTCACGCACACACACGCACACTTTTTCTGTGTCCTCATCTGTTTCGTCCCAAACAGGAACAGACATGTTAGATCAAGTGATGATTTAGACGGGATCAGGTTTTGAATCTCTTCACTGTCTCAGTGGGGATCCACACTGTGTGCGTGTATTTTTCAATCACCACAAGTGTTCTTCATAAAGAAAAAACCTTCCAAAAATGGTACTGAATGTTGAAGTACTTTATTGGTATTGGTATCACTTTTAGGGTACTGGTATAGTGATTTTTTAAAACGATACCCAGCTCTATTGGTAAGACACTTTTTTCAACTCGTACCTCAACAAAAACTGACCATTTTCCTCTTGTCTGTTTGTAATAATAATAATAATAAAAATTCCATTTTCAGGACATGCTTAGCCTAGCTTAGTACAAAGACTAAAAGCAGGGAGAAATTGTTAGCCTAACTCCATGAAAAGAGAAAAAAAAGCCTGTCTGAATTAGGGTTGGATAACATGCCAGCAATGTGTCAAGTCAAGTGAGTTTTATTTGTGCAGCACTAAATCATAACAGAAGTTATCTCTAGGCACTTTTCATATAATGCAGGTTCAGACCTCTTTAAAATATTTACACCGAGATTTGGCAATATTGTTTCCACCGTGGGAACTATCCCTTAGAGTCTCTGCTATATATTTTGGTCCGGGACAGGCTATGAAGCAAATCGGGGCTGGATTCTTGTGTGATCTTGCGAATCCAGATGCTTCGTAAAGGTAACGTGATTTTGGCAGCAGGAGAGCGACAGTTGTTGGCGGTAATGCACCTCTAAGCTTTTTTTGCAACTGCTGCAGAAGGAGAGAGTGACAATAAACCATGTAGGAGGAGGAGAGTGAAATTGTAAATACAGAGCAGGAGGCATCCCAACCAACTAAAACTGAGGGAGAGAAAGTTCCAAATTAAAGGGAAAAAAGATTAAATGTGATGAAGTACGGTGGTTATTTTAAAGCTATTTCTTTACTGAAGTTACCAAACAATTAGTTTATTGTGATATATACCCTTACCATGATTTCTAATTACTTCTCTTGTGATAGAGGTCTGAATATGTTGAGTCTTGAACAGGTTTAGAAATATAAATGTAAGTGTAGACATTGTAGTTTGAGCAGCAGTTTTAGTGTTGGAGGTATGAGTTGTCAAACAGATGCTGAGTGCAGTGACTGCATTTGGTTTTAGGAATAAAATTAGAATTCACTTTAAATTCTGAGGACGGTATCGGAATACAGAGCTGTTTGTGCATCTGCCTGCTGTTTATATCTCTGTTTGTTCATAACCAGGCCTCCAGGCCTGTGCGTCGAGGTGTGTTTTTTATTTCCGCGTGTTTTCTGCGTCTTCCCCATTTGGCCTGTCAGGCCCGCGTTGGTCGAGGCGGTTCTCTCACTAACGATCGCTGGCAGTCGGCAGCATGTGGCAGTAATTAAATCAAAGGAAATTGGTGAAAGAGAGAGAGGGGGGAAAAAACGTCTGTGTGGTGAGTTTGCCAAAAAAAAAAAAAAAAACGGTCCTGGTGGTTGAAAGGAAAATGGGAGGCTAATAAAATGAGTGTGGAAGAGACTCGTAAAGAGCCGTCACCTGTGGAGAAATGTTTTTGTTCTCCGGCCTGAAAACCTGCACGCAATCACACACACATATACACTCACATGTGACGGTGCCGACAGACGCGCACAAACCGCCTCGTTATTCACTTGCACAGATGGGGAAAGCATGCAGACACACTTACGCACATATAGAGGTGGAACTCATGTACACACACATTTACACACAATAGATTTTGAAGAAAGGCAGCTTTTCAAATCTGTTATCATTATTATTATTATTATAGTTATTATTAATAATAAAGCAGCAATGTCAGGCAATGAGTTTAAAGGTTTGAAATGCAATGTCTCAAAATTATCGCGTTTAAGAAAACATACATTTACACTCATAATACAACAACCTCACAGACACTAGGGAGCATTACATAAATGATGAACATTATATCTTTGAAGTTTGAATGATTGTTTCACATAAATGTAAGAAGAATGAATCAGAAATTCAGCAGTTTTCTTCAATATATTTTACTGCAGTAATTTCCAAAGTGTGGGCCATGAAGGCCCTGCAGGTGGGCCTTGAGAGGTCATGAAAAAATTTGAAGATAAAACATTCTCTGTCTCTGTTTTCAAAGTTTGTAATTTCCATAAAATATTTATGATACATTTTAAAAAAGTAAAGATGAATTTTAAAAGTAATCAGAACTAATTAAAAAAACAAAACATGAGCATTAAATTATGTGTTATTACACTGTAATACACCATATTTGGTGCCCTGTCACACAAACTCCAGAACATATCATATATCTCTCGCTTTCAAACTGGGCCATGGCGCTCTTAAGTTTAGGAGCGGCTGCTTTACTGTATTTTTTCTGTATCTTTGAATAAAGCAATTTGCTGTCATGTGAAAAATAAAAAGTTGAAACAAAAAATGCATTTCTGAAATTCCAGGGCAGCAATAATGCTACAATTACAAAGAATTACATCAACATATATCTAGTCACTCATACTGCACAGTACTGTGAGGTTGCTTGTCATCCCTCTCCTGCATTTGGCTTACCTTTCAGTTGAAACAGCAATCAGCTGAACGATTATTATTTCATTTTATTTGAAATATTTTTCTAAGATTTTCTATATATGTCAATATGGTTACTGCAGAAAGGCAGACATTTTGCCATCATGCTGTTTTGAGTGTGTTTTTAACAGTTTTAAAAACAAGTTTGTTAGCAGTTTAAAAATGTGCTGCAGATATACAGTGTTTAGCAGGTGGTGGAGTAAAAATGAGGGAAAGGTTCACGGTTGAATGTGGTCATTGAATGCATCTTGTGTGAAAGCAATGAAAAATGATTCACAGACCTCTGTTTCTCTGACTGCGTGAAGTTTTGAGAATGTGACTTCAGTTCTGACCCCCCCAAAAGAGTACTTTTGACTTATCCACTTTTCCCACAATTCATCTGACTTCCTTTATATACAATTTTAATTTTAACGCTCTGTGGCGAGACATTTTGGTCTTAAACCAGCTGCAAAAATGAATTTAAATTGATTTATACTGGTTCTCTGTGGTTGTTTTTTGGTGCATGTGTGGATTTGTAATTACGCGTGTGTGTGTGTGTGTGTGGAGCCTGATGTTGCAGCAAAAATCCAACATTATTTCTTATTGATATCAAAATCATCAAATCATAAAATATGTATCTGACATATCAGATCAGGATGGATCTTACATTAAAGTGAGTGAAACCCTGATGACATTTTGTGCTTGTGTGTGTGTGTGTGTGTGTGGTGTGTGTGTGTGTGTGTGTGTGTGTGTGTGTGTGTGTGTGTGCAGTTATGGAGCCCTCAGTGCTCTGAAAAAGCCGCAGTGCGATTCGTTATTTCCTTCCTCTGATGGGTATTTCTCCTCTCAGACACACACACACACACACACTAACAACACATTCACACGAACACACACACTCGTCCCAGACCTCTGGCTATTTCCTGTGTCAGGGGGGACATTATAAAGCCACATTATGTTCACTATGAGCCTCCATATTCCCCCATCACTGAAATTATCCTTGTGTGTGTGTGTGTTCTTCTATGTATGTGTGTGTGTGTGTGTGTGTGTGTGTGTGTGTGTGTGTGTGTGTGTGTGTGATGAGAAGAGCCTACTCAATTTCCAGGGAAAAAGAGATGTGAAAGGCCGCAATATTACACACACACACGTTCACACACAGAGTGGATTAGTTTGATGCGTTTCAGAGACACAGCTCATCAGTCTGGATGAAACATTTAAAATAGAAACAAACAGAACAAACAGATGAGCGGCAGTATTGATCTTTAATCAGGGAAGTATAGATTCATTTATCACTTTCTGTTTCTGTAGAAAGAATCAAAAGAAAACTGTCTTTTCCTCTTTATTCGGTTTAGTTCTCTCTGCGTTCCTTTGTCTCTGTCTTTTTTTGGCATCTGTGGTTCCTAGAAAACGACTGACCAGTAATAATTCAGGGAAATGACATTACAAACAGGTGCAAACTATAGTGGTGGCAGGTCACTCTTCACATGTGGGGACTTTGTATTGATTGTCTTAAAATGTTGGAGTATCCTCTCTCTTTAAGGTCTGGAAAGTTGTGCCAGTTCTTAATAAAAGTCTGGCTCTTCTCACCAGTTCTTCAACACTTTGTTGACTTCAATCAAACTGAGCTGGTCACTACAAAGAATATGCTGTTGCTCCCGGGACTTGTTCTGCTGTGTTCGTAATTGACTCCAAACAGGCTGTCACTGTGAGAATATCCCCCTGTTGGTCCAGAAAATGACCCAATCAGATCCAGAAGTGGAATCCAGAATGTTTTGGGATGCCACAGCGAGGAAATTTCCGCACCATTTAATAAACTCATAAGGACACCAGTGTTACAGATTGTACCAGACATTTTACAAGAAAAAAAATATTTGTCAATTACGGTCAATATGTGTAACCTCAGGGCGTTCGATTGACTTTGATCTTTAACTTTAGATCTTTCCCCGAAACGCCAAAAGTCTGGCTCTTCGCACCAGTTCCTCCACACTTTGTTGACTCCAATTAAATTGAGCCACTTACTTCAAAGAATGTGCTGTTGCTCCTGGGATTTGTAATGCTGAGTTCATAATTGACTTCAAACAGGCTGTCATTGTGAGGATATCTTTGTGTTGGTTCGGCATATTGTCCAATCAGATCCAGAAGTGTTACAGATTGTACCGGACATTTTACAAGGAAAAATAGTGTCAGTATATATAACCTCTTGGCGCTTACTTTGATCTTTAACTTTAAATCTTCCTCCAAAATGAATGGTTAAAAAGTTTTGAGTTGCCAGGTCTACCAGACATCCCCCAAACTGACCACAATCACTGTAAGTACACACCAGGTGTAATGTTAGCTCCTTGTCAAGGGTAGCTTATCTTAGCTAAGTTAGATGCTTGGACTCCATATAATTGCCCGTCCAGCAGATTTTCATTTTCATTTCTCATGTCAAGCTGTGATTAATCCCTTATCATATGTTCCCATTAACAGCGACACAGCTACAAAATGCCCAGTCTAGCCATTTATGTTGTCTTCAAGCTCTGAAAAAAGTTTGACACCAGCTCGACTTTGATTTCCTAGCACGTCACGCCCGACACACAGCCACAATGTCAGACATCATTTTAAGTAAGCTAATGTTTGCTACTCTGTGCTGCAAAAATGCAGCAGACACGTTCAGTTTATAACTGTAGCACCTGTCGTCCAACTGAATATTAAATGGGTTTTATTTATATTTTAAAAAAGCAAAACAGTAGTGGGCTCGGTAGGCGAGTAATTTGATTAGTGTATCCCCAAAAAACATGTAACCCTGCACATCATCTGAACTGGGTGTGCGTGATGTGACGGTGTGCATGTGCAGTATCTTCTTGTTCTTCTTCTTCTTCTTCTTCCTTTTGTTTTTCTTTTTTGCAACATTTAAAAAGTTGCTACAATTTTGCTTGACAATTAGATGGAAACAATTATTTTTATCAGGCTAATTCAGTGAGTTTTGCTCCAAATTCAGCTAAACTGTAAAAATGTTCCACACAAAATATTTGTATTTTTAAGGGCAGCATCATCTTGAAATATTAGCTTGTTCAAATCAAAATCCAGATTTCAGTGAAATTTTTAAAGAGCTGAGAGGTTGATAATAACGATCAAACAAAATGAATCAAAAAAACGTCAGGAGGGAGACGGAAGCTGATGGAAGAAAAGGAATAACAAAAGTCGGACAGTCTATTATTGAGATAGCGAGAGAGAGAGAGCAGTGTAAGCCAGTGTTGTTCTACCCTACGAGCCGCTCCAGTGTTTGGGTCTAATCCCCCTTTTGTGAGGGTGTGTTGAATTTGATGGAGGGGGCGGTGTCGGACGGGTGGCTGCACATCAGAGTCAGGCAGCGTGACTGCAGGGACGCGCCGTGCTGTGAAACAAACACCCCTTTGCTGGGATGGCTGGATGGAGATGGAGATGTCAGGGGAAAAAAAGAAAGAAAAGAAGAACTCAAATTAGTGAAAGTTATTTCACAGCTGCAGAAATCGATCATTTTCTGAACAGCTGATTCATTGAATTAAATACACACACGCATACTGTGTATATATATAGTTACACTCACACACTTTAATGTTTATATAGTCACACACTCCGTCCACTTTAAAATACATATAGATGAGGGAAGCTCACACACACACATGCACACACAGTCTTGAGAGTTAATTCAGTGTAATTAGTGGTCAATTAAAGCGCTGTGACTTCACTGGCTGTCTGACTCTTTGATGCTGTGGCTCCTGGCGAGACCAGACGCCATCTTGAATTCATTTACAGGCCGCAGTGTAAACACGCCACACAACTGGACTGTCTGCTTCTTCTTCTTCTTCTTCTTCTCTTTTCTGCTTCTTAACTTCACTTTTACTGATTTGTTTGTTTTTCTTTAATTTGCTATTTTTACTCTTTTTTTGCACAGATGCAGCTTCTTGATCTCCTTAATTTCTTTTTCTCTTTCATCTGTGCTTTTAATTTTGATCTTCTTTCTTTCACCTGTTTTTTTTTTTATTTTCTATTTTTGATTCATTAAACTTGTTTTTATTCTTTTATTTATTTCCTCTTTCTTTCTTTCTTTCTTTCTTTCTTTCTTTCTTTCTTAAAGGCTTTTCTTTTCTCAAACTTTGCAGAAACTATAATGAAAAAAATTATAAATGCTTACCTTTTTCATGAAACAAAATGGAAAGTGACAGATTTCCTGCAGACCACTGGTTATTTTTAGACTATTTTAATCACTTTTTACTGGTTCTATACTTTGCTGGTTCTGGTTTGACTGGGTCTCTACTTCACTTTCTTACTTCTGTATAATTCTTCATGAATTAAATACCCTATGATAACAATAATTTTCATCATTGATTAATACTGTAATGATTAATCAATTAATTGTTTAGTTTATAAAATGTCCAAAAATGTGAAAAAAAAAAGCTCATCACACTTTCCTAAAGTTACAAATTCAAATATCTTCTTTAGTCCAACAGTCGGTGACTGAAGCAATTCATTAAAAAAATTAATTAATTTTCTTTCAATCAACTAATTGATCAGTCGACTAAACACTGCACGTCTAAAATGTCTTTGTATGATATATTATTGTCCTGTGTTTATACTCTGGAGAATAATTTCCAACACTGATTGGCCAATTAATTGTATGCAATTGTGTTCTTTACTTCTTTACTGTTCTTTACCAAACATTTTTTTTTTCCATTCTATCAGTGGTCTTTGTGATTCAGGGCTGTTATTGGCTCTATGAAATGAGTCATTTTAAGGTTTGAAGGCTCAAGTAAAAACATACTCTGTGTCTGACCATATTTTCCTGGAAACCATCATTAGTTAAACTGACTAAACTCAACATCCCCGCTGTTGTGATGTTGATTGAGCTGACGCTTATTCAGCAGTTTGACTCACTGAGAGTCACAGACCGAGGTCAACATGTCCAGAATGAAGAGGTCAGAAATCAGTGAAAAACAACAACAGTCATGTAGCAGCAGTGACGTGTTTGTGACTGAAGACGAAGAGAAGAAGAGCCGCTAACTGGGTTACTGCTGCTGGAGAAAAGCAGTAAATAATATATAAACAGTCTGCCGCCAGAGAGGAGAGGAGAGGAAATGAGAGGAAAGGAAAGAGGAGACAAGGAAAGAAAAGGAAAGGGAAGGACGGAAAGAGGGAACAGGGAAGGAAAGAGGAAATAAAGAAAGAAAAGGAAAGAAGAAAAAGGAAAAGGAGGGAAGAAACAATGAAAACGAAGGAGGTGAAAGAGAAAATAAGGAAAGGAAACAAGGAACAAGAAGAACAAAGAAATGAAGGAGAAAAGATGAGGAAGGAGGAAAAGAGAAGAAGAAATGGACAGAGAGAAAAAGAACAAGTAAGAAAGGAAAGGAAAGGAAAGGTAAGGAAAGGAACGAGTAAATAAGGAAAGGAAAGGTTGGAAAAAGGGAACAAGGAAAGGAAAGAGGAAATGAATGAAAAGGAAAGAGGAAAAAATGAAAGGAAAGGAAGGGAGGAAACCATGAGAAGGAGGAAAGGAAAGAGGGAACAAGAAAAACAAAAAAATGAAGGATAAGAAAGGAAAGGAAAGGAAAGGAAAGAGGGAACAAGAAAAACAGCGAAAGGAAAGGAAAATAATGAGTAAATAAGAAAGGGAAAGGAAAGGAAAAAAAAATAGAGTGGGGAGGAAGTCATGAATTGCCTTTTTCCTCCTTGAAGTATTTTCATCACACACTCACATACACACACACACACTCAGGCCAATTTATCTTTTTCCTGTTCTCACTTACACACTCCTCATTCTCCGGTCTCACTCACACACAAACACACACTCTTGCACACTTTTTTAATGCAAAAAAAAAATTCACAGCCGCTCACACTCACTCATGTGTCGCACACCTCTCTCTCTCTCTCTTTGTCCGCCCCCCAGTGTTTTCTGTCTGAGTAACTCGACCCCCCTTCAGTCACAGGTGCACCACGCTAAGACACACACACACACACACACATACACACACACACACGCACGCTGAGTCCACTTGTCTTCACATAGGGGGCTCTAATCAAGCCACAGGAAGCCTGAGCTCCGCAGGGAGCGTGTGTGTGTGTTTTGTGTGTGTGTGTGCATTCAGTTATAAGTGAGTTGAAGAATGTGTTTCGGTCCATGAAACTCACTGCGAGTGTGTGAAGCCTCTGCATGTTTTCAATTACACACCAGTATTTTTGCAGATGTGTGTGCGTGTGTTTTCTGTTTCTCTCCTTCTATCATCACTTTCTCTCTTTCTGTCTGTCTCGTTTTCTTTTTTCTTTTAACTGTTTTTTAATTACTTAATTATTGCTTTAATTATTTTTTTTATTCATATCGTTATGTATTATTTATTTTATTCATCTCTTTCTTGTTTTTACTTTTTTAGTTCTTTCTTTTTTAGAAATTTTTCATCCTTTGCTGTGATGCTTTTTTCAAATTCAAGATCTCTCCTTTTTATTTCTTAATATTGTCTTTCTTTCTTTCTTTCTTTCTTTCTTTCTTTCTTTCTCTCTCTTTCTTTCTTTCTTTCTTTTCCTAACGCTTTATTCTCATCATGTGTCTCTTCATCTTTTCATTCATCTAATGACATCTGTCTTTCTTCCTTCCTCATTTTCTATTTATTTTATCTTATTTTTGTGTTTTTTGTCTTTATGATATTTTTCTGCTTTTTCATTAAACTTTTTAAAATCCAAAATCTATCTTTCCTTCTTTCATTCTTTTTCATTCCCTCTTTTCCTCTAAATATCTACTTTTCCTGACTGTCCTTCCCTCTTTTTTCATTATTTTTCTCATTATTTTTCTGTCTTTATTTATCTTTTTCTTTGCCTCCCTCTGCTTCTTCTCTTTCCTTACTCTCTCCATTCATCTTTCTTTCTTTCCTAATCTCTCCTTCTCTCTCTCTGTACTGCATCATATGGAGTCAATTAGGCAGCCATGCTCAAAACTCTGAGTGTGGGTGTGTATACATCTGGTTCACATTAGTGCAATTGCAGGTTGGTAGAATAAAGGGCTCGGCTCGGAGGTGGTGGGTGGGATTTCCTTCCGCTTTCTCACACACACACACACGCAGGCAGGCAGTTTTTCCCTCCATGTGTTTTGAATCAGGAACATAATTAACCTTCAGAGGATTCCGAGGCCGCGGCTCAGATCTCCGCTATAAAAATACATCTAAAAAACAGAAACCCCCAAAATATGTTTGATCTGTCTGCAGCGTGTTTGATTCGCTTTCCCACATCTGCCTCCGGACGAGCTCGGAGCGCAGCGGCGTGAGCGGTAAATGGAGATGAAACAAGCGCAGGCTACAGGTGGAGAGAGGAGGAGGAGATAGCTCCAGTAGATGGATGGATGAATTCTGGTAATGATTTTATACAGCAGAAAATCAGCACTTTTGAGAAGCTTGAACCAAACAATGAATGACTTAAGTGATTCATTAACTGTTAAACCTGTTTGTATTGTCTTGTATGTTGAGTTGTGTACTTTGCTGTATATGTGCTCTATTGTTTTCTCTGGCTGTGGTGTTAAACTGTGTGTGTGAAGGTGAATAAAGACGAGATGAAAGTGAAAGCAGCCTGTGAGAAATGAGAGAGGCAGAGGACAGAGAGGAGGAGGAGGGAGAGAGTGAAACAAAGAGAGAAAAAATTGGACAGGCACAGGTGCAGCCGACTCTGTGTGTGTGTTTGTGTGTGTTTCTATGTGTGTGTGTGTGTGTATATATGTGTGTGTATGCGAGAATGTGTGTGTGTGTCTGTCAAGAGGTTTCGTGACTGCTCCTTTGAGTGTTCACATTCCAGCACATCTGCTTTGGATGAAGCGTGGTAAACTGTGTGTGTGTGTGTCTGTGTGTGTGTGTGTGTGAGAGAGAGAGAGAGAGAGAGAGAGGGAGATGGATAGCGGGAGGCAAAGAGAGAAAAGAAAAAAGCAAGACAGGAACATTTTTAAGTCCTTTATTGAGCAAAATTCTGATTAGTTTCTGGTTCCGTTTTCTGTCAGTCAGACTAATGTGTATTCACCGAGCTACACTGATGACAAAACTAAAAAAGAGAAGCAGAAACGAATCCCGATCATCAACCTGCAGGTCATATTTCAGCAAGCATTCGGTCATTTGTTTTCCAAATTTGCTCGCTCTCAGGTTGGTCACGTTTGATTTGGAAGTCAACAGTGATCCTGTTTGGCTTCTAGCCTGCGTCTGTGGGCTCTATCATTAGTCTAAAAGTCTTGACTGTGAAAAGAACAGGGGCCAAACAGCCAGATGTGGGCATATCCTGCTGAAGCCTGTTGGTCAAAAGTTGTTGGCAGCTTGTTGCTAAGCGTCATCCCCCAAAAACACGTCCCATATGAGCTTTTTCTGATCCTCCAACTTTGTGGTTAAGGTTTGGTTTGGTTAAGGCATCCAGCACTACTTGGATAACTTGGGTTAAAAGAAACCAACATCTACTGTCAGTAGGCAGTGAGATGTGAACAGTGGTCTCCCGTGTCAAAGTCCCAAGCATCGTTAACCCATCTATCCAACCAGACATCTTCAGCCTCTGGAAAATATAAATTGAAGACGTTTTGGGCAACATGTGCTGTTCTTGTTAGGAATTCTTGTGGCGTGACTCTATGGATGGCAAGGTCTATCAGTTGGTAGGTCCCCAATTTAGTGCAGACTGAAAAATTGTAATGACCTTTGGATGGATTGCTATTTACACTTTGTGCAGACACTCAAGCTCTTCAGTGATCCCCTTGGTTTTCATTCAGAGCCACCAGCACTTCAAAGTTTTCACTTATCCTGTGAGATGTTTCCTGGAAAGCAGACAAATCTGCCAGGCTCAAGCTCACCCCCCCCCCCCCTTCTATTCAGTCAGAATTTCACCAGCCTTGGATCTGGTGAGGCCAGTGACAAAAGTTTATTTCTATACAGTGACTGACAGATAAGCATTACTGGTCCAGATTTGAAAAGTCACATATCATGTTTTTGTTGCTTTGATTCTGATTCTGTTACTACATTTTCTATTTCTTGCCTAAAATGTTGTCAGAAACATATTTTAGTGTAAAGCTTAGCTGTAATAAGAGAACCAGGTAATCTGGTTATAACCACCATTCTGTGCGTGTTTGGAAACAGACTAAGCACCACTATGTCACACGTTTTTTGCTCTGATTGGTCATAGGTTTATCCAGTTGTGTCCAGAGGATTTTGGCTTGTGCGTGTTGGTAACACCCCTTGGAAATCGAAAATGAATAAACCAATAAATAAACTAGACTGAATTACATTTGTGAATTTGTCTGGTGATGCAAGGCTTGTGAGATGACTCAGCATGCCTCAAAAATAATTTGATGCCATTGGTTTATGATCAAATACCTGCAAAACTAATGCTATCCCAAGTGTGTTTCATGCTAATTCGCAAATGTTAGCATGGAGACATGCTAAACTAAAATGGTGAACATTGTAAATACTATACCTGGTAAACACCTGTGTGTTAGCATTGTCATTGTGAGCATGTGAGCATGTTAGCATGCTGATGTTAGCGTTAAGCTCCAAGCACCACTGTGCCCACAATCTCACGCAGCGGCTAACGTAGCTGTAGACTCACACGCTTGTTCTCGTGAAGCTAGTCTCGCCATATCATGTTCTCCACAGATTTATTCAGAACCATTTTGTGACCCGTTGCCACCAGTCACCGCTTTTACATCACATTTAGTTTTTGCATTATGTTATGCATCACTCTGAGCTGAGTTGCTTTGAGTCTTCTGCAAATTAAGATGTAGGCAACAAAATGCAAACATCTTGTTCCAACACAAAATAAACACGATTGTACAGGAAATTGCAGCTGTAACACAGATGTATGGTTTCAACACTTAGAACTGAGATATTAATCATTTACGCTGAAAACATGAAATATTTTTAGACTCGTCTGAACTTCTGAATGCGTGTCTGTGGATGTTTAGTAAGGCCAAAGGTACTGAGGAAGAAGAAGAGGAAGAGCAGGAGAAGCTCCTTCATCTCTTCTTCCTTCTCTATTTCTCATCCTTCCCTCCTTTCTGTCAGAACAGAGGAGCTGAAGGAGGAGACACAGAGAGGTTGAACAGATGCTCCCCACATTTGGAGACAATAACGGAGAGAAGAAGCATCAAACACTAAACAAAGACCAAAAGCCTCCTTCTTCTTTTCATCCTTTCTTTACTCTCATTCCATTTTTCTCTCGTTTGTTTCCGTTTACTGTCTTTTTATCTGCGTCCAACTTTTAGAATTTCACTTTGTTCCATTTATTGTTTTTCCAGTCTTTTTCTTAAAAAAGAACGCTTAAGGGCTCAGCAGCATTTCCATCGCTGTCAACAAGTTATGAGTAAAACACTGCAGAGAAAATAAAGTTCTTTGGTTCTTTTCTCATTCTCTCCTTTTTGACTCTATATCACAAGCCTCCACAGTCATGATACGGCTTTTTTTCTTTGCTCCCTTTCTTCTCACTTATTGTTGTTTATTCATTCAATTAGTTTCTGGTTACTCCATAATGATAGTTTTGCTGCTTTTTTTGGAGATGTGGTGTAAATTGAACCACTTTGGGTTTTTGTTTTTGGGGTTTCGTGACTGTGAGTCAGACTAAATAAGCAGTTGAAGACATCTTCAAACACTTGTCAATATTTTTCACATTCTTCAGACCGCCCACTGAATAATTTACTTCTTTTCATTAATATATCCAGAGACGGGACCAAGTAATTGTTTTTGCAAGACATGTGTACATCTGAAGTCCCAAGTCAAGTCCTAGTGTTTGAGTTTTGAGTCCTAAACAGGTCATACTGTAGCAGGGAGTTTCCATCCTCAATGATTTACAAAGTTACTTGTCTGTTACGCTAACGTTAGCTAATTATTAGCATGATAGCTTTGTTAATATTAGTCTTGACGTACCATTTTTTGTGCAACTTTAAATATCAAACAAAGATGGAAGTTGCTGCATCTCCATCTGTAATTTTCAACAACTGTAATTCATTTTTTGTTGACCACCTTGTAATTGTTATGCATGAACAAATTATGTTTGGTATTATATTTTTCCAAACTGAGCTCAGTAACGTAATGTTAATTTTTTATGGTTCTCTCCTGAAACTTGTTTGAATGCTGTCGGATTGGCTGAGAAGTAACGCTAGCTGATTCAGGAAATGAAGGGAAACAAATTGATTTGTGGATTCACACTTATAAAATAATTGTTCTCTCCTGCAACTTGATTGGATTCTGTCAAATGGTTCAAACAAAGTGGATCTGTGGAATTAATGATGCATTCTATTTGAACAGGGAAGTTGGAATTTCTGTCTTTCCAGTTGAAAATATCAACTGTAACAACCCCTGAGGTCGTATTTGTGACTCAGGGGAACCTCACCCTTCACAACTTCAAAATCCAAGATGGCTGCTCCGCACATCAACAGTAGTGAAAACCATTTATGAGCACTCATTACATCAGTCGCACACACAGTACTGTGCAAACTCTATTTGTGAACATTTGTGGATTTGTGTTCTATGGTGATTGTATGTGCAAAATACCACATAATCTGTTGGTATCAGGCACAAAAAAGTTTTTTTTTCCAGCTTTGTTGTATTGGAATGCTTTCAACTTGGGAATGCAGCAGACGTGTCAACTTGCTGAGAATGGATAACCGCTAACATGAGCTGATTCATTAAATTATTTGATTGGCACACTTTTTAAATAAATACTTATAATCTTCGGGCTTGGGGGAAGTTGTCAAGTATTTTCAAGTCAAAAGGCTCAAGAGTCATTGGTGTTCAAAAGTCCAAATTAAGTTGCAAGTATTTTTGATTTTGTCAAGTCTGAAGTTATTGAGCCTGTGACTCAAGTCTGACTCAAGTCCTGGTCATGTGATTCAAGTCCATGCCTCTGAATATATCTACTTAATTGTTTTGAGGTGAAAGCAGAAAATGATCGAAATGTTCCTCTGCATTCATTGTATTGAGATCAGTACATGTGCAGACTTTTACTAATTTTCTTTCACTAGTTAAAGTTCAGCTGCTGTTTCTGTTGCGTTTGTACCTGTTGTTCAGGTCAGCGAGTCACACAGCTGGCTGCTCTGAACACACTTTGTGTGCGTCGTGTGTTTTGTTGGTTCCATGAGGAATCAGTTTTCATTGGAATGTGTCTTTATTTTCTCGTCTTGTTGCCCGGGGCGACGCGGAGCGAAGCTTTGATGAAATCTGTGATGTTTTGTGTTCTGTGAAGATTCACTCAATCCGTCAAACACCACGGCACAGCGGGAGGTTACCCAACTGCCTCTACTGGATTCTATCAGGGTTTCTACTGTGCTGCAGATGATCCTTTATACACAACAGGCTGCACTGGTTTCTGTTAGGAATATCTGTCATTGTTCTGGAAAACAACAGGTTCAACTGGTTTGTATTATGGGTCTGTGCAGGGAATAGGTTCTACTGGTTTCTATTAGGTTTCTGTTATGATAAAATAATTGCTTTACAGAGCTGTTTTCTACTGTCTCTCTACTGGAGAGCTGGTTTGACTTGTTTCTATTTGCTATTTCTACAAAACTGATTCAACTGGTTACTATTGTCTTTCTACTGGTTGGAGAACTGGTTTGAGTGGATTCTGTCCTGTTTCTATTGGCGTACATATTATAATTTAACAGTCATGCTAATGTTTGTCAATTAAGACTTGATTCTGGCACAGTGGACTGGTTTGATTGGTTCTACTTCAGGTTCTATTGTGATGTAATAAGTGTTAGTAAGAAAATAAATTGTGAAGAACTGGCTCTGCTGGTTTCTATGAGGTTCTTATTGTGGCACAGTAACTACCTGATGTGGTTCAGAGTGGTCTCTATTGCGGCAAAAAGAAAAGAACAGGTTTCTATTGTTTCCACTGTGATACATATCATAGTTTCCTGAAATGCTTCAATAGATGTCTGTTCAGTTTACTTCACAAAGACACTCATTTCTATAGTGTCTCTAGCATTACATAGACAGTGTCTGTGCGGCTCCCGTTGTACTTGCTCCACTGGTTCCATTGTGTTTGGAACTCATATTGGTGCTTTATGTGTTGTTTCTACTGTGGTCCAAATCACAACTGGTTTCTATTATGACTCTATTGTTGCACATAGATCTGGTTTAGCTAGTTGTACTTCATATCCATCATATCTAAACAACAGAATAGGCTGATTGCCAGTAAGTCCCAAAACGACATATATAACTGGTGGAGAGTACTGGCAGCAAAAGGCGTACAGGTACCTCAAGTACATAAGGTCAGTTACGGAAGTTATATACATAACGTAACTTCAGTAACTTAAGTTTTAAAATGTGTCAGCCTGTATAAGTCCTGTGTTTGTTTGAGCTATCCATTCACCCCACTTCATCTATATGCAGACTTTTGCTCTTTATACTACCTCGACTTACTTCCTCCTTTTCTCTCTCCATAGTTACTACAGCCAGTTATAGGTAGAGTTGTCATGATACCAGAATTTTAAACTTTGATACAACACTAGTATAAAAAAATGATACTCTGTACCTCTTTTGATCCCACAGCAAAAACAAAAAAGAGTGCACACAGTGCAGGTAGGGAAAAAGTAACTTAACACTGAACTGGTCTTGATTGGGCACTTAGATCACTTTTTAATAGCTGAAATCAAATGCTACAATTCTATAGTTTTTTAAACATGTGTAATTGAAAAGTACCAATATTTCTGACAACCTTACTAGTAAGGTTAAGTGATATGATGGTACTGTGCTACAGTGAGATTTGGCAAAACGTTTCCACTGTAAGAGCTAATCTTGGTTGATCTTGTGCGATTATTGCGTGATCTCACGAAGGTAATGTGCTTTGGGCAGCAGGACTGCTCACGGCGTTGTCACGTAATATGACAGTGACAGTTGTTGGTGGTAATCCGCCTCTCCGCTGGTTTGCCAACCGCCATAGAAGAAGAGACAAGAAAACATGGAGGAGAGGAGGTTGTAAATACGGAGCAGGAGGCTAGTGTTTGCACCTGTTAACCTTATAACCTGTAACACTTAAAATTAGTAGCATGTGTATCCTTAAAGCTTCCATTCAGTCAAAATAATCACAGTTACATATTTTATTTTCAAATTTTCATTCAGCCCTATGTGAAAGTATGATATGGCTATTTAAAATTTTCTTATTTGAATTTACACAAGAATTACTTCATGTGATATACCGTTTACATGTACTGTGATGGAAGATTTTTGCCATATTGCCCACCCCTAATGTGGGACATAACAAGCTGGGACATAGAAATTATTTTCCACAGCAGGTTTGACTGTTTTCTGTTCTGTTTCCATTGTAGTAGAAATCCTAATATTTCTACAAAGATTATAATCACACAGTAACTGTTGACATAAGCAAGTGAACAAGATTTTTATCAGAATACCCAGCTGAGACGTGTTATGAAAAATGGCTGCATATGAAGGTTATTGATCGTAGGTACACTGGTTTCTGTCATGGTTCACATTACTCTTCTCTGGTTTGTGGTTTGCCAGTTGTCAGCGAAATGACAACACAGTCGAGGGTTTCTCTGATTGGCTCGAGGTCCGCTCGCTAACTGTGGGAATACTGATATTGCTCTGTGTGTGTGTGTGTGTTACAGACTGCAGGAAGTGAGGTTGTTATTGTGTCTCTCCGCATTCCACAGACTTAAACACACTCTGCACCTGTTTCTGTCTGTCTGTAGACACACTCTCATAAATACACATGCACATAGACAACTACACACACAAGTTACGGCCTTTCGTCACCAGTCTAACAACACGGTCAATGGGAAAATATGCCTGTACAACATGAGACATAAATCAAAATATTTTCAACAGGAACAACACGTGTGTGTGTCTGTGTGTGTATGTGTGTGTGTATATTCTTGTACGCTTTGGGTCAATAAATGTGGTTTTATCATCAGAGCACAAACTCAGTTTCTCAGAGGGGAAGAGGAGGAGGAGGAGGAGGAGGAGGAGGAGGAGGAGGAAGTTTGTGGGGATTTGAGTTTGGCTCTAATGACATCTACAGACACTGTTTTTGTGTGTGTGTGTGTGTGTGTGTGTGTGTGTGTGTGTGTGTGTGTGTGTGTGTATTTGAGGAAGTGTGTGAGCTCTGAGACTGAAGAATTTGAATCCTTAAAACTTGTGCAAGGTGCACTGTGGGAAGGTACTGACCTCTCATAGATGATTAGCTTCTCTTAGCATCTTACATTTATGTATTTACAGTTGTGTGTCTACAACTTTGCGTGTGTGTGTGTGTAGCTGTGTGCATCGTTTCCTGACCTCAGCCTTTCATTCCCACAGTTCCCAGCGTTGCCTGATTGTTGTGGCGTGTATCGCTGTGTCTGCGTCTTTCCGCGACCAGTCTTTTCAGGAAGCTAAACACAGTCAGCACAAGGCTATGATCTGAAACACAGATTTTATTATACAGAGACAAATGAACAGCTCCTGTGAACAGATCGACCGAACTTACTTTTCATTTTGGTAAATATTTTCAAATGCATGCTGTATTCTTATTTTGAGTGCGTTTTGGATGTATTTTTTTCTACCATTCCAGGCCTGAGTTGTGCAATATATCACATCGACCCTCAAGTTTGCTTTAAATTGTCAGCCCCGCTGTCATTACATGGTGATGCAGTTAAAGCACAGATTAATCTGAAAACTTTGCATTATATTACATTTAAATATAATCTAATGTACAGAAATGTATGGAAACCAAAGGATGCCTCAAAATACATGTAAAAATGCATTCAAAATCAAAAGACACACCACAGCAACCCAATATTGGATGATTCTGCAAAGTGTGATGTTAAATGAACATGAACGAAGTAAAGACGCTAAAACATGCAAAACCACTGGTATGGCCCATTGAGGCCAAGACGTACCTCTAGAGCAAGGTCAGATTATTAGAAAAATCCAAGCTTTTTTCTTTGATTGGCTAACTGGCTGGTGAAACACTTCTCTGTGAGTCACAAGTAAATCTAAAGTCCCAGGTCAAGACTGACAAGTCCCTAGTCTTAGACTTTGAAATTTGAGTCTTTAACAAGTCATAATGCGTTTTTCACCAATTGTAATGACATCTTACCAACAGAGCCTCGACTTACAGTTCTTTGAGCAACTTCATAGTTGTTGCGTCTGTGATTTTTGACTTGCCCTTTTTGCCTACTGCAATTCATTTTTTGTTGCCAACCTCACAGTTTTTGTACATGAACAAAATGATCTTTGGTTTAATTTTTTTTAGTTCTACACGGTTCTCTGCTGCAACTTGATTAAATGCTGTCAGATTGGTTCAGACCTAGTGGATCTGGAGAATTAAGTGTTGACTTGCTGTTGTCGTATTTTGTGCTTCATAACGCACCACACATTTTCAATGGGAGACAGGTCTATGAAGCCACGCTGTTGTAACGCGTGCGGAATGTGTGTCGGCGTCGTCTTATTGAAGTAAGCAGGGAAGTTTCTGAAAAAGACATAATGGGGCCTTCACAGATGTGACAGTTACCCATGATGCCATGGACATTAACACATCCCCATACCATCACAGATGCTGTCTTTTGACCTTTGCGCTGGTAACAATCTGGCTGGTTCTTTTCCACTTTAGCCCAGGACACAATGTCCATGATTTCCAAAAACAATCTGAAATTTGGACGTCATGAGACCACAGCACACTTTTCCACTTGGCATCAGTCCATCTCAGATAAGCTCGAGCCCCAGAGAAGTCCACAGCATTTCTAGATGGTGAAATGTGGCTTTCTCTCTCTTTACTTTGAGTGATGATTCTGGAATGAAGTGATTCACGGCAGACTTTTTAAATGACACAACCTTTGGGCTTGGAGAAAAGTATTTTCCAAGTCAAAATGCTTGTTTTAGTAAGGTCTAAAGTCATCAAATTTGTGACTTGAACGCCAGTTAGGAAGATGTTTTGTCCTTCATCTTTCGCACATTGCATGGGACATCCAATGTAGATTTCTCCACCACCTCCTGAAGCAAAATAAATCGCACGGTGGCATTGCCATATCTGTGTTGGTCATGGTACTCGAGTCCACACAAGATCAATAGACATGATTTACAGGTATCACGCAGGTAGTCACAGTTCCTGCTGGGCATTGAATACCAGCTGTGCCGCATCCAGGCTTAAACTCAGCAAGGAAAACAAAACATACTTGACCAGAACTAGCTGGGATGTTGGGTGTAATAAGACATAAAAGATGTAGATTTCAAACCAATAATATAAAAGTTATATTGTAAGGTTGATGTTTTAAACCAGTTCTTCCATGTTATGTTCGCTTCTGGATGTTGTCTTCCCTTGAATCATGGGTGGAATCTCAATCCCTCCCAAAGGCATCGGGTCCATGCTTTTTATTACAGTGATAAAAGTTTGTTATATTCTTGTCCTCATTTAATCCCCTGTCCCTTTCCTGAGAGCCAGAGGGGTTCACTGCGTGTAATGCTGCAAAAGTTAATTGCCAAGGGGGTTCACTGAAGGAAAGACATCAAGGGAAGACCACATGTGGAACTCAACGTAGCCACCGTCTACCTGTGCACACCTGGCTATTAGTGGCAGAAAAAAAAGTAGATTCCATCTCGTATGGTCCCATTTTATCCTGAAGATCTTTTACCTTAAAGACTACAGGACAGTAAATCAAAGGAAATCAGTGTCCCATTTCCCCCCCTCTGAAGTTAAAGCTGAAAGCTTTAGCAAAGCAGCGAGCTTTTAGTGATCTGAAGAATAAAGTCAGGAGGTTTTTGTTTAAAAGAAAATGTTTTGGGCTGTTTTCTGTTTTTAATAATTTCTCTCAGGGAGTGTGGGAAGTGAGATGATGTTTTTTTTGTTTTGTTTTTTTTTTTATAATGCCCCCAAGTGTTTTTTTCTTTTCTTCATCTTTTTCTTTTGTTTCTTCTGTCTGTGTTCTATCACATCTGTGTTCCATCCATATGCAAATACCCTAAAGTTAACAAAGCAGCCCATGTCTTTTTCAGGGGATGGAGGTAGATTAGGTGTAGCTGTGGAGCGGGGTTTTTCATTTTGATGTGAATCAGTGGGGGAGACGGAGAGAGAGAGAGAGGAGAGCGCTTTCAACAGCTGTTCCAGGGTTTGCGTCATGCGGCGCGAGCGAGCGTCATGGCTGAGTGTTCGCACGCTATGCACACACACACAGACACAGAGGCATGCTGTGGGGACCCCCAGTCGAAGGCATGACCAAACACAGGCATTGTGTTCTCATGCAGCCGCTGTGTTGCTGAGGAACAACGTCACCTGCTCTGAGTGATGACAGGCTGCTGGTTCTGCTCGCAGTCTCACGTTTTACTGCGTGTTTGCTGCTGCGGCTCCTCTGAGAGGAGACGCTCACAAAATCACCGCTCTGTTCCTCTTTTAGTCGTCAAACTAGTCTGAGCTTTAATTGTATATGTTAGGAACTCTGTTATTATCATTAGTAGTCGTTGCAGCATAAGTGGTTGGCACTGTAAATGCAATTGATTCGGTTACCATGGCCACCACTATAGTTTTGATGTTGTGTATTGAGTAACATGCTGTTGCTAGCTTGCTAACTAACTTAGCTCTGTGCTGCTAAAAGTTGAAGGCTGATTGATGGGTGAGTGGCTTATTATTGGATGAAATTGGTTTGTTCAAGCCTACAAAAACACAAAAGATATTTTGACTTACAGAAAGAAAACATGACTGGATTTTGATATATAAAAATACAAAGAAATGTATTTATTTGTTTATTTATTTATTTTTGTTAGGTGCCCAAAATGACCTGGGATGCTATCTAAAAGAGTTAATTTCATATCAACTTTAATTTAATAATAATAAAAAAAGAACTTTCAGAGAAAGTTTAAAATCTGTGCATGTATAAGTCTATAATGATTTTTGTGCTTTAAAAAAATAAAATGAGCTTAAAAAGTTTATATTGTTTTAATATTTGAAGGTTTTCTTATATTTATGTAAATGTTTATAAATGTTAAGTTGTTTATTTAAAAAAAAAGTGTATGAAAGCTTAAAAATTATCTCATCTTTTTAGAGAAAAAAATTACGAGATAATTTTGAAAGTCATTTGGAATTTGGAAAATGTAAAAAAAAAAACTTTTAATTTTTAAAATGTAATTTTATTTTTAGAAAAAGCCCAACATGTTTAAAAATCAGCTTTTCTAGAATACATTACAAATAATACAATTCAAATAAAAAGTTTTCATCTTATAGTTTGAGTTTGCTCATTTTACAAAATGTAAAATTTTCTGAACAAATGAATATGAAATTAAGCTTATTTTGAATAATATTTAAAGTAATAACAATTAATCTTAATAGTCATTTTCAATATAAGCCTAAACTGTTGCATGACATGTCTGTGTATTATTCAAAAACTGTTTGGACTGATGGAGGACAAAGTTCTCAGAGCAGATGCTCATTTTTTTTTTCCCAGTTTTAGAATCAAAAGCAAAGAGTGCTGACAGCTCAGTGGGTGGCGTGATCTTTCAATCAGGTGTAGGAAGGATGATGTCTGAGTTGAGGAGAGACAGATCAGTCATTAGGTTGAAATGACGTCCATCTGAAGCTGATTCCCGCTGAGCTTAAATGAGTAAAATGAAAGAATAGAAGTTTTTGGCAGTTTGTATTTGTCTCGTGAGCTTTTGATGAGAACAAGTTGTATCCTGATCAGACTTCTGAATGACGTTATGTGTCTGTGTGTTTGTGTTGCAGGTGTACGCTCCGTCTGCCAGTACAGCCGACTACAACAGGGACTCACCGGGTTATCCCTCCTCCAAACCTCCCAGCTCTGGCTTCCCAAGCTCATTCTTCATGCCAGGTATGCACACACACACAACACACTCTCTCCTCTTACACAGACACACACACAGGTCTGTCCCTCATCAGATCTCCCAGCTAAAGATTACTGAGCTCATTGTGGATTCTGGATCACACATGAAATGAGCTGAAAGATCATACCAGAATCCTCAAAAGATTCATACATTTTATTTTTTGTAGAAGCAACAACAAATGATTGTGCTTTTAGTGGGGAAAAAAAACTGACAAGTTGAGATGTTTCCTCCGCTGAGGACATTATATTTTACATAACAGGACACTTGTGAGAGTTTTATTGCATTATTTTAGTTAGTTGTGTGCAGTCAGTTTGGTTGGGTCCGTTTCTATTGTGAGAGTTAATTGAATCAGGAGAATTGTTTCTACAGTTACCTACAGTTTAATACATTGGTTCCCAACCTGGGGATCATGACCCCCAGTGATCTTCAAGAGTTGTGAGGCTTTCTTGATTTTAAGGAGTGTAAGAAAACTTCAAAATGTATACACTGCAAACTCAAAAAAAAGTTGGAGGTTACCAGAGCTTAAATATTTAGAGTTAGTGTTACAAATACTCTTCGATTACAGTTTAATTAAAATGATTGATTAAGCCAAATATTGTTGCAATTAGAGGAGTGACTGAAAATGTTAAGTATAAAAGCATTATTTCATGTTCAGTAAAGTTCTTGTTTGTGTGTTTTAGTGTAGTAGACTTATTTCTGTAAAGAAAACTAAATGAATTGATAAGTTTTAGATTATCGGGCCTGTTCAAGATTTATAGATAAACACATACTAAAATTCACAGAGCCTTCACTCTCTGCTAAAAAGCCTCATCCTGTTGAAACAATTAAAACAAAATTAAAGTTAACTGAACAATGACAAAGCATCAAGGATTAAAATAAATAAATAAAACACTGAATTTGTCAAAAAAGAAGTATATTAAGTATGTGTGATTGTTAAAAAACACAGAAAGAGAAAACTTATCCCTGATCAATATTCACTGGAAATAATCTGCTCAAAATTCATCCAAATCACTTTACTCATATAATATGAAATATCTGTCAAATACGTCCCTCCTGTCATTCAGGAGTCTTCAGATGGTTTGGTACAAGATTTTAATAAACCTTCAGCACTGCTGTGCTGCTGTGATAATTCAACTATTAAACAGAACTTTCTTTATTGTTATATGACTTTAACAGACACTTGTCAGTCAGTAAGGAACCTGGTTCATTTTGTTCACCTGCCTCTTTTGGTTCTCCCGCATAGCTTGATAATTTAGGAAATATGATAAATCCAAGACAAAATTGGCAGAAGAGACTGAGAGGATAGATGCGCAATTACAAATCCGTCTGCTACTTCAGCACCACGGACAGCACCATGGATTCATCAACACAGCACAGACTGCTATTATTTCAGAGCCATGGTCGGGGCCACAGATTCTAATTGTCACAAACCTCAGACATATGAAGGGTCAATGAGTCAGTCAGACTAGACTAACTTATTCAAGTGTGTGCGCCTGCAGTCTCTCTGGCTACTGCCAGCAGGCAGTAGAGAGGAAACAAGTGATTTCTGTGGACGTATAGTAGTATGCTGGTCATACATGTGTGTTCAGACCATTGACCTTAAAATAAAGATGGGTGATGTGTTTCCACTTCTTCCCACTGTGCCAAAAAGGAATTCAACATATCCAGGATAGAAGCGCTGATGACAATATTTGGAGCTGGAGCCTGCACAGTTATAGTAGTAGTAGTAGTATAATAACTAATTTAAACCAACTAATAACTAATTAAAATGAAATTTATTAGAAACATAAACCAGTGTGATAAGAATGACCTAAAATGGCAGAAGTCATCTTTGGGAAAAATCTATTTGACGTGCACTTCGTTTTTTTTAGTTTGGCCCATGTCCCGTCCGCTTACATGAAGAGGGCGGGGTTTATGACCCATACTGCAGTCCAGCCCCCAGTGGGCGATCAAGACGCTGTGGCCATAGACTATTCATATGTCGATGCTGCATTGACCGTGTCAGCCTGTTGCTGCTATACGTCAACATTGCAGCCATACTGGGCAGGGCAAGACTGGCCTGTGAACAAATACAAGTCAACAGGGAGCTGCTGTTTGTCTGGATAAAAAGCACTTTACATTTCTCAACTGATTTCAGTGACTCACGTTATAATCTTTTTCTTCTAACTTACTCTATATAGATCACCTTTGAATATAATATAGTGTTCTTTTTTCCAGAAAACCACAGCTCCACCATTTACTGTTATTTGTTTACAGGCTCAGTCTTGCCCTGCCCAATATTGTGGCGAGTTGACATACAGTCTGTATATATGTCTATGGTTGTGGCTTCACTTTTGGGGAGCTGTCATGTCATCCATCTTCAGACTAAATGTAGGGTGAATTTTCACCTTGTTTTGATGACATAAATTTGACTGCTGGGGAATGTTGCCAGTATCCGTCTATTGACTACAAACAGTAAATGCTCAGATTGATTTAAATGCTCATGTTTTCCACCAGCGTCTCTCTTTTTCCCTCTCACCTGGATGTCTTTTATGCTAAATACACACACTCCTAAAAAGACTTTTTACAGACATGGATAAAAGTACGAATGGACCCAGAAATCAGGTTTGTGCTGCACAAATATGTGTTAAGCAGGATATTCTTAAACCTGAAGAAGAAAACCAGGTGTCCCATTTACATGGATGTTTTCTGAAATCAGGTTACTGCATAAAGTGGGTCAGATTACTAAACTGTGAGTGAGTCACGGGAAGGTTTGACAGCAGAAAGAAACCTGCACGGAGATGAAGCTGATCTCCAACCAGCCTACAGCACATCACATGTACCTCCCTCTCACCTCTCTGTGTGTCTCTGTGTGTCTTTCTATCAGACGGTCACCACAGTGGCGACCCCTGGAGCAGCAGTAGTAGCAGTATGAGCCAGCAGGGTTACCATGGCAGCATGCTGGGGGGCGGGAACTCGGCCCACGGCCCCGCCCAGAGCTCCTCCTACTGCGGGATTCACCCTCACGACAGATTGGTGAGCACAGCTGTCGATCACAGTGCAAACACTCTCTTTAGGAAGTCGCTCCACAGTTAAAATGCAGTTTACATACATGCATAGCTGTGAAAATGCGCTAACATAATATTTAAAGAACAAGGTCATTCAGACCTTGGTTATGTTTGATGGAAAAAACTTAACATGAGTCATTGTTTAACAAAATGACAACACCAGGAAACGTTGAGTCATCTGTTGGCAAGTAGATGGTGTTTTTGAGGCTGCTGAGATGGGAAATAATGCTGATAAACAATAAATTAAATGCCCAGCTGAAGTTGTGGTAACTAGTTACTGAAAGTGGTAGAATTCACAGAAAAGTCACCGCTACAACCCCTGGTAAATTCATAGATTTATTAGCAACAAACATCTGTTCAATCTGTCAGCATTCAACACATGACATACATTTATAAATTGTACACAAATGTGAAGCTGTAAATCTGTCAGAGTTCATTCAGTGATAATTCTTTCAAACTAATAAGAGTTTTAATATGGCTTTGGGTTTATCAGTACTGCCTTTTATTTTTATTCTCTTCTTGTGTCATTTTTCCTGTTCCGCAGCTGTTTGTCCTTTTCTTGCTTCATTTTGTCCTGTCCGTCTCCCTGCAGAGCTACCCCTCGCACTCGTCTGCAGACATCAGCTCCAGCCTTCCTCCCATGTCCAGTTTCCACAGAGGCGGAGGCAGCGGGGGCGGGACCAATCACTACAGCACCGCCTCTTGCACAGCCCCCACCAACGGAACAGACAGCATCATGGGTAAGACACCTGTGTGTGTTTGTGTTTTGAAGCAAAGCATAGCAAGAAATGGTGCGGTTGCTCTTCAAAGGCACTCGGCTCTGCTATCACTTAGAGAAGTTATATGTAGCATTGATGGCCTCCGTCCTTAATGGCAAAGTCATCTGCTGTCAATCAGTCAGTGGTGCAGCTAATGACATTAGCTCATGCCCGTTAATTAACTTAAAAAGAAAAGCATCCATTTCACATGCGGCATCCCAATTTTACGATGTTATTGCAGACTTAGAAGAAAGACTTGTGTCTTTTTCTGATCTGATCAGTCAGAATATAAAAAAATTGTTGTTTTTTTCACTCAAGAGCTGAATGTTTTTTCAGTCTGGGGTTTTTTCTGCAATGAGCTTGAGATGCACACAGGTGGAAAATTTTAAATCTTTAGGAAGCATTGGAGACAAAACAGTTTGTAAAATCAAGCTGTTTTCAGGATCAGGTTATTTTAAGTGGCAATCTTGAAGATTTCAGTACTGGTTAACCTGGCAACACACGGTGTTACTGGTGGTAACACAACATGAATGTAGTGTAATACTACAGATCACAGAATTCTGGGAGCAGCAAAACAAACTCTTGTCATTTTAATAAAGAAGTCCAGGAATAATTTGCCTTGTTCACTCATTCTGTGCATATGGATGAGTCTGTGAACAGCAGGGCACAGTGAAAGGAGTTCGTCACCAGGCTGAGAAGTTGGAAGTGTTCAGCTTGTCATGTGCAGCTCTTCATATAACAGCTCACTATGGCTGCTCCTGACTGTTCCATTATTTCCTGATATATTTCAAGCTATCAGAAAATTCAGCAAATGATCATTGTCTTGTTACATAGACACATTTTTGATGAACAATAGTGATACGTGCTAAGCTGACTGACAAACACATTTCATTTACTGCAGCTCACTGTGGCAGCCACAGCTTACTGTGGCTGCTCCTGACTGTCCCATTACTCCCTGATATAATTCAAGCTGTCAAAAATGTGCAAATGATTGTTGTCTTGTTACGCAGGTGCATTTTTGATTAACCATAGTGACAAGTGCTGAGCTGACTGGCAAACACATTGCACTTCCTACTACCTAGTAATAAAAGTCAACTTGCATTTCCCATCAGTAGGCCATAAGCTCAATCACCATTGTGTTACCTCATTTGGCAGTAGTGACTCATCAGATGTTTATTTAAATGAAAATCTTTGAGATTGCCACTTTAAAGAGTAAGATTTATTATTATTATTATTGTTTTAGCCAAGCTAGTGGCACCATGGCAATGTCAGTCTGATGATTATTAGTTCCACCACTTTCGTTCCAGATTCAAATATCTCAACAACTGTTGGATAAATTGGTTTTGGTGATCTTCTGATTTTTCTTCTAGTGCATTAGCATATTAGCAGGTTGACATTAGCATTAAGCTCAAAGCACCGCTGTGTCAAAGAGCTGCTAGCATGGCTGTTGATAGTATGTGATCACTGATGTGTTCATGTCAAGCTGTATTTTACTTGTTTGAATGCCGATAAACAACATATTTTTTGGGTATGTCTCTCAGAGCTGTAGACTTGAGACTTCAGACTTGGACTTGACTTAAGACTGCATCTACTTGACCCTTAACTCCATAAAGACTTGACTTGACTTTCAACTTGAAAGCAAAAACCAAGTCTCAAGTCTTGATGTGGTAGAATCAGAGACCTGAAAGACCTGCAGCTTGGGAATTTGCCCTCAAGGACTTGACTAACTTGAGACTTTCCCCAAAGACTTGAACAAGCTCTGCTGTGTGTAAGCTTTAACTCTCACCAAATATCAAATATCTATTGGCAGCAACTTTTACTCATTGTTGTTATTTTACCGTAAAAGCAACTGATCGTTTTGATTTTTTTCATCTTTGAGTTATGACTTGGGTAAGCTTGTTGTGTCTGTGTTTTGACTTGAAGATTTCCTCTTAGTTACTATTTAAAATACCAGTCCTCTCCAGTCAGAAGACAATGTTAGCTAGACCACAATTCCACTATTTTATTTACTGCCTCGTAACCAGTTATATTTACCCCTGCTGTGATTAGACTCAGATTATTTAAACCACTAACAAAACTTGTCAGGGGAGAAGGCAGGCAGTCAAAAATGGAATATCACTGCTCGACCTTGACACTACTGATACACACACACACACACACAGCATGCCATATGGACCCCTTGCTTTGAGTTCCATAGAACAAATAGGACAGCAATAAGAAACAGATTGAAAGTTTGTTTTCCTGGGAAGACATCTCCAACATTCCACAACGATATCACACAAACACACACACACACACGAGCCAGAGCAGATGAGTGTAAACACAAGATGGACCTAATAAAAAACATGACGCTGTTGTTTAAATCTAAACATATGATACACGTGTGTGTGCACATGAATGCCAAAGCACAGACGTACAGTTTTTACAGCCATTCCTCTGCCTCAGCCTGACTTTGTACTAGTAAACAAGTGAGTGAGTCCTTTACAGAGAACAGCAGCTGTGGACACTATGGATTCAAGCCAGTTGATTTAAATGATGAAGCAGTGTTCACACAGAAAATATGTAAGTGTCCATAGAAACTGAACCTGAACTTCAGCTCTGTCCATTAGTGTGATCAGGATGTTCCACAATCACTGGTGTTCATTCTTGCCTTTTGGACATGTCACCACTACAACCATTTTCTCCATCAACAAAACAGCAGATTCATGCAGTCAGCAGGAGGCACAGCTTTGACAGCTTTGGTGAAAAACTGTATTGTGCTGTATTGTGGTGAAAAAGTAGGTGACTAGAATATACTGAGGTGGATTACTACCAGAGTCAAGGGTTCAGTGTAGGGCTGAAATGATCAGTCGGTTAATTGATTTGTCAATGTACAGAAATCAACTGTTAATACACGAATAACTCTCAAGAAAAAATGCCAAGCATTTTATGGTTCCAGTTTCTCAAATGTAAGGATTTGCTTGCTGCTTTTCTTTTTTTCCTGAGGCCAGTATATTTCTTCAATTGACCCTCTGTGCTGCACAGTATGGCATCTCAGTCAACTTTCCTCTTTCCTGTTTTCTGCTCTGAGGTATGCTATGTGCTATGCTCATCTATGTTGAAAAGAAAAACAAATGCTGAAGATGGTTAAAATATGTTGCCAGGGGATCTGTAAAAGCATCATATATTCACATCTTAAGTTAGCTAATGTTAACAAAACACTAGCTAACTAACTTGTTAAACTTGCTGGTTGGCAAGAGTTGGAAAATGCTCAGCTTTAAATAACACATTGTGCTCATCACTGTCACTTTTTACCCAGCCGTACAATGACAGTGGAGGAGGAACAAATAGACCTACCACAAAATCTGTCCTACTTGTATGATAGTACTCTTTGAACTGGAGCTTCAGCTCTTGAACCAAACAATGGTACTCGCTGAGATGTTTCCTCGCCCACAGAGTCTCATAAACCCAAGTAAACCAGGGGGTCTGTTTCTTCTACTACAGCTTTCAATTCATCCAGAGTCAGTGCCAGAGCAAGTACTATACCATTTATTCTTTATCGTAGCAACCAAAGTGTCTCAGCTGAAAAAAACAATGCGCTTCCAATGTGAGATGAGGTGTGTGCAAGCTCACTGCTACCAAATCCTTCTTTGGTCTTTGGGCTATTAACAGAAAACATCAACGTGGACTCAGAGAAATTATGATATTTTTCACTGTTTTCTGAGGTTGGGTAAACCAAACAATTGATCAAGAAAATAATCAGCAGATTGATTGATAATGAAATAGGTGTTAGTTGCAGAACTTCGTCAGTGGACATTTTGATATGTTCTTGCCACTGTGACCATTCATGTTATTTACAATTGACTCTCCAGGGTAAATTACATGAATCAGACTGACCACAGCTGCTGTTCTTTTTGAAGAAACAAACTGCAAATGTTTTACCTGCATGTTTCATTCTCAAAAGGGTGCCCTGTCATTTGAAGTCTGATAGAATAAGGATAATTGTTATATTGAGAAATAAAATGACCAGGGTTGGTCGTGCACTGCAATGAACAAAAATTGGTGGAAGCTGGTGAGGGATCGTGTCCTTTTCACAGCTCCAGCAACTCCTACTTTACTAGGTTTTGAGATTGTAATGTGTTCAAACTAAAAAATAACATGAATACATGTGCAAGTTGACTCAAAAAAAATCATCATGGAGACAACAAAAGCTTGATTTATTATTGTGTGGTTGATTGTCCAACAATGCAATGCTCGGAGGAAATAGAGAAGCTACTTGCAGCTGCAGGAAACAAATTGTGGATGGTGATGAGACAGCTTCATGAAGAAGAACAAAACATTAAATCTTTTGAAAATGATTTTGGCTGTCAGCCCACATATTCACATCATTCCCTGTTAGTACAAATGTTTGGAGGGGCAATGTGTGAGATATCACCAGAATTTTCATTCAAAATGTTCAAAAAGTAGATATTTCTACTGCTAACCAGCTAGCTCTGGGCCTTTCTGTCCAGTAATGCCACTTGCACCTCAAGAACCAATAGACCAATCTCTACCATACGTTAAACTGTGACATGTGTGCAAGCAGTGAGTTTGCTACCATCACAAGCTCTCATCTATTTTTAGTCTAATATATAAACAAAATAAACTCAAAAAAACATTTGATATAAACACAGACATTGATATAAACATAAACATTCTTACACGTATTGTCCATAATAAACTGTGCATCTCTTGAATTCAAGTTTTGTCTTTTACCGACCTAAGATGATGGGAGACACTTGACGAGTCTCCCATCCCTGCCTGCCGTTTTCATCGTTCTTGGAGTCAGAGTTCTGGTTGTAAACCACCTTGGTACACTATTCCCTGTTGTCAAGCTGGCCTCTGTCATGTTCACTGAGAGGCTACGAAGCCCTGTTCCATTGCCCGTGGTGTCCCAGTGCTTCAAGCTGCGGGTCCAGCCAGACTCGAGTCAGCTAATGACCACTGGCTACAGGGTTGACCAAGCTAAAGGCAGCTAGTGGGCTAACTACAGCCAAAGATAGTTTCAACAAAGAGTACAGGGAGCAGCAGTAAACGCTTAATCTGCCCCCCTATTTGTTTGGAGTTACCTTTGACAGGTGGTCATATTTTGCAGGTTTCCCTTTTAAAATGCATTGATTTCTTGTGTGCTAACTGCAAAACAGTATGCCATAAAAAACTAGGATAGCGTACACAGGGTAAACACGTACTTCATAATACGGAAATGGGACACAGCAAAGGAACTACAGGGCAGAGGTAAATGGACATTTTAAATAAGGAGAAAGTATAGATACAGATAAATAAGACTAAAAATAAAACAAAATATATAAAATTGATTTGATATATGTGATTCTAAATAAGACTTGTAGGTTTTTCTCTTTGAAGAGGTGATGGACACAGCCAGAAAAACATGAAAATCAGTTTCATCTTCTGAATGCCCTCCTCCTTTGCTGCTATAAGCTCTCATTTATGAAAAAGATTTTCTCCTGCACATGTTCTAAATTATGCATTAAGTCAGGGTACGGGGGTGTGTGTGTGCGCGCGCATATGTGTGTGTGTGTGTGTGTGTAACAGTAATCCCTTGGATGGTTTACTAGGCCAGTGGTATGGCGTGAGTGAGACATGAGGCTTTAACCCCAAAACATATGCTGCTTCCTGTCTCTCTCTCCCTTCTCTCTCTGTCTCTGTCTCTCTAACAGCTTAAAGAAGTCCAGTCCTGCCAATTTCTGTAATGGATTCATTTGCCATGAAAGGATGTGTTTTAGCTCTGCTGTGTGTGTATGTGTGTGTTCGGCGTGCACGTGTTTAACTTGTGTGTGCGAGCGTAAACTTTCCATCTGGGATCTGCTATCAGGAGAGATGAGCTGTGAGCATGTCAGAGTCTCTCTGCCTCAGTTTGTGTGTGTGTGTGTGTGTGTGTGGGCGCTCATCTGGTCCTGTGAGGTCACTTCCTTCCTCTCTGGACTCTGTGCTCTTCAAGTGTGTGAAACAGATTTAGTTGTATTGAAGTCCAGCATTTGCACACACACAGACACTAACACACACACAAACACATGCCGTCAGTCAGTGAAAATGTGAATAAATGTAGATGCTGAATGTCGCTTCCTATTGAATTCTGCCTCTGATTCTTGTCACCACTGATTACAACAGCGAAGATCTGGAGCTGCACGACTCATTTCAATGGAATTGCCGATATCTGTGGATTCATGCTTGGAGCAGAATCAAATTTGCTCCGTGTGTTCAACTTTGGCGAATTCTGACATGAAAAAGTGCTCCACATGGAAGCTGCCTTGACAGAGCTGACCTTTGAGGGAACGGAGCGTCCCAAACAGAGGACACTCTGATATCAATGGTGCACAAATAGACAGAATAATCCAAACATGTAGTTAACAATATCCTTATTTACAAGAAAACATCCCTCTTTTCCCCCTGTGTGTGTGTATATGTGTGTGTGTCACAGCTAACCGAGCACAGAGCTCAGCAGCCAGCAGCTCTCAGACGGGAGATGCCTTAGGGAAAGCACTCGCATCCGTAAGTGCATCACACACAAGCACACACATAAACATACACATACAGATGTGGGAGACCTGTTCAGTATTTTATTCATGCAAAATGATTTTAGAATTGATGTCATATTTTTACCATTTGATTCAAGTCTTCTTGATAATTTGTTAGAGTTGTGATCTATCTATCACAATTCTACTGTCCCTCTGAGTTTTATGTTTTGACTTTTTCAGATCTACTCTCCGGACCACACGAACAACAGCTTCTCGTCCAATCCTTCCACCCCAGTCGGCTCTCCACCCTCTCTTACAGGTAGCACATGACACTCACCCTCCAATCACAACACACCAGCAACCTCATCGTACAACCAACAATCACAGATGGAAAAAGCAGAGCTGACTTGGACTGGAGACAAAATAACACAAATCACAGAAGTGATTACTTGAAACTTGACTTGAACTTGTTTCAAATGACTTTATGCTGGACTTGAACTTGTTACGTATGATTTGTGACTTGACTTGAACTTCTTTCCAATGATTTGAGACAAACCTTTGAAATATTTGAATCTCTTTTGACTTTGCCCTTTTCAAATGACTTGAGGTTTGACTTGGACTTGTTTCAAATTACTTTGGACTTAACTTGGACTTGTTTCAGATTACTTGAGACAATACTGTGCTTGTTTTGGACTTGAAACCCAACTTATGTCTCTAAAATAAGGTAAAATGAGGTTTGACTGGACTAAAACTTATTTCAAATGACTTGAGCCTAGACTTGGACTTGTTTCAAAGGGCTTGAAACTTGATTTGGGCTTGTTTCAGATTACTCCTGACATGACTTAAACTTGTTTTAAACTTTTATCAAATTACTTGAGACTTGGACTTGTTTCAAATGACTTTTGACTTGACAGTAACGTATTTCAAATGACTTGAGACTTGACGTGGACTTATTTCAAATGAAGTGATACAAGACTTGGACTTGTTTCAAATGACTTGAAACATGACTTGGATGTGTTTCATATCACATCTGACATGACATAAACTTGTATCGACGGACTCAGGACTCGACTGACTTGTTTCACATTACTTCTAACTTGACATAAACTTTCAAATGACTTTAGACTTGACTTGGACATATTTCAAAGGACTTGAGACTTGACTTGGACTTGTTTCGAAGGACTTCTGACTTGACTTAAACTTGTTATAAAGTACTTGAGACTTGACTTGGACTTTTTTTCAAATGACTTGAGACAAGACTTGACTCATGCTTGTTTCAAATTACTTCTCATTCGACTTGTACTTGTTTAAAATAACTTGATACAAGACTTGGACTTGTTTCACAGGACTTGAGACTTGACTTTTTTAAAGACTTACAGCTCTGGGAAGAAGAAGAGGAAGGAATGGGAGAAATTAATCTAAAATTGATTTAAGCAAACTGAAAACAGCACATTTAACTAAAGCTATATATTTTTATTTAATAATTTAAAGGGAAGTCTGTGTTTTAAGTGCAATCTCTTGCTGTAAAATAAGACCATGAAAACCCATTAAGAATAGCTGTGTCTCCTCGCGTACCCCTCCTCCTCCTCCTCGTCTTATTTCCACCAATTACTCCTCCTCCCGGCTGATGTTGTAAACTCTCCCTGCTCCTTAAAGTGAAAAATGACTTTTCGTAATAATAGTTGTGTCAAATTTGTCTCTAATTGTCGCTGCTACACACACCGTTTGATATTTCTGTGCCGCGCCTTGTGACTGATAGCTTTAATTACGAGCACCACTTCGACAAATCGTTCACAAACCTACCGGCTCTGCAAACACGAGCCCCCTCCCCTCTTCCTTCTCCTCCTCCTCGTCATTATAGCTGCCTGGGATATTGCCTGCTAAACCGTAATTGGTGTTTATCATTGTGTCAGAGTTACTCCACTTTTTACAAATTAGAAATGAAGCCTATTAGAGCAAACTACATGCAAATTGATATCCAGGGCTAATTCTGCGAGGGTGTTTTACAGTGTTGGACTCGGAATAATTTACCCTGCCGTTTAATACATATATTTGTATTTGCACATGAATGTACCCAGGTGATTATTCATTAATTAGCATATGGAAATGAGCATGTAATATGAATAAAGGAGGGGAGAGAAAAGACTGCGAGACAAAATGGGAAGACAATAAAAAAAAGGAGAGGAACACGAGCTAATGAGATGAGATCAGAGTTACAAGGGAGAGATCAGCGGTGAGGGCAGAGAGGAGGTACGAGGAGAGGAGAGGAGGAGAGCAGGAATGGAGGGGTAAGAAAAGACAATTAAGGAGGAGTGGTGAGGAGATGGTGGAATAAGAAAAGGAGAGAAGAAATGAAAGGAGAGGAAACAAAAGAGATAGAAGAGTGGGAATAGAGGGGCAAAAATAGGAGGAATAGATGAGGATGGATGGTTGAAAGACAATGAGAAAAGACAGTGAAACTATGGCATAAAATGAAAGCAAAATAAGAGGGAAAATGAGGCAAGAAAAAGAAGAAAAAACAAGGCATCAGTCACTAACTTGGTGGTACTTCCAGGTTCCAACTCATTGGGATTAAAGAGGTAGTTCAAATTATTTGAAGTGGGGTTGTATGAGGTACTTCCATCCATACACAATGCATTACCTACAATAGATGGCATTCACCATTTTCCCAGTTTGGAGAAGCAGCAGGAGTAGCAAGAAGCTAAGCATTGTGTATGCATTGCTGCATACAGGCTCAGCAGCAAAACATATTTTAATATCAGTTTAAGTGTACACTTGTTGCTTGATTACCACTGCTTCAATTAGTTGGTTAGTTTGTGTTATTGTGTTACTTCAGTGAATCCAGAATAACCTTTTAAAACACTAAAGTCAAACAATAAAACAAACTAGTTAACTGATCAAGGCAGTGGTGACCATGTTCAATGACGTAAAATTACTGATTTCGCGAATGGAGTTTGGTTGGAATGGAGAGAGTGATATTTGGCTTATATAATTGTGATTTCCTGTCAGAAAAGGTTGTCTAAGACCATGGTGAAGAGGTGAAGATATTCTAAAAATAGCATACACTGAAACTGATACTGATTTTTTTTAGGTGGGCCTTTTATCAGGTGTCTAAGATATGTTTTGTTGCTGACCACCGTCCACAACAGTACATTGCTTAGCTTCATGCCTAGTACTCCTGCTGCTTCTCCAAACTGCAACATTGTTCAGTAGGCTTGTGATTTCCAAACAGGGAGAAAAAAATGGCAGCAATTTTTCGAAAATACAAAATTTCTGGCACACGATTGCTGTATGTGGATGCTGTTGCTGCTCCTTTGAAAGTACTGGCATCTTTTTTTCCAATTTAACCACTGTGTGCACTGAAGCTTTAACAAGATGTTGCTATGATTTCTTTCTTTTAAAATGTGGCGAAAAAGTTAGTTTGAAACCTCCTTGAGCCGAAGAGAAATCATCCGTAAGCCTGTCTCACTTCTGAAATTCAGACGCTATTGAGAGGCCTCTGTATACAAGCCCGTCATCACTCAGAGGCTCATATTAATGTAAATTCACACAAGTCGATGTCTCTCCTCTGTCTACCAGCTAATGAGACCTGTCGATTCGGATACGACCCTTCAGAGCGACAACGAACACAAAAGCAGAAAAGAACAGAGACACAAAGCTTGTTTATTCTGCGGAGGGCCCATGCTAATCAACCACTTGTACCTTTTCAAAAACAAAAGCCTGATATTAGCATTTCTGCTATGAGATATGAGTTGGTTTGTGTTTGTCTTTTCTTCCTCATCTCTGCGTTTATAATGTCCAACCACCATGAGTGGATACGATGAGAGACCCCTCGTGTGTAAAGGTGTTTTGTCTGCATTTTGGCGCCGTACATCGAGTGGTTTCTTTCTTTCACATATGAAAGGAGAGGAGGTTTGGCTCTAATCCACACACAAACCTCCATCTATTTTCTTTACACACTTAGCCTGTGCAAGGTCATGTTGGGGTGCAGTCTGTCCCAGCATGCATTGAGTGAGAGGTGGGTTACACCCTGGACAGGTGGGCAGTCTATCACAGAACATACAAATGAAGGGGTGTCAGTCTGAACTAAACAATTTTCCCCAGCAACTCCCAGATTTCCTCCTCAGATCTCCCTGTTTTCTGAATCGTGTCACACGTCCTTGTTTTGAATCTCCTGCTGACATCCGCTTGTTTCCTGTCTCCTCTCCTGATGATGTCTCCTTGTCTCCTCTCTCCTAGCTGCCAGTTCAGCTGTCTGGTCAAGGAACGGCGGACAGGGAGCGTCATCGCCAAACTATGAGGCTCCACTGCACTCTCTGGTATGCGCACACACACACACACACACACACACATACACAGAGATGTTTAAAATATATATTGTTTTTAAAGGATCAGTTCACCCAAAGGTCTGTGAAGTAACAGAGACACTGTTTCTGGAAAAGGACATTGTTTTCAAGTTTAAAATGTAATTTTTCAATACACAAAACAAAGTCCATTCACCTCCAGTGTATCGGGGTGGAAGCAGAAACCATAGAGACAGATATCTGACAAAAAACAAAACTATCTGCATGCACAAGGTGTTCACTTGAATTTGAGCGAATTGACTCTGTAAGCATCTGACTTTTCAACAACGTACTTGCTGTGTAGCTATATACGGAGGAGTATTAGGGCCAGGCATAAGGGGAAAAAATGAGGGAAAGAAGACTTTTTTATTCTGCATTTCAAGATGAAAGTTGAAAATTGTTGAAAAAAGTCAAATTGTTGAGAATAAAGCTGAAATTAAATTGAAACCTTGAACATCAAGTCTAAATTTGAGAATAAAATTTAAATGAATTGAGTGAATTAAGTCGAAATGTCGAAAACAAAGTGAAAGTGAGGATAAAGTCGAATGCTGAGAACAAAGTTGAAATTTCAAAAAGAAAGTTGAAATATTGAAAATAAAGCGGAAATGTTGAGAATAAGTTTGAAATGTCAAAAAGAAAGTTGAAATGTTGAAAATGAAGTTGAAATGTCAAGAATAAAGTTGAAATGTTGTGAATAAAGTCGAAATGTTGACTTGAAAATGGAAATGTGAAGACTTTAATTAAAATGTTATGACTCCAAGACTAAAGATGAAATGTTGAGACTGCAGTTGAAATGTTGCAAATAAAATTAAGCCAACCTCTTTAATATTAGTGCCAGAGCATGAGAAAAATTACGTCAAAGGAGGAAGATTTTTTTTCTTTGCATTGTTTTATTGCTGGATTTACATTTTTATATGTACATAGCTGATTCCATGTTCTTCCATCGTGTTGCCTCACCTGGTTGACAGTTTAATGACATAAATCTCTTACTTAAACTTAAAGATCATGCTGGCAATGTTTTTCATGTTGCCAGCAAATTCCACAAAAAATAAATTAACTTGTTCCTAAAACAACTGGTCTCTGTAGTTTTTAGCAAAAGGTTTGTGCATTTGTTGGGACTATTTTCAGCAACAGATGAATGCACATCTGGTGAGTATTTCCAGCAGTAGGACAGTGTATGTGGGATTGAGTCAAAATAAACTACTGCATGTGTTCATGGTAATGAAGAATCATGTCACCCAGTGCAACAGTGTTGTTCACTGATGTGTTTTAATAGCTTCTGGACAATAGAGCTCTACGGCACAGAGAAATAAGATACATACGACTTTGATAAACACACAATACTTGTTAAGATCACTTCATTCTCACATGAACCTGCAGTTACTTATTGCTGAGTCTCTGCTGCCTGTCCTCTGTATTTTGACTGACTTAGGTCAGTTAATGCTGCTAGAGACTCAGTGATATTATCTATGATCTGTATAATCTTTCTGAAGCTTTTAATAAATCACAGAGCTCTCAGAATGAATATTGAGAGTGAGAGCTGCTCCAGCCTACAGACGAAGATCAAGAACAAGACTTCAGCAGGTTTCTCATCTCTTTCTGTGTCCCTTCATTCTGCAGCAAAGTCGTATCGAGGACCGTCTAGAGCGTTTGGACGATGCCATCCACGTGTTGCGGAGCCACGCAGTGGGGCCGTCGACGGGTATGACCAGCGGGCATGGCGACATGCACAACCTCATCGGGGCTGCACATACGCACAACGGCGCTATGGGCGCTCTGGGCAGCGGGTACGGGACGGGACTGCTCTCGGCCAACAGACACTCCCTCATGGTAGGACCTGAGAGCATGTTTTTATATTGTACTGAGTGTGAAGGGGATACCATGGGTATGAGGAGCATAAGTCCCATTAATCCCACCAAATGTGTTCTTCAGTGGTAATATGGCTTTTAAAGTAAAACCATGTACATTTTATACTGATGGAGTACCAAGCAAAATCTAAAATGTGCTTGGACATGAACAATGGCCAGATGGGCCATGGCCACAAAAAGTTACTCTGTCGCTACCAAATATTCAATATAGGTGGACCCCTGTGACCACCAGGTTTTATCCCCATACTGCAAGTCTCAGTGTTACACAGTGTTATAGTTCCACAACATCCTGATTCCTTTGCACCTTTTAATTCAATATTCTACAAAAACAGTAGTGAAAATGTCAAGACTAAAGTGGATGATGTGGAGGATGTGGAGGTGTTGAAAATAAAGTTGAAGTGTTGACACTTAAATGGAAATGTCAAGACTAAAGCCAAAATTTCAAAAATAAAATCAAAATGTCTAATGACTAAAATGGAAATGTTGACACCAAAGTCAAAATGTCAAGAAAAAATTTAAATGTTGAAAATAAATTTGAAATGTCAAAATTTACATCGAAATTACAAGAATAAAGTCAAACTTTCAATTTTAGTGCCCGGCAATGTTACTAACACAGCAAAGAATCAAGTTCAAAGTATCAAAATATTCTGCTATCAGATCAAAAAGCAAAAAAAAAAAAAAAAAAAAAAAAAACAGTGCGAATGCTGTGACAGTGACTTCGCTCTGAAAAGAGCTAATAAAGCTCGAAACACATGAAAATCAACATTAGGGTTCTTGGACCATGGTTAGTAGTAGTCTTTTTAATTCACCTCAATGTAGGTGAGTGTTTGTTTTTTTTTAAAGGAATTCTTTGGAAGGCTGTACCTACCTACCTACCTAGAATATATCACAAGGGAAAATCAAGGCTGGTTACACTAAAATAAATGTAATAATCTAGAATGTGTTGCATGACAAGTATATTTATTTTTGAAAAAAAAAATCACATTAAAAGATGCAAGATTTGACTTTCTTGAATTGCACATCTTGCAGTTGAATTCATTTAAATTCACAAATGAGACATGACTTATGTCAGTGTGTCAAGATTTACTTTTACTTTTATTGTATTTGTCCATTTCAAATGTATCACAGTGAAGATAAAACATTCTACCGTCACACACAGTCAAACAAAAGTTGACATATTGTCTTATATTGATAGAGGTCAAAACAGATCATTTGAAAAAGGGGGAGCAAAAGAACATAAAAGAGATCAGAGGAGAGGAAACGAGGAGAGGAAAGAAGAGGAGAGGAGGTTGAAATGAAAATATGAAGTAAGACAGCAGTAATGTTTTCCATATTTAATTTAGGCTTTTTTGTCGACTTGAAACAATAAACATAAAGAACCAAACAGCTGTGTGACATAAGGAGATGTAGGAGGGCGCGAGAGAGAGCATTATAAAACACAAGCCAGTATAAACACATTCAGATGCCTGGACATGTTCACTCAGACCTACTCTGTTTATTTGTGCTTAACGTTTGTGCATTTTCACATGTGCACGCACACACACACCAGATGTTCATGCAAACGAACACACAAGATACTCTGCACAGTCACTACCTCTCCAACACCTCTCTCTCTCTCTCTCTTGGCCACAACCTCAGTGACGTCATCCATCAGGCTTCTGAGGGGACATTTTGACTTTTTTTTTTTTTCCTGCAGTTTTGTATTGTGGCTGTAATGAACACTGCAGCCTGCAGGGGGCGCTAGCAGAAGCTTTACACCCCTCTCACTACAGTAGTTCAGGAGCTTTGTCCCTCTGTCTCTGGTCTTTGTTAAAGTATTTACTTTGAAGTGTTGTTTTCTAAATGGAGAGCACCTGTGGTAGAGGGGAGTGTGTGTGCATGTGTGTCGGTGTGTGTGCGCCCAAGCTGGCCGGCTCCCACAGAGATTATCTTCTTCTCACGCATATCTGTCCAGCTGTCTCTCTCTCTCTCTCCTGTCTGTCTGCACATTTCCCTCCCACCTTTGTCTATCTCCTGTCTTGCTTGTGTGTTTTTGTTGTATTTCCTGCTCCCTCAGTCTCGCACAGTGAATAAAATGTAAGGTGTCTGGTGTCACTCATGGTTCTGAAAATTATTCTCAACTCTGCAGCGATTTTAAGCCTCCTTCAGCTCATAGTTTGAGTTTTGTTTTATATTTACTGTCTGGTTCAGTCTCACCCCTCTCATTGATGTTGTTTCCAGCAGCAGCTCTGATAAAGCCCACTGTACGCCATCAGCTCATAACCAAATGACAGACAGACACAGTTAGAAACGAGCTGGTGAAGAAAGTGGAACATCAAGCAGGTACAGAAATATTTGAGAAGTTAGTGGAGACCAAACCAGAGCTACTGGAAGTGTAGATATTAGGGGTGGGAGAAAAAATTAAGTATCTTAAGCCTAGATTCTCAAACAGTGATATGTGTACCACTGGTGGTACATGAACTCCCCCTAGTGGTACAAAGAGGAATGGCAGATATTTTTTCAAAAATGAAATAAATTCATTTAAAAATATATATTACAATCAAAATACTACAAAATTTTCAATAAAAATACTATGTAATAGTAATTTAAAGTAAGTTCCTGTAAATTTGTTTCAAAAATAGCCTTCTATATAGTCACGTTCATGCAAACAGTGCGCGCACAGGCCATCCATGATTGCTGGTAGTTACGACTCCAAGCTAAAATGTAATGGCAAGGTAGTAAGCAGAGGCAAAATGAAGAGACTGAAAATGAATGCTGCAAAAACACTGCAGTCATGGCTCCAAACGGGAATTATTAGGTAAAGAAGTGCTGGAAAATATTTTGAGTAGCCATGTTGAAAATTAATTGGATGACAGTGAACTGAAGTGCTGGTGGCTACTGAAGAAGAGCCACTGAGGTTTCCACAGCACCTGCTAGCACCAAATAAAAAACAATGAGGTGGTACTTGGAGAGCTCATTATTTTCTGAGGTGATACGCAGTCTAGAAATTTTAAGGAACGCTGCTCTGAAGTGATTCTTTATTTTATGATTCCTGAATCAATTTTGTTATTGCTGAACTGATTTTATATCGTTACAAATAAATAAATAAAAAGTGCTGCTAGTTCAATGCTAACTACTGGGAATTCCCATTAATTTGCTAACGGAAATTGACATTGCGATCGCGGTAATATTACCTAACAAACTGATTCATTTTACTTGACATGCTTAACATAAAACAACATGTGCTCACACTTTCAGGCATGTTTCCTCTGCTCTGTGAAAACAAACTAATGGCTGCTGACTTCACATATCTAACTCACTGTTAGGGGTCAAAAGGGTCAAGGGTCAAAACTGGAATTCAAAATTTCCAGCTAAATTAAGCAGTTTACATCAAAAAGTATTTTATTTACTACTTTTATATGCAGGAAAGCAATGCTGCTGCTGAAATAAAACTCAGGAGAGTGACTGACATGTGATGTACATTGTTTTTGTGAATGACTCTCAAGATATACAGTCCCTAGAATTGTATGATTCAAATTTTTCCCATCCCATCTAGTGTTAAAAAAGCAAGCTAAAATTGCAATAAATAGTTATTGAGTTGCAATACTTAAGAATTGCAATACATTTTGAATTGGCATCTTTGTATTGTGACAGTATCACATCAGGAGATAAGCATATTGTAGTAGATATTGGACCTACCTGTTGGCACACACAATTCCAGTGGGATAATAATGTTGCTCTGTGTCTGTTTGCTAACATTTTAGTCATATCAACTCTGCAAGGTGTCAAATGTTTGTCTGATGCTTAGCTTGTTGTAGTGTTTTGCCTGATATGGTCAAAAATAGTGATTAATGCAGCTTAAAAATATACTGTATAAGTGAAAAAGAAGAATTAGGCATCAGGATCAGAAACATGAGATATTAAGATTTTATCTTAAGACGTCTAATTTGTGGAGCAAGATAGACAACAATTAAATACAGATGTTTAGTTTTAGTTTTCTTTTTAATAGGTATTCAAAGGCAGTGGTGGAAAGTAACTAAGTACATTACTGAAGTACAATTTTGAGGTACTTGTGCTCAAGTATTTCCATGTTTTGCTGCTTTTCACTTCTACTCCACTACATTTTCACTTACTTTGCATAGTCACATAAAAGATAATCAACAAATAAATTATGAAGTAAATAGATTCAGATGTAACTTAATTCAAACTCACAAACTGGCCAGCATAATGAGTACTTTTACATGTGGAACTTTAAATCTGTTTTGATACCAATACATTTTTATCAAAGAAAGGAAAGAAAAGGCAGTTTGGAGTTGTGATTTACAGAGTGATTTGAATGTCACACTAACGGAAATAGTTAGGGCTAAGAGACCTAAATGATGTCACTAAGTTTAAAGCTTGACACTTCTCAGATTAATGGGAATTTTTACTGCAGTAAGTTTGATAGAACACATTTTCACCTCAAACTGGCTACATGAAGAAATTCCTGTTTGGTGTTATTATAAATAAATTATTCAGTTAAGGAACATTTTAAAGTTGTGAGAAACATGTTGAGTCATAACTTTAAGTTTGTGGTAAAGAAACTGCTTAAAATTCAAGGGAATACTTGCAAATTGCTTTTCGGTTTCATTTGGAGGTGCTTTTAAACACTCTTCTGCGCTTTGGACGTCCCCAGAGACAAATCTGGCGTTTAGTTTTATGAAGTGACGTGCGGTTCAGCCCAAGAAAACATTAAAAGTTAACTTCTTGTTAAGGGTGATATTTTTATAAACTACTTTTCAGTTTAATCTTTAAATTATTCCACTTGTTTTTACGTGTATGCAACCAGTGGAAAAAAAGAATAAAATAAAGTTAGGGATATGTGCTGAAAAATGCTGTTGACTTATGGACTCTGTAAAAACACACACACACACAGAAGCTCATAAATTGCTCCTTGTGTTGTCATTAGGACGTGTGTGTGTGTGTTTATTCAGGCTCTGGATTATAGGCTGATAGAAAAACAGACTCATTAAGACTGAAAACACAGCAGCTCTACTGTATAATAGGGTTTTTTCAGGGGCCCAGGTTGGTCCACTTTAGCCGTACTATGTCAAGCCAAACTCTGATGACATACATTTGCACAACAGCCTCACAGCAGGGGAAAGCCATGCTGGGACGTTCTGCTGTTGCCCTGCTTGGAATCAGAGCAAACCGCACCCAACCAATGACTCTCTGTGTTCAGCTCTCAATACTTTTTTTATCGTCTACCTGAACCTCTGTGGTTTGGAGTTTAGTTTCACCTCAGTATTCTGTTTTTTAGTAAACAGTAAAATAAGGCTCATAACATATGAGCCTTATTTTACTGTTTACTGATCACATTCAGCCATGTTTGAGCCATTCACTCCAAAATCAAAAATGTATATTTTATCTTTTACCTGTGCTGTTTATCCATCTAGATAATTTTGGTTTGACTTGCCAAACTTATGAGATAGCAGCTATAGAGATGTCTTTCTTCTCTTCAATATGAACTAGATGGCAGTTGGCTTGTGGTGTTCAAAGCACCGAAAAATATGTTTAAAAACTTAACAGCATTGTCTCTTTCCAAAAATCATGACCCGATTACCACAATCCACAGAACTTGTCATGAGCAGCTTCATGTACGACCTATTTTCTTTATACCAAACTACACCCGCTAACCGTATCTCTTCATCAGCTAGCCCAGCGGTGCTAATGTTACAGCTCAGCCGAGGTGGACACCATTAACGTTTACATCCAGCACTGTCACAAGCCTCTCATCCATGAGTAGATGCACTCTTCCGTCGCATTGATATTAGAGACATTTTTACGACTGATATCTCCAAACTTGGCAATTCACATCAAAACTATCTAACTGGATTAATATAAGGTAAGAGGAAAATGTGGGTTTTTTTGTTTGTTTTTTTTTGTATTGTTTTTTCGGGTGAACTGTCCCTTTATATCACAGCTGATGCAAACCAACCCTCTCCTGCTTTAGCTGCTTCACATTAAAAATTTCCACTGGTAATCCTGCTGGATGTGTTTATAGTCAAGAAGTTATGGAAAACGGAATGTTTGTCACCAAGTTAGCAGAGCTTGATTAGGGGTGCTGTTTTTCAATAAAAACAGGTTTAATCAACCAGATGGTGGACATACTCTGCACTATTTGGTCAGCAGATCAGAATTAAATATTGAAGGGAGGAACAGTGGAAACAGAAACAGCCACAGTGAGCTGGAAAGGGCTGCAAGCGACAGGCTGTTACCAGCACACCTCCAATACGTCATCAAGATAAACCTTACCTTTCATTGCTGTGCAGTGAAAAAACACTCATACTGTTCACACCATGGCTCAACGTACCTACCTCCCCTACTATGAAAATACCCCAGAACTACAGTGCATGTCCTGGTTAACGTCACATGCAGGGACCCAAACCTGACAGCCCACTGACATTGTGAGGACTCACTTCTAGAGGAGTTAAATTGGAGGAGCTGCTGGTCCCAGAAGTATTTCTGCACACTCTTAAATTCCCATTTCAAAGTTTTTTTTAAATGATCTCTTCGATATTCCTCAATATACATAAATTTATGTATATATACAGTACGAAAGTTTCATGCTTTATGTTTTATGACCATCACTTAAAATGGTTTCATCTTACTTTATGAGTTTCTATCAGCTTTTTATGGCTGATGGCTTAACACCAATAAATACCAATAAGCTTCAGCTGATATGGACCTCAGAGGTACAAATCAGAGTTATCAATTTTTCTGTACGAGGCCTAATATGTTTTTTCTCAACCCTATCAACAGTCCGAAATAAATGTGGACCATTGTGCAAAACCCTGGATGATGTTGCCTTATAAATATGACAAGTGCATGTGCTGGTTAACATTATATGCAGGGACCTGGACCTGACAGCCCACTCACATTGTGGGGACTCAACTTTATAGAGTAGTTAAATTGAGGGAGCTGCATTGTTCCAGAAGTAATTCTCCTCTCCTCCTCCTCTAAATTAACATTTTAGTTTTCTTTGAATTACCTCTTATTACTCTATAAATATTTCTATAGGTTTGTGTGATTACCCTCAATTTGAATTATTTCAGCTCAGTTTATGAGAAATCCTGTTTTTTGTCAGCTCAGTGTGGCTGATGGCTCAAGTGCTGTGATTCCCATAAACCTCAGCTGATATGGAGAGAAAGCCAGTCAGAGGTACGAATCAGTTTTTTTCTGTACTGGGTCTGATATGATGCCTTAGTTTCGTTATCAATACCAAACCTATATGTTTTTTTCTCAACCCTATCACCTTTTTTCTCAATCCTGTCAACAGACCAAAGAAATATTGTACCATTCTTTAAATCCTTTAAACATTTTTTATGTCCATTTCAATGCTTTAAATGCTCCAATTCTTGCTTTTCATGATGCACATAGCAACTGAAACCCTTTAAGTTAGGGTGGGGGTCTGCACCCTGCAGCTTTGGAGACATATGCAGCTCTTCTGCCCCTCTTTTATTATTATATGGAAATTAATAACTTATACTTTTTTAACATCTTAATTTTTCATTTATTATTGCACGTCTAAAGTGATTCTTACATTCTCCAATTGTAAAATAAAAAAATAATAATATTTTGTCAACTAAAGCGCACTCATAGCCTACATTTACAGCTCAGCACCTTTTTCTCTAAATTTTGCCAGTAGCTGCTCTTAAGTCTTCCCAGGCTAGCTATAGTAAAATAGTAATCGTTGCAACTCCAGAAAGATTTTTCTTTTCTTTTTTTTGGCCAAAAACATCTCTTTTGATTGTAAAGGTTGCTGACTCATGGGTTAGAGAAATGTGTTGTTATGTTTCAGTGTGAGAGAACTTTAAATTAGCAAACATCTGGTTAAAGAATAAGTAAACAACGAGTGAAAGAGACATTCAGTTCCCATTTTAATACTTTACGGTGTTCAATACTTGATTTTGTGGACACTGTTCGATTGAAACCAAAAGGTTATTGAGGGTTGGTTTCCAGGCCTGTGTGTAATGTCAGCATGTGTGTACTTTGTACAAGCACACAGTATGTGTGTGTACAGTGTAAACAGGAAATTTGAACCAAATTAAAGGAGAGAGACTCAATAGAACTACTGAAAAAAAGGAGTGGAAAATAGAAATAATAAAATGAGAGGAAGGAGTGATGTCATCTCTAAAATGAAGCCATTGTGTTTGACTTTTTCTGTTTTTTGTGCATACATTCACCCTCTCCTAGTTTTCTGTTTCTCCTCCAGTCTTCCTTTTTTCTTTATTTCTTTCTTGCTTTCATTTTCCTGTCCTCCTTTTCCAATCTGTCTCTGCTTCTTTTTCTTTCTTTCATTTTGCCAGTGCCCCTCTCCTTAACTTTTCTGTACTTCCATTACTGTTTTTCCTGTCTTTCATTCTGTTCTCACCTCTTGTTTCTTTTCTACATTTTTTCCAGATATAACTCCCTCATCTGCTGTCTTACACACACAAACTTAAGTGCACACGTTTCTCTCTTGACACACATTTTGTCACATATTTACTTCATTACATTTTTTTTTTACTTTTGTTTTCATCTTCCTGTCTTGATGCACTTATTTTCTGTCTTTTTCTGTGTCCCTCTTTCACTGTCTTTCACACACGCACACACACACACACTCACACACACACACACACACACACACAGCTGTATGTAGTTTGGCAGTGTTAAGCAGAGACGCCTGCAGGCTGAGGTCATAACTCTGGGAAAACAGGTGGTAGACTGATGCAGGACAGAGCATAAGAGACATATACAGACATGAATGCATCATGCATTTACTCAAACACATTAATGCAGCACTAGACAAACATAAATGTTCCAGCGTTTTAGTTTTTTTTATTTCTTTATGCTCAAATCATCAGTCAGTCATTATATAACTTTTGTTCGTAGAATTCAAACCATTTCACAATAGAAATGCACAAAATATTCCGCCAAACAAAGAGAAAGCAGAATAACCAGTGTACTGCAACGTGTTCTGCTGCCTGCCTGTGTTTAAGTCACGCTAGTTATTTTACCGCATCTCAGCTTAGCTTGCAGGGAGGCTCTAAAACAAGGAGAAAGCAGAGTCTCGCTGTCCATTAAGCTGTGTTACAGGAAGTGAAATGGATCATAATCTGCATCACTTTGCTGAAAAAAGCACTAATACACACTAATGTCTTTTAATGCTCCTCCTCATCTCCTCTCTATTCTCAGTCACTAAACTCATTCCTATAAGCTAATGGAAATCTACCGTTGACCATACTGACTGACAACATCAGGTCAACATTTAGTTTTCTTATAAATTGTTTCTAAAGTGTTCCGGTGTGTTTTTGCCCGGTACAGACCTGTGTGTTTTTAATCCATGCTGGAGGGAACCCCACTGCCTTTCTGAAGTTGCTTAGTTACCACTGGCTAACATCAACTTCAGCTGGAAACTGACTGTCTGATATCGTGGCGTAGGGTTTGGCAGGAAGTCATTCTCGCAAAAATCTCCCAAGTAAAATGACAAACAAAATACGTTGTGATGTTTCATGATGTTCAGTTTTGTTCCAACAGCACAGACAGCAGGTCAAACACATGCAACTTGCACTGGTTGCTCTGTAACTCTTGCATAATAGCAGCGCGGGTGTGCATCTTTACTTCCCGAACACACACAGCGTTTGAAAGGCTGCGTTTGATTTATTGTTCCCGTACTTTAGATTTTTTTCACGACCAAACCAGCACCAAAGCGTTTCGCTTTGTTAGAAAAAGCACTTAGAAGTCATCTTCCATTTTACTCTGCAGGTATGAGACATTTTGAAACATTTTACGTGCCAATATCCTGAAAATTCAAATACAGAGACTCATCATTTTATTGTCATCATTTTCTTCTTTTAAACAAAACAATTTGTTATACTTTTTAAAGTTTTGCTAACACTCATAAATTATTCTGTGGCACATACATGAATGAATTAATCACTTGCTATACATGATGTTCTTTCTAAACCATACAGGTGTTAAAAAATTGAATGCATGCATTCAGAGATGCAAGAGAACATGCTGGGGGGAGTATGAGAACAATATTAAGTTCTTGCCGGTAATACTACTCTAACCTTCATTGCTTCAATCTACTTTCACCCCTTAAATGCCGCAGCATGTAGTGATATTTTAGACATCACTGTGCTTCTGAAAAGTGTTCCAACATCTTTTGGAAAACCCTCCCTAAAGATTAAAAGCTGTTACAGCAGCAGATTAGTGCCCATGCATTGTAATGACACGTTCAGTTATCACATATGGCTGCAATGCGAAGATGTCCAAAAACTTCTGGCCATGGGGCACTTTAACTGCTGGAATCAAGAGCAGGCTGAACTCACCTGATGCTTTGCATTTCTTAAATAGATTTATTTGTTATACAGGATGCAGCAGTGTGGTAGCTTTAGTTTATTTCTTCACGTTTTTTTGTCGATTAGACTGTGGTGCTGCTCATTTATGCAGTGATGTAATGCTGAACAAAAAGACGTGTAATCTCTGACCTTCGGTGGTTAATCGTCGTAAAGTAAACAACCACAAAAATCAAGGAATAAACAACAGCGCTTTCAGGTATTCATTTCAGTTTTTTATCTTTAAAAACCTTCACCTATACAGTATACCATTCATTTGATAAAAGTGTTTTTTTTGTGTTTCTCCTCAGCTTATATATTCCTGAAAGAATAAATTACAGCACTGTATGTTAATGTACAGCGCTACAGTATGGTAATGTTGTTTCAGTGCAGTCTGTCTTCACTGTTCATATTCAAAAGCTTATGTGATATGGATATTTATGAGGAAAAGAGGTTATGATAGTTGGACGTTTGTGGGCAGCCTCGCGTTCATGAAGATAATTAGATAAACTTTAATCACCTTGATAACTGGTTAATACAAAGTGGTTTTGGGTCTCAGGTTGAGCAACGAAAAGGCAGCAATGTTTTTCAACCCTGTTTATATGAAGGACCAACTGCAAAAAAAGATAAATAAATAAATAAATATACCTTATACTACTTAATAAACGTGCCATAACTTGATAATACATCAAGAATACAAAGATAACATAAATGTAAATAACAAATTGTATAAAATGTATGCATGTAAATATATTTGTTTTTCAAACAAGTCTATAAATTAAAAAAAAACAACAACACTGAAAGTCCATTGTATCAGCTGCAATAGTATTTAACTTTCTTCAAATGTACGGAGTAAGTGAACTTTTTATTTAATAATATTAATTAATTAATTTAAAAAATAGTATTTAGTCCATTTTTATAAAGACATTTTTAAAAATGACAAACCACTGTAACATAACCTTAGACAATTAATAAGTGTTCTGATATAAATATTTGTCTGTCTATAGGTCCTGTGGTTTAAAGCGTACATATTTATTATTATTTTAAATATCTCACTTGTATCAATGCATGAAGGCCACAGGATAAAAGATTAAATAGATTCTCATTTCTGTTTCACCCTGTATTAACAGATAGATTAACATCATCCAACCCTCAGAAATGTTTTGCCTTATAACGATATTTTTCCAAATGACATATTTCTCCAGTGCCTCCTTCTTTCTCTTCCCTCTATTTTCCTCTGTTTCATTTTTTATTGACATTTCACTCGACACAAGAGTCTGTCGTCCTTCACTCTGTTCATTACACGAGAAAAAAAAAAATACATAGGTATCACGCCACTGGAAAATATTGCTGTACTTTTCCTCCCGTAGACGTCCAACCTCAACACTGGCCTCTGTGTGCGCGTGTGAGTGTGTGTGTGAGTGTGTTAGTGTGTCGACGTTGCTACAGCAGGTGCTTTCTGTCAAGTGTTCAGTTTGCACAGAGGAGAGACTGTACAGTTTGAAGAATGTTCCACCGTGTGTGTGTGTATGTGTGTGTGTTAAGGGTAGACCAATGTGACTCCAATGCAGTTTGTTTACAGTATCCAATGTAGTCTATAAGAGCATTGCATTGCCAAAATAAAATGAAACCGAGATGTCGTCTTGTAATTATAACTTTGGTATTTCCTAATTAGTGATTTAGCAACTCCTAGTACAGATCCCTTATAATTATGAGACCCATTTCTCATAAACATCCCCAATATTCTGTTATTTGATGGCTCCAATCCATGATGACCTTTTGTATTTTTCTTAGTCTTCACCTTAATTTTATTGTATGTTTCAGAGGGAAAATTAACCTCTTAATCTTTAAAAATTGTCAACTCCTCCACTTTCAGGGACAGAAACTCTTATAATAAAAAACAATGTTAACTACTGTAAAAAAAAAAAAGACATTGATCATAAACAATAAACAGACAGATTTCCATTCAGTTTTGCTGTGAGCATGTTTGTGACCTATTTTACTGACCTTCCATCAAGCATCCAACCTGGGAACCAGACAATCTGCTGACCTCATGTTTTCATGCTCTGGCAGATACGTCTGGTCCCACTTCCATTCAGACAGAATTCCACCAGCCTTGGATCCGATCAGGCCAATCACAACCGTTTATTTAATATAGGGTGGGTTTTATAAAACTTGATTGCTTGTAGTTCTATCGAATTGCCTCCAGGAATTCCATTCAGCGCAACGCCTCAGGTCCCAAAACTCAGATCATACTGTCAAACTAGGCAACGATGATCAAACACGGATCAAGATTTTGTTGCCACATTGCCTGTTCCTCGCCTACAGTGTTTTCAGAACATATTTTAGTGTACTGTTCAGCTGTAATACAAGAAAGACTGCAACCAGGCTGCTTGAAAACAGACTGAGCACTGCTACGTCACGATCTTTTTCCACTCTTTAGTGGCTCCCTGCTGCTTTACTTTATCAACATTTTAATTTATTGTTGTAGGCCTAAGGTGATTCTGACATTGGTCCAATTGTAAAAATGTGTAGCCTATACACCAAATAATTAAAAAAAAGTTCACTATTTCATCAACTAAAATGTGCATCAGCCTACATCTAGAGCTCAGTGCCTTTTTCTCTAAGTTTTGCCAGTAGCTAGTCTTAAGTCTTAAGAGAATTCAATAGTTTCAGCTCCAGATAGACTTTTCTTTTCTTTTGCTTTTCTTCTGATTGTAAAGGTTGCACACTCCTGGTCTATCCAATTGCATCCAGAGGTATTTTGGCCCATGCCTGTTGATGGAAACTGAAAATAAACTGAGAGGTTCCAGACTAATTCATGCTTGCAAATTAAGCTGGCGATGCCTATCTAGTACCACCTTCAGGACATTTCCCATATATGCACAGGGAATATCAACATCTAGAGGTCATGTATTCAGGAAATTTTCTGATCACTTTCCAGCTCCCCCAAGGATGAACCATTTAGATTTTAGTGATCTATATTTTTTAGCATCACCACCGGGACAAACTCTACATTTAAAGATTCTGACTTCTTTTTCTTGTAGCAGGTAGCATTGTTTCTGCTTCATGTTAGATCTCCTCCTTTCGTCTCCAGCTCCTCTGCAGAGGTGTTTTTTTCGGACCACGACAATAATTGAAAACGACAAACGGAAATTGCAGAAATCCGTCTAATACGGGGTGAAATATTACAATTTACAGAGTTAGTCAATTGACAGAGTTTATTCTTCTCTCAGACAGACTTGTCCTTACTGTTTATAACTGCATGACAAATCTGTGTGTGACAGTGTGTGTGTGTGTTGTAGAGAGAGACTGAAAGAAGTGTGTGTGTGTGTGTGTGTGTGGTGTGGTGTGTGTGTGTGTGTGTGTGTGTGTGTGTGTGTGTGTGTTGTGTCATCTCTTGACCCAGAAATTCCCTTTCTCTTCTTCTTCTTCTTCCTGTGTAATCAGCACACTCTCACACACATTTTAAATGAACACACTTCCCACTGATCAACAACATTGCAGATGACAGCCACTCAGCACCTCCTCCTCTATCTCTTGGTCTGGCTCTTTTTTTATTTCAATCTGCTTTATTGGAATTACATTTAAATAAAATCTGTGAATAAAAGTTTTAAGTGACTGTTGAAACAAAATATATGAATAATTTATCTCCCTACATAGTATTATTTACTGTACCTATAGGCTGGACATCAAACCTCAATACTTTTTGTTACTGTCGAGTTTATTAAAGTTACAGTATTGTCTCCTGGTGACACAGGAACCTAGAAACACTCCTCTGTGGTGCATTCAGAGAGCTCAGGCATCCAAAATGTCTTTTGGAGGGTCCTTGAACGCGCCGAGGATAGTTTTCAACACACTTTTTGCTTTATCTTGTTGTGATGTGCAGATAGAAAGAAGTGACTGTTTTTGAATACCCTACCTGCTGGTGCATTCAAGGACACTGTGAAATCTGTGTTTTGGGAGTTGTTGCTGGACAGCTGCTTTTTAAAAATCAAGCAAACAATATTCACTGCACACTTTTCACACAGCAACCATGCATACATCTTACTTGTTGTTTTAGACACAACACCTCATGAATGTTTTCCATCTGTCAAAAAAAAAATCCAATTGTCCGAGTGTCCTTGAATGCAACTCTGACAAAAACCAAATGCAAAATGTACTTACTTGCTTCTTCTAAAGCTTTCGGTCATAGTCAACTAATTGTACTTACTCATAGTAAAATCAAAACATTTCACTAATTTTGCCATATTGTTATTGGCTGCATGATTAGGTTTATCCAATCAGATGTCTTGAACCTAAGGGACAGTGGGTAAGTGGGCGTGGCTGTGCAGCAGCAGATCAGTTTATGTGTAATTTATTTATATTTTTCTCCTCCGTCTGTCTCCTCGTCTTCCCTCCTCATTGAACTAAATTAAGCAAGAGAGAAGGAAGGCTCGTTAAAATATAAAAGCCCTCCATTAAAAATGTACGCCACCCTCTCTGTCTCCCTCTCTGCTGCCATTTTACATTTGGGAATCCAGGCGCTGATGAAAGGCAGAGAACGGGAAGAAAAGGCAGAAAGAAAAGACGAGAGGCAAACAATAAATAAGGGAGCAAACACGTATGGACGAAGGCGGAGGACGCTCAGTTTGAAACACGCACTCACACACAGAAACACGCATGCATGCAGACAAGCCAGTCGACATTTTGTGATATTTGCATGGAGCGAGAGGGGAGTTTGGCATGTGGTGGGCAAGACCTCTCTGTCAGCCAGCTGGATTAACAGACAGACAGAGGGATTGGATTTTCAAAACAACTTTATTTACACTACGGTTGTGATACAATACATGAAAAAAGTCATAGCAGATAGTGGTGATCATGCATTTCCAGGACACACAACGCTGCATTTCACTTGTTATAATCTGCTCCAAAAAATCAACATGGCTTCAGACCATGTTTTTATGAAATATTCTAAAAACAGCTGCTAAATTCTCAAAAAGAGAAACTCTCCATCCTTACACACTCAACATCTGGGCAAATCAGGCAGCTGCCCCAGACCACGAGGTGTCTGATCAGATCCACATTCACTATCAGTTGGTTTTAATAATCTGATTAATTGCACACTTGTTCATGAATTTGCACAAATATCGAAATAAGGCAGGTTCTGTTCCAGCTGATATTTTTCCCCTGTTTTGTTAAAGGGTCCTGTGTCAAATATTATTTTAAAGGCCTTCAGTAATTTAAAGTTTTGGGTGCTCACATGCGGTGTGCGATTTGTGAACACCAGAGAGAATTTCAATGAAGAAATTTAGATTTTGGTCAGCTTGAACAACGTCCAATACTTTATTCTTGGACAGTAATTAGGCCTGTATTCTAACAGTCATCAGTAGGTGGGTAGTGTAGGGTTACCACGCCTTAGCAGAATTGGTTTGGGGTACCTTTGCATTGTTTGACATCCTTCCTGCAGATCTCTGATTCAATACATTCTTTTCAGTTGGGGAAAACCCCACTTCTGGGGCTATAGGCCTATAGTAATATCATCATGGCTGCCTTTGTCTGTGCATTTATCAGCACAAATTTCATGCCGGTAGCCGATTCATTTTCCATATCTAGCAAACATAATACTAAGTTTGATCCCCTCATAACTTTGTCAACTCAGAAGGATCCATAATGATTTTTTTAAAATAGGGATTATGGTGCCAATTTCCATTATTTAATTTATTCAGTTTGACCTGAACCTGGGATAACACCTATCCCCAGAAGGGATTAAAAAAATAAATGACCATCAAAAGCAGAGAGGGGGGAAATCCCTCCCACCACCACCCCGGCCGTTCTTCCAAAAAGTTGTGCATAATCAAATTATCACAAACTGAAATCTGGGACCAGGTAGTTTTCTTCTAGCTGATATTGAACTTATTGTCAGCTGTTTCCTTAGGTTGGAAAAGCAATCAGAGCTTTGTGGGCGGGGCTAAACAATGTTGGTCATCACAGGCTGTTTACAGGTGTTGGGGAGTTATATTGCATATGTGAAAAGAGTTGAATAAAACATTTTGTGTCTCCAGAGGGGAGACACAAAATGTTGTGATGTCACTTGAGGCAGTTAAGTTAAGGCTGCAGACGACTGGATTAAAAAAGACAATATCTGCTACATCGACATTGTTACCTTTTTAAAAATGTACAAAAAATGAGAATGACAGTGACTAAATAGATTTGTCACTCGCTGCTAATTGATCAGGGAAATATACCAGCCTCCAAAACAAAACAAACCAAAAAAACAGCTAACAGTGGCAATTTAGCCTCATTATTACACTCTTAAAAACCCTCCACACTGTGTCCCCGCTGCTATTCAATGTACTCTTGTTCATAACTTTTGCTACCTCAGTGTTTACAGCACAGTACACATCTAAATATCGATCATGACTCGTATCGAGCTTCTGTCTGTCCTGCTGATATGTTCAAAGTAATGAGCTCAAGAGAGGGAGGGTGAGAGAGACACTATTCTGAACCGCAGGATGCCACAAGAAAGCTGGCATCACACACATATATACGCAGTCTTACACACACACACACACACACACACACACACACACACACACACGCACACACACATAAAGAGAGCCCATCTCGTGCCAAAACAGTGAGTCCCTGCTGGAAGCTGCTCGGTGCTCTGGGAATTAGAAATCCCACAATTAAACATATGGGCATTAAGATAATTGTCAGTTGTTGTGCTGTCGTGTGCAGGGTGTGTGTGTGTGTGTGTGTGTGAGACAGTGTGTGTGTCAGACAGATGGATAGGATTCAGCCAAGCACTCACATTCACACACACTCATGTACCCTTACAGTATTTCCCTGAATACACACATGAAAAAACAAGAGGACACACTAGAGTTGAAAAAAAAAAACTGTAAATATACATGTCAGACATGCAGATATGAACCTGGACTAAGACGCAGAAACACACACACACACACACACACACACACACACACACACACAGATACACACAGTACAGGCAGACAGGCAGTTTGGAGGAGCACAGCACAGTTTGCCTAGAGTTGTACTGTACTGGAAAAATGGAGAAAAAAACATCGGGCGGGATGATGTGTGTGTGTGTATTGTGTGTGTGTGTGTCACAGAGAGACAGATGGAGATCTTCGGTGTCTTAGAAAGGCAGATGATGCCCTCAGCAGGCCAATTACAGAACTGCAACATCTGGAGGAGAAAAGGAAAAAAGAATGAAGACGCATTTGTCATTTCATATCTTTAGATCATCAGAGTTTTGAATTTATCTTCCAATGTTGATTTTTATGATCATCTCATGTGTTTAATGGTTTTTGTAATGTTGAAGAGTGACATTTTTCTTCCTCTCCTCCTGGGTTCTCACATTCAAACATACACATAAAATTAGTTACACTTTCTTGTAGTCATGTAATACTCTGTTGGCTAAAAAGTGCAATAAGCAACAAATGGATCTGGGAAAAAAAAAAGTATAGTAAATGTAATTAATCAATTAATTCGATTTTTATTTTAAATGAGGCAAGTAATTATAGGATATAATGGGATTAATACAGTAGTAAATAAAGCAACATGCAGTGTATGTTATGTAGCACATAAGACATGTCAATCGTATTTATATAACAAAAATCACAATTTTGTCTCAAACTGTTTATTTTTGAGCTGCAAGAAAAATCAATTTTTAATCAATTATTAAATTAATTGCCAACTATTTTGATCAGTGACTAATCGGTTTTAGTATTACAAATTCTCTGATTCCAGCAAATTAAATGTGAATATTTTATGGTTTCTTTGCTCCTTTATGCTAATAAACTGAATGTCTTTGAGCTGTGGACAAAACAGGACATTTGAGGATGTCATCTCTTTCATCTCATCATTTTTTTCACTAGTTTCTGATGCTTTTTAGACCAAACAAATAATCAATTAATTGAGAGAATAACTGACAGATTAATCAACAGTGAAAATAATAGTTGCAGCTCCAATTTTTTTGCGCAAAAATGCAGAAAAACTCATTCTAGCTCTGATTTAAAAGAAACAATTTTTTTTTTAAAAACAACAACAATGTAATTTAACACCACCAAGGGAGTTCAGAAGCAGTAGAAAACCATCAGTTCAGTCCTGAAACAGGTTCAGAATAGATCTGTTCTTGTGAGTCACTGCTGTGTTCGACTGCAGACAGAATCTGAGCAGCTGTTTGTTCAAGTAAAAATCTTTCTCTCTCTCCTCTCTCTGTGTTTTCCAGGTGGGCTCTCACAGAGAAGATGGCAGCGGCGTGGGCGGTCTGCGCGCCGGACACTCGATGGCTGGTCAGGTTCCAGTGCCTCAGCTGCCCGTTCAGTCGGCCACCTCGCCGGACCTCAGCCAGCCCGACCCGTACCGCGGTAAGACCCGCCGCGCTCTCAAACATCCATTTAATACTGCAGATACGCTGAGCGCAGTGTCCCCGAGGCCTAATATTTGTGGGATAAAATCAGGATGAGAATTCTGCAAAGGGATGTTCTCCTCCTGGTATTATCACCTACTTTATATTGCATTTTCTCCATTATGATTCATATCACTCTTTGGTATTTCAGTCACTTTTATTCAAATATATCAGATGACAAGGAAAAATATCTGCATCTGACCTGAGACAGACACACACAAGGAGTCAGTGATGGACAAACTGGATCAGCAACTGTTGTTTTTCTTCATGTGTGCATGCGTTTTGTACAGACACAGGAATCACACTGGTATCCTGTCAAAAACACACCAAATTCATATACATACTAATAATAACCAGAAAATGCATTTCCTGCAGAAAAAGCAGTGTGAGTGCTGATTCAGCGTTCACACTACCAATAATAGCATTCACACTAATAATGAAAGAAAAAAATAATGGAAGTAAAAGAGGAGATCAAGAGGAACATGAAATAAAGATGAAAATAAAAACAGAGCAGTGAATATTTACAAAAGCAGATGAAGATTAAGAGGAACAGAATGTCCTGAAATACAAAAAGGAATGAAAACAAAAAGAAAACAGGAAGAAAAAAGACAGGAAGATGATAGAGATGAAGAAAGTGATGACATGGAGGCAAATAAAGAGAAAGATGAAAGACGTGCTACAAAGATGAGTAAGAGAAGGAAGATAAGGTGAAAGAGAAGAGCAAGAAAAGAAATAGGAAGATGAAGAAAAAAGAGAAGTTAAAAAAAAGATGAGAAAGAAAAAGACAACGTAGAAGAAAGTGATGACGTGGAAGTTAAGGAAAAGAGTTGCAGATGAAAGAAAAGATGCAGATGAGATGAGGAGGGGAGGAAAAAATGGAGAAGGTAAAAAAAACAAGGGAGATGACAGAATAAATGGGGGAAAAAAAAGAGAACCAATATGGAAAAGGTGAAGAAGAAAAACAAAAATATTTTTTAAAAAGATAACAAGGATGGAGAAACAGTCCCAGAATGAGGATCAGAAAGTTGAGGAAGAGTTCAGCGCAATCGGGGCTTTTCATGCACACACGTGAATCTCAGCTGGCAAGCCTCGACTTCACCGCCCGAGCGGTAAAAGCGCCTAACGAGGAGGGTAAATAAATACAGTACGTGTGATATGAATATGGAGGAGGAAAAGTGTATATGAGCGCGCTGTGGAGCAAATTAGCCCTGAGCTCGTTTTTAAAGGCTGAAAATGAGTCTGCTGGCAGCAGAGTTCAGCCAGCGGCAGCCACAGCCAAGTGTGTAATGAGGTGAGAGGGAGAGAAACACACACACGCACACACTCAAGAGAAGAAGCTGTTCCTTACATACACACACATACACAGAGTTTAGGGTGTGTTGAGGCTGTAAATAAAGGGTATTAAAATGTTTTTTGGCAGCAAACACTTCAACTTCAGTAGCAGAGCTGTGGTTTCTCCCTCTCTCTCTCAATTTATAAAGTAATTATGAACAGTGAGGAATATTATGCTTATAATATACATGAAATATATATACGTGTATACCCTTTATTCTCTCTTTGTCACTTTTTTAGACAAGTTTTATCGTTCGACAGCAGGTTAGGTGATATTATTGTATTTTATTACACACACTGATCTGTGAATTTATATGACACAACTTTGGGCCGATTCACCCAAACTGTACAATGCGCAAGCGGGCATAAATAATGAGCTGTGGAAGCATCTAATAGGAACATAATTCTCCAGACACTAAGCTGTTCTTTTTAGTTTGTGAATTAGAAATTAGAGCCCAACCAACCAGCCAATAATATCAGTCAACTGATATTATTGGCCCGATATTGGCTTATCTCATTGGTCTATACGGGCCAATATACTGTAGTCCAATAGGCACCTATATGAATACAGAAGATCATTCATATTGTTTGGGGGTGTTTATGTTAGCTTAATAGGCAGCATTTTATGCATCACCTTATCTTGACAATTGGGACAAATCATGTCCTACCAAAAAAACTTAAAAAAAGATTAATTCCAACACTCTAATTCTAGTGTTTTTGGTGAATTTATATTTCTTTATAGATTTATCTATATGAAATGTTTTTGAATGTCTAAACTTTAACCTTTCACAACTTTTTAAAAATGTATTAAAAGCCTTCAAAATCTAAAACTAACAACTTCTATTGATATAATAAAATTATTTTTTTATGAAAATGTTGGCCCTTTAAAGTTGTCTCCCAGATTTGTGTGAACTCTGTCATATTTTTACAAAAACATGATTTAATCAGGCATAAAAAGGGTTAGCTATACCCTAAGGACCTCTGTCTCACTTCCTGGTTTAAAAAAGGCGGGAATACTGCTCAGGCACCGGTAAACTTTCTATTTTTAGACAAGTTCATTAAATAATATTGCCATCAAATGTGTCTCGACCATAACATGTCAACTATTTCAGCTGTGAAATGAAAAACTGTAACATTTTGTCAACCCTGTAAGACGTCAACTCAAGTCAAATTTTCCATCTGACATTTAATAAAAAACAGAGTTGGAGTGTTACAAGGTTTGATAGCTAATCTTTTAAATATATTTTCCAGCATAACTGAAGAGTAAAAATCGAAACCTGCTCAAAATTAGGTTTTGTCCCAGTTCACAAGAATGACTGGTATATTTGATCCTTTTTCTTAATTCATGTTTAATATGTATTTTGCTCTATTTATTTGTTTTATAATTGTAATTATCAGAAACTTTACTGTTTCAGTGTTCTAATATCTTTGCCACAAGTGTTAACCAGTTTGAAGGATCATTGCTAAAAATGTGTGTTCATGTAATGTATATAATCTATAGTCTGTTGATTATATTCTGTATTTAAAAAATATCTATAACTTTTCTCCCTATTATCGGTAGCAGCAACGGCCCCAAAAATCCAATATCAGTCAGGCCCTACTGGAAATCCATGTACTTTAACATTTGGTACAGCGATGTAATACGTGTGCAAACACATGTCAAACAAACTGCGACTTCGAAAAGCCACATTAACCCTAACAGAGAGGAAGAAGAACGTTTTATGACGTGTGGCGTCAAAAGGGTCTTAAACTTCAGCCAGACACTGAAACCAGAGAAATTAAGACTGAGACGAGGGTTCAGAACTGCCACCCTCAGCAAGTCTTTTTTCTCCGAAAATGTTGTATTCAGTCTCCTCCAGTGTCAGTTTGTGTCTGGCTTCAGTCAGACATTCAGAAGCACAAAGTCACTTTTCACAGTTTTAAGCCTTTTTAAATGCGGCTATTTATGCACAAACACACAGCGATTGTATGGAAAGAGACGCGCACACACAAACCAAACACAGGCCCGTCACTCAGAGCTGCACACAAAATGCCTCCAGTCAGGCAGACGGAGATTCAAAATGGCCGACAGTTGGTAGCATGTGTGTGCGTGTGTGTGTGTGTGTGTGTGGGGAACAGAGCGGAGTGTTTTGTGTTGACTGAGAAGTTGGCAGCGTCCCAGTGACGGATCCATACAGACGTCAAATAAAGACTGCACTGTTCAGCCGAGGAGGGAGGCAGATAGAGGGCACAGAGGCTTTACGTCTGCATCACAACTCTCCCAGGCCGCCATCTTGGAGGTCAAGTGGAGAATTAGCTGCGTTCAGACATGCCTGATGCTGTGTTCACGCTATGCTGGCAGAATAGGAAGACTACAAAACCCTCACATATTCTAACTTAGGAACTTTCGCTCATTATTCCATGATGGATTACGAGCCTACTTTGACTTTTTTATCGTATTTGTTGAGGTGAACTAACGCGTGCGTAGCTCCTATTTAATGAACTAAGCGTTTGTTAGATTTTATTTGGATGTATTTAGATGTAGCTGACAGTGCTTTGCAGCTATTTTGCCACCTTTTTGTTGCCACTTGTGAAATTTGTATAAACAGATATCTGCATATGAAAACAGAATGTGTTGGTGTCAGAAGCACTGTAGTTTGATTAGTATTGATTACTAGGGCTGGGTATTGTTTAAAACAAGTACGATACTCCTAGAGTCCTTTTCTCAGTTATTTGATACCCATCATGTGAATGAAATAATTACTGAACTAATCCTTTCCCATTTCATGCATTTATTTTTATCAGACGCCACAGTTGTATAGTATAACCACACATACATTTGAACATTTTGGTGGCATCATGGTATGCTGAACTGCCGACTCCATCAAACACACCATGCTCAACTTCATCAATACACTACAGACTCTACAACTATATAGTTATAACTGCAGCGTTAGTGGGCCAATCACAAGTTGCATTAAATCAAAGAATGCCTGCAGTGATTGGCTGCAAGCAAAGGACTGAATGCATCCATTGTTTTACTGGAGAAGTTTGGATATTTCTTGCTACTGGGTTATTTCAGTCAATGCTTGAAAGGTTTTGGGTACAGATACCCAGCCCCACTGCTTGCGTTTGATCAGGCTTTGGTCGCATACAGGTAGACGGTCCATGTTGAGCGCAAAAGAGGTAGAACAGATGGGTCGAAATGCAACTTCAGAAGCCATCAGCTTTTGTCTAATCACAATTTAGCTTTTTAAAAACGTATTTGCATAGATATCTGTTAAATGGGATTAGCCGAAATGCCATCGGAACCTACTCCAAATCCATTCTTGTGTCTCAAATTGAAAATCGTACTGTAAAAAATGACAGCCACATGGAATAAGTTGTCTAGAACGGGATATCTGCTATCTGGATATCCGCTGGTTACACTGGAAGCCACAAGAAAAGGCTATTGCCCCCAGAGGCTAAATCATCATCAGACAATAGCCGATGGGTCTGAGATTGCCACTTATGTGGTTCTTAGACCAAGTGGGAGATGCTGTTGTGAGAAAAGACTGATTTGTCTGACTTGGACTTGCAACTAAGCTAATGTAAACTGTTTTTTCCCACACGGACACTCATAATAACAGTTTAGAGGATATAGCAGCCAAATCAAATCCACACTGCATTTCTAACAAAATACTCTAAGCTAAAAAGTTCTCTTACACCCCTTTTCACAGTTTGAGGACTGTTTCAGAGTCAGTGCCTAATCTGAAACTAATTCTTAGTGTTTTGACAGATAAAAAACTGGCTCTTGAGCTGGAAAACTGGTTTGAAAGCCGCACCAACACTTTGCTGGTGAAGAACCAAGAACCACTTACATCAGGGGCTGGAGGCATGATTATCGTGACCAACATGACCAACAAAAACTAGTGTAGCCACTAGTCTGCCTAATCCAAAGAAAAGAAATAAAATCAGTCTTTCAGCATGGACTTGAAAATCAAAGCAGCAGTGGCCCATGGAGGAAACAAACTATCTCCTTGCACTGTGGTCCTCGGCAGGAGTTCAGAGTAAACAGTCACATTTTCACACATTTTCTTGTCTCTTTCTTTTTCTTATGTTCATATATCGTATTCATCTGCACCTTCTAACCCCTCCTCTCCTTTCTCCACCGTCCTCCTGCAGCCCTGTCCGGAGGCCTCCAGGGCCAGAGCACCTCCTCCGTCAGCTCGGAGATCAAGTCCGAGGACGAGGGCGACGAGAACCTCCTGCAGGACACGAAGCCCCTGGACGCCAAGAAGGAGGACCCCGACAGCAAGGAGCTCAAAGCTATTGATAGGTCAAGATCTAGGTAACCCCGCCTACCTCTCAGACGTTCGCTTCCATCAAAAATCTAAGCTGGGCTGGGACGATGTGTTTTTCCACAGAACACCCACATGCTCAGAGACCTTCCTTGTTCAGGGTGTCATTGATAAGCAAACCTCTCGAAGAGACGCCAGCTGTTCAAGGTGTTACACTTAGAATGGATTTTGTACAAACTGAAGTGACAATCTGTGGCACTTATTTTGAAATGAATGGAATGAATTGTACACCAGAAAATTTAGCAGGTTTTTGAAGAAGTTTAGAGAGATTTACCCTAAAAATTACTTGACCATGAGACAGGACTTTTACTTATAAAGGAGTATTTTCACATTGTGGCATCGCTGCTTTGACTTAACTTGGGCAGCAACCACAAAACAAAAATAAGTGTTAAGTTGAGATTGATTGCTCAGAGCTGTGTAGTGTTTTTGAGAGTAAGGACACAAGGAAGGACTTTGAGCTGTGAGTGTCTTGGGAACCAGCCTCTGGACTTTGATGAAGTGACCAAGTGTGATGAGAAGCAGCTAAATACATCACTTAAAACAGACGGAAATGTCCGCATCCACCAGGCATCTCTCTGTTTTTAAAACATGGCTATTACAAAAAGAGGTTCCTGGTGGACATGCAGCTCCCGGTTTGATCCCGTCAGTCTCTCCATGGTCTTGGGCCTGGTTTTAACTGTTTCTCACACAACAGAGTAGAGCCCACTGTCAATATTCTCAAAGAAGTGCCGCCTCGCATCGAGGGCTGGGAAATCAACACCAGCAGAAACACTGAAAATGAATTACTTTTGGCAAGAAACTGCAAACATTTTTTAAAATGTTTCAAAGGACCAAAATACCCATTTATTATGTGAAACTAAACTGAAAGTAACAGAAGGATCAAAAGTGTTGGTTTTGGTCACAGTGTTGATCTCCCTTCCTGGATGCAGTCGAGCAGCCTTCAGCCCTCCAGTGAGAATTTTCACCTGGAGGACGAATAAAATCAGAAACATTTGGATCCCAAACCCAGAGATGTAAACATGATGGTGGCGGTCATGATGATGATGATGATGATGATGATGATGATGATGCAAATGGTTTTGATGATGAAGATAAGAAGCAGATGAAAAATGTTAGCCATGCTATGTCACAGGGTTTGGGAACATATTGTCATGTGATCCAGCAAACTTGTCAGCAGCTTGTTATCTGCACTTCACTGTGCTTTTGGTCGCCTCGCTGACCTCATGTAGCCCGCCCATTTTTCAGTCTTAACTTCAGGTTGCTGTGGTCAGTAAAAGGGGGGTTAAAAAAGACTAGCTATGGGACAAGTTACCTACAGTGTGAACTAGCTTAAAATTAGCATACAGTACAACTAGCTTACAACTAGCTCACCTACCTTCTCTTCGTGTAAATTCTGCACCAAAAGATGTGCATAAAGTTGCAGTTATTTGAATAAACCATCCATCTTCAACGTGATCCCACATCTAACCTGCTTACATGCACATTGGGTGACTGCCCACAAGTGGACAGCTCTGAGTGCATCAGGTCACACCTGGCATTAAAATATGTCTCCAAATGTGTCTTGAGTGACTACTTCAGATCTCACTTCCCCGCTCTGCATGCAAATAAACATACATCATACAGGCTACATCATGCCTGTGTGCAAAGACCAAATGCGTTATTTTTAGCCGGTGGTCCAAGATTAGTAGCCAACACACTGGGACAAATGGACACAATGTTATTTGCACAAAGAAAGAAATAACTTAATGTGTAACATTTGCTAAATTAAAAAAAAGGCCAAATAATTAAGAATTTGCATTTCAAAAAGATGTTAAAGTTCCTTAACTCAACAACTCTCAAAATTGGATGATTTTTTAAGGAAGTCTGGGGACTTTTCTCACTGGCAACAAAGAATTAGCCTATATTGGTAGCTGTACTTGTATTTATAACATCTGCCATCAATAATATGTTGTTTTCTGTTATACATTTAGTGTAAAAGTATGTTAAAATACCTAGCTGTTAAATGTTGTCAGGTAGACGTGTTGCTGAGCAAACAGCAGTACAGCCATGCTGCAACAAACTGACACAATCCTTTTTACAAGGAAAGAAACAAAATGCTGAATTTACAAGAAGACATGAATGATTAAGAATTCACTGTAGCGCTCTTGCAAGTTTAATATGTTTCTTCTCACTCACAACTTTCAAAATTGCACATTTTTTGAAGGGAGTCTGGGGATATTGCGGTTACTGGTTCAGTGGTGAAATCAGTTGAAGCAGACAGTATGTGCACAAACATCTGCTGCTTGTCTTGGCAGGTAAGAGAGCCCAGACACGTAATTAGCATTACAGTGACCCAAATGGTGTACTTACAGGACGTCAGTTGAGTAGGCGGTGCTTCAGTGTTGCCCAGAATGTGGTCACATTGAGCCCAGACCGCCTCTGAATGTGGTCTGTGTGATCAGACCTTAATGCGTCCTCAATGCGTCTTGGATGCATCCACACCTGTACGTAGAGACAACTGTGGCAGGCTTGATATACCTAGAATGCAGCACAACATGGCATCTGTTCCTGAGCCCTGTTTCTTGTTATTTTGTCACTTAATGAATTATTTCATAAAAAGGTCAACAACATCCAGCATCTTCTGCAGGTTCATATTAATTAGAATATAAACTGAGCTTTCATCCTCAAATCCTCCCTTCTTCCCCCTCTTTCCCCTAACCCCCTGCTTCCTCTTGCCTTTTTCCTGCTCGTCCTCATCATTGGTCACCGTAGCAACAATGACGATGAGGACCTGTCTCCGGAGCAGAAGATGGAGAGGGAGAGAGAACGGAGGATGGCCAACAACGCGCGGGAGCGCCTGCGCGTCCGCGACATCAACGAGGCGTTCAAGGAGCTGGGCAGGATGGTCCAGCTGCACCTGAAGAGCGACAAACCTCAGACAAAGTTACTGATCCTGCACCAGGCCGTGGCTGTCATCCTCAGTCTGGAGCAACAAGTCCGAGGTCAGTTTCAGATTAAGAGTTTGATTTTATTTGAATTTATGTGCTGTTCATTCTAATAATAACTACAGAAAACACATTAACACCCATGTTATGATCACATCACCAATACACTGTATCTTGTTGTTCAAATGACATTGTTACGGGAAAAGAAATAGACTTTATGCTCACTTTATATTTATATATCGTATAAAATGATAAACCTGGATAGTTTACCATGCTTGTGACCAAATACGTGTTTGAACAAATTTGATTTTAACTTGATTTGAGTCGATTTAATCTCTTATGAAAGAGATATTTGGTCAATTTTAAATTTGCTGACATAAAAACATGGCAAATTTAAGATTTCTTGCATATTTTTTCAATTCTACTGCTGCAGTGACACTGGGATCTGATCAAGATCGGCAGTATTCAATATTTTTCTCATCAACAAATCCCATGAAAGGAGCAAAACAAATTCTGAATTGATCCTATTGTGTATCCAGAGCATGATAAAGCTCATCTTTCATTCAAAAACACATCAGTGAGCCACACTGCTGCACTGGGTGACATGTTCCTTCATTACAATGACCACACACAGTCAGTCACACATATATTGTAAATACTCACTAGAGCACCAAATGTGTATTAATCCACTGCTAAAAATAGTTCACAAAAATACATTATTTTGAGTAGCGTTAATAAAGTATGCTGTCAAGCTGTTTTAGGAAATTTCTTAGTTTTGTTCTTTTCATGGGATATCTTGCTAATGAGGAAAATATAGAATAATATCAGTGTTGTCCTTTAAAATGATTTACTCAATTATTTCTTTAGTCTATAAGGTGTCAAAAAAGTGTAAAAAATTATCATCACAATTTTCCAGAGCCCAAAGTAAATGGCTTATTTTGTCCAACCAACACAATTAACTCCTTTTGATCGACTAAGCATTGCAGCTCTAGATTAAAACAGATGCCTTCACAAATTAAGTAATAAACCCCCATCCAGACCAATATTCTGTCTTTGTCTTCATAAACTCATGCTGTGCAGCCAAGTTTTTCTTTAAATTCACAGAATTAAAACATGGCGGCTTGGGCTGGATTCCTCTAATCACTGAAAACAGCAAACAGTTTCAGTGAAGAGCTGGGTCAATATAGTATTAAAGCATGAAGAATCGGTAATTTATTCTAACTTTAAAGCCACTTAAGTGGAAATTTAAGGTGGAAACCAGAGTTCAATAGGTTAAATTAAATTTCCAGCACATGTAGTGCTCCAGGAGCTCCAGGAGAGGGCAGCAGTGGCACCTGTTGATTGTTTTCAACTAAGCTGAAGTTTTTGGCTCCTTGGCTTGAGGATCAATACAGATTTAGTGATCCAGCACAAAGAAACACCTCCCTGAAAAGAAAAACAGACATAAAAAAAAAATAAAGTCAGGACACTTTGAAAACAGCAGAATTAATCTCAATCCCTCTCTCTCTCTCTCTCTCTCTCTCTCTCTCTCTCTCCCTCTCTCCCTCTCTCCCTCTCTCCCTCTCTCCAGAGCGAAACCTGAACCCTAAAGCGGCCTGTCTGAAGCGTCGCGAGGAGGAGAAGGTCACCGTGACATCGGACGGGGCTCCCCTCTCACTGGCCGCCGCGCACCACGCCGCCGCCGCCATGGGCGACGGGTCGAACCCCTTGGGACAAATGTAAAACGCAGCAACATCTCCTCCCCCCCTGAATGGTCAGATTTCACTTATAAACTAATCTGCTGTTGTACCTTTAACTCAAACCAAAGAATCGGAGTTCAGAAACCAGTCCAGAAACTTCAAGCAATCATTTTATAAATCCCATCACTTGCCATCAAATCTGTGGCAAACTAAACATGCCTCTAATAAAAAATACGCTGAGGTTAACAGTATAGTTTTTCACACATTGGCTTCCAATCAGTAAAGTGGAAAAGAACATTCCTGTTCTTGGGGTCAAAAGTTATCTCAAAAGACAAGTTATTAGTTGTCCATTCATGTGGTGTCTGTGTACTTTTTAACTGTTTGTGTCCTGCAGGATAGAATAACAGTAAACAAAAGGAAAATATGACTTGAAAGATACAATCTGATATCGCATTCAGTTTATATCATTAAAACAACATATGACCTTATCAGTTTTATTGGGAATAAGCTGGACAGGAAAATATTGGTAAAGAATACAAGATTTCCTCTTTGGTGTCCACCTTTCAAAATAAAGTTCAAAAATTACCAATTAATTTAAACAGATATGACTGTCTGTAACTGTTTGACTGTCAAGAGGAAGTTCCTTCAGAGTAAAACGTACCTGGATAAATAAAGGTTGAACAAAAAATAAAAAGTAGATATGTCTATATTTAACTATTGCTTCTAAAAAGTGACAGGTCTGATTTCATTTTTTTTCTTTATTAAAAAGTATGTCAGATTTGGAATTTTAGAGTTAAATGAAAGTCAGTAGTTGGGTCACAAGGCAGTTTTTTTTGTTTTGTTTTTTTCGCAGAATATTCTTGGGCTCCCAGGGTCCCATGTTCCCAAGATTTATATGGCAGATAATGGGAACATGACAGAGGGTCCAATGGTCCTAGGGTGCTATGTTCCCAAGGTCCTAGCTTCTAGGGCCCTATCTTGACAGGGTCATATGTTCCCCAGATTTATAGGTCACATAATAGGAACATGACAAAGGGTCCTGTGTTCCCAAGGTTTTGGTTCCCAAGGTCCTATGTTCACAGGCTCCTGTATTCCCCGGTTCTACATGTGTGATCTCGCAGGGTCCTATGTTCCCAAGGTCCTATGTTTCCCAGAGTTATATGGCACATAATGGGAACATGATAAAGGGTCTTATGTTCCTAAGGTTTTATGGTCCCAAGGTCCTAGTTCCCAAGGTCCTATGTTAACAGGGTCCTATATTCCTTAGTTCTACATGTGTGCTCTCCCAGGGTCCAGTGTTCCCGGGGTCCAATGTTCCCAGGGTTCTCTGTTTCCAGAGTCCTATGTTCCAAAAGTCTTATTTTTCCAGGATCTGATGGTCCCCAGCTCTATATAGCATAATGGGTGAGGGTTAGGTTTAGGGGTTAGCATAGAACATAGGACCCTGGGAGCGCACGTATGTAGATACATAGGATCCAGCACATATTGTTTAGTTAATAAATCAGTTTTAAATAAAGGTGCTCATTGGTAACCATTCTAAACTTGAAATTCATCTACCATCATTTATTTATTTATTTGTCTTGTGACTTTACACCAAACAAGCAGAGAAAGGGTTAAAACTTACACAGACAACATGTGGACCATATGCCAGTTAAATTTCTTCCATTATTTAAAAGAATTTGTTGAAGCGCGTCATTCTGTTCCTGACAGTTAAAGTCTGGCAGAGCTGATGAAAAAAAAAAAAACAGAGGCCAGAACTTGAGTTTCTGTCTGGCCTGGGTACATTTTAACAACAGATTGGCAGTAAGTGTGATTTTAATGTGTGACTGTGTGTGTTTGTTGCTGCTTTTTACTAAATATGTATTGTTTCTGTTCTTTGATCTACAGCTTTGTTTCTTTTAAAATATTTGAATTGTATTTGTGTTTGCATGTTGAATCATGGAGCAGGTTAAATGTGAAATTGAGCTTATTTTCTGCTGTTCTGTAGTCTAGATAGATAAGATAGCAAAGGTCCCTGATAAGGAGCAGGAGTGACCTAAGATAAACCCCACGGGTTTCTTATCTGCAAAACCAATGCAAAAGTAATGCCTTTTCTTACACTGGAGGTTTGTGCAGGTTTCAGGTCATGAAAGTTGTCTAGCACATTAATGAGTTGTACAACCCAGTGTTAGTTTTTATAATAAATGTAGAAAAGCCACATGCACGATATATATCTAGGTTCAAAGTTTTTTTTTGAGTCACTTTGTTTCCTAAAAATGTACATTCTCCTTGTCTCTCTAGGTCCAAGGTGCCAGAGTTCATCAAGATGATGAGTGACCACTTCCTCTGACGGCGTTTCCATGACAACCCGGCAATCGATCAAACCCGTTGTTGCTTCAGCCTGACCAATCAGATTCTCTGGAACTTCGGCCTGACCAATCAGATCAGCCTCTTTCTCTCCTCTCGTCTGTCGTCTCTGATCCTCCTCTTCACCTTCGTCTCCTTCTTCTGTCGAGAACACAAACTGCAGAGTCACATTAGTCGCTTTCGTCACTTTGCATCTCCAGCTGAAGTGAACTGGATGCTACTTTGTGGAGACGTTAAAAACGGCCGCTGTAACATGCCTGCTACAAAGTGGCAGCTTGTGGGAGCTTTTGACACAAAGTGACAGCAATGAACAAAGGTCTTTGGAAACATCATCCAAGAAATTCTTCTTCTTGTACTACTTGTTTTATCAGCATTCCCAGTTTTAAAGAACAAAAGGGTTCTATATATAGTATATATATATATGAGAAAAGGAAAACATGACAAAAAACTTTTAAAAAGTGCAACTGGACACGGGCAGTGAGGAGGGTACAAGTTGGGGAGGGTTGTTCAGACCGGAGAAAAACATATCACAAAGTGTTAAAGAGATTTTTTTAAAGCAACATTGCGCAGCTGTTGTTGAATGCAGCTTTGGCGCATCTCTGACTGAATGGCAATCTAACGCCACACTGTGGATGAAGCTGTGCCTGATCTCCTCTTGGATGCAAACCGGTCAGATAGATACACGTGGAGAAGTGAAGCAAACAAAACTAAAAAAAAAAAAAAAAAGAACAGGAAAGTTCCGGGAAGTATCACGGAAGCAAGCTGCCCACTCATACACCCCCTTACAAACCACATATTTTCACAGATTAAATTATAAATGAAAATGAAGACAATTTTAGGGCGACCATTCTGCTTTTTGGAGGCACTTGATATGCCGAATGATCTGAAAAAAATTTAATTTGCAAACGCTTTTGACTATCATAGATGCCTAGAAAGAAGCGGGGCTAAACAAGAAAAACAGGGGCAACTCGTTCTCCTTCTAATGCATTCCTTCGTAAACTACAATTATTTAATAGATTGTCAGTGTAAAAAAAAATTCTGAACATGTTTATGTATTTTTATTAGTGTTTTATGCTAATAGCTACATTGACTTTGTTTAACAAAGGGAAACATTGTACAAACTGCTAACATTTTAGAACACAAATACAAAAGCCTGGACAGTTGTACCCAAATGACCCATGTGTATCTACTGAGAGGGAGAGAACACCTAGAGAATCAATCATGGAATCAGTAAATCAATCAATCAATGAGTGACTCCAGAGGGACTGGGGTGTTTGAATTATTGAAGGTAAGGGAGTTGCAGAAGACATGAAGGAAGAATCATGCTGTAATGAAAAAGTGTACTTCTAAATGTGGCAGGAAGGAAAGACTTTTCTTGACATCTTCATTTGAGATCATCTTTTGGGTTTGTAGCACAGATGCAAAAATGATGACAGAAAGGAAGAGCTCCAGCAACCATCCCAAAATCAAAGCCCTTTGTCAGATATTCGTCAGCATGTGCAGAGCAGGCAGACTTTGAAATGTTGCCCGGGCCTTTGCTGAAATCGAATGATTACTGGCCAGATGGTTGAGAGGATGGACAGATGATAAAAAATGATAGATAGATGGATGGTGGATGAGAGGGAAGAGGGCTGGACTGAGCACTGAAGTGAATTCTATTCCACGTTTAGCACATTCCCTGAATCGTGAACACTCTACTTGAATCGAGTGCTCCTAATGTCCTGAAGGCCTGAACTACAGTATGAGAGTTTTGGGAGTCGTGGAAGGGTAAAGAGAAAAGCGGGACTGAAGTGGGCCAACATCGTGACAAGCTGGAAATAGACAGGGAGAGACGAAAAACAGAGAATCTAGAGGTCTAAATGATGATGACGCTGCAGGGGAACCAAGGGAACAATCATCGGGGTGAGGGGTGTATAATTTTCTTCTAGGGGCCAAGCAGCAGTAGTCAAAGCATTCCTGTGTTGGATTCATTAGATTCCCACATTTCCTGGTTTAGTATCTGATTGATCATAACCATGAACCTCTGACCCCAACCTCAGACTTCCTTTGCCCAGAGTAACAACCTTGGGGGACTTTCTGATTGACATTTTCTGTCGTTACATCCTTGTTGAGGTGTCAATTGCAGGGACCATTAACTACTTCAAATTTAACTGGTCTTGCAAACCTTTGCTTGATGGTCTTGAAGTGATACCGAGTTATGGCACAATTGCTGTGTCTGTGGCAAAGAGTTTCAGGCTTTGGTTGATTTGGCCTGAGCATCAGCAACAATTAGCAGCACTCAGATGCTTTGGGCCCCCAGAATAAAGTGTGTATTCTTGTGTGTCCTTCATCATGAGTCTGGCAACAAGACATGCAATGTAGAAGGCCCAGATGTTTAGATTATGGCTGTCTGAGAAGATTCTCAGTTATCCATGTCATCGTTATCAAAGAAAGGTTGAATAAGAGGGCGACAGGACTTGGTTGTAGATCCTTGTTTCAAGGATCTACTTTGTTTATTGGTAAAGATTCTTGGTCTTCCAGGTCCTGGTTGTCCAAGCAAGGTTGAATTGAGGGCAGCTGGACTTGGTTGTAGATCCTTGTTTCAAGGATTTACCTTGGTTGTCTGTGAGGATTCTTAGTCCTTCAGGTCATAGTCATCCACGAAAGGTTGAAACGAGGACAACTGGACTTGATTCCTTGCTTCAAGGATCTACTGTACCTTGGTTGTTTGTGAAGATTCTCAGTCGTCCAGGTCATGGTAATCCAAGACACATTTAACTGAGGGCAACTGGACTTGGCTGTAGATCCTTGAAATAAGGATATACAACAAGTCCAGTTGCCTTTGATTCAACTTTTCTTGGACTGCCTCGGTTGGCTCAATATGCATGTAAATTCAAGGCGGAACTGGCTGAGACAAATGTCATGACCATGACCCGTTGAGAGAAGGAATAAATAAATCAGGGCATGAAAGGTCAGAAAGAAAACTTTCATGTTTATTGCATTGCCATGCATGCAGATCTACTCTCAGCAGCAGACAAAGGTAACTGGAGTATTTGCAAGAGCGTCCATTGTCCTCTCCTGTCAATCTGAAAGTCCCCTCTCACCCTTGCCCCAGTTTGAACCTCCTCAATCCAGGCCTATGTTTAATCCCCAGCCCCAGTGTTGTCTTCTCTGCTGACCCTAGCCTTATGAGCCCCAAACCAGAGCCCTAGCCCCTCTCCCCAGCCTCTTGCCCCACCTAAGCGTTCCCACAGATGCAATTTGAACATTCACAATTCTACCAATGTGCCTTTTTAGAGTTCATATCATTCGAGTTGCCAGAGGAGGACATTTACCTGGTCTTTTAATAGGATGCAAGCTTAGGGAAACCTGTTCTTAGTCGTTAGGTTCTATGCAGTCAGGTTTTTTACCAGACCTGGGAATTTAAAAAAAGCTAAAAAGGAAAAAAAAGTATTTTTTGGATAAAAAAAAAAAACTAAACTGTATTTAATGTACTGTACGCTTATATGTAAGTAGACAGCGTGTTCTGGCTTCGAGCCAACGAGACAGACGCTTGATTTAGCAAGACGAGCCCCCGTCCCAGTCCTTTCCGTCCCCCCAAGTCCTCCATAACCCCCAACCCTTCCTGTTCCAAGCCCCAGCCCTGTTTCCATGGTGAACAACGCGTCTCTTCTTGTATTATAGCTTATCAGCTTTTTATCAATATTTGATCGGCTTGTCCGTAAGCCAATGTAGTCTTCAGTACAAAGTGTGTGGTCGTATGTTGTAAAACAGATTTTCTTTTTTTCTCTCTCTCTCTTTTTTAAGAAAAATCTTTTCTCTTATTACTTTTTCTTTGTCTGTTCTGGTTTACATGTCTATTATAGAAAATGTAAAAAAACAAAACAAAAACAAAAACAAAAAAACAACACAATTCGTTATCCGGCAGCATTGTTCTCTGTCGGTGGTCATTTTGACGCGGTTAAAATCCTACCCAATCAACAGGAAGGCACGGAAACTGGAAAAGAATCTATTTGAATAAATCAATCTATATATAAATGTACAAAAAAATATATACGATATATAAGGAGGGTGCCATTTTCTGTTATTTTTTTTTTTTAATTTTCTGTTGCAAAGAAGTGTTTGCTTGGGGAGGAATTATTTTCTCAAAGACTGAACTGGCAGAAGTTGGCGAGGCCCCTCAGTGTTATAAATTTTCAACTGACTTTGTTGTGTTCTCTGTTGTTGCCATGACAACACCCTCTGACTAGTACGGCACCCTGCAGGACAAAATGGGACCGGAGTTCCATCAGCTCCATTCACTGCTATCTATCCAAGGCAACAACACACAGACGTTTGTAAATTGTATGCAACAAAATGGCAAACTTTACCATTATTTTGAAATTGTGTATGTAAAAGTTATATTTTTACATGTAGACTGTTGTTATTTTGTGTTTTAGAAATATGTTGTATCGGTTTTTTTGTTAAAAGATGAAAAAGTAAAATTCAGTGTGTGTTGAAAAAATGTGTCACATTGAAATGTAGTGAGGTCAAAAGTTCCGAATCACTTTTTTTTTTTTTTTTTCAACATTATGTTAATTATCTGTGGGGAACATTTTTGAGGGTTCGTGGGAGGAATCAGAAATCGTAAAAGATATATGATATTTGTTTAATTCTCCATGCCTCATGACATTACCATTTTTAATTGTATTTTTTGCAGAGAAATGTGTAAATAGTCATAAAACATTTTCTGTGGGGTTTCTGTGGGGTGAGGACTTGCCAGTGAGAGGCGATGATGATGAACTTTTTTGATTTTTAGTGAGGTTGTATTTGTCCGGTTAGTAGCCAGGTGCCAACTTTAAGTTTCGGTCAGTGGTGCTCAGTACTGTATGTGATTTTGGTTGCCAACCATCAGAAGTGGAAGTCAAATTATTGTCTTTGCTTGCACCAAGAATCACTTGTGTCAGAGCCGGCGTGAGCCACTATGTACCACCATGCGAAGAATTCATTTAGATTTTGATCTTCGTAGAAAAATGGTCAAATTTGTGAAAAAACAGTAACATAATATTTGTTAGAGGAAAATTTGTTGTAATAACACCTTTTGAGAAATTGTTATATATTAACAAAATCAATGATTTTATGTTTAATTACATAGATCAAGCCGAACACATAAGGGCTGGGTTAGACTCCTGAAACGGACACGTACATGGACAGCTGCGGACATTTATACTACTTTCTGTAGTCCGCTTTCGGGCCCATTACACACATACGTAGTAGATGGCATCTGTATTTGCCGCATGGATAAGTCCACACACAAGTCCGCACGGTCACAACATATTGGGGGTATGCCGATATCTGCACAGATCCTACGACCCTAACAGACTCTGGCGCACTCACAGACGTGGCAATTATAATACTGAAGTACCCAAAGAGAGTTCACAAATCTAATTTGCTTTGGTGGCTCCCTGGTGGCTTTGGGGTGGCTCTGACTCCGGTGCTTTTATTTCCTTCGAGATGGGTTGTAAATGTCAATTAAATGAAAGACCCTCAGCACCTGATTCAAGACTAATATATGAAAAATGCATAAACAATTGGAGTGTTGCTAATATAAAAAAGCAGGTCGTCAGCAAACAATCTTATCAGCTACTTCCCCAAAAAGATATCAGATCATGTGCAAGGCAGTTTCAGTCATTTGTTTTTAGTGTTTGCCATTAAAATTGAGCTTTTTATCAAAAGGAAAAGCCGCTTTGAATTGGACCTAGGTTAAACACTAGGATTGAATCTGTCAGTGTAAGTGCTAAATGTATTTTTTAAATAATGTTATTTTTGTGATGCTTCATTTCATATTTTCTCTTTGTTGTATAATCAAGTCATCTCCCGAATTACAGTATCTTCATTTTTATGTTACCCCTGATGTTTCTATTAGCCAAAATGTTAACTTTTTTCTTTTCCCTCCTTGTTGTACATACACACCTCATTTCTCTTTTTCAGTGACTGTGCCATGAGCTTTGTAATCTGTTACTCTGTACCAGTTTTACTGCAATAATGAGTTGAATTCAAAATGGCCACTCCTGTCCTTTGTTTTCCCACCAATTTTCGAAACAGGAAGCATATCTCTCTTCTCATAATAGTGGACCCCATGTAAATGAACAAATACACTTGGGTATACTCCAGACATGAGCACTAACAAACATCAGTAGCACAGCAAATCTGAAATTTGGTACATTTATATGATGCTAATTCAATTTGTATTTTTTCCACAAAAAAACAAACAAACATTTTAAACATTTTATACAAATGACCAGTTCGGATGTTAACGTGGCACTTCTTTTGCAGAAAGAAAATGACAAAATGAACAATCAGAGGAGCCAGTTTTCATGTGTTTAAATTCTATAATGAAATTTAAATGTACAAATGTCCACTGCCAAAAGAAAAACATTTTAAAACTCCTGCCAATATTTTAACTTTCTTCATTTAAAAGCACTGAATATTTGTCCAGTTTCGTATTCATACGTCAGAAGAAATTATTTATACTGAAGCATATGTCTTACATTTTGATTAAATTTATTTATTCTTGGGATCTAAGCTTATTGAACCACAACAGTATTTTAGTTTTTTATTAAGTTGTCCTGACAAAGGTGAAATTAAGTTCAGCTGAGAAATATTAGATCACAGGAGCCTGTGAACTATGACCATGGAAACAAATACAAAGAAATAAAATAAAACTTAAGCAAAAAGATTTTAACTACAATAATCTTTCTTTTATGGGTCCAAATTATGCCTGTTTTATTGAGTCATATTTGCAGTTCAAATGCGCCAGTAGTGTTCAGTAAAGCCACAGAGAATCAATCAGCTTTTGTCATTTCACATATCAGTAAATTCTGGATTACATTTATTGGTGATTTTTCTTTACACATATTAAGTGCCATGTTTTTTCAGTTGGTTATTCCAACCATACATTACACCCAGAGTCAGTTTATAAGGTGGGTATCTGTTTCATCTCAGACAAGTCCAAGATGTGTTTAGCCTAGCTTAGCACAAAGACTGCAAGCAAGGGGGAACTACTAGCCTAACTCCAAAACAAAACAAAACAAAAGGAAGGGAAACCACATGACCAGTGGAGGGTACCAACGAGAACCATACTGGACTTTAACTATGTCATGTAACAACACGTGACCTTAAACACGTGGTTAATGTTGTGAAACAGCTGGTTAGGTTTTAGGCCTGCTAAACTAATCGCCTGTGTTTAGGAAAAGATTGTGATTTGGGTTCAAATAAATGCATATATCAAGTGATGGAATTCATGCGACAGAATTCACACGCATACCAAAACTTAAGTAACTTAACATCTAAAATAACGCAACACTGACTTTTGGCTTCACATGGGACACACACCTCAATCTCCTGTGCTTGGTTCAGATCATCAGTCCACCCCGTCTCCTCCATATGTGGATTTTCTCACTCTTTTTACTTGTTTTATTATGGCAATTAACACAAATATGGCTCCTACTAAGCTAAGGCTGGGCTGCTAAAAGCTTTCTGATTTGCATGTTGCATATTTGAGCTTACAAGCTAGCCACAGATCCATCCTGTAGTCAGCAAGTGTTGTTGTCAGTACAGTTAGGACAGAACTCAAACCTGGTAATTCCACAATGAGGACAGGACTTGGGATGCTGCTTGAGTTCACTACACTCAGTGTCTGATGCTCAACAAATACTTCCAAGACTAACTGCTGCTAAACTCACAATGTCAGGTTTCGCATTTCTATTTCTACAAATATTCAGTATTTGAAAACACCAGACAGACTTGCAGTCAAACGGTGAGCTAACCGTTTAAGATTAGCTAAGGATGGATGTGCAGTTTCTTTGGATTTAAGAGTTGTAATTTATTGAAGACCATTAACAACAACCTGCATGGCTGTGTACCTCTCATCCATGCTTGTCGCCATTTTTGTGGCAATTTTTCTGTCTTCACAATCCAGCCTGCAATGCTCTGATTGGTTGATTGTTTGTCCAGCTGGTCCAAGGCCGGGTCACACGTGCACGAATGCGAGGGAGTGGCCATCACCTGCTGAGATGAACAACGCAGACGTTTTTACTACTGGTGGTGGCTGTGCGAAGAAGGGACACAAATTTGCCATCATGCTACTTAATTCAGACATGTGTGACCAGGCCTTCAAACAGCCACCAATGAGAACAACAGCAGGGGTACGTTCATCCCTGACAAAAGCTAGCAAAACGTTTATTTAAACAGAAATGGTTATGCGTTGAAGACCGTGTTGTGTCACATAAACACACTGCACCATGCTGGCTTGTTTTAACAACACCTCTGACACACCCACCAAACGAGGAAACATACCTCGAAGCCTGTTGCGTTTTGCGAAAACATGTCTGGAAACATCGCACAATGGTGCACACCATTTTTCCACAGACTTGTTTAAATCAGTGAACAAATCAGATGTGAGCAGCAAATCAGAGTTCAGGAGCCAGGATACAATTTAGTGATTGCACAGCCCAAAATTCTAAAAGTAAAAAGAGCAATTTAAACACAAATTAAGTATTGAAAAAAAGAATTAAATCTCCGTGGTCTGCAGCTGACTGGACGCTTTCGTTTCCAACAACAGTATGAACAACAAGCGCAAATAAACAGCTGACTGAGATGATGTTGACTCATCTGCTTATTCACTTCATCATCTTCTCTCTGTGGGTATTATTTGTCATTTTCAAAAACATGCTTCATTTTTCAGTATTATAACCATCACACGAAGGTGAAAATATGAACTGTGGCCTTTTTTTCTTTCTTTCTTCTTGTTCCTCGTGATGCAATTAGTTGAAAAGCTGGAAAAGAGAAAAAAATACATGAAGCAGAATCACCCTGTTATCAGTGCCTGGGCTTTTTGTTAAAGCTTCCTTTGTCTAGTGATCTTTTGCTATGAAGTAGACTTAGTGCACCCTATTATTGGCGCAAAATTTAAATCAATCATAAATTAAAATATACTCGGCTTGCTTTTTGCAGGGGCAATCCTTTTATACCACAAATACTAGAAAGAATAAGTAAAGAAAATAGTCAAAAAGTCAGATTACTGTATGAAAACAGAATAAATACAATAAAATATTCACTTTGTAATTTTTTGGAAATGTTCAAAAGTGAATTATAAAAAAAGAGTTTGTTACTTTATTACACTTTAGGATGTTTTATTTGAACCATGTGTTAGTGAAGATGAGGTTTGGGGTGTGATGGGTCACAGTCAGAGGCCACAGTTGGGGACGTCCCATCCCAGCTGGTGACAAATGACGACACAAAAAATCAGAAAAAAAATGACAATTATAAACATATAACACACAGCAGTTACACCTTTTCTCCCAGTGTGTGGCTGAGTGCCTCAAATCTTTATTTCAGTGTATTTTTTGGTGCACGTGTTCTTTTCTACACTTCCATTTTTCTGAATTATTTCTGATTAATGTTGTATTCTTTTACTTTGTTTTTTATGTTATATAATTATTATTGTTGTCCTTATGGTTGCTGTTATTGTTGATGTTATGATTACGCTTTGTTTTTATTCCAGATCAGTGGAGGTGTTGGGGAAACAGGTTCTTTTTGGTTTCTGTGCTGAGGGTTTTATTCTTCCTCGTACCAGCCCAACAATCGGCCGTTCGTTGCCTGTTGGTTCTCATCTTGTAGTGATTCAATGAGGTTCATGTTCATGACCGTTCTGTAGCAATAAATGTGCCATTTTTATAATGCAGCGCTGTGAACGCCTCTTTCTTTTTATTCTTCGCAGCGTGGAGGGGAAAATGACATCCAGTGCACGTTGGTGGATGTTTGAGGGAATCTTCAGTTTGGCTCAGATCAGATGGTGTTGTTGGACTGAGGGCAGGCTGGACCCTACAGTGACTCACTGTCATCTCTTGAGGTATTACCAGACAGGACGGGAAGCTAAGCTAGCTGGTTAGCATGCTAACTTAAGTAGATATCTCTGCAACACAGTGCATAGACATCTTTCACACAATAATAATAAAAACACTGTTGGAGTTTCACAGGAAACATAAAATGCCTCCATACTGCTCGTCTGGTTTAATCCAAGTCTCCTAAAGCGCCAACATGCCAAGTTGACTCAAAAAACACCATGTTTTTAGCCTGAATCTTCACTGTATATCTTTAGCTTGGAGCCACGTTTACATGCACATGCACACTGTCTGAACTGCGTGTGTGTGGTGTGCAAACAGCATGTCGGGACCTTCGGAGACTTGGATTACACCAGACGAGCAGTATGGAGGCATTTCATAACCAAACTGGTCACTATTCACTTCCATTGTTTGGGAGATTCTGCAACACTGTTTTCCTGTGAAACTCCAGCAGTGTTTCGCGGACTAACAAAATAAACCCGACCCCCAAGCGGATGAGGGTGAGTAGATAATGACTGAAATTTTCATTTCTGGGTGAACTATCCCTTTAAGCAATGCACTTCTATGACATTGTCCAACTCACTATTGTTCAGCAGCCTTTCACTGACCAAAACACAGAGGAGGCTTGGTTGTTAAAATGGGACTTGAACTGTGAAAACAAGTTGTGGCACCAGAGGAAGCTGTATAAAGTCTAATAGATTGCCTCAAGTGATGTCACTTGAGTACATGGTTGGAGCTGAAGTCTTTTTTGGTCATGTTATCATGTTTTGTGGTCTATCATTATCACAGCGAGACATGTTTTTTTTTATATATATATACATTTTTAATTTGGTTTGCTGTGCTCACTTCATGTTTACAGTTGTGCCTGTGCGTGGTTAGCTAGCTACTAGTGTTGTAACCATACTCATCCATTTCAATTACCATCCATAAAGTGCAGCAAGAGAAGAGTTCCTTGAGTTTATCCTGAAGACAGCGTTTCTTCCCACCCAGGGCGGTACACTCCTTGGTATGGGAGGGTGAACTGTCTTAAAGGCTAAAGTCCTGGAACAAAAGTCTCCTATTCAAAGTTAAAGCCATCAATTACTAAAAGGATTTTAACATAATTGACAGTGATCGGTATTTCTGGTTATTTTTAGCTGGTTATACAGTGAATTATCCTGCTCAGAGGTGGGTCAGATATGTCACACCTGTGTATACACACCTGCACCTTTGGTAGATCCCTCTGAAACCATCATTTGTCTGTAGGTCAAACAAACCACATATACTGTGTTAATTGAAAAGTGCTGATGTCATATTTTATCACTTTGGACAGGCCCCCCCCCCCCCCCCCCCCCCACCGCTCAGTCTCTATGCTAAGCTAAGCTAACATTCTTTTGTGTACAAAGTTTTCCATAGTGTATGTTCTCCCTGTGTCTGTTTTTCTATGGATGATCTTGTTTCTTTCCCACAGTCCAAAGACATGAGACTGAACTAAACATTCAACATTTCCTGTTGGTGTGAATGTGTTTCTCCACATGTGTCGGCCCTGTGATAGAAAACCTGCAAACTTGTCTAGGATGTACCACTGGGTGCAATGCACCCATTGCATGCTGGGATAGTCAGCAGGTCTTGACACTGAACAAGATAAGCACATTAGAAAGTAGACAACTTCATTCAAATCTGTTTCAATGGATGCATATTAGCTGAGTATATCCAGTGATTTCTAATAGCTGCTGTGAAAATCATCTTCAGTCTCATCTCCAATTATTTTGCAACATGAGACATCATTTTTCCCAGTGGCTCACACAGTAATTTAAGCCCTTACTTGACACTAATCTCATATATTTACCTGCTTTATGTTACCAGCCTGCTGTAACAGGCCTGGACAGCTTACACATCACGTCATTGGTTTAAAGTAACTGGTTCTTCAGCTGACGGAGTTCATCGCCTCCTGAGCCGATGATGTTTCTGCAGTAAAAATGTCTGTTCAGCTCAGGACGACTCTTCATTTTGACTCATCAGGGTAGTTTCATATGTCTCTGGCTGCAGGCTACAGGGATGACGTTGATTTATGGAAAATCTTGTGACATATTTTTACGAGCTGATCATTCGTCTTGCAGTTGCCAGCACCTCCAGATCTGATGTACATGCTGTGTGCAAAGTTTTTTTCTTTCACTGTCAGTTGACTTGATGCTAGATGGAAAGAGTTGTAGGGTATTTTCACTCCTTAAAGTCTGAACCAAGGTTCATGTTTTTGTTACATGGTATACATTTGATCTGGTTAGTTTTGCTTTTGCATTGCAATTATGCTAACACACTGAAGAATTATACTAGGGTTGGGCAATATGTTCAAATTTTCCAGCTGAACATCATCAGCTGGGCCAAAGAGCCGGGCTCTGTAGGCTGTTTACCTCTTACTCTTCACCCAGCTCAGCGCACTCATGGTCCGGCTGAGTGGGGTGTACTGCACGCTGGATGAGAGCACAGCGCGGAGCAGACTATTACATTAGCAACATAAAATGACAAAAAATCGACCAAAAAACAAAACAACCTGGTGATGGATTCATCCATCGTTGATAGGCCACAGATTCGTCCAATCACCCAACCCTAAACAATACACGACAGATCTACGTCCTATGTGAGCTGCATCTCGTTATATTTGCAATTGAACGTTTTGTAGACAAGCTTTGCGTCTGACGTTGGCGCATTGTCGATTCCTCTCTCTTTCATCCTCTTGGAAAATTGTAAAAAGTCTGAATTTTTGTGAGTTTTCCTCTAGCTGACTCTTTATAAAGTCGTCGGACCAAATGTCAAAACATTTGTCAGTTAAACACAGCTGATTTTGTTCTGTTGTTTTTGTTCTGACAAAAGCTTCTTGTAAGTAGTCCAAAAGCCCCAACCAAAAAAATGTTTTCACTCTAGAAATGAAAATCAATCAATTTGATCCACATCAAAACCACCTCTTTCGGTTGACAAAGGTTCATCTGTTTGGTCTGGACCATGGTTCTTGGGAGGTTTCTCACCTGTGATTTTGGTTTGGATTAGACTGGAAAGTCTGAAAGTCTGGACCACACAAGATATGTTTGATATTAGTCAAAAAAGTACAGTTAAGAGTTTAATCTAAACCTGCTGAAGAGGATCAGTGGCACTTGAAAAAGGACTTATGTCCAAAGCATGCAGTTGGCATATGATACGTGTCAAAAGATACACCTTTTGTTTTCTGTGTAAACCAATACACCACCAGTTTGGCACATGACTGTCCTATAACATTCCACTGTCTGGTTTTCAAATTTGTTGACACATAAGTCACAATGTGTTGGGCTTTCAGGGCCACAGTACAATACTGTTCTGACTGAGTGCTAAATTGGTGTAGGCAAACATACTTAACATAACATACAGTATATCTAACATAAACTGCCAAACTCTTAAATGCATCATGCATTTGCAACCATATTTAGATGACAGATATAAAACTGAGAAATCTTGCAGTGGTGGCATTTAAACTAAGAGGTAGAGCTCCATCAGCACCACACAATTATACAGATTTGAGGTATTCAAGTCTTTCTCTTTTTTTCCAAAAATCTGAGAAGGAAAATGTTTCCAGGGATTTCAAGTTATTAGCTGGGAGCTCGAAGTTTAAATTTGCCATGACACCCTACTTCTGTTTTTATAGAGAAAAAAGAGACCCCAATAAATCAGTGAAGGGTGGAGGTCTGACCTTGTCTCCCTCGTAAACACTGACCAGAGCTCTGCTGCTTTTCATCTGTCAGGTTTTTTTCCAGCTCTGTTGGAACATTTTTACACCTGTTCAGTATGAGCTGAATTTTTTCACCTGACCCTCGCAGAGTTGTGAGTTAGCACTGGTTAACTGTTGTCATCGGACACCTTTCAGCATGTTTCTTTGGTTGTCTTGATATTGTTCGGGCTAATTAAAGCCTGTCAAGCTTTCCATTCTCGCACTGCACGTATGCCTAAAATGATAACGGCTGCAAATTCAACACTGGAGTAATGGTTGAAACACAAAGTCTTCGATTCCACAGAGAATTAAACAAAAGTAGCCTCCCATTTCTAGCTGACAACTGTGGATTTTGTCAGATTTCAGATGTGTAGCTGGCTGATGTAAGCTAATGCTAATGTTGGAACTTGTCGAGTCAGCTGAGAAGTCCATCTCCAGCTGACTTTTTAATGTTTCCATCTGACACATTTTAAAACATGAACCATGTGAAAGTTACTTGCCGGCTGTGCACAGGATATATCATACTAAAAAACTTCAAGCTAGCTCTCAGCAAACAGTGGTCAGATAGTGAAATATGACATAGAAATAAGGTGGGAAAAGGAAGCGCAGTGACTTGATTAGTGCTGCAGACTTTGAGATGGTCACTCAGCTGGACTAGCTGGGCCACAATCGCCCCAGGAAGACAGCCAGGATAAGAGCTAAGCTAACCCAGGTTAGACCTAAGAAAGCAAGCCAGAGAGATGCATCATCGTTGGCCCAGTTTGATTCTGCATCAGCCCACACCTCCTCCTCAAACCCCCCACATAGCAAATTCAGATGCAGGGTAATTAACAAGTTTGGTGGAGGTAAAGTTACTGCAGCTAGTAAGCTAGCATTTGTTAGTTGGACAGGCTAACAAAGTACAATCAATTCCTTACATGTGTACGTTTGTGTTTCACATTTTTGAAAGACTACAAAAAAACTCATGAGACTTAGAGTAGCCACTCTTCTCAGAGCCCCATGCACACCGCATTCAACATGTAGAGGAATACAGAGCTTGACTGGCCCGCGCTCCCTAGTTACGGTTGCTAATCTACGATTGGACATTTGCTGTTCGCAGGAGGGTCTTAGCAAAGGGTCAGTTCTTGAGTATCTGTGGGATCAAATGACATAATCCTCTGTTCTAAGCCATTTGAACAGAAGGCTAAGACAAGGTACAAGCTAGATTTTTTTAACCATTATGCAAAATTTATATAAAACAGGGTTGTTTTTGGGGCGATCTCACCGTTTGCTGTGATGTTTGGTTCGACTGGTCTGGTTGTCTGGACCAGAGATGGCAAGACCAGGGATCATCTCTAGACCTGCTGCACTTCATCCAATGTCTGTGCTACCTTTTCCGACATTGATGAGTATATTTCTGTAGTACTTAAATGTTGTCCCTCTAGATAGGGCAGTAGAAACATTAATAGCATATGTACAGTAGTAGTTGTATGTGCACATTAGCAGCATTTGTAGCACTTCTTTGGTGATAATCAGTAAAAAAACACTGGGCCACAATTCATCCAAACACTTAATTTGCCTGATAATGTAACAAAACTAATGTATCTATGACCTTTACAAGTACAACATCAGTGTCTCTAGTGTGATACTGAGCTTTCTGTGGACTCACCTGCAGATAAGAATAAACCCAGAACAAATCATCTCTCTGAGCCTGCTGCTTTACCATCACAACTCCCTCTTATTTGTGTATGATAGCATTTTTGTCCTCGTACTTTGCTGAATAGAATGTTTTGCAACACTCATGTTGTTCTTAGGATTATGCTGTTCTTGTCTCTCATCACTCCTGAAAAATGTGTTTTCGTCTTAGCCACCTGGTTAAATAAAGGTTGGAGACTGAAAAGTCCCTCCACAGAAGGGTCAGTTTCAGTTTGGTTGTGTTTTAGCTACTGTGGCTCTAGGGACGGGTGTGTCAGTTGGTAGGTCAATTACTTTAGTCTGAAATATTACAACAACTATTTGATGGATTGCTGCGAAATTTTGTGCAGACATTCATGACATCCAGAGGATGAATACTACTGACTTTGGTGAACTGCTCACTTTTCCTCTAGCGCCACTATGAGGTTGACATTTGTTGTTCAGGGTGAAATATCTACTAGCTACTAGCTATTTGATGGATTGCCATGAAAACAAAAAAGGCAAATCTTAAAAAATGAAGAAATCGTTTTGAGAATAATGCCGACTTAAAGAGCATAACTGAGGCAGTACATCATCTCAGAGGTCTTATGTAAGCAGTAGTGTAGCAGTGTGAGTTATCGGTGTGTGAGTAAAGGTTGTGTCACCGGGACGCTCCCATCTGCAGCATGTTATTCTGAACTGCAGTCACACCCTGAGCGAGCAGGTAACACAACACGACATGCATGGAAGAGAAAACAGGTGTGCGAAATGATGAAATAAACTCCAGAACATGCAAATTTCCCTTTTATTTCCCTCTTAGTCACTTTAAGGTTGGAGAAATGCCTTCATCCCACACTGTCTGACAGTAACATATACAGATCTTTTCTGTATCATGTTGTTCAGCTCTTCATTGAAGCTGTTTGGGGTTTACTAGGCTTGGGAGGTATCAAGGTATTATGGTACACCAGGGTATTTAGAAAAAAAGCTTTTTTATTGATGAAAATGAAAACATAAAATGAAATTACTTTATTGCAATAGGGAACTTAGCCAAGAAAAGAATTATTTGGAGGTTGAAAAGAAATAAATGGCTCATCTTTCTGCTCTATGGACCGGGCTTTTCTTGGTAACTGATTAAATATAACTAGATATAGAATCATGAAAATATTGACATATTTTACATAGATAGAGAGACTGACCTGGACTTATTTCACCATTGTCAGAAGCGACTTATTAGTCACTTATATGTCATGTCATGTCATGTCATGTCATTAGAAGCTCATCATAAGAATCTTCATCAGAAGATTATCATTTATATTTCATTTATATATTCATATTTGCAATACTAAAGCTAACAATATGGTTATATGTGCAATAATTTCAACTGTCCACTACTCTGTGCAATAATAATAATTCAATAGTGCAATATACAAGTTACAAGGGTATCACTACTGCATTTACTTATTTATACTGTGTTAAATCAACCTTATACTTCTATTCTCTTTTATTCTAGTCTTAATTTTCCCTCAGGGATCAATAAGGTATTTCTGATTTTGATTCTGTTATATGACATGACTTCTTCCAACTATGAAAGCAGTTTATTAGCCACATGATACACCTGTAAATCATCTCCATTCAGCCAAATGATGTGTTGGTAGACAAAAGCGTCATCTGGTTCTTTAACAAGAATCTATGGAATAAGGGCACTTATGTCCTATGTATTAATTAATATTTGGGTCATAAGTATTTAAACCTGGTAGGACTTGTCTAAGAAGGTTAGTTGCATATCAGACACAAGACAGAAGTATTGTTAGCTAGACAATGTCAAATATGTCACAATGCCTTCCATCATCAGCTTTTAATAATTTGTTTTTTCACACCGTCATACCGTATACCCTGTGAAATGTCAGGAAGGTATGAAGGTATGAAAAAAGAGCCTGGTGTTTACACTGAGTGAGATGTTCATCCATATTTCTTATGGCTGCACCACTCCGTCAGCTGGAAATATTAGAAAACAAAACATAAATTAGTTTAAACATTTACAGTTTTTTTTGAGGTCCTTTTCCTAACATACAAAGCCATTAATGGACCAGGACCACCTACCCTGTTCTTTATTTGTTTTGAAGAACTCTGGGATCATCTGCGGCTGGTTTATTGGAAATTCCCAGAAACAGCTGAAAGAAAATCAGGGATGCGGCTGTATACTCTATTTTTAACTTTAATTTTATTATTAGTCAGCGGGTGAGTGCCTTCTGTGTGCTCTATTTCCATCCTTATTTTTTTATCTTATTTTTATGAGTACTATCAAGTGGGTTTTATCCATGTAAAGAGGCATTTGATGTATTCTATTATCATCTTTATCTTTTTTTATTAGAGTGGGTTTTATATTTCATCTTATTTTACATGAATTATTCCTGTTTTTATTTTCATTCAACATCTGTTTTATGTGAAGCACTTGGTGCATGTTATTTCCTTCGTCCAGACCCTGTTTAGAAGAAAAGGGTTCTTTGGATGAAAAGGGTTCTTACTGGAACCTTTAGTCTTGCAAAGAACTTGACAAACTCCTCAGAAGCTAATTGTTCTGGGTAGAACCTGAGCCCTTCAGGAAGATCCCTTTTGGAACTTTTATTTCTCAGAGTGCAGTTTGATAATCGATGAATATTTTCTTGCAGGATGAAACCTGCGTCCCAGAGTGAAGTTCTGTGTTCAGACTGGATTCATGTGGGTGACACGTCCATAGAACCTTCATAAAACCATGGCTATACTGCCTCTGTCCCAGTGTATCAAGCTCACGTGCAGGCATGTGCAGTGGTTTGTATATGATAAAGGTCCACGTGCTGCACTTTTATCAGAACAGCTTGGGACATGAAACCTTCCTCAGGTGAGTCTGAGCTGCCTGGAACCTGAAGAGCTTACAAACAGTCAGAATAACTCATTTATATTCAAATATATTCATTGAAGTCTTTTCACAGACAGGTTTGTCTCAACAATGTGCTTTTACAAAACAACAAAAGATATGAATGAGATATTAATCAGTGCTATTACACCTGTGTTTGTGTGTCCATAGAATATAACCATCTGAATGGGTGTGTTCTTGCTCCAGAACAGAGGAATGTGAGGTGTGGTTGTCAGTGTTGCCCAACACAAAGCAGTTCTGTGTTCAGTCTGACACCTATAGCAACCAGCCCGCTGTTTAAGCAACAGTCAGTAAGTCTTCAACAGGCTTCAAACCTCCACTGGAAGCTGTCAGGTTATGTGTAGGTGTGCCGCTGTAACACAGTGTGCTCACACTGCTGGATAATCTTCTGTCTCATTGTTCTCAGGCTGTGATCAAAGTGAAGATTTATGTTCACATATTACATCCAGCCTGTCCTTAACACAAAAAAATTACGCACTTGGTTACAAAAGTAACTCCTCCACTCAAAATATGTTTTACTTACTTGTAAGTGTTTGTTCACTTGGATGTTTGAGCTTCACTGTGCAGAATGATGAATGTGTAGAGTTTGTTTTCATGTAGAAGGTGTCTGTGACCAAGAAGAAAGTATTTACAGCAGGAGCGGCCAATTATTTTTCATGGGGGCCACATGAAAAACTGATCAGGCTGCCGTGAGCCAGACACAAATGATGTAAGGTCCTAATAATGGCCAAATCTCTAATAATGAAATGAAATTAAATGAATTATTAACCAATTAAATTAACTTTCGTGGGGGAAAAAAAAACATATCAGACACAAAATATTATTCAAAGCTGATTATTTCAATATGTCTTGGAGTAAAACTTCACCTTCAGTTCTTCGTTGTTCTCAGCAATGAACACCATGAGAAAGAGAACTTGGGAGTTGCGACAAAAAAAGAAGGGAGGAGGGAACACCACAGCACCCAGACCCCAAACACATAACCATAACCATTACAGGTGCTGTCTTTTGAGGTTAGTGCTGGTAACAATCTGGATGCTCCTTTTCTACTTCTTTTTTTTTTTTCTGAAAACAATATGAAATGTGGACTTGTCAGACCACAGCACACTTTTTCCACTTCTCTCCATCACAGCAGCTTTTCTGGATGTTGTTGATATATGGCTTTTGCTTTGCGTGGTAGAGTCGTAACTTTCTCTCAAAAAAGTGTACTCATTGTTCTGTCATTTTGATTCTTTTTCGTTTTTGAGGCCTCAAGATCAGCAAGTATGGCCCCACTGCGTAGAGCCTGAGTCCACCACTGCAATCAGTTTTTGAGCTTTTGTTGCCCCTGTCCCAACTTTCTAGAACATGTTACAGGCATGAAATTCAGAAAGAGAGTATATTTACAAAAAAAAACAACTATAAAGTTAATGTCTTTGAACTGTATTCAACTGAATGCAAAATTATTATTAATTAAATTATTAAATTATTAAAAACATCCCAGCTTTCTTGGAATTAGGGTTGTATTACAGTTTCTTTTCGGCCAGCCCTGTGTTAGATGAAAAGTCAGTGAATCACCAAAGTTATTACAGTTCATTTATCTTCAATATTCTGTAGTATAGATAGATAGATAGATAGATAGATGGATAGATAGATAGATAGATAGATGGATAGATTAAAAAGGCAACACAAAGGCAGAATGATTCAGCTTTTTCAGTTCCAGTTCTTCAATAAAGATCATCATTGACATCAGAAACTTGAGAACACGGAAACCAAACCGCCACAGGGGAGGAGAACATTCCTGACATAGTTACAATAGTTGCATTTTGGTGAGAGACTGGCAACTCCATCTCCAAACATGGTGAGAGAGAGACCGAGACAGAGAGAGACTTCCGCCACAGTTAGTAGTTTTCCCTCCTCTCCTCTCCCTCTCTCCTCTCTCCTCTCCTCTCCTCCCTCAGGCGGCGCAGGCGGACAGGTAAAGCGACAGCTATTCTGCGTCAGCGTGCGCGCGCCCATTACGCACGCTGTGCGGCAGGTGTAGCCCAGGACCCGCCCACAAGGCAAACTCCTGTCAGCCAGAGAGAACAGCCTGTCAGTCAGTCGCTACACAGCAGAGCAGAGCAGAGGAGCGTCAACAGGTAAGAGCTGATTATTAACCTGCTGGACACTTGTTGGATTTTAACCTGACTGCTGCTGTTGCTGCAGTTGTTCTTGTTGTTGTTGTTGTTGTTGTTGTCACTGACACCGGGTCCGTGCTGACACAAATCCTTCTTCCACTAACTTTTAGGGCACGTTTACAGGAGTTGGACTTCAGCTGGTAAAAAGTAACTTTAGTCTTGTTGAAATGTTTGTTGAGCAGACACGTGCAGGGTGAAATCACAGGAGCTCCTTTAACTACTGTCTAACTATCAAAGAGGGATAAGAACAAAGTGCAGCCAGGTCAGTATCTAATCACAATGCAGGCCTGGTGTGCTGTTCTGTCTACATTTTAAAATGACTGATGGAGATACATCCTCAAACAATCAGCTATTATCTCCCTTTTGGAACAATATAAAAAAATAAAACGAGGCAACTCAGTATTTTGTGATAAAAGTTAGTAGAACCACACAGGCCACATTACACTATATGTCAAGCTTCAACAACTAATAGATTATTCAAATATTAAGTTTATCGCCAACTATTTTGATAATCGATTAATCAGTTTGAGTAATTTTTTTTAAGGGAAAAAAGTAAAAATTCTCTGATTCCAGCTTTGTACATGTGAATATTTTCAGGTTTCTTTACTCCTCTTTGATGGTAAACTGAAGATTTTTGGGACCTTTGAGGACATCAGCTTGGGCTTTTAGAAACATTGATCAACATTTTTCACATTTTATAGACAAACAGCTATTGATCAGTTAATCAAGAAAATAATCAGCTATTAATCGACTATGAAAATAATCATTAGTTGTTTCTCATGGTATTATTATTACTTTGAGCAGTGTGAAATGCCTTACTGACTGTTTTTAGATATAATGTAGGCATGTGATGCTTGTTGATATTATCTTAATCAGTAGTTTTTATTGGTGTTGATTCATTGTCAATTGGTTATTGTAGGTTTTTTTGTTGTTGTTGTTGCTGCTGTTGTTTTGTCTCTTTTTGCCATGGATTTTTTCATGTTTTACGTTATGATGTAATGGTTACTTGTGTGGAACCCAGGAAGAGTAGCTGCCAGTGGCTAATGGAGATCCAAATACATAAAATTAACAAATTCAATAAAAAGCCAGTCATGGTTAACAATACAGTTTAGTTTGATCAAGTCAGCATAAATCAGTGGTTTGAAGCTTGGGAGGATTAAGAATATAAAATAAAATACATTTCTTAGGGATGCACCAATTTATTTTATTATTACCAAAAGCTGAATAAAGCCAGTGTTGATAATTACTCCTGAGCAATACTGTCCACAGGTGAATATTGTTAATAGTCCTATAGGACATAACAAAGTCAGTGTGAACTAACTATGGGGCCAAATGTGCAAGATTCCCTTGTCAACATCTGTGGACCTCAGGGAGGGTCTGTTCATAGGTTTGGACCTCTTAGTTCCAGTGCCGGGAACTATTGATACTACAGCAAACAGTGATATTTTAGATGATAGTGTGATAACAGTGCGTTTCCAGTGTTAAAGAAAAGGTTTTCCCCGTTTGGTGTGGAATAACTTGAGTGGCCCACACGGGCCCTGACCTCAACACCATCCAACACCTCTGGGATGAAGTGGAAAACCTTGTGGAAAGAATTCCACAAGAGTGGATCCTGTTAGCCTGTAGCACCATATTCATGTGCAGGGTACAACAATCAGTTAAAGCTGGAGTGTTGGGGCGTCCACATACTTTTGGCAATATAGAGTAGCTGAACAAATTCAATTCAAGTCACATCAGGAACACCACAGTAATATTATGGTGGTCCTACGGGAGAAAAAATACCATAAAAACCAAATAATTTGCCATAAAGCACCATAGAAATGTGATTGAATTATCTAGTATTGTTGTGTTTCATAGTTGTTTCAGTTGGTACAGTTGTTTCTACTCACCTTTATTGAAGCTTTAAAGTACATCAGACTGAAACAGAAACAGAAATTCAGTGCAGGACTGAACTTGTGGCAATTAAAAAAAATCACAGATAATGAAACTATATTGTTCTGTGATTTTTATTTTTTAAATGCCACTTTGTGTTCTGCAGTCAAAGGGCGAGTCTGACTGTACTCTGCACCGTTCTCCGATAAGAGAGCCGCAGAAAGGAGATGTTATCTTTATTCCAGCTGGGTGGAGGGCCCTAATGTCACTTACGCTGGCTCCACATGGAGCCGCAGCGTCAGTTATTATGTAACAACAGTTCTAACAATAACATTACCTGAGCAGACTGTATTTATATACACTGGCCGTCCAACGATTTTCCCTCTCTGGCAATGACACTCCATAATGTTAGAGATATTTTCACCCTGTACCTGTATGTCTGTCTGTGCTATGTCCCTTAAAGATTCAATAGATTTGATTGTTACATTTAAGATTTGTTGTGTACTTCACCCTCCGCTACAGTCAGTTGCATAGGTGCGACCCTGGCCATGAGACACTTATATTTTTTTGTCTAGGACATAAATGGTCTGTTGTGTTCACATGCTAGTGAGTCAGACATCCTTGACTTAGAAGTTGGCTGCCAAATCATTTGGGATTGCTTCCACAGAATGTCCAGAGGACAGCAGAAGGCTGAGGGTTGTCTTGGCTGAGACTGTCTGATAAACTTCTTCTTTAATAAGAACTGGTCATTTCAACCGATACTGATACTGTTGCCTGGAATTCTGTGCCGGTTTGGCACTGTTCATACTTGAACCCATGCTAGTAACAGTACCTGAAATTTGGTACTCTCTCTGTAATAACAAAAATGTAATTTCAGTTGTAAAAAACAAGTCCACATTTCTCAGTTTTAGTGTAGTCTCACTCTCTTTCTTTTCCTTTATACTTTAAATTACTCTCTCACCCAGATACTGTACTTGACAGTGGGCCTAACCTTAAACACATCGAGTTCGGCACTAGGGCTGGTTATCGTACCAATTGAGTAATTCATTTGATACCTTTTATCGAAATTTCTTCTTTATGAAGAACACTTGAGGTGACAAGCTGTGAGCAAAACCTTATAAATAGTCGTTTTTTTTCAAGATCTGCTAGAAAAATGATTGAATGCAGGTTTTGTTTGATTGGAGATGTTTCTATACTACCCGGTAAAGATTAATTCAATCGATACCTTAAAGGTATTGAGTACCAATACCCAAACTGTACTGATGTAGTTTCCTGTAAGTTGTGATATAAAATCAAGCAGATGGTGCTGTCATACTTGTTGTTATTTCTCCATTAATCACATTTTTTAAGTATTAACATCAAACCAAATGGCTAATTCCCGCTAGAAATTACCACCAACTCTATATGGAGCCTTTTAACCTCTTTTTGTAGCTTGTAGTTTTAGTTTTATACAACATTAAAAAGAAAAAAAGGAATGTCTGGCAACTGCCAGGAGCTGGAGGAGTCCGAGTCAGAGCAAAAGAGAGAGTGAACACTGGACTTAGATTCATCAGGTTGACACAAATACTGTATGTCTCCAACATGACAATATGGGTCTCGGGGTGTTAAATAGGCGACTGTTTGCTAACACATTAGCCAAAACTTTTTACGGTAAGATAATGTGTCAGCTTGTTGTGAGTTGCATTTACAAGTAGAGCTTTAATTGTGCTTTGTTTTAGTTGGTGAGTAGCAAGCTTGGGTAGTTCACTAGTGATACAATGTGCCTCTTTATATGGTGACCTCACGCAGATACATTTGAAGATGTATCTCTGTTTTGGCCTTCAACACACGCATGACTGGTGTTTCTACTCCTCAAACCAAAGTTTGCCTTTAATGCTCTCCAAAAGTGATACATTAGACAATGCTAGCTTTGTGTTGTGGCGTTAGCAGGGAAAACTGTGCTAGCCCGATGTGTCTGCATTAAATGATATCCGCAAAGGACAACCATTAAATGAACTTGTGCAGACGTGTCTCAAGTTAACAGACTGTCTTTGTGCTGGCGTCCTGCACTCTGTGTGTAAAACACTGTTGTGATGCTGTTGTCTCACTGACTTCTAAAGCAAACAGAGGAGTCAGTCATGCATGTTTAAGTGTTTTCCCAGGCCGAGGAATGCTAAAACCTTCTTAAGACTTCATATCAGCCGGTGGCATCTCAGACTCTCTGCCTACAGCTCTTTTTCTTCCTATATTCCTCCCCCTTTTTCTTAGTGTCAATCTTTTTCTCCTCTAGTTATCCATATCACTCTTTCTTTCTCACATTCTCATTCCCCATGTGTTCTCTTTCACTTTTACTTCCCTCTTTTTCCACTTTATTTCCACCCTTCCTGTAATTCTCTTTAATTCTTACTTAAATTTTACTTCTTTTTTTGCAGACCAGAGCATTTTTTTTTATTTGTTAGTATCAGTTTTTTTAAATTTCTTTCATGTTTTTTGATTTTTATTTCATTTTTTCAATTTCTTCTATTTTCTTAACATGATTCTGATTTCGTAGATCTCTAAGTCTATGTACTGCCACACCGCTTCCTCTGAATCTGCTTTATGAACTCGTATTTACGATCCATTTGACAGTGATTAATTTGTTCTAATTATTTACACTACGTATATGTTAAAAATAGGTTGGGCTGTGAAAGTCATTAAGCCTGCACAGAAAAGCATGAGTCAAAATATTTGTGGTTACTGTACAGCAAATGAGACCTTCTGACGGATCTATTTTTTCTCTCTCATGCATTTTTTCCTGCATTTCCTCATACCTCTCTTTCACTTTCTCCCTGATCACTCTGCCTTTTTTCTGTTCATTTCTTCACACCACTTTCTTTTTCTTTAGTGATATCAGTCTCTCTTCCTGTGATTTTTTTTCAGATTCAAATACTCTTCATCTTCAGGAGGAGAAACAAAATTTGAGTGTTATGACAGCGGGTCGTGTACAATTCATACCTGTTTATATCTTTGCCCAGATCTCCCTGTCTCTCACACAGACACACACCCTCTGTCTGTCTCTCTCTGTCTCTTTAATGTTTTTTATTGGGACTACATTCTTTCCCTTGACTGTGGCCCAGTTAACCAACCAGACCGACAAGAAAACACAACTGTTCTCTCTCACAGTTTTGCCCAGCACACACCCACCCCACTGTCTCACCTCGTCACTGTCTCTCACACATACTTGCCAATAGACACAAGTTAAAAATATGAATGACAGTCCATGACAATGGATGAGATATTTTCCTCCTCCAAAATCAAAAGTACATATTATTCCTCTGGCTTGTAGTGCTCGGGATGACTTTCCTTCTGCAGCAGAATGTATCGGAGCTACTTTCTGTTCACTAGAAAGACAACAAGGTCTGTGGATTATCTTGAGTATCCAGGTCATGATTTTTAGAAAGAGACACTGGTTTTGAATTTTTCAAATGCACCACAAGCCAAGTGCCATTTAATCCCATTATACTGGAGAGAATATGTGGTCAGATGCTTGCTGACACCTTCAGATAATATGAGTGGTGTAACCTGTTTTAATTTAATGGTACGTAGGCCTTATCTCTTAGTAAACACTTGCATTATAATGAGGCTAAGTTTGAACATAGGAACAGCCGGTCCAACCAGCTTTAAACCTTTTAGCATCACTATTGTTTCTATGGGTACATGCATTTTCTGTATCCAGTCTTTTTTTCTTGTAAAACCAAAACATGGTTCTCTACAAGTGTAGTCACAGTGATTGTTTTATGCCGTTCCACCACACTGGACAGTAAAAGAGCCCATCATGGCACGAGAAAGAGATTTATGCTCTGTTATCTCCTCCAGGTGGAGGGGATCATGCAATCGCTTGCATGTGTGTGCGTGTGTGTGAGCTTGTCTGCAGCTTATCTTGTATACCATTGGACCCATAAGCCTGATTCTTTTTGTGCTCATTCATGACTCTACTCTGAAGGACTTATGTGGTTCAAAAACTTTTTTTTTATGGCTTCACACTGGTGACAACCTTGGCCACAGGCAATGTTTTCTGGTCATCCCAATTCTTAAGAACACAATATCTCAGGAATGCCTTGAGGGAATTTCTTCAAACTTGGCACATATGACCACAAGGATGAACTGATTTTGGTGGTCAAAGGTCGCTCTGCTGTCACAACACACATTTTTTTTGCCATAACTCACAAATTCATACAATAAATATGACAAAATGTTACACAAATGTCTAATAGGGTACTAGCAGTGCCAGAGAATTAATTAAATTACAAAATAAATGTAATCTGTTGTAATCTGTTAATTACTGAGGAACAAATTAATTAAATTAATTAAATTACAGTTACTAATCAAAATGTTGGTGATTACAAAGGGGATACATCCAAATATTCTTTCTTTCTGCACTTGACTGAGTGACTTCTTCTAGTTATCAGTGTTTTCCAACACTTTGATTCTGTTTTACAAGAGTGGGGGCTTCAAGCATACGGACTAACTGATTGATTTGGAAAATGTACATCTGGCTAACCTCCCGACCTCTGACAAAGTGCAGCACACAGTTGCTTCCCTTAGCTTTCCAATGGGAAGCATCCAGGAATGATTCCCACACATGAAGAATGGGGCAGGGCCAAGGGCTTTCGGGGAATTTATGAGACTATGAAGGCATTTATAAGTTCAATACCAAGTGTGTGTGTGTGAGAGACAGAGACTTAAGTAATGAGATGATAGATGATGTCATTGTTTTTAGAAACCTTGCTTCCCTTCCAGCAGATACCTGTCTTTGTGCTTGTGTCAAGTCCCATTAACCGAAACCTCCATTACCTTAGCATTTAGATATATCATAAATTAAAACAATGATCTCAGGCTTGGCTTCAACACAGACACATAGGCCTACTGTACTCAACTGATGTCAAAACTGAGGTGTATGGTTGCAACTTGCCCCAGCACCTCAGCTAGGGTTGTTTTGATACTGATATGAGCATCGGAAAATGCCTCCGATACGGCCTGTGAAACGCTGGTATCAGTATCGGCGAGTACTCTAGATTTATGCACCGATACCACTTAATTTATTTATTATTATTTATTTGACATTTTTTAAGGAATATTTTTTGTCTTTTTAGCTTTTAACAACTAGGACAACTTCAGGTAGACAAGAAAAGGGGGAGACAGTTGGGCGAAGATGTGCAGCAAAGGGCCACTGACTGAATCAAACCCACAGCTGCTGCTGCTGAGGACTCAACCTCAGTTCGTGCAGTGCACGCTCTACCAATTGAGCTACTGTGGCGTCCCATCATGTAATTAATTAACCCCAAGATTGCACTCCACTACTTCACAGCAGCATCATGTACACTATTTTTTCCTCCCAGGATGGTGAAGTCATGTTCTGTAGCAGTAATTCTCTGTATGTTTTTGTTCATGTTCTATGAAGGGTTTATCCTGAACCAGGCCATACAACAATGATAACAGTCATATCACATCCATACAGCTTTAGTAGTATGCAGCTGTTAAATAATAATATAGAATTTTGTTAACACACTGTTATCCAGAGAAGGGAAGTAACTATGTACAAATACTGTTCCTAAGTAGATTTTTCAGGTATCTGTACTCGAGTATTTCTTTTTCAGACAACTTTTTACTTTTACTCTCTACATTTGAACACAAATATCTGCACTTTCTACTCCTTACATTTTCAAAATAGGCTTGCTACTTTAGTTTTAATGCAAGATGAAAACAACATAAAAAAGACTGTTATGCCCAGTCTAGGGGTGTCTGAGACACAACATGAAGAGCCCCATCTTCCCCAAGTCCCAAGAAGCCACAAGGACAAATGGGTTGAATGAATGAAGAAATTGGAAATTTATTTACAAGAATTAAAGAATGTTAAATAATAGGCTGAGTCAAACTTCAGGAGGGACTAAATGCCAAAATAACAAACAAAGCGATCCTATCTAAAAAGTAAATAACTAACCTAATAACTTGTAGAAAACAAATGACAAAACCTTACCTTCCTAACTAAATAAACAGGAGAAAATAGTGTTAACCAAACTGGCAGTCCCCCTACTACTCAACAGAAGCTACTCAGAACATTAACAAAGATAACATGTGGCCGGTTGGGAAATGAGGAGGATGAGGTCGGCTGCCTGCTGCCTCCAAACGACCGCCATCTTGACTCTTTAAATACCGGATGGCGCGACCAATCAGGAGCGAGGAAAGGTACGCCCCTCCAATCACCGCCGGGCAATGACACAGGCTAATTTGCATAGGGGACAAAGAGCACACAGAAAGCAGGAAGCAAGAGGACAATCCCACAACACACGACGCTAGTCGTAACACCCCCACACCCAAGAATTAAACATTCCCCTATAATGTTTAATTCCTACTGAGCAATAGAACACCTTGATAAAGCATCAGCAATGACATTGTCTGTACCTTTCTTATGAGAAATCTGCACATTAAAATCCTGCAGAAGAAGAGACCAGCGCATGAGCCGCTGGTTAGAGTTGCGCATATGTGAAAGAAACACCAAGGGGTTATGATCGGTGAAAACTTGGATTGGCTGTGAACTAGAGCCGAGATAAACTTCAAAATGCTGTAAAGCAAGCAAGAGGGCCAGAGCTTCCTTCTCGATAGTACTGTAGTTTAATTGTTGTTTATTGAATTTTTTCGAGAAGTAGCAGACAGGATGGTCAATAGCCTGATCGTCTTCCTGCAGAAGTACAGCACCTGCGCCACACGCACTGGCATCTACCTCTAATTTAAAGGCGCGCGTAAAGTTAGGCGCAGCTAGGACGGCGCGCTACAAAGTAACGCTTTTGCGGACTCAAAAGCAGCCTGACACGCGGGGGACCAAACAAAGGGTTTTAATGGACTAACAAGACCTGTGAGAGGAGCCACCACGTCGGAAAAGTTTCTACAAAAACCACGATAGTAACCACACATCCCAAGAAAGCGGCGCAAAGCTTTCTTGGACTGGGGGACTGGAAAAATCAATAATTGCCTGCACTTTTTCAGCTAACGGACGCACCTGCCCCTGTCCTACCTGTTTACCTAAGTACGTCACAGTAGCCTTGCCAAATTCGCATTTGGCAAGGTTAAGTGTGAGTGAGGCCTCGCGGAGACGGCTGAAAATGAGAGACAGAGTGTGGAGATGATCGGACCAGGTGGAAGAATAGGCAACCACATCATCTAAATAAGCCTCACAATTTCCAATACCAGATAACACGCGATGCATAAGACGTTGGAACGTGGCAGGAGCGTTACGCAGCCCGAATGGCATCACGGTGTACTGGAGAAAAGTATCGGGTGTGACGAAGGCAGAGATGTCGGAGGCGCGTGGCGTTAAAGGAACTTGCCAGTAACCTTTTAACAGGTCCAGCTTTGTCACAAAGTTGGCGGAGCCTACTCGGTCGATGCAATCCTCCATCCTAGGGAGTGGAAAAGAATCGGGTTTAGTGACAGCATTGACTTTTCTGTAATCATTACAAAATCGAGGAGTATTGTCAGCTTTTGGGACCAAAACACACGGAGAGCTCCACGCACTCGTACTGGGGACAGCTAAACCATGTTCAACAAGATACTTTACCTCCTGCTGCATCATGGACCGTTTAGTCGGATTAACCCGGTATGCGTGCTGCTTAATGGGTCTGTGGCCCTCCACATCGATGTCATGGAAAAGCACAGAGGTTTGTCTGGGATGGTCAGAGAAAAGCAACAAGTTATCCTCAATCAAGGAAATAATATCTGCGCGGGCCGAATCAGACAGATGAATCAAAAAACCTTCCAAATCACTTAATATTTCTGAATTTCCCAAACGAGCGGCCGGCATCAAACCACTTTTCTCTGCCAACCCGTCATCACAGAGCTGGTACTGAGGAGGAGCAGCAACACACACAGACACCGCGGGCGCAGCAGGGGACGGCTGGGGGTCACTCTCTCTGGAAAAATAACGTTTCAACATGTTAATGTGACAGACTCTGGATTTTCTTTTCCGATCTGGGGTTTGCACAACATAATTGGTGTCACTGATTTTTCTTTCCACCATGTATGGACCTGAAAACTGTGACTGCAAGCTGGATCCTGGTAGTGGAAGCAGCACCAGAACTTTCTCACCAGGTTGGAACACTCTGAGAACAGACTTTTTGTCATAACGACGCTTCATTTTAGTTTGGCTTTGTGCCAGATTTTCACGGGCCAATTTACATGCGTTATGGAGACGCTCACGAAAGGAACTCACATAGTCCAGGACGTTATGCTCAATTTTTGGCGATTCGGACAACCATTTTTCTTTAAGAAGCCGAAGAGGAACCGCGCACAGTGTGACCGAAAATCAGATCACAAGGACTGAAACCCAACGATTCTTGCGGGGTCTCACGCACCGCAAATAACAGGAGAGGGAGGCCCTCATCCCACTCTCTGTTAGACTCAAGACAGAACTTACGCAACATGGATTTTAATGTTTGGTGGAACCGCTCAAGCGCACCTTGGGACTCTGGATGGTAAGGACTTGATTTTACATGTTTAACTTTTAACTCTGTCATTACCTGAGCAAACACTTTCGACATAAAGTTGGTACCTTGATCACTTTGAATAGTTTTAGGCAAGCCGAAAGTTGAAAAAAAACTTAGTGAGAGCTTTAACAACCGGTTTTGCTTTGAGAGTGCGTAACGGGATGGCCTCAGGATACCGCGTCGCAGCGCACATGACTGTCAAAATATATTGATTACCAGATTTAGTTTTTGGCAGTGGGCCCACGCAGTCTATTAACACTCGTTCAAACGGCTCCCCAAGCACAGGAATTGGATGCAAGGGCGCCGGAGGAACAGGCTGATTGGGCTTTCCCACCATTTGACATGTGTGACAGGTGCGGCAATATTTTACCACGTCGCTTTTTAATCCGGGCCAAAAGAAGTTGCGCAGCACCCGATGATAAGTTTTTTTAACACCAAGGTGGCCAGCTAAGCTGGAGTCATGTGCTAGACTGAGAATGTGCGGGTCGGTAGTCTTTTGGCACAACCACCTGATCAACAGCATTTATTTCACTGGAATCGGGACTCCACCGTCTCATCAAAACACCATTATCCTGAAAAAAACACCACAGGTTTTCTGTTCTCCTCGGCGGCTACAACAGAGGAGAGACACAGAGTTAGAGACGGGTCATTTTTCTGAGCATGAATCAACATTTCTCTTGTGACATGTAGGCTTAGATCTGCATCGGCAGGGAAGAGATCAAACTCATTGACACCCTTTAACACATTTTTACTCTCAGTGGTGGGGACACTGAAGAGGAGGGCTCACCCTCATCTAATGTAGCCATAAACGACTCGGACACATCCACAGCTTCACCCAGTTTACGAGCCTGTGCGCGCGTAATGGCGCACACAGGAAACACATTTGGCACAGACACCTCAGAAGGGACAGAAGCAGGGCAGCAGACAGACGGATCAGCAACAACCTCTGGCAGAGGAAACACATTTCCTCCGGCCAAATCGTTGCCCAAAATGAACGAAATGCCACTAATCGGAAACGTGGGACCACGGCAACTTTTACGCGTCCCGACACGAGCGGTGAATGCAAGTGGACCATATGGAGTGGGGCATTAAGCTCGCTCATTTTAATTCCCCACAACCAACAAATCAGAAAAAACACGAAGTTTCATTTGAGAGTGGCAGTACGTCAGCCAGCATGAATGAATGAAACGCGGCGGTGTCCCGTAAAATAGTTACCGGCACTTTATCCGCTTCTTTTCCGGTTAAAGAAACAAACCCCTGAGACACAAACGGTTTGAAACGAGGGTCGACATCCGCGGTTACCTCCGGTTCAGGTAAAAACTCAGGGTGTTTTTCAGGCGGGGACGCGGTGTTAATGAAACCCACACCTGCAGGAGTTTTAGCAGTTTTGTGCTGTCCTTTTTTTTTGAGAACCGGGCAGGCGGCGATCAAATGGCCTGGCTCATGACAATAAAAACACTCGCGGCTATCACCCGCGGCTGGTGATGTGCTTTTACGCATCAGCTTTGGTGATCTGTTTTTCGCGCTAGGCATTACATTTGAAGCACGCGGGGGTCGATACCGAAAAAACACTTTTGTGAGTCAAAATGAACTCATCCGCCAGCACGGCTGCTTTAGTCACGGATGACACTTTTTGCTCGTTTAAATAGACCACGATTCGTTCCGGCAAACACTTTTTAAATTCTTCGAGCAGAATTAACTCACGCATCTCCGCCAAAGTTTTAACATTACATGCCTGGCACCATTTATCAAACAAAACACTCTTATCGCGCGCAAACTCGACGTGCGTCTGGTTGGCAGTTTTATCACTGTTTCTGAATTTTTGTCTATATGCTTCGGGTACAAGCTCATAAGCCCTCAACACAGTCTTTTTTCAGTGTGTCGTAGTCCAGACTGTCCTCAATGGACAGACTGGCACAGACTTCTTGAGCTTTCCCCACAAGCTTACACTGGAGAAAAAGTGACCAGAACTCCTTAGGCAATTTAAGGGCAGTAGCTATTCGCTCAAAAGCGCTAAAATACGAGTCCACTTCGGACTCACGAAACGGAGGGACTAGTGCAACGTGCCTACTGACATCAAAAGCAGAGCAGAACCAAAACTCTGGTTAAGAGACACCGGGGTGGAGGCTACGGGGGCTCCTCTCTCTAGCTCAAGAGCCCTGACACGGAGATGCATGGCTTGCACTTCAAGCTGTTTATTCTTAGTCTCCACCTCCTTTATTTGAAGGGCTATACGGAGCTCCTCTGTGGTCATTTTTTCCACAGACGGATCAGGGACCGGCTCCGGTTCTACACGCACACCAGCAGCCTCTGCTGCTCTCGGCTTCTCCGCCAGTGCGTCAGCCGGTGCGTCAGCAGCTGCCTCAACAGCTAGTTTGGGTAGCACACCCTGCTCCACCAACCCCTCACAAAGAGTCTGCTTGAGCTCTGCTTTTCGAGCACTATACGGTACCTCCACCTTATAGTAACTAGCAACCATTAACAGATCAGCTTTTTTGCACTTTTCAATTTTTTCCCAAGAAGGACTGGCCACAAAATCATCCAGAAAAACCTCCATAATTCCCCCCACACACCAAAAAACAACTGCCAACCAGAAAAAAAAAAAAATACTCACCGAACTCACCCTGAAACGAAGCGCGAGAAGAAGACGGACGAGCCCCCAATTCATGTTATGCCCAGTCTAGGGGTGTCTGAGACACAACATGAAGAGCCCCCATCTTCCCCAAGTCCCAAGAAGCCACAAGGACAAAGGGGTTGAATGAATGAAGAAATTGGAAATTTATTTACAAGAATTAAAGAATGTTAAATAATAGGCTGAGTCAAACTTCAGGAGGGACTAAATGCCAAAATAACAAAACAAAGCGATCCTATCTAAAAAGTAAATAACTAACCTAATAACTTGTAGAAAACAAATGACAAAACCTTACCTTCCTAACTAAATAAACAGGAGAAAATAGTGTTAACCAAACTGGCAGTCCCACCCTACTACTCAACAGAAGCTACTCAGAACATTAACAAAGATAACATGTGGCCGGTTGGGAAATGAGGAGGATGAGGTCGGCTGCCTGCTGCCTCCAAACGACCGCCATCTTGACTCTTTAAATACCGGATGGCGCGACCAATCAGGAGCGAGGAAAGGTACGCCCCTCCAATCACCGCCGGGCAATGACACAGGCTAATTTGCATAGGGGACAAAGAGCACACAGAAAGCAGGAAGCAAGAGGACAATCCCACAACACACGACGCTAGTCGTAACAAGACATAACAATACAAAAATTAGGTCAAAGATGTAACAAGGGGAATACAGCATAACAAGACGAAAATGACATAAATGATGTAACAAGACAAAAATAACATAAGACAACATTCCAAAAACAAGGTAACAAAATGTAAAAAGACAGAAATGATACTCAAAGTTGAGGTATCGTATCAGTGTCTGGAAGGAAAAAATGGTATTGGAACATCTCAACATCGCAACAATGAGGTGATGTACTGTGATGTTTTTTTCTGAGCACTGAAAATTCTCACAACCCTCAAACCTTCCTTAAATATACAGTAACTTATACACATTTGAATCTGTGCACACCACTTGTCATATATGCAGTGTCATTCCAAGATCGTTTGTAGGAATAAAGAAATGTAAAAGTGGACATTTTTTTAGACATCATCAATATGAAGACTTTGTCTGATCTGTTGATATGAACAATCCCCCTGAGAGAGGAGCAATTGTTTCTTTAAGGAATTAAACTGTGCACAGGTTAATGATATTTTCTCACATTGACACTAGGATGAGTGTGTATTATCATGCTACAGTGCAGCTGCATTGCTGTGTGATGAGTTTTTGTACAGGGAGTTGTCCGTCTGTCGATCATCTGTCAGGATGACTGAAAAGGAGATAAGTATGTCTGTGTTTGCCTTCACTTTCTCCACTCTGTTCTTTTCATGTTTGCGGAAGCGATCACACACATCCTTACACATACTGTGGAAACCTGAACCATGAAAACCATTAGACCTCTGCCCCCTTTTCTAAGTCTCAGTTGGAAGACTTGAAGCAGGAATAGGAGCTTGGCTCTATAAAGCATCATAAGTATTTAATATCTGTTGCCGCAAAGTTTTACTGAACAAGCCGCCAATTGCGTGCTACATTCATTTCTATTATAATACAAATGTCAAGTCGTCTGGTATGAGGAACACCCCGAGGTGGCATCTGGCGCCCATCAATCATTAATGCGGTGGAATTCATGTATGGCGAGAGAAAGTTCCCATAAACCTCTAAAAAAAAAAAAAGCCTCTGTGTGCGGTTCATTAGTCACTGCACTCTGTGTTACGACTCTGACATCAATCTGCTGTTTTATTCTGCACAGGGACGACTGTCAGAGTCAGTCTGAGATTTATTTTTTTGCTGATTTTCAACATTTTCAGAGTAATAAAATGTTTAACTGAATACATTTAGCACTAATGACTGTAAACTAGCACTAATGTTCAACTAATGATGACTGCACCAATTAAAATAAACAGGTTTGCTAAAAATGACAATTTTAGGATCAATCTGTGTAGAAATATAATCAAAAATATACATAAATAACATAAGTGTGGAGGACTGAGCACATGAGGGTCGTGTCTAGATGGGAACCCTAGAATTGTCTTGCAAGATTTGTACACATTAGTTTTGTTATTGTGCACGTAGTACAATCTGCTCATGTTTTACGCTGTGGTAAATATGTGCTTGGTTTAGGGACAAAAAACTTGGTTAGGGTTGAGGAAAATCATGGTTTGAGCTAAAATGATCACCCTCACGAGATGCCTTGTATGGGCCTGGGGTCATCTAGACTCGGCCCATTCTGAGTCAGTTGTGATGTAATTCGAGAGCAACACACTGTATGTTAAAGGGTTAGCATATGGAACTTGCTATCGTTGTAGATGTGAAATTGCAGCATGTATTTTGCTGTAAATCAGCACAGTGAATGCTAAAAGGTTAGCAAACTTGTTAGAAATTAACATAACAAGTCAGAGAGACTGAGTGTCAACACAGTGGATGTTACTGCACAGTAAATGGTTAGCATTGTGTCTGTTATAACTCAACACCCTAAAAGGTAAGGTGCTTAGCATGAAGATTACGCCTATATCACTCATCACAGTAGAATTAAGTGTTACCATGCGGTCCACTATGACTCATGTGAGTCACATGATCTGTGGATGGTTTTCTGTTCTCAGCATGAGCATAAAAAACACCCTAAAAACACAATCTGTTGCAGGGTTGCACATGCCACATATGAGAAGCACATTACGTTCTGACTGAGTGAGCCATAATGTCACAAACTGCAACTCAGCAGTGAATCATGGGAATGTAGGAAGGTGGATGGAGACGGCAGGTATGTTAGCAATGAGGGTGTGAGCCTTGAACGGCAGGCTTCACACACACGCAAAATTGTTTGGAATGGTAACAACGCATACTTATTAACATTTCCATTTGTGTGTGCGTGCTGACATGGTTGACTCATGGCCATGTTTGTTGTGGTCATATCAGTGTGGCGTTGGAGGAAGGCAGGGAGAGTGGATGTTTGTATGCCATTATCTAATCTGGTAAACATTCCCTGATATCCCTCTCATGCAGAACTTAACACTGATCTGAGTTTATGTCTTTTGACTGCTTAGTCTTTGGTTGAGCTGTTCACACTTCACACACATGTTCAGCCTGTAATGAGGTTTCACACACAGTATAGAGACTTTACATACATTCTAGGTTCTCAGGTAGAGGTGCAGATACTTGTGTAAAAAAGACTTTGGTAAAAGTAGAAGTACAAATTAAACTTCTTTACTCAAGTAAAAGTGAAAAAGTACAGGCTTTGAAATGTACTGAAAAAGGTAGTCCTCTGAGGGACATTTCTACTGACTGTTATTGTGCAAAACTAACTGAGCCTCATCTTTGCTCCGCAGTTGAGTATTTAACGTTGTTTTTCATCTCATGTCTTTTACGTCTTTTTTTTTTTGTCTAGTTATGTCTTTTTCGTCTCGTTACGTCTTTTTGTCTTATGTCTTTTCACTGTTTTTGTTCTTGTTACATCGATTGTATCTTATGCCTTTTCTTTGTCTTATATCATTTTTCATCTTGTCATGTCTTTTTTGTGTAGTTTCGTTTTTGTCTTATGTTTTTTTTATGTTGTTTTTCATCTTTTTATGTCTTTTTCATTTAATTTCGTTTTTGTCTTTTTACACCATTTTACGTTGTTTTTCATCTGTGTTATGTCTTTTGGTTTTTTTTTTGTCTAGTTACGCCTTTTTCATCTTGTTACATCTTCACATTGTTGCGTCATTCTTCGTCTTGTTATAGCTTTTTCACTTCTTGTTACTTTTGTCTTATTGATATCCTCTGCATGGACACACCAAGAAATTATCCATTTTTGTCCCATCCACTTAGGTTTAAATAGGTTTTGATTTTGGGGATGGTGGCGCGCAATGACACAAATTAAAAATAATCAGTAATTCCCCTCAAATGCATTAAAACTAATGTAAAAAACCTGAATTGAAAATGTGAAGAGTAGAAAGTACAGACATTTGTGTTAAATTGTAGGGAGTAAATGTAAAAAAAAAGTTGTCAGAAAATAAATACTCAAGTAAAGTACAGATACCTGAAAAATCTACTTAAGTACAGTACAACGTATTTGTACTTTGCTTCCTCTCACCTCTGATGAACTGTGTGAGATGAGCTGTGTGAGGCCAATAAATCCCAATCTGTGTCAAAGTGATATCAATGATGAGGCTTGTCGGATACCGTCATGAATGCCTGGTGAATCATAGCATGATGAGGTGAGAAGGAAACCAATGCGAGTACAGACCAGTCGCTCACTTGCATCACCCATTCGTTGGAAACTGCAATGTCCTAATTAAATCTTCATTAAGTTAGTCAGCGGAGCCGTAGGACCACAGGTTTCAGCACGTTTCTTTCATGATTATCAGCTTTGGTGATTGTGTATCCCTTCTCTCAAGTGTTTTAAGCCAACAGGGCCTAAGAATGCTCACCTGTGCAGCCTCACCCACAGTTCAATTGACATGTGATCTCTGGGCAGTTCGGCGACAGAAGTGGAGAATAAATAACTAGAATTACCGCCTCCACCAACCAGTCAAGTTTCAGTTCACATCAGTGTCTCTCCTGACTCATATAATACATTTAGTGAAGACTATAAAGGGATTAAATAAAAGGCATATTAATGTGTGATTCCAGTGAATCATTTCCAGTGAGAAACATCCTGTCTTCATTAAAAGACTGTTTTTACAAAGGAGTACAGAGGACTGATAGAGAGCTGTACATTATGATGTCACAGTGGAAGTGATCTTTGACCTTATGGATATAAAATGTCACTTCATCTCTTAAATCTCTTAGATAATTGTATGAAATGAAGAAAGTCCCTCAAAGTGTTCCTGAGATCACAAGAATTGGACGGATGGACAACCCAAAAACATACTGCTTCCTACCATGGCAGTAGCAGGCACATAAAATCAGAGGCCCGAAAGGGTTGATTAGTATTGCCACAGGTTTTAGGCTGTGGTTGATCTCTGGTTCCAGGGAGTGGTTAAGCTCTGAATGAACAAAAACCTAGAAGGGTGCTTCCATTACTGAGTTGCAGCATCTTCTGCACAGATCACAGTGGAGTCAAAGTCTCTGTGGTAGATTTAACTGATAAATGAAATCTCAGATAGGATCTTTAATTACCTGAGGAATGAAACGCTTCACTGACATGAAGGTGAAAGGAAAAAAAATCCATGAGAGAACCTTAACACTCGCTGCTGCTGTTGTTGATGTACAGCATGTACTTTTCTAAATCAGAAGCAGGAGCATGTCTACATGAAATGACTCCTGGAATGCATTGAACTTTACAGATTTATGGTACTTTATGTAACACTTACAAGTGATCTGAATTTAATCATTCAGGCCATAAGGCCAGACTTCACAGAATACCCATGATTCACCTGGGCAGTCAACGTGTGCACTCAACACACATGTGGTGATGATATCAGAGACAAAATGAGACTTGTGCTGCAGACAGGAGAGAGATTTGTAGATGCAACCAACTCAGTACTCTTCTGAGCAGTAATGAGATCTATGAGGGTTCACTGTCAAAATAAGCTATTTGTTTTAAGTACAAAAGGTGCTTGAAAATTAAGGAAAAAAAAAAAAATATATATATGTATATAATAATATATATATATATATATTATATATATATATATATATTTTAAATGCAATAAACTTTTCTCATCAAATAAACTTCATATTTATTGAATTGTACTTGAGAAAACATGTTCAAAAAGCTTAAGATATTTAGTTTAACCAACAACTCTTCAGTCACACTGATGAACACACAAACCAGTTTGAAAAGTCAGAACTTCCAGCTGTAGCTGCTCCTAAAATACTTTGTTCCAGCACTGGCAGAAAGTCAGTGTATGAAGCTGCAGTGGATTTATTATATTCTCTTATCTATCATTATTTTTTATAAATACTAGACATTTTAAGTTAAATTAACTGGAATAAATAAAATGTGTATATTTATGTTAAATTATTGATAAAAGATTAGTTGATTCCACTAAATTCCTGTATGATTTTTTACAGTGTTGCCTATGGGAGGAAGCACAAAATAGTCTAGTTGTTGTTCAGTGTGTTGTCCTTGGGTTTTATACAGGCCACTTTCTGACTGTCAAGACTAAATAAGCTGTCCCTCTCAGGAGCTTCTGTTTATCTCAACATCTCGTCCCAGATTTACTGATTTACACACATTAAAATGCACATATGTTGTCATCTGATTTTTAAAAAAAGATGTTTGAAATAGTCACTAATTTAATTCATCCATCCATTTTTTCTTTACTTTGCCCTCCAAAATAAGACATTTTGATAATTAATACTGCCTTTACACCTACCTGCTGCACTTGCTGGTACATTTCCAAGCAGATGAATCCAACGCACATTTTATTCACCTGTCATCCTGATCTTTAGAAAATCCTTACACTTTACTTCTCTCACTTTCTATGGAATAAAGTCCTGCTTAGATTTATTAACTCCTTGTTGTCTAATTCAAACTTAACCTAATGATTCCTGTAATAATGTCATAGTCAACCATCTTCCTGCCTAAAACTGCCCTTTGGCTACTGGACAAAATATTTAGCACTGACCTTTGTACTTGACCTGCAAGCTTTTTTGAATAAGAAAAAGATCATTCGTCTTAAAAGATTAAATAAAATGTCAGAGAAAGGATTAAGTTGAACTTTTTCATACATGTAGACACTCTGTAACAACATTGATTTTGTGCTTTGAAACAAATTATGAGTAAAGTGTTTGTGTTCTTTGAAAATCACTGCTTCTTTTCATGTTGTGAGATCAAACTTTATAATTCTAAGCAGAAAATTAGATTTAGGATTAGAAGGTTTGTACATTTAGAATACGTTTAGAGTGTCTGCCCTTTTCATGCATGAAAGAGACTTATTCTACATATCATTTTTGCTATTTTGAACGCAGAAACCTGTAAGCTCAATATCTCAAAACTGCTCAGAACCTTATAATTTCAATATGTCGATTATAACATGCATTTTTAATATATAGAATGTAAAAATAAATTGTGTTATGGAACTTAAATTCTCTTTTCCAAAACACACACACTTTCCTGACTTCAACCGCTAACTGACGCATTAAATCTCACTGAACTCATCAGAATTCTTCTCAATATGTTTCTGCAGTGAAAGCCTCACTTTTTTGCCTTTCATCCCATTTCATCAGCTCACATTCCCCACCTTAACATAATGTTCAGGCCAAACAGTTTAGATTTTAGGGTCATGAGTGTGTTTTGGAGCCCATTTTCTACATCTTGTAATTTCTCCTGCTAATGGACGCCTGAGAGTCCTAATTATTCATCTCCGTCATTTAAAAACTGCCACCGAGCTACTCCTGAAATGCATCTTGGTGCATTTTTGCATTTTATAGCTCCTTGTTTTTTTCCTCCCAAGTTTTAATGAGTGTTGTTTTGCATTATGCAGTACCTCCAGGCTTCAATTTGGCATCTGGGAAAGTTGGCTTGACTCCAAGACTGTGGTCACCCAGTGCTTATTACTCATTAAGCCTCGTCGGAGGGCCGAGTGGGTGCAGGCTGGGTGGGTGCTGGGTGGGAGCTGCAGTGCTTGGAGAGTAGATGTTGTTGTTGTTGTTTTTGCCGATGTTCCAGTTATGGAAGTGAACGAAGAGATGAGAAGGTGAAAGAGTTTGAGTCTTTTTGTACACATTAGGGCTGGAAAATTATACAAAGTTTGATTGCTTTATGCTTTCTGCCTAATTTCAGAGCAGACGGATTAATTTGTAGTTTTGTAAGATTCACATTTTTTTACAGCGTGCAGCCATCACACCATTGGACAACTCATGACTTGTACGATGGTATAGTTGGTCATAGGGATGTTAATGATTAATCGCCATGAAGAATTTATCCGATTAAAAATTAATTAAGAAGGACAGGCGGGCAAGAGCAGCTGTTTCGAGCAAGAGGCTTATTGTTGTAAAAATGTGCACAATTTGCAACCCTAGTTGGTTATGTGAACGTTAGTGTACTGTGAATGGTCATTATAGTGCTTATATGCTTTAGATTTGGATTTCTGTGTATACAACTTGTAATTATAACTTGGATGTTGATGTGGACGCTATGCCATTAGCTGCAAACCTGTGTACTATAGAGTCATCCAGGATGGCGATTCATCCTGTTCTTACTCCCAACAGGTCAAATACAGCAGTTTGGTTAGTGCTTCTATAGTTCTATACAAACTGTGTCTCTGTAGGTACCCCCGTAGTGTCATTTCTGGAGCCATCCCTGTAGCACTATGTTTTGATGTGCCAGCACATTCAGGTAACGTAGTATACAGAGTAAGAAAGTCGGCGTCTGTGGTGGATGCTGACTTCTTTTTAAGATGAAATGTAAGTTACGTTGCATATTTACTTACATATCTTATGTTACATTAATTAATGTAAGTGACGTTCTTATTTTAGCCCAAACCATGATCTTTTCCTTAGCCAACCCAAGTCCTTTTTGTGCCTTTATTTTGAAAGTCTTCCTGCATGTTGCATATTTACTATTGCTAACTTGCCCTAAGAGCCCTGCATGTGCAAACCTGTTGCTAGAGGGGTACCTACCATAGACATTTATATGTAGATATGTGGCCTGTAGAACATACGGCAAAGTTGCCAACATACTGGCCGGGTCAAGACTGGACAGTTAGTCCTTTTTATATTGAAGGGTTCTTGATCTATGTGGAGTAAGTTAGAAGAAAAAAAAAAAAAAAAAAATCCTACTTTATGTAGATAATGTACCCTTGAATATAACACAAGTAGTTCAAATTTGGTTGAAAAATGTAAATGTTATAGTGCTTTTTATCCCAAAACAAAAAACAGGTTCACACAGGTATCACAGCAAGGGGCCAAAGTAGTCAATGCAGCATGTAGGTATTATGTCTGTGGTACCCACAGCATCATAGTATGACTCGTGGGGCAACTGACCAAGCTGCTATTTGATGAGGTGGGAATGAGAATGTGTTGGCTGATTCCAAGTCCTCAGACGCAAACGATAAAATCAGTGCCTTCTACCCATTTGTATTCATGAGAAAGTTTTGATTTGAACTGCCTCTTCTATTGCTAAGATTTGGTTAAGTTTGGGCAACAAAAGCTACTTTGTTAAGATTAAATAAAAAGAAACTTTGCAGACTTTGGTCATCCAGTCATTCACCCAGCTGTTCCCCAAAACTTGAAGTATACTTCCTGTCTCCACAGGCAGACGGAATATTCATGACCACGACATCAGCTTAGTGAACACATTCATGTATGCAGGCACCTAGTGTAGTATTTAGAGATGCACAATCCACTTAATTCCACTTCCAATTTGATTCCGATACAAAACTTGTAAATCTTGTAAATGTGCATTCAACCCTTATGGTTTCTCTGACAGACTTTCAGACAAGCAGACAGGTACCATAAGTGTGACTGCAGGCTCCAAGCAGCACGTCTGCCTCTCTCTGTAAATTCATCGTCTTTCAAACAGCAGTCGAAGCAGCGAATTAACTCCAGAAAGGCCCCAGACGGCCATCATGAAAACATCAGACTATGGAATCTGGATCGGTATGTGGATCGTTACTTCAGTCTGATTTCCTATTGGAACCTGTTGGAATTGGTCCCAAATCTCGTAGCATAAGCAACCACATTCACACTTGCTATAAGTGTTCCAACATCCTTTGAGGTTTTGTTGTGTTATAACATTGTCATGTAACTTCCACCCTCACTTCCAGAAAGTGGAAAGTCATTCTTCACGTAACCACAACTTTTGAAGAAATGGCAAGTGCTGTCATTTTTCTGGTGTGGACAGTATAGACTATTGTGCACTCGACTTTATGCTTGGCTACGTTTTAGACATAATCCTGCGGCTGTACAGTATTTGACCATATACCTGTCTTGAATATCCGTTTTCTTCTGCACGTTTGGTTGTCTACATGTCTTCCTGCTCCGTCTTTGTGTCGTTCTACCTGTCTCCTTTCCTGTCCGTCTGATGACAGCTCGGAGACTTTTTAATCTTTTTTTCTTTATTTGGCGAGTCTGTGGGAGGAGCTCGATGTAAGCAGGTTGCAAATACAGCCCTGCACACCTGTGTGTGTGTGTGTGTTTGCTGGGATGCGGTTGGGTGGCGTATAGAGCCGTGTTGTGCCAGACCTAAAGTAACCTGTGGTAATACCTGTCTGCAGTGAAAACATGCCATTAATCAGTCTGTGCATGGAGGACAAAGTTATGTTAGCAGAACATTTGTTATTATTTTTAAAAAGTGCACTTTATCAGTTATGTAGTCAGCTAAATGTGATGTGATGAGATATTTGAACACAAAATTTTGTCAGTTTACCTTCCATATTTGGAGGACACCATTAAAAATGAACATCTTGAAAACCCGGTTCTCTGTAATTTAAGATGTGATCTTTATTTTGGTGCCAAATTGATTTTCCTTCAACTTAATCATCTATGATGCACAAAAGTGGAGGCAGCTGAGAAGGTAATGCAGGATAACAGAGCATGAATGTGAGTGCTGTTCACAAGGCTGCAGAAACTGGTTGTTTTGTTCTGTTTCACACAGCTAATGATAGTGCAGAGAGCGGCTGAGATGTGATCTTAAACTGATGTAATTGTTAAATACAGAGGAACTGGTTCGGCTCTGCTTCAATTAAGAGGGGAGGAGCGAAGAGGGAGGGAGCAAATACAGGAGAGGTGATATGTTGCTTATTCACCGCATCACAGAGTACAGACAAACTGGTTCTGCTGTTTTATACAGCTGGTGTGTTTATAGAGAGAGAGCTGCATGCCACTGTACAGCCCAGTCCACAGTCCAGTTAGGATTAGGCCCAGGATTAACTAATGCAGGAGGACACACCCGCACTGGTCTTACAATGTAGTGAGGAGCAGTTAATGTAGGGTTCATTTGTAGAAAGTCATGTCAACAACCCTGATGGAGTTCTTAGTTTCCACAGACACAATTCCAGTGTAGGAAAGTAAGTAAAAATACTACTGCTGCTGGCTACTACTACTACTACTGCTACCAAAAATAATAATAATAATAATAATAATAATAATAATAATAATAATAATAATAATAATAATGATTCTAATAATATTAATAATAAGAGCAAAAAGTGTTGTTTTCTTTTAAATCTTGTGTGTTCTTAAGGTTGTTACCACACAGGGCTGAATAATTTTGAAGAAATATCTAATTGCAGTTATTTTGACTGATATTGCAATTGTGATATGATTTGCAATATTATAGGACATGATCATTTTTTACACCATTATTCTTATTTACATTGAAAAAAAAACATTAAAACAATTATGGTGTGTCTTTTTAAGGGATTTGTTTTAAAACAAAGATGTTTTCTGAAGTCTAGAGAATGATGTGTTGGCCAGAACACCTCTGCAGTGCCATAATTAATTTAAAATGATATTTTGACACACATTTTACCTTTAACAAATACTGCATATCCTGCGATTTGAAAATTGCCGTCGACCGTGTTGCTGTTTCGGCAAAATTTCGTTTAATTGTCCTGCCCTACAGGGGGTAGGACCAGGAAGAAGGGGTAAAATGAGAGCAGGAAGAGTTTTTTTTAGGGATGCGCAATATGGATTTTTTTCAGCCTCAACCAATAACTGATAACTACCTGCTTCTCATGGCCGATACAGATAAGATAACCTATAATTTCACATCTTTTATGTTCACATAGCCTGTAGTTTCTGCAACCCTGAGGGTAAAAAAGGCTCAGATGAAATGAGAAAAGACGGGTGATTTAATATTGCACAATTCTGACTGAATAAAATAAAGCTGACATTACTATTATAACAAAAACAGAACAGTTCTGACCCTTCAAATGTTTATTTATTTTTTCATAGTAAAATATATCAAAATTGCATAAGTATCCTTTGCTTTTATCAAGCATTTTGCCTCAGAATTCAAATTAAATGCTTTGACAAACTCTCACATCAGATATTACTATAGCGGATTTTTTTTGGCTAATATACACCAATACCAATAAAGTCCCATGTTGCTGGATGGGGCAATATCAGCCAAGAAGTCATTGGCCACAATATTTATCATGCATCCCTGCTTTTTGTAAAAAAAAAAGTGTAAATCGAGAATTAAATCGAACTTTTAGCATTAGTGCCAGGCATAAGAAAAAATAAACCAGAGGAGGAAGGTTTTTGTTGTTTTTTTGCATTTTGAGAAAAAGTCAAATGGTATTTCAATTTTACTCTTCACATTTCAACTTTATTCTCATTAGTTTGACTTTATTAACATTTTTAATTTATTCTCAACATTTTTGCTCTGTTCTCAAAATGTAAAATAAAAAAAAAAAAAATCTTCTGTAGTCAAACTGTGTTTCCATCATGATGAAACATTCCTGGTCAGTAAATGAGCCTGCAGGGCGTCTCCCGCTGTTGACTCCCAATTTACAGCTGCTGGTTCAAAGTGCACCAGCACACAAGGTGACATACCGCAGCTGTGAGTCATGAGCAAGGCATGCTGGGTAGGAAGGTTCCCTTTAGTGTTCTTCACCACACACAGATTTGTTTGCTGAGTAATTACGTGTCGTTTTCATGACAGTGCAGGTCCACAGTTATGACCTCTCTGACCCTTTGTCAGATTTACAGCCTCAGTTACAGATGATAACAGTGCAGCACGTGTAGTCTAATGGTCTGAGCCATTCTCATGTATTTCTCATGTCAAATGTCCATATAGCATATGTCCATATACGTCCAATAGTTCGGCTTTTACCCCACTCTCTTGTATTTCTGGGTGAACAGTAAACCAGTCAGATTGTATGGACTGTACAGTGTAAAGATGGACTATGTAAGATGATAGAGTGATTCATAACTTCCTGCGGGTGGAGGAGCAACCTCACCTGACTGCATAATAGTATTTGTTCAAACAGGGAGAGTCTGCAGTGTCTCATGTGAAAAGAATGACAGAGTTTTCTAGGGAGGGACACTACCTCTCTTATCAGTGTCATCTTACTGAAGTCGATTTTTGATTAGATACTGGAGGAGTTCCCTCATTTTCTGCTAAGGGATATAAAATGACCACATTTGAGGCGGTACATCACTTCACAGGGGTACATAAAAGTGCAGTTTTTTTCCTCCACAGCAACATATTGCATATTCTCTAACAGCATTGTAGACCATGAAACGTGAACGCTCGTAAAAATAATCTCCATTATGTGATAGTAGATCGATTTTTACTTGATCGCTCAAATTCTTATAGACTGATTAATTGATCATCAATTAATCATTATCGTCCCTACCTCAGATGGATTGTCAACTGTAAATTTTGGGGCAGATTTGACCACGTACACTCAAGCTGCAACGACTTCCTGCTTCAAACTGAAACATCAAAATCTGACCCCAAGCCACGAACATGTCATACAACTAAAAATTTTGGCAATTTTTCACACCAAAGGTCATAAGATAGCACAGACCAAATTTGATGTCGACTTAATTAATTCTCCTGGAAGAGTTTGTTAAAGTAGCATGGCTTGAAATGGTAATAACTGTGCAAAAATTGCATAGTAAATTCAATATGGCCGACTTCCTGTTGGCTTTAGGGTATGGCACCAAGAGACTTTTTTGTAAGTCTGAACATGATGCATGTTCCTACTAAATTTGGGACATCTAGGTGAAACATATTGCGAGGGACACTCTTTGTAGGGTTATGGAGCCATTCAGCTGGTCTAGTCTAGTTCACAGTACTTCAACTTGATTATTGTAGTACACTTAACAAGAATGGTCATTAGGTACACCCAATGCTTCAGTCCACAGCAAGATGTCTCTATTGGCCAGATTTCCATAAAGACTGCTGTGAATATTCATGTTCCCCAAGGAGGAGTCCTAATATGTTTGGTGACCTGACCTTACTTTAGCTCCATCTGAAAAATCTTAAATCAAAATTTTTCCACAAGAAATATCAAAATGTAATGTGGCTCCGAAATTAGCAGATCTTATTCCTGCTCCCCAGAGGATGAACCCTTTACATCACAACGACACCCTCATGACAGACTTTACAAGTTTAGCTCCACTAAGACTTGAAGAATAACTAAATCAACAGTATGTTGTTTGTTCTCTCCAAGGGTTTTAGACTTTTAATCTTGTTACATAAAAACTTCCCTCTGTGTGTGTGTGTGTGTGTGTGTGTGTGCTGTGATACAAAGACAGAAACAAAGTCAACACAAAAAAAAAAAGCTGCAGAGAGCTGCAGACATGCAGGGAAAAGAGGCTCGGCCCTCTTCATACCTGCCTGCTTATCAAGGTGTGTCTGACTTGGCGACCTGCCACAGTCATCAGGCTCCACCCAGACACACCCTGGGTTGGGAATAAGGACTCACCCGACCTGGGTGGGGGGGACGAGGACTGCCACCCTGCGATCCAGCCCAAGTTTAGTCATGGTTGATTTTTTCTCAGCTCTGACTTGACTGGACATGACAACTGGGTTCCCATACTATTAGCTTTATTTTTTTGTGTTAGCGTGTTTATATTGAGTTGTTTTACATTGTACTGGGACAGTAATGACCAAAGATGTTCTTTTTAGAGCATTAATGTTGTAATGTTGTTAATCATGATGATTATTGATTTAATAAATGTAGGTTGCTTTTTAAACTTCCACACTATATACCTCATGCAAATTCTATACAGTATATACTATGCTAATTAAGTCGTTTTTGCAGTTAAAGCTGCAGTGCACAGGTTATTTTCGGTGTATTTTGGCAAAAGTTCCATCATAATCTTTTAGCATAAAGTGCTAAAAGTAGGCTGAGTGAAAACTAGACTCCTGCTCCTCCTCTTGGCTCTGTTTTCAGGCTTTAAAAAATCTGTGAGACTTGATGGAGACTTTGGCCAATCACAGGTCGTTAAGACAGACAATTGTTGAGTCTCATTCCCATAACGTCAGTATTTTACAACCTGGGAATGGGACTGAACATTTAACCATCTTCAAGCCACCGATGCAAGGCGTCTGTGGTTTGACAACCTTTGAATGAGACTCAACAATCTGTCTATTGAATTGCTGACTGCACCTTTAGTATAGCTAAGTAATGACTTGCTATTTTTTCGAAGAAATTATGTAATAAATGCACCAACAAATTAGTCACGATACCAGAATTTTAAAATTTGATACAATGCTAGTGTAGAAAACATACTTGATACCTCTTTCTATACCATGGTAAAAAGTTTTTAAAAAGTAATAGGATAGGATAATTTTACAACTTTTATTTTTTTTATTTATTTATTTATTTTTTATTATAAATTAACCACCTGCACATTGCTGGTGCAGAAAAAGTCACTAAACACCATCTGGTTTTGCAATGCTGCAAGACAAATTTCAGGAACTAGCAGGACTAGGGCTGTACGATTTGGTAAAAGAGTCTTATTGCAATTATTTTGACTGGAACTGTGATTGTGATATGCAATACGATTAGTGGAAATTATGAGTTTTGCATTACAATTTCCATGTTCACTGAAAACAAATCTTGATGATGTGATATTTATTGAGGTCTGTGCCAAACAAGAAGAAACATCTTTTCTTTAATCTGGATTGCAGCATTTTAGTCCTGCGATTTGGTTCTGGTTCCATGATTTGGATATTAGGCGGTCTTGAATTGTTTTGAGGGTTTGGTAATCTCGATACTGTAATTAAATGATATTGTTTTGTTTTAAACACTCAGTATTGAAAAAGTATCGATACCTTACAACAGACATCCCACAGTAGCAACTTTCAAGAGAAATCAAACTTAAAAAGAAACATTTAACACTGGATTACGTGGATGAAATGTGATTTTTGACTACAGAATTAATTGTCTGAGTATACTTCATTTTGTCATTTTTCTTCAAAACCCACATTCCCCCCATATTCATCTACATGTTTAGCTTATTCTGCTTTCTTTAGCTTCATGTTCACTTGATTCATTTTGTCCAGTTTTAGTGAAACTTTTTTTGGACTCCTCCCTTCATTAATAGCTTGTCTTTTTTTCTCTCTGTCTCATACACACAAGCACACACACATGCTCACACACACGCACACACACACACAATTGAGAGGTTGAGTAAACTGATCAATCAAGCACAGAAACCCTGGCAAACTCTGGCCGGATATTAACTAACATGCTCACATTCTCTCTCTCTGTCTCTGCTTGTCCATGCTGGTCAGTGGGGAGGTTGTAGTTAGGGTCATCTCCATGTACACAGAAGTGCAGCCCACCCACTAACACACACACACACACACAGACACACACACACACACACACACACCACACACACACACACACACCACACACACAAACACAAACCCCCTGTGGTCTGAGCTCAGTCAGGAAATTAGTTTTGAGTCAATCTCTCATCATGAACACTTCTCTCTCTCCAGGTCCTGCAGTGAGTATTTTAGAAACTTTTTATAGCTCAGAAGCTATTAAATGGCAACAGAACAAATGAAGTTTGTTTTTCCTGAAACTGGCTTGGCTTAAAGTATTTGAACAGTTAGTTAAAGGTGGTCTTTAAGGAGTTCCTTTTAAAGTGCGAGTATTGATGCAGTTCGCTCGACTTGGTTGTGTCATTTTCAAAACCTTTTAGCTAGCTTTCATTCAGCACTTCTTTCACCGACCTTTATGAAATAATGACACGTAATCCAGGGGTTTATTTTCCATATTCCAAGACAAATTGACCTCCACTACAGCAGCTGCTATTAGAAATTGAAACCTCGTTTGTTAATCTACAAGTCTAGCAGCACAGCTACGTCATCACAACTTGGTTTCATAATATTCAGAAAATTCAACAAAACTCTCTTCTGAAGTAATTATGTAGACTTGCGTCTTCTGTCAAACTGTGACGTTTAGCCCACAAAGGTCTAGGGGCTTATGGGAAATGGTGGCCGTTAAAGGCTTTTTTAGTTGTAATTTCATTTAAACCCGTAGACAGTGTCATGTTTTGTTAGGTTATGTTATTCTGCCTCTACAACCCTGTCCCCTAAATTACATTCATATACTGCCAATTTGTTGCTGTGAAATATAATTAGGAAAACAAATTAGCAGTATATAAACATAATTTAAAGAGACAGGGTTGGACAGTAACTAGGAGAATTATAGCTTCCCACAGTCATCAGCCGCTATTTTACTTTATAATGAGATTTTTTGAAAAGTAATGACTTTGTTGGGTCCACTGGATGTCACACGCTTTTTAAATTCTGTATATCGGGACTTTTTTTTGTCTCACTTCCATCATCCTTTTAACAAATTCGTCTCTGCTCCCTCAAGCTCCTGTCGATGCATGTAATCTTTCTCAGAGGGATTAAAACACAATGGACTTGTTTTGATTGCATTTAATCAGACAACACAGACCCACTGTGTCACGAACACCAGCCCACTCATGCTGTGAACGCATCCACTCATATGGAGAGTGAGGGAATTAATTGCCTGCTGTCCATCTGTAGTTTTTCTATATGTTGGAAGATTTTAATTTCTCCCTTTAAGCTCAAAGCATACTATACAAGCCACCCAGGTTAGCTGCTTCAGCACAGTCTCACAATGGCTCTCTGTGGTGGGTTTCAAACAATGGTGGGTGGGAGGCTTCTAGAGTCTGTTCAGCAGGCAGACGATTTATAATCCTCATCTTCTTTATTAACGATATTGAACATTTCTGACATTGCACTTTGACATCCCACTTCTGAAACCAACTTAAAAAAGTTCTCTCCCTGAAGGAAAATTTAGGTTTTGTATTTTCTTTGCGCTTTTTTTTTTCAGTCCAAAGTCAGCCCAGTCACTGGAGATATCCGACTTTGTGTTTCTACCTCATTTGCTGCCGCTCATTCTGCTTAACATTTGAGCGATGACACCGAGCGAGGTGATCCATCACAGTTAACGCTAGCAGAGGATAATGTCTTTACATGACCCTGTCACTCACCTGACACGCTGATGGGTAGGAATGGAAGTGTCCTCCAGGATGCGATCTCTCTGAAGGGACAAGCTGCATTACCTGCTAGCTGGGACAGTAGTTCATTTCAAGCTCTAACTGTGAAGGTTGGATTTTGGTATCTTACCATGTTTACAGTCTCAGTTTCGGTTGACTTTGATAAAGAGTGAAGGGACCAGAAATATGCATATTTAAGAAGGTGAAATCAGAAAATTTTCTTTCCTTTTTCTTTTAATTACTCAAACCAATTAATTGATTATCAAAAATAGTCGCTGATTAATTTTTTAAAGGTTGTTTTTTGGGCTTTTTGCCTTTACCTGACAGTGCGGCTGGAAGCAGACAGGAAAGGGGGTAGAGAGAGAGGGGATGACACGCAACAAAAGCCTGCAGGCAGGAGTCCAACCAGTGGCCGCTGCAGAGGATACTCCAAGAACTGAGCCACAGGGGCGCCCAATTGGCGATTAATTTAATTATCCCTTAATAATTGATTAATCTATTAATCACTGCAGCTCTACTTATGTACATCATTAAAAATAAGTCAATATTTACTAATGGTTTCACACAGGACACAAGCACTAGTCTCCTGAGTAAGAGTCCTGTTTCATTCATCCAACCCACCGTCTTCATACGTGGGCTTCCTCGCTCTTTATATTAGGTCACCTGACCTTGATGGTACATCAAAACATAACGCTAGAGGGGCACCTAAAGAAATGACGCTACAGTGTCATAGTGAGGCATAGGCTTCAGCCCAAAATCACAAATGATCCGAAGCGTAATTGTACACTGTGGGATACCTTATTTTAGCACTTTAAACTTTCCAGACTTTCTTCAGTCCAATCGGATTTCTCTGCCTGTCTGAACCGCAGAAAAACATCAGTCCAGTGATGTGTTTTATATCTCACATGGGAAACAGTTGTGTGTGCTGGTATTTAGAGCACCCTCTGTCATAACTCAGTCTGGAGGGTAGGATCCACTACACCTCAGCCTTCCTCTCCCATCAGTCCTGTTTCTCTCCATTCCACACCAATGAAGAAGTTTGTTACAGAATCACACGGCATTTAGCCAGTTGGGTGTTGCCTTAATTCTAGTTGACGTTGGCATAGACGTGCAGGTAAAACAATGTGTAGAATGTTCTTCAAGTGAAAGGCGCTCGACAACCAAAGTGCACATTCAGAACAGAGAATATACTTTTTTAAACTACGTCAGCAGCCAATAGGATCAGGCCTCCAGAGGTGTTTGCTTGCTGCCAGAGTTGCCGGTTGTGAAACACAAGGCAGATTTCCTGTATGAGGGTCACTGTGATGAAAGTTGATAAAATGATGAAAACAGTCTGTCTGTCTTTCTTTAAAGGCTCAAGAGCTCCAGAGAAACGGAGAGGACTTCCCTGCTTCATTGGACAAACTACGGCAGCTGATAGAAACCAAAGTTCACATCCTACAGTCCCCCATCACTGAGGAGCAACAGGTAAAGGACGTGGAAAATGATTAGAAATCATTATTTGAAGTCTTATTTGCAGAGGTGGCAAAGTACACACATTCTGTACTCAAGTACAGATACTTGTGTATTAAAAAGACTCTGCCAATGTAGTAGAGTCAAGTAGTCAAGTAAAAGTGGAAAGGCTTTGAAATGTCTCCCTCTCTGTTTGTTTCATCTAGGTCTTTTTCATCTTATGTTTTTGTCTTGTTACATCTTTTACATTGTCATTGCATCTTTTTGCATCATCTAGTGTTAGGTCATGTTACGTCTGTCACATCATTTTTGTCTTGTTGCATCTTGTTACGCCTTTTTCTTCTTGTTACATCTTTCTAGTCTTGTTACATCTTTTCCATAATTTTTTTCTTGTTGTATCTTTTACATCGTTTTCATCTTATTACGTCTTTTTTGTCTTTTGTTTACTGTTTTGCCTTGTCACAGTCTTACATGTTTTTCGTCTTGTTATGTCTTACTAAGTCTGGTATGCTATTTTTGTCTTGTTGCGTCTGTCAGGCATGATATGCACTGATGGATGCACCAAGGAATTGTCTTTTCTATATAATATTGTCCCATCCATTTAGTTGAAATCAGTTTTAATGTTGGTAGTGTGGCGTGCAAAATGAAAATAATCAATAATTCCCCTCAAATGCCTTAGAACTAAAGTAACAAGTATTCTGAAAATGTAAGGAGTAGACAGTACAGATATGTGTGTGAAAATGAAGGAAGTCAAAGTAAAAAGTGGTCAGAAAAAGAAATACTCAAGTTAAGTACAGATACCTGAAATCTCTATTTAAGTACAGTAACAAAGTATTTGTACTTAGTTACTTCCCACTTCTGCTTGTTTGATCTTTGATCATACTTTGATCAAGACAAGGTAACTTTTCCATTTGGATGGATTTCAACACGCTTTATAGCACTTTACTCTTTAACGAGTTAAATCCCTTCAAATTTAGCTCAAGGTGTACAGAATGTCTTTGAGAGCAGTTTTACTGGAATCTGAAACATGACGCCTCCAGTAAAAACAGTTAGATGATTATCACCACTGCAGTGTAGCAGAGGCATCAAGTGTCATTTTGTCTTTGCTGACACTGACACTCGGTTGTATTTTTTTTTTCTTTACCTGATGTTTTTAAATCATGAATCTTGCTGGAGGGTACAGGGCTAATTGCTCAACAGCCTTAACAGCATTCCACCTATAACAGTCTTTACAGGGATTTGTTTTCATTGGCACTCTTTGCAATTTCACTTGAATTTTCTTCCCTACTTTTGTCTGTGGGAATCTGTCCCTTTCTGTTTTGCACTGTCTGTCTCTGTCTCTCTCTGTCCCTTTCCTTGCCCTTGTTGTTCATCTCTCCTGAGAGGCAGTTCAAATCCAGTGTATCCGCATCTATGTTAAATAAGAGTCATTTTATAAAAGCCTTGAAAAAAATGAATCAAATTAACCATTTGAGATGTCATCAGTGGGTCTTATTGACACTTTCCTCATCTTGTGTCCCAGTGTTTGATGTCGAACTCTAAAACTTGACGAGTTGAGTGTGATGGCTTGGAAATGCAAATATGGTCAAAGTGACAGCCTGGTCCAGGAATTTGTAATCTTGCAATCACAAGGATTAACAAAAAGTTCCGTGATCTTGCTTTTTTTTACCCTGCCCACAGTATTTCTGCTCTAGATGGTCAAACTTGAAGAAAGATTGCTAATTTTACCAGTCCTGCCATTTTTGAGACATTTTCTGAGTTAAAAATCAAACAAAAATCAAGCCTACATAAATGTCTTTGCATTGCCATCACACTGCCAAGAATCTTGTTCCCTAAAATCTGTCTACTATAGCAGTACTTGTCCCCAGGCGATGTACTGCTCTGACCTCCTACTCTTACCTAAAACTGGAGGGTTTTGGCAAAGACATTGGTAGGGAGAAGGTTACCTTGGACGGAATTCAAGCAGGAAAAACTTCCTGGCTAACTGCATTGGCTGGGAGCTACCAGCAGGAACACTCACAAACAGAGAGATCCTGTGCTTACCATATATAGTCATAAAGTCATTTTTAGGTTAATTTTAAATAGCCTATTACCACTAGGGGCCAGGCTACTCCCAACTCATCAAATACAGCAGCTTGGTCAGTGGTCCTACCTTCAAAATATGACACTGTAGGTACTAGAGTCAGTTTCTCATGTACAGGTCAAATGCTGTAATAAATATGGAATGTCCAGGTAAACTTTTAAATAATGGCACAAAAACTATTTGGGGAGGTTTAGGAAAAGTACACGGTTTGGGATAAAAATAAGTATGTTACTTAGCTAAGTTCACGTATGTAACCTAACACAATGTACACAAGTATGTAACGTAACGTATGCAGTGAAGTAAACATTGACTTTTGGTTTCACATGGGACACACACCCTGGTCTCCTGGGTTGAAAGTGTGCATTGTGTGAAACCAAAAGTCAACTTTGGCCTCTTTTTGAGACGTAACATAATGTACATATGTATGTTTAGTTTGGTTTAGTTTAGTTTATTAGGATCCTCATCAGCTGCAGCAAATGCTGCTGCTATTCTTACAGGGGTCCAACACATGAGCATAAAAATTATACAATACATAACACATAACAGATATAGTAAAACAAAACACACAGCTCAGACAGTGCTGTTATTTAAATAATATAGGTTATGTAAATGCTCTTATAGTCGCCATTTCACTTAATGTTTCAAAACATACTGCAAAATCATACATTTCTTTCATTTCAGTCATTTCAAACATTTCAATCTCACATCTGCATTTAAATTAACCTGTTTATAAATTACATGATGTATTATACTATAAACTATCATAAATTAAGTACATATTGTGATATAATCATACTATATACATGATTAACAATGATAATGATAGTAATAATAATATTAACATTAACAACAACATTGTATGATGTTATTATTATTAATAACAATATTTTCAATACCATTACCACTACTGCCATCATCATCACTGCTACTGTCATCATTATAAGAATAGTAAGAATAACAACAACAAGAACAATAGCAATAATTTAGCAGCACACACAGCACTGATAATAGACATGTGAAGTGTGATGTGACAGTCCAAAAACTTACATACAGAAGTAACATCCAGGCTAGCTAACTGCATCAGCTAATGACTTATAAGTTCATAACTTAAAAAGAAAAGAAGGTGAACTTTTGGTTTTGCATAGGACATGAATCCAGGTTAAAACAAAGTTAACACTGACTTTTGCTTTCGCACAAGACACAAACCTTGGTCTCTTGTGTGAAAGTAGTGTGTTTGATCCATCCATCCACCCAACCTCCTCCATATTCAGACGTTTTTGCATGTTATACTAAGTCAGGCGACTTCAATGGCACATTAAATCAGGGAGCTTCCAGAAATGCTACAGGGGTACCTACAGTGTACAGTGTAGTTTGAAGCAGAGGGGCACTATGTTTCACTGTTTCCTCAAGTGAATATCATATTGCTTGGAAGTACAAAAAATGGAGTCAGTTGTAAGTTTCAATGTGGACAGTGAGGACTAAAGATCACGTCTGAAAAACAAATCAGATTTGGCTGCTCCGTGAACACAGTGCCAGTTTGTTTCTCAGACTGAGTCACATGGGCACAGATAGACAGACAGGCAGACGGAGGGGAGGACGAGGGTGATCGTCATGGTGTGCCAGAGTGACTCAGTCGGTCTGTTGTCTCTCAGCCCACAGCCGCTCGCTGAAGGACTCTGTCACCCGGACAAGTTCAGACTCACAACCCGGTTACACGGCACCTACTCCAACTTAAATCTTCACTCAGCGTGTCCTTGAGTGTCTCATTTGGTTTCTTCTTTTGTCTGTCTGTCTGTCTTTTTTCAGCTCCTCTTGTCTGTCTGTTGATCTGCCTGTCTGTCTGTCTGTCTGTCTACCCCAACTCTCTCCTCCTTCTGCTGGTGATTCATCACTCTTTTCTGTTTTACTCAACGTGTTGCTATGTCTAACAAATACAGACTACTGAGAGATGAAGTGCGATACCTTCTCATATCAAATCCCCTCCAGACTAAATAATATAGGATGACTTATGGAGCATTTGGTGATTTGTTTTTGCACACAGTTTTCTTTCTCTTGGAAGGGCCTTCCCTTTCACTTAGGTAACAAAAGGGGGATTCTTTATTTGGGTGTGTCGTTCAGAGACAGAACTATAACTTTAAATCCAGCCTAAGGATATGGCACTGGCTTACAATGAACTTGGTCAACGTGCAACAACTTTATGAGATTTGCTCCCTGAATTTGGTCAAAGCCAGTTTCTCGACTGAGGCGTTAGGCTGAATACTAAATGTCGACAGGACAATGCAACACACGATGTGTAGTAATCTTTTGGTGGTCCACTCAAGGAATCATTCCAACATGCGTATGGTATTTGACTTGTTGTAGCTCGCGGACATGTTGCCAACAACTCCACACAGTCATAACAAAGAGGGGGTACATGGAGCCTACATGTACGTCATCTGATGACGAAATTGACGTCATGAGGACCCTAATTTCTGCTGTAGCGCGGATATCCACATAGTGCCGATTTGTTGTGACCACTCAGACTTGTCCACGCGACCACTATTACGATCATGTGCTAATTCTCTGCACATGTGTGGAGCTGTCCTCCAAACAGAGTAAAACTACTAAGTGTCCATTTAGAAATTTAATCCAGGTGCAGTAAGCGATTCTGGAGAAAGTTAGTTGATTATTGAGTCTCATTCCCAGGTTGTCAAATTACCAACACTTTGGATAAAACTGTCTTAAACTTAAACTGAAACTTGTCTAAAGTCTGAAAACAGAGCCAAGAGGAGGAGCAGAAAACTAGTTTTCCCCACAACTCCTTGAATGGCATTGTGCTTAAAAGTTATTATGAAACTTTTGCCCAGTGGCACCAAAAATAAGCTGCCCAACCCAGCTTTAGGAGTCTGTGGCTATGCTAGTGGCTGTAAGGTTGTATGAGGGACACACTAATGTCAGAATGACAAAGCAAATGCTTGCAGTTACATTTGCTTTATTCACCATCTTAGCTTAGTATATTAGCATGCTTAATGTAGAATAGAATAGAATAGTTTGTCTGGGGACCATAATTGTCTGAATTCAATGTCAATCCCCCCATAAAGCCATGCCACTGGCATTGCTAAAACATGTCAGTAAATCCAGCAAACCAGCTATACAAGGTTAATTTAGCGCATAAGCTAAGTCAGGGATATATCTATGCCACTACTTTAGAAAAATACATGCTATTGTAGCTCCATGTAATGTCTGCAAATTGCCTGCTCAGTAGCATAGCATAGGTCTGGGCTTTGTTGCATTTGTTGCCAACAGTGTTTCATGTAAAATAAAAACTGGGTACGTATCCGTGGGCAGTTTGAGACATAAACAAACCATTAGCAGGCTCATTTAGCAAAGACACTGACGCTCATGCTAACATGCTAACTTACTGTACGTTAGGACTGATAGAGTTACTATTGTCAGCTGTTAACAGACTGAAATCATGGTAACACCTAATCATGGTCATCTGTCTTCTCTCGTGATCAGGGTTTGGTGTGTGAGGAGAACACAGGGACAGGAGGACCGTGGAGGTTTGCCGTTCTGAGCGAGGAGCTGACCTTTCACCTCCAGCAGCTGCAGAGACAGACAGAGCAGGAGCTCAGCAACATACACACACAGTGAGTCAGTGGCGGGTTATGTGCTCAGTACAAGGAGGTTACTGTATACTGTATATAAGAGGGCACACAAAGCATCGATTTATGGGCTTTAGTCTGTTCAGCAGGGTGGATGCCTGTTGATGACTGAACATGAGTTGTTGCGTTTGATGGATTGTTTCCTGGCTGATAAGCAGGCCCATACGAAATCTGCGTCTGCAGAAGTCCGCAGACAACTCTGCAGATTATAAATGAATAGAGATGCTGCTTTTAAAACTCTGAATGTTATCTGCTCCACATTGATCGTTGCATTTTAGTAGCCATGGATCAGACATTTTCTGCTGGTTGACTTTTCCAATAAATGGTCTCACTTTGTTTCTCAAATTTAAAGGTTCTACTAAAATCTTAAAATGATGGAGGTAATTTTAGATAGTTTTAACATTTTTGGTGCTTACTTTTGCTGAAAATCAATCTTTGTTATCTTAAATTAATATTGTCTATCACATTACAAACAAAAAACTGAATTCTGCCGATTTTCATTCAGAATCACAGCTGAAAACTGTTTAAAAAAATCTGCAGATTCCATTTGGGCCTGCTTATTACAACCTTGGTGCCAATTACAAATACAATATTCATTCACTTGGTATGTACGAGCACGTACGTAGGCTGGGTGGGCTCGGCTTTTCTTAGATACAGTTGGGGGGGACTCCAAAGAAAAAAGGTTGGGAACCACTGTGTTAGAGTATTTTAATAATACACTTTGAAAGAACAAGTTATTTTTAACTTGCCATTTTTAAGCTGGAGCAACTTCACAATTAAGTGAATACAGCAAAGTTTTATGTAAACTTAACAAGTATATATAAAGTAAACTTATGAAAATGTTTAGTATATATGTATGTTTAGTTACCTTTTTCAAAGCAATCAGTTTCCAAGATTTTTTAAAGTAGAATCAACTTAGATTTTTTCAATCATATCTCTTCAAAATCTATTCAAAATAAAAAAAATAGTAAGGTTTTAAGCTTTACTAATTTCAATATCAAAAACAATGTGCTTTGCTTTAGAATGGGCTTTGATTAGCAAGCCTAACTCCTGCAAAATATGACCCAATTTACTTTAGAAATGCTCAGAAGGTTCATAAAAATTGGCAGTCATCATTTGGGTCATAAGAATAAGCTGACCGAGAGCTAATGACTCTATTTATTGTTGATTAATGATCGATCAGTATTCTGTAAGCAGGAAATACAGTCAGGATAATTCTAATAACATAAACACTGTACAATATATTAAACCATACACAAAACTCTCAAAGTTTTTCCTTGAAAATATTCTCCTATATATATATACATATATATATATAATATCTTAAAATATCTAAATAAATCTTTCATCTTGGCCTAACTGTCTGAAACTGGACTAGCCTCTCTATAAATCAGGACCATGTTCAGTAGTGTGAGAACATGTGAGTAGGAGGCAGCCCCATGTTGGTTTGTGAGGTTTTGTCACAGAGCTGAAAACACGAATGTGGGAGTTTCACTGTATCTCCTACCAGCAGCAGGTTCTGCTCTGCTGGAGAACACAACAGGATCCTGCCTGCCTGCCTCTCTGTCTGTGTGTGGCTGGGAAAAGCGTGAGACGGGAAAAGACAGAAAACGAAAGTTAATTGTTCTTTCATGCGTTAGTTCTCTTGTGTGTGTGTGTGTGTGTGTGCATTCTCCTGTAAATCTATCTTTGTGAGGACCAAATTTAGCACTTGAGCTTAAATTGAACTAAATTGTTGTAAGTGAATGTACAACAATGACTCGGTGATCATTTCCCCCCAATTTAAAATCTGTAACCCTCTCTGAGCGGATCTGTTTAACTTCTGGACAGTAATGCAAAACTAAGTACACATCACTTTTTTATTATTTATGGACTTATGGACACTCATACGTCCTCATGCTTCTAGGCTTGTGTAAATTTTGAGGTCATGAAAGTAGGTCATTGCAGTGCATTAATCCTATAATGACAGACACGCCATCATGCTGAACTTGTTTCATATACATAACATTTGTACAGATACATACGTCACAAACAGCTCTGAGCTGATGCAGCACTTTCTGTCCTCTGTGTGCCCACGTGGCATGTGAGGGAAAAATCTTCAGTCAGCATAATCACAGGATCCTGAATATCTCTGAACACAACCCAAAATCAACCTTTTAAATTTTTTTTTTTGTTTGTTTTATGAGCCATTCTCCTTTATCATTGCTGCAATGCCAGAAAAAGCAAAATGTTATAATATTATAAGTTTATTGTTATAACAAGATGTTTCTCATGTTATAACATGTTATTTTCATGCCACAACCTACAAACTTACCACGTATCTCATTGTAATGAGGTAACTTATTGTTTGGCTGCAACTAATGATTATTTCATGGTCTGTAAATGTCAGAAATGGGTTAAAAATTGTCAATTAGTCAAAGGTAACATCCTCAAATGTCTTGTTTTTTTCACAACCCCAGATTTTCAGTTTACTGTCACAGAGAACTAAAGAAACCAGCAAATATTTACATCTAAGAAGCTGAAATCAGAGAATTTTGATATTGTTTATTTTAAAAAATGTCTCAAAACAATCAAAATAGTTGCCAATTAATGTAATTAGTTGATTAATAATCAATTAATCAGCCCTAACTTACTGTTATAATATAAAATGTTTCACATCATAACATGGTAACTTATATTGTTCTAACGTCATGTTATAACAGTAAGTTATGACTTTATAATGTGAACTGTTTCACTTTAAAACAAGATAAATCGTAAATCGTTATATCAAGGAAAGCTTTCATAACATGATAAGTTTATAATCCATAACGGTGTGAAGATATGTGATACTGATCAGTTTTTCTTTTTCTTGTGTGGCTGCGAGATGCTGCTGAAATTAGTCGCTGTTACACGTGTTTTAAGAAATTACTTTTGACTGTCTGATGTTTCTAAAAGACTGAACTGACCCCCTGGCAAAAAGTGCAGAAATTGTCTAAATTTAATCATTGAAACTAAACTATATGGAGTGAATCTTTAGTAACGTTAGCTAACATGAATGTGACTGTCACTTCCAACCCCTCTGGTTTCACAGTAAAGGTGAACAAGAATGCTTGTCAAATAGAGTCTGAAGCCTCCTGTCCTCACACCGCTCCAACATTGTCTTTATTACCATTCAAATGACACGTCTCACTGCATTAGCAGGCTTCTTTCCTTCACGTTCAGTTGTTCAGAACTTGCATTTACCTTCAGACATGGCTGGACAACATTTCTGACAAACTAGTTTGTTTCAACCATACCCCAAAGAAAGCCTTAAATATTTACCACTGTCTCCACTTTAAAATGCATTCAATGTGAAGCATGTGCAGGAAAAAGGATGAGCTTTATGCATCAGCATTTGCTCACCACAGCAAATGAACAAAGCAGAAGAGAAATCTTTTGTTTAATGTACAATAATGCATTTAATCTGAAAAACTTGTGTATGACATCACAGATTATATGGTCATCTTTTTCCTGTCTGCAGTTCTACTGTGGAATACCAGGCTGGCTGGTAAAACAGTAAAAGTGTCTGAAAAGTTAGACGCTGTTTAATATTTTTCATATAAACTGTGAGAAAGTGAGACTTCCTGGTGAATTTTCAGATTTTTTTTCTTACCACTTGTGCTGTGTTGACAGTAAATGTTCAGATGGTAGTAGGTGGCTGCCGCCTCACCCTGCGCGCTCGTACTCTCTGTACTCGTGCCATGACGAGCAGTTTGGCAGAACAACACTTCAACTGGTCTCACTTCTGTCAGACAAGACAAGCTAAAACACATCTCAGGATTCAAGGTGTGCCAGCAGACACACACACCCACCCACCCGCACGCACACATTATTCTGATGATATTCCAGGAAATCTCCTAATTTCTCGCACTGGTTGTCTTTGCCAGGACCGATGGGCTCGTGTCACAGCTTGGATCAAAGGCTTTTCTTTCTTTCTTTCTTTATAATGTCTTAATAAAAACTCTTACATGTCTTCATCATGTTGCCCTGCCCACTTCTCACATCCACTTACTGGAAGAAGACGTCACCCTGTTTTCATTTTAGTGGGGTTTTCCTTGCTTTAAGAAAGGCTTATGTTGTAATGTCAGCGCCAAGACAGGGTTGGGTTTTGTGCAGGAAAAGAGGATAGAGCTACCACTCTGGAGCGGAGATAAGGAGATTCTTTTTCTCTGAGTGGACCTGAACAAGCTGCAGGAATCAAGCAGCTTTCACGCCAGGAAGTCCTGGAACGCTTCCTTAAAAGTCTGCTGTAGTTAGTAGTTTTCTTTGTCAAGGTGATAATGATGCCTTTTTAAACTCTGCGAAAAAAAAAAAAGTCTCTGTCCTCTGACAAGAAAAATGTGCTGCTGTTTGTCAGAAGTAAGAACATAATCCAAAAAACAAGCAGTAACCTTCACTGCTCTGTGGTGAAGCTAAAGCAGTCTTAATGGTCTTTGGGACCAAACTTTTCTCACACCAAGTGAGGAACATGATGTAAGCAGCTAACTTCTATGCTACAGACTACATTAAAATGTGACCAGTCACTGTAGTTCCTTTATTTTTTAAGACTATTTGATAGTTTACAATAATTTATTCCCAGGAAATCAAACATTATTTAATAACTCGGTCCCTTGGATATATTTTTCCCATGGGAAACTTTATTTCTGCTTTCACTAATTGATGCTAATTTTGAAAATCACTGACAGTTAGGAGCTGTTTATACCTGGCATTAACATGCATCCTGGGTGATCCAATCACGAGTGGACAGCTCTATCTGCATCAGTTCACATCTGGCATTACAATGGGTCTCCAGATGCATCTCGAGTGACCACTCGTGATTGGATCTCAGTTCCCCGCTCTGTATGCAAATAAACACTAGGGCTATTTTGTCAGTTGAAAGTCTATTACTGTCCATTTGGCCATTCAGTAGGAAGATTTGACTATTTATTCTGTTTTTTAAAGTTCAGTGCCACATTAAACTCCTATATTGATCTAAATGAGCTCGGCATGAGAGACAGTCCGTTGTGCGCTGGGATAGTTTATAACTAAATGACGAGCAGGACCCAGACTTTTACTTCCTCTGACTGTATCAGATGTTTTCACATCACTGATGACAAGACAAAGCGTTAATGCCAGTCTGAGTCAGAGAAAGCCAAATTGTGCGTCTTGCTCGAGTTCAGTTATAAAATCCCAGTGCACCATAGAGCCTCTCTCCTGTCTGCTCTTCGCAGAAACACAGTTTTGTACAAGAAAAGAAACACTGGGGCTGTTTTATCAGTTGAATGTCCATTACTGTCCATTTGGCTGTTCAATACGAAGATTTGACTATTCGGTCCTTTGTAATCTTTCAGTTCAGCACCACACTAAACTCCTATATCAACCTACGTGAGTCTCATCTTTTATCTACGCTGTCAGCAGCCCAGCAGACACACTCCATGGTGCGCTGGGATTTTGTAACTCAATTGTGAGCAGGATGCACACTTTTACTTTCTCCAACTGTGTTATAATCTGATGTTTTCACGTCACAGAAGGCGATAAAAGGCATTAATGCCAGCAAGAGTCAGAGAAATTCAAAGTGGGCGTTCTGCTCATCATTCAGTTATAAAATCCCAGCGCACCACAGAGTGTCTCTCCTGTCTGCTCTTCATAGAAACACAATTTTTTTCAAGGAAAGAAATAATTTAATGTATTGCATTTCATGCCAAATTTACAAGAAAGAATGAATGATTAAGAATATGCTGTTGCTCTTTAGTAAAGTTTATTAGGGTTCTACTCTCTCAAAACCTCTTAAAAACCTTATCAAACACGTAATTTGCATTACAGTGGACCAAATGATGGACTTACAGGATGTCAGTTCAGTAGGCGGTCCTTCACTGTGGCCCAGGACACATTTTTTACACACTGTTAAAAGAATGTGGTCACATGCGGGCCAGACCACCTCCAAATGTGGTCTGAGTGATCAGATCTCAGTGCTTACAGATCTGTACTTAGAGCCGTCCACTTGTGATCGGATCACCCAAGACACGTGTTTATACCAGGTGTTGACAGACTCTTACAGACAATTTGGTGGAGTGTTTGCCATGATTGACAGCTGTCTCAACCTATCACACTTACCTGTGGTGTTTGCTATTCGCTCATACTAACTTAGCTTCATCTCTGCTCCACTTCATGTTTGTTTTCAGGCTCCAGTAAGATGTAAACCTGTCATATTCAGATAAAATTAGAGAACTGGAAAGAGACTTGTTGCTTCTTTCAGTTAACAAGCTCCTTGTGAGACTTAAGCTTTATTTGTTTAAGCTCTGTTTCATTTGTAACTGAGCAGCGTGAACTGACAACAAACTGTGGATATACAGAAACGACGGCTGACATTCCTTTTCATGTTTATCTTCCTGCTTTCTGAGAAGCAATTTTATAAATACACATTGTGGTTTTATTACTGGAAGCATCCAGAGTAGCAGGGTGGCTCAGTCTAAAAACCGGAAGGCCATAATGATTTTCTATTAACACAAGCTTTCAAACTGCTCTGTTGACGTGTACTTGACCCTTGTCCTTACAGCCTGTGAAGTGGGAAAAACCCAAGTATGAAACTGCAAAGTGTTTTTACATAAGAGGAAATTTGTCAGTTAACTAAAATACTCTGTAAATGTACAAATAAAAGTTAAAGAAGAGGCATCTTAAAGGGTCAGTACACTCAAATTAAAGAAAAAAAAAACATGTTCCCTCTAGTAATATCTGTTCATATGATTTTTGTTTTATTTATCCTGGTGCTGAGAAATCAAAATATGAAGAATCGTGTTTCATATTTTTTTTTGTATTATGCTACTCCCAAATACCTGCATTTAAGGTGCAGTTCACCCAAAAGCCTGTTTTCTCTCCTGCGGAAGAAAGTAATTACAATGTACTGTGTAACATCCAGAGTAACGGGGACACTGCTTCTGGGAAGAATTTTCAAGGGCTAGAGATTGTTTTTTATTATTTATAGATCTGCCATTTGCTTCATTAGTGAGTAATTACATTACTCATTGCATTACTCAACTGAGAGCTAATTTTGCTGTGTAACCTTAGGCTAAGAAGTTCTATTCAGATCCACTCATGTACCTAAGTTCATGAGTGGACCTGAAAAGTAATGTTAAGTTTAATAAACTAAAGATAGCACTTTGAGTGTTGCTGCAACAAATTAGCCCTTAATTGAGTAACTTGCTTTACTTTCTTCAGGTTTTTTTTTTCTATTTTTTCCCCCTTTTTTACAGTTTAGAGTCAAAGATTAAGTCTTCGAATAACTTCTTTTGTCAGACCAACAGTCCAACACCAACAAATATTTCATTTACAAAAACAGAAGACTGTAAAGTCCAGCAGCAAATAGTCACAACTGAAAAGCCTGAAAAGAGAAATTTTCAGTCCAAAAAAAAAAAAAAAAAAAAAAAAAGATTATTTCGTCTAAATTATTGCAGATTATCAACGAATCAACTAATTGTTTTAGCGTCTGATGTTGCTTTTGAATTTTTCAGATGTCAACTTTCAGTTCTGTGAGCAACTCAGACTGAATTCTGTCAAACTACCGTATCTCATAAATCAAAGTCTGGACAAATAAAACCTAAAATTACATGTGTACATACCATTAGGACAGCTTAGGTGAACTGACCCTTTAATTGTAAGTAACATTCACTGTAAGAACAGTACAAAAAGAAAACTAAACCAGATTTTTTATATTTCTATTTTGATAATTACAGACAGCAGTGTGGATATCGTCCCTTAGAGGTTTAATGAAGTATCTCTAAACAACCTGAAATTCTGACCCGCTCCATTTGAGAACAACAAGACTTCCTTTATCACGTCCTTTATTGTCTGCAGCGGCGCATGATGGACTGAAAGCTCTGACACACAGCAGCACAAACCAACACAGACTCAGCGGGACACGCTGGAGAAATAAATGAAATCTGATTGTGACAGATTGTATGTGTTGTTTCCTGGTATTTTCCCATAGATAGACAGAAGCAGAGTCTTTATTCGGGTTACGCAAGGAAAGTTCAGCTTGTTGCCAAGACCAACAGGCAGACTGGCAGTTTGGAGAATTCCCAGCTGAACTCTGGCAACCCTCTCCCAGTCTTCATCGTCCTCTTCTTCCTCTTCTCCACTGGATAATCTGTTCATTTCTCTGCTTCAGGATCTTCTGATATCAACCATTAAATCCATCAGAAAGCTCAGGCACCTCATTGGTATAATCTGTTAAATCTTAAAACTAAAAAGCTTAATTTCCAACACCACAAAGGTCAGATGTCACAGCGACACGAGAAATGAGGATGATCATATATCAATATATTACATGCGTGCAGGGGAATCAGTGACTGTCTTTTTCCTGAAAAACCTGCTGCCGAGTTACCCCCAAGCAATGAGCACTTAAACTCTAAACTGCTGCTGCAACCGATCAGTGGCCTCCAGCAGCAAATAAAGATTTGAATTAAAGAAGTAAAAGTAATTTGAGCGGCACTATTCACCTTGGAAACAGTAGTTAGTAGAAATAAAGACAAAAAGAAATAAAAACCTGGATATTCTCTGAGATTAAAGTGAAAAAATCAGGGAAAAAAAGTCACAAATTTCAGATAGAGATGAGATTCAGATGAGATTATAAGAAACAAAAGTTGATATGTTTTTTTTTGTTCGTTGTTTTTGCCAAGGAACCACATTGCTTCACTTTGCAAGTCTGGATCAACTTTATCACAACACAGATGTCGCTAATGTATTGTTCCTGCATTTGATGAACTAATAAAATTACACTTGCCAGATGGATTTAGCCGTCGGGAAATCCTTGATTTGATAATCTGTCATATTGTGTCCTGCTGCAGCTTTATACCTTTGTAATCTCAGAGCATATTTGAGTTTTTTTTTCTTGTACATTTGTGCTTTTTCTCATAAATAACCACTTTAATCTCACAGAATATATGTTTTTTTTTTTCTCACAAATACATACATCTATGACTTTATAATCTCAGAGAATATCTGAGTTTTTTTTTTTTTCATAAATTTATGACTTTAATCCTGGAACTATGCCACAATTTTTGTACCTTTTTTCTCTTAAATGTAACTTGGGAGATTGTGAGTTTTGTTTTTTTTTTTTTAACATAATATTGCCCTAATATGCTGCTGTTTATCTGTAACTGAGACATCTGACCAAAGTCTGTTTGCTAGTTAATACCATGAAAGGAGATTAAAGCTCCAGAGAGAAGCTCGTAAGAGGAATGGAGTTCCAAAGAAATCGTGGTTTCCTCAGTAAGCAGCTAAATCTGGACAGTATTTCTCTGTTACTGTACATTTTTTATATTAACATTTTTTCTCACTAATTTCATTTCTGATCCTTTTTTTGTATTGTTTCTCTTTCACTTCTTAGTTTGTTTCGTGTTTGTCTGTTTTTCTTTCTTCTTTTTTATTCCCTGCCTTTCACTTTCCTTTTCCCTCTTTGATTTCTTAATTTCTCTTTATATCTTTCTTTCGCATTTCGACACACAGTCAGGTTGGGTAATGGAGCAAAACTGAACGTGATTTCTCCCGTCCTCACACGCCTTCTTCATAAGAATCCGTCTCTCCTCGTCCTCAACCTGTCAAAACATTTTTCCTCCTTTCTCCTTTTCTTGTTGCGAGGCGTTTATCTTATGTTCCTCCCTTTCCCCACGGCTGTTTATCATTTTCCCTCAAGTCTTTCTGCTCTTTCTCATCCGTTCTAACCTCTTTTTAAAATATATTTCTTTCACCACTCCTCTTCATCTTATTATTTATTTCTACTCTTCTTTTTTTTCTACCGCCGCACCAACTCACCTGTGTTTTTTCTGAAATGAATCATTTCAGCACTGAAGCTTTAACTCCTCTTTACATTTTCAAACAGTTTTATTTGTAATTGCAAATATTCATGTAGAAAATTGTAACACAAACAACAATCTGAAGCAGAAGTTGAGTCATACATTAACACTGGTGTTGATTTACATACAGGTCTATAGCATAACCCCTGTCAATGATAGGAACACTTTATGTATATTATTCATCAGAATGGAGGGTTTTTTGTGCTATAAATACACCCGGCGTATGCATCCTGTGTAACCTCGACACAGTGAAAATTACATATGTGACAGGCTGCAAGTGGTGAGATACATTAATGTAAAAAATAAATAAATAAATAAATACATAACACCCACGCATTTTTCACCTGCAATTATGGAGTGAAATGTGTTTGTCACATACATTCAAGCAATTATGGAGCCCTATTCACGCTTTTCTGTACGTAAGCACCTAATCAGAACACACTGACAGCTGGTTCCGTGTGTGTGTGTGTGTATGTGTGTGTGCGTAATTTTCAAATTGTCAACAACACACACACGCACACACAGATATTCATTGGTAATTACTGTCTTTTCACTCCGATGGATGATGTTCTTCGTTGCTCGTCGCACGCGCGTGTTTTAATGAAGCCATTTGATTGGCTGGGATCGTTTTGATTGACATGTGACAAAGTAGCTCGTTTGCATGAAGCTTCAAAGTCCTGAAATCTCCTCGAGATTCCTCTCAAGATGCTCATTTGTTCTGAACGTTGAACTGATGGAAAACATCTCCAGCAGATTTGAGATTTCCCACAATCGAGCAGGAATAGGCCTGTTATAGGATACATACATGTTGCCATGGCGATGCTGTTGCAGCTCAGTAAATTCACATCTGTATTTCTACCCAGACCTGTTGTTGTTATTAGTATTTTTAGATGAAAAAGGAAAAGAAAGCTCAAATAATTAATAATTTAAAAAGTCTGGATGTATCTCAAGTGTGAAATGACAAGTGATGAAGTCTCCTTTCTCTGAATTATGATTTTTTTTGGTTGTTGTTTTGCAGAGAATATACTGGAAATGAGTCGGCAAGTGATTTCATGGCTTTAGTTTTCTTCTTTTTTCTTCAAGCTAGCCAGGAGCGGAACCTGCAATCTTCTGATTTGCGTCATACATTGCGTCACTGGTGTTAGGGTTAACAGAAAACAGATTTAACAGAAAAATGACATTTTTCAGAGGATTTTCAGCAAACAACAATGGACATTGGCTAGATTTGTGCGAGTCTTATTCTTTTTATTTCTTATTAAAACTCCTCCAAAAAGCATTTCTTAATATGCTTTAGGCAAATAAAACTTTCATTTTGGACAACAATACCAAATAACAAAGGATCACAGCACTTCTATTACAAGGCTGGGATCAAAATGCTACGTGTAACAGAGCACTTTGTTATTATTTCTGGTGGTCCGAAGCCTGGAGGGGATCATGCGTTCGGTTATGTGTGTGTTTGAGTGTTAAATCTGTCCATCTTTCATAGGCAACAGCGGCTTAGTTTTAAAGCTACAGTGAAGACAGTGGCATCTTATGAAACTAAATGACCTCAGGCAACCATGTCCGTCTAGATTGTCAGGAAGTTGGATGAATAACGCTCTGAAGTTGGGCTGAATTTGACATGACCAGTCCCTTGACCTCTTACCTCGAGATATTGAATGAAATTGGATTCTGTGGGTACCTAACAGTCTTCCCTTTGCACATATGCTGAATCTATGCTAACCCATGCAGTTTTAGAAAAGGAATGTAGTTTTTTGCATGAAATGTTATTTTTGCATCTGTTGCACCTGGCAGTTGTGGTGGCATTGCAGTAGGCGCTTCACATCTGTTGCCTGACAGGTCTGCGCTCTACTTACACGCACTTTTCTAGTTTTCAGTGTATTTGAATTTTGCATCAATTTTTACATTCTTTCAAATGTAAACTGATAGTGCCACTAATTAAATATCGTTAAGTGGATTTCAGAATAAAACATTTAAAAATTACATGATAATATGAGGTTATAGTTTAGATGGTTTCTTGTAATAAAAATGATTTTCTTATGCACATATTAAGAATTTGGTCTCATGTAAGGCATAACACAGTACAGTAACATATGTTTGACTATTTTATGCTGCATACATTGTGACATGATGATTTTGGAAATCATCCATATTAATGTTGTGACAAAGAAGTTCTTCATTTCTAGTTGGAAGAAGAAGAGTTTCATTAAAAAATTACAAACTAAAGGGCAGAAAAACAAAATAATACTGACTTTACACTGTTGAACGGCTCCAGTCACTGGTGCTCTTAGTTTATTCCCTCAGTTTGTTTCCTGTCATGGACCGTGTATTCATGAAAACACATAAATCCACTTTAAAAGGGCTGAGTATTGTACCCTAATACTTTTTATGTAGTATCATCACTAATGGTTTTTATTGAGAGTATTTCAAAAATCATGCCATTTTACATCATAGGCCTGTTATCAGTTTTCTTTCATATGTTTTTGCAAATATATAAGCACAAACTACAGGAAAAATAAAAGTACAAAAAATAAAACATAAAACAGACAAAAACACAGAAGCAAACAATACAAAAGAAAAAAAAGAAAAGAAAACCAGGTAAGAAGACACTGGGAGCAGACTGGAATAAAGACCACTTGTTTACAGCACAAAAAAACTTAATATTTATTAATTTTCTTTAGCTGAGAATTAGAAGAAAAAAGTTCAATGGCCCTAAAGTAACTGGAACATGTTTAATTGCAGCTCTGAAGAAAAGGTCAGTGTCTCCACTACATAAATATACTAACTAAATATAATAAGTACAATAAAGTCTTGTATTATCAGCGGTTCAGGCTGTAACAAACTGTTGTAACAAAAGTCTGCAGTTGAATATTTATGCTAGTTTACTTTTTCTTAGGTGAAATCTTTCCTTAAAATTCAAGGCTTTTCACACTCCATATTCGTAACCCTGGGCCATGCAAGGTCAGTGTTCAGATAACATTTTTCAACCAATATGAAACATTTTTAAGTGATATTCAGCCCTGAAACTTCAGACATCAGAAAAGGCACTGACTGCTTAGATCCCAGATTCAGCCCTTACATCAAAATATTGATCCTGTATTGAAATATCTGTGGGTTTGTGGTCAGTGTTGTATATCTCCTTTGTTTGTTCCAGCAGGACAAAGTGAATTCTACTTCAGATTTCTGTCCGTCTCATAACAGTCTTCTAACCCTCACAGTGGAGTCAGTAGGCCTCCTTGAAAACCTCATTAACAGAGTGTTAATATATTTCCCAGAGGGCCTTTGTGTTTTTTGTGTCGTTTGTGTCGTTTCTACTCATCCGTCTTCCTCTACATGTGGATGTCACTCCTTCAGTCAGTTCATCAAAGGCTTCCCTCAGATGAGCCTCCTCTTCTTCCTCACAAACAAAACACTTCTCTGCCTCTCATCACCTGCTGTTCTCATACTCTGCTGCAGAGGGTTAGCGCCTCCCAGTGGACACACGTTCACCTACACTCTGATACCTGGGCTTTCATTTCTGGAATTAACATGAGCTTATATGTAGACCAGAGCTGCAACAATTAATCGATCATTGAATTATCACCAACTATTCTGATAATCCATTAACTGGTTTGAATAACTTTTTAAGATTTCAGCTTCTTAAATTGAATATTTATTGGTTTCTTTACTCCTCAGTAAACTGAATATCTTTGGGTTGTGAGTAAAACGGCATTTGGGTTTTGGGAAACACTGACTGACATTTTTCACCATTTTCTGACATTTGAAAACAAACAACTATTAGACGATTAATCAAGAAAATAATCAACTATGAAAATAATCATTAGTTGCAGCTCTAATGTAGAAGGATGTAGATTCTTTATGAATAAATGCTGTTATTATTCCCTCTCTTAGTAGCACTGCAATTATTGCATTGTTGCTTCCACTACTGCTACTACTAACTACCACTATTTCTGCTGCATTTACTTACTAGTACATAATAGTACACCAGTAAAAAGGAGTATTTTCTTAGAACTATGTATTAAGTATTAGCAGTACTACTTATACTGCAATTGCTACTGCTAGTCTAGCTACTACTGCTCTTAATGTTTACTACTACTGCTACTACACTGCTATGCCTACTAGTGCTATAATTGCTACTGTTAATATCAGTACAACTGTTAATAAGTGCATAATAAAGGATTTATCAACCCTAATAAGGCACTGTCTTCAATTTAGGTCTGGTAGCTGCAAAAAGCATAGTTAACTAGTTAATATAGTTATTAAATACATAGTTAACAGGTAATAAATGCATAATAAATTTCATATTAACCTTAATAAAGCAACAAAAAACAAACAAAACAATGCCATAAAAGCTAATTAAACTAAAAGAAGTGTTTGTAATTTTATTGCAACAATTATAAGAAAGTCATAAGGCTTTTATTAACTTTTTAAGCAGACTATAAACTTTTAACAGGGTCTTGTAAGTGGTTATAAATGCATTATAATCTGCAATAATATATTAATGCATAATAATGTTAATACACATCTTATAAGGGCCTTATTACCTATTAAATAACATTTAATCCAAGGACCTTAATATAAAGCATTACCCTGATAGTACAAGTACTACAGTACAGCTGCAGCTATTACAATAGCTTTAGTATTAGAGCTTGTACTCCAGTTCTTACTACTGATGCTACAGCTTCTATTACTACTACTGCTTCCACTACTTTACGCTGCTACACGGACTAATATCACAAGTAATACTACTCGATTGTTGCTCCTACTACTGCACTGATATTCCTAGCAATATTACTAGTACTTATAGTCTACTATCACTGCTATATGTAGTACTACTAGTACAAAAACTAACACTAACTAATACTACTACACTGCTGCTACCATCAGTACTTCTATGATTATTGCCACTATGCTTACTATATACTATTACTGCTGATCCCACAGATACTACTGCCATTATTTCTTCTAGCAGTACTCGGTTTACTTCAAAACTATAGTACTAACATAAATTCTTAAATAAGTGCTAATACTTCAAGTTTTACTGTTGTACAAGTACTTTACTGCACCCACTGTAGATGTGCAGTAGTTATGACAACTACCACTGTTACTACTGCACTGCCAGTAATATTGCTGCTAGTATTACTCAAACTACTAATTTTTCTACTCATGATACTATTTTGTACTATAATTTTAAAGTAGGTAACAGAGGTAAATCATTGAATGTATTCCAGAGATAAACAACAGCACACAGTGGTGTGTTCGGTCACATGACTTTACTAATTCATTTAAGACATTTTTAAATATTTGTCTGCTGTTGACTTTACACAGGGAGCATCAGTCACTAACTCTGCATCAGCTGTTCAGCTCTGTGTGTATCTATGAAAACACGGACATGTTTGTGCAGGGAAGGAACTGTTTCATGTTGGAGAGTGTTGCTGCAGCCTGCAGCTTAGTTTAGGATGTTTGATGTGGGAGAGTCGCTGCAGGTCGTGTTTCAGACCTGTTTGGATGGCAGATCAGGATGTGAGAGTTGATGGTTCAAATCCAAAGACCAAAACTAACCTTTTGTCCCTGAACAACTTGTGGAAAAAAAAGAAAAACAGAAACAGAAGTATCAAAGCTGATTCAGTCGATTAGGGTTGTATCACTTGTCGGTGTTTTCTCAGGCAAATCTCTCAGCTCCTAGAAGATAAACAGAGAACAGAAAGGTCTGTCCTGTCCTGGAATGGTTTTCACTTGCAGCTGCTCAAATTATTTGTTGAGGGAAGATATATTAAACAGCAGCACCTGAGGTGCAAAAGTGCTAATTTTACCTACAGTAGTTATCTAAAGATATTGAAGACTATCATGAACATTTGCAATATTAATTGTTGTTCATTGACATTTGATTTTATTTCAGTTAGCTTGTTTACATGTGTCTGTATATTGATGTGTGTTATATGAACCAAAGAAAAGTTCATGAGAGCCTCTCTTTCATCTGAATGTCCAAGATTGAGCAGTCAGATAAATAGTTTGGCTGGAAATTGACCAAACTTATGACTTATTGAACTTATTGAATTACCAACATTATGAATCTCTGACTCACCGGAAAGAAAGTCCTCTCATATTGCAGTTTTCGGTAACACTCAATATTAAGGTGCTTGTAATAAGCATTAGTTAATAGGTAATAAGGCCTAAGACTATATAAGTGTTAATAATAGCATAATAAACATGTTTATCATTAGATTATAAGACATTTATTAGCAGTCTTACAAGAAACTTGTCAGTAGATCATAGACTGCTTGAGAATGTTAATAAAAGTTACTTATAATTGTTTATAATAGAATACAAACATGTTTATTGACTTTAATGTATTATGTATATTATTTCTGCATACTTAATTATGTGTTTATTAGCCGTTAACTATGCAGTTATTAACGGTTAACTACACATTTTGGAAGGTTACATTGTTGAACACTTTTTTGAAGCTGTGAACAATGTGTATTAAGGTTAATTAAACCTTTATTATCCACTTATTAACAATTAACTATGCATTTTGGTGGTACCCGATCTGAAGTGTGAACAGTGCTTAGTAAGGTGGATTAATCCTTTTATAATCTCTCTTATAATCTAACAATAAATATGTTTATATTATTAACACTTACATAGTCTTATAACACATTAATGTGATAAGCATCTTATAAGGGTCTTATTACCTGTTAACTAATGCTTTTTACAAGCACCTTAACATAAAGTGTTACTGTTTTCAATGAATAAACTGTCAGAATCTCAGTGATATCTCACCAAAATTTCAACCAGCCAATCAGCAAAAAGTCCAGTTCACAATTCCACTAAGTTGTCATTCTGTAATTGTTTAGGATGAGCAATCAAAATGAGCAAAGAAGTGAGGAGTCATGCCCTAATACTGTGTATTAAAAAAGATGTTGGCACAGTGTGAATTGTAATTGGAGTGCTCAGGCAGGAGTTTAGGTGCAGTTTGTGAACTAAGTGTTTTGTGTGCTTGTGTGTTGTCAGGCTCGTGCAGATTGAAGGCCGTCAGCAGCTGTTGACCACTGAGCTTTTCAACCTTCAGGAGAAACAGAAACAGAGCGAACGAGAGCTGAGGAGGAGCTCCAGCCTTCAGGCGTCTACTGTAAGTGACCACAGCAGCAAACTGATATCAGACGCACTGATCACAGTGGCTTCAAAAAACAACAAGGGTGTAGACACCTCAGGCTTTGCCAAAATATATTTGGTGATACACATGTGATGTATTCTGATGATATATCTAACTACAAAGGAAGGAATCTCTGTCTGTGTGTCTGTTTGTATGTCCTTTGTGTATCTCAAGAATGAGTCATGCAATCTACTTCACACGTGGCAGTTGTATCACTAAGGAAGTGCAGTGTCAAATTTGGTCATATCTCCTCAGCACTTTATGCTGTTTCAACCAAATTGGGTGGACGTGTAGATATGATGTCTGAGTGACCATGACAAATTTGGTAGCATTTGTCCTATAGATGGCGCTGTAGTGGCATCATCTATAAAGGAAGGAATCTCTTTCTGTCTGTATGTATGTACCGTATGTGTGTATGACTGTCTTTCGCATATCTCAAGAACCATACATCCAACTGACTTCATACTTGGCAGGTGTATTGCCGAGGTGCCAAGGAAGTACATTGTCAGTGCGACTGGATGAGCGTTCTTGAGAACACTGCAACGGGTACAAACTCTGACAAATAATAATAATAATATTAACCCTTCTTAAAAGGCTCTAAAGTACTTTACAAAGTGAAAACAAACATTTATTTTATTGCAAGTAAATTCTAGAGTAAAACATCAGATGACAGACACAATGCAACATGTGCAAAAAAAAAAGTTTTCATATTGGTGCATATCAGTAAACATATATCCCATATATCCTCTGTAGGCCCATATCAGGCTGATATATTGGTCAGCAGATATATCACTTTGGCTGTAGTCTGGATATTAATTCAAACTGTACTCTGCACTTAATTATGAGTAATTAAGTAGGTTACTTAGTGTTAATTCATACTTAAGTACAAGTAAAAGTACAGACTTGAAAATATACTTTTAAAAGTACCCCGAAAAATGACTTAATTACAGTAATTTGAGTATTGGTAATTATTTACTTCCACACCTGGTTTTCAGGAGTGAAAAAAATGACCCCTGCTAATTCTCTGTTCCTTCAGTTGACTTCATTCTTCCGCTTAACCTGTGAGTCACCTGACCAAGTGCAAAGTTTGCCACCAATAAACTTTTTCTGTGTTTATTCCTTCACAGATCACAATAATATCATTACCTTCAAAATCCATATATTGACCACAAACTGTATTTTGTAAGTGTGACAAAATAGTTCCACAGTAGCATATGACAGTCGTTATTTGCTGATTAAGACCATGAGCCATAGTCACTCTTACTGATCCTTACAGTAACATGCGTGTTAAAGCATACCGGCAGGACGAGACGAGATAAAAAAAGAAACAACAACAAACTGTGTTGGTCTCTGTGGAGGAATCAGAACAGCAGAGAAGTTTTGAAGTAAACCAATTCCTCTGAGAAGTAGTAAAACCTTTGTCCATTATTTCCCCCTACAGTTTCAGCTGTGTGCTTGTCGTGAGCTTCAAGCCTCCATCACCGAGCGTCTGCTCCAATCAGAGAGGCTGGTGTTTCAAGAGGAGGCACTGAGCACACTCCATAACCTGCTGACCCAGGACCTGCAGAGGTACCAGGAAGAGGCGCAGAGACTGTCCTGCTTCACACAGAAAATACTCAAACAGTCCCACAGGTACCCGACACCACATCCTGTTCAGAAAATAAAAAGACGAAGAATGATTGTTTCGTTTAGCTTTGATTAATTTTATTTATTTAAGTGTCTGCTGAAGTTTTGTTTTGCACCGGGAGGTGACATGCTTTGTTTAATCAGTTGGTTATTAAAGACAAAAAACGGGCCTGACTTTCCCATCTAAAGGAATGAATTATTGCAAGATTTGACTTTATATTTTGCCTTCAGGTTGGACAGAGAAGAACCGCAGAACGACCGCAGCATGCAGGGAAAGAACGAGACCGAACAACAGAACAACATGGTACAGTTCAACTCTAAATATCTCTCCTCTTATCTGCTGTCTCTCCTCGCTTGTTTTCAGAGTTTTATTCTGCTTTCTTGTTCCATCAAACCTCTAAAAAAACAAACAATACATAGTGTCTGTATTGTTTGGATGTATCATTGTGGGTTTTTGAGCCCAACACTCCAAACTAACAACACACCTAACCCTACCTGCCATCCTGTAGGCTAGAGATCCAAATACGGCAGATCTTTCAATCTTTTTAAAATCACACGGAGACCCAATCTGAATGCACCTTGACAAAAATACAAGCAATAATCTGATCGGTCTGAATATACTCCCACTCTTCATAAGGTGGTGTCATTTGTCAGATAAGGGGAAGAACTTTGCACATTCTATCCTATATTATCAAATGTGTCCCATATATATGACTTCTATCAGGGCCAGTTGTTGCTCTGTGATCCTGTTTAGCACTTACAAAGCCAAATAACTCTTGAGTGAGTTGTTTGATTTCTTTCTTAATTGAGTAACGATATCCAGTGTTTGAGGTGACGATATCCAATGTTTCACTAAGCCCACGTTCCAGGTCTTGTATAATCTCACCATGGCTGTTGGTACTGGTCTCAATAGTGACTAAGCAGACTGGTCCTTCAGTTGGACAGCAGAGATCTCATGATAACGCTTTAAAAGTTCTATGCAGGAGTTGATCATGCACAAATGTATTCCTTTCTTCAGTGGCTGCGAGTCAGACTGCAGTTCTTTTGTGGAGGATTTGGACTTGACTGGACTTGGTAAATCAGGGTCCTTAAAAAGTTTAAAAAGTTGAAAATCCAATAATTGTCAAGAATTTAAGGCCTTAAAATGTTGCAAATACAATTTTGACAGGTCTTAATTGAATGTATTATGAGGTTACTTTTGTAAATTTGTATTAAGTTCAGTCTTGCTTTTAAAATGTGTTTTGGGGAAAAACAACTACAGTTTAACAACTACAAAACAACTAATAAGTTAAAATTGTTTCTAATAACATTACTTTCATCAATTCAATATGGGTAAGTGGGGATTCAGCACAATCTAGCTCGACAACAGTGCATTTAGTTCCTGGCTGAAGCCTGCTACCCCCTGTGCAAGAAAATGCTCATATTAGGAATTTTGGGTATAAAGTAGGGCATTAAGATCAGTGATCAATGATCAGCTTTGCATTGCAGTTGCTGAAAAAAAAAATTAAAATTAAAATTGTGATGATGTGATTTGTTGGGGTCTTTCTCATGGAGAAACAAGATTTATAAGCCAGGTCATCTCTGCAGCACTACAGTACCTCATTATAATGCTGTTTTCTCACATTTTTCCTTTCTCAAGAAAATGCATTTGGTTCTGGTTCTGTAATTTGGATTTACACTTGGCCATATTGTGATTTTGTTGCTTTTGCGATTAATTGTGCAGCCACAGTATAAAAAATAGCACTGGAAGTCAGAAAAACTTAAAGCGCTGTAAAAAAAAAAAAAAAAAGAAAAAAAAAAGAGACACAATGACAAATGCTGCCATCCACAATATTGTTCTGTATTCACATCAGGAGCCAAAGTCTGGCCTGGCGTGACACACTCTGCACTAGCAACGTAAACTCCTGGGACTTTTCTACTATTTTACCAATATTCTATACTCCAGTATTAAAAGTCAAACATGTCTGATAAAACTATGACCAACAAGAGCCTCAGAGGTTCAGAAGTTTGAAACTTTAAGTCTCCCCTTACAGAAAAAAACACATGAATTTCACATGTAAAAAATGTGCTTTTCACAGGTTAATCATGTTCTTTGCACATGGTAAACATGCAGTTTTGGAACACATGAATTTCACATGTGCAAATCACAAATGAAATGTGTTGAACATGTGTTTTTCACATGTTAAACATGTTCTTTGCACATTGGAAACGTGTGGTTTTGGAACATTTTGCCCTGTGAAACACATGTGTTTCTCATATGTGATCACATGTGGAAGACATGGAAATTCATGGGGTTTTTTGAAGAATGATGTAATAACAATTTAAATCATTGGAAGTAACACATGGGCCCAGCAAATTACAGAATCATGCTTCATTTTATTTCAATAAGAAGATTTTTCATCATTTGAACCAGTGGTTTCCAACATGCAGCACTATCTGCTGGAACTCTCCTCACACTGTTACACAATAAAACTGTTGTCATTGACAAGTCAGCTTCTGGGACAAATTTCCACAGAATCAGCTGCAAGAAAATATAATGTTAATCTGGACTTTAACTGAATCTGAACCATTTTTCTTCAGCAAGGTGAAGTTCAGTATAAAGTAGATGAGAACTAACCTACAAAGCAAAAATATAACGCAAAAAGAAAGCTCTCAGTGGAGTTTTGTTGAGGTAGAATAGTGTCACTGTGTGTGTGTGTGTGTGTGTGTGGTGTGTGTTGTGTGTGGGGTGTGTGTGTGTGTGTGTGTGTGTGTGTGTGTGTGTGGTGTGTGTGTGTGTGTGTGGCTGGCATTGGTCCAGCTGTTGTCAGTCTTTCTCAGACAGTCGGAGTGGAGACAGAGGAAACATCTGCCTGCTCATCTGGCTCTGTCTGTCACATACACACACACACACACAGATGCAGACCTACACACACATATACACTCACGCACACACACACTTTTACCTAAAAACAAACAAAAAAAAAAAAACAGCTCATAATAGACTGACACGGTTGTGACAGGAAACGATGAGGGAAGAAACCTGGTTCGGAGTCTTATTATAACAGGAAACCTGTCAAAGTGTCATCACAGTTTAACTCGTGAAGCTTAAACACAAACAGCCGACAGGCCGGCTGCCAACACGCTGCATCTCCCGCACACAAACACAACCTGCAGCTCATTGCTTTCACTTTGGACAGGTTTGGATTGAAGAACACCTGATTTTACAGTAGAACTTAAAAATGAAACTGCACAAAAATCATTTGAGTGAATTTTACGTTGATCTTAAAAGGTGGCAGCTTGTAGTTTTGCTTCTTCACATTTAACAGTTCAGTGTCTACAGTATAGCTGAGTTAATTTCAGTGGATCACAATGGATGATTAAAAATTAACCCAATCACTTCTCCAGTGTAATCCAATTTTCTTCTGTCATCTATATGATCTGTGTTCAAAGCATATTTTCACAAAAGAAAAAAAACCCCAAAACACCAGCAAATTTACAGTTTAAGTGCTTTTTTACACAGTAAGTGTCTGCCGGTCACTGACTGTATTTAGTCACGCTGTCAGCAGTCGAATCTGCCTGCCTCATTGGTCCTTTATCTGACTGAGGTTTGTGAAAGTTAGAATGTATGGCCCCGACCATGGCTCTGAAATATCAGTAGCCTAATAGTACTGTTGATAAATCCATGGTGCTGAAGTAGCAGTCCAACCCTTCTGTTCTTTTCATCTTAAAAAAAATACTGAACTGAAACAGTTTTTCATGAGTTGATTTGAGTCAGGGGTGAATGAAATGAGCAGGGTCTGAAATCTGCTCATTTACTTATTTGTTAAAAGTAGTAAAACTTTAAAGTTAGACTGTGCTGTATTTCTATTTCTGAGAAACATATTGTTCTCGATGGTTTAGGTTACATTAATTCAAGCTGCTGTCTCACGCTTCATCCTGCCACTCAGCCCAAAGAGAGCTTCAGTAACCATTTTATCAGATTATTTGTGGCTAATCTGGCAGAATATGAGCCAGGATTTGTATAATCACACATCATTTTGATGAGATATAAATCTAATAGATGTAGATTATAAATTTAATAAAGAGGTTTTTGTGAATCGTCCTGGATTTGCCACTTCTATGGCGCTCACACAGCCTCTGTGAAAATCACTGTGAAATGAACTTTTTGCAACCTGCTGAATGTGAGCTTGTTTATTACTAGTATTTATTAAACTGAAGCATCCTCAGAGGTTCAGCCTCTGGACATGCTGTAGAACTGTTCATACTAAAAAAAATTCAGTTCAGTTTTAACCTTTTTTCTGAACTTTGAATGCTGTAGCTCAGCTCTAAGTTTTGACTTTTAAAGAGGAAGCTAAAACACATACAGTCGAGGGGCCTAGAAGGCTCATATAGACTTAATACAATCTCAATTTTTGTTAAGAGCTGAAGTCATAGCTGTAAATGTGTAAACTACAGGCTAAAAACAGGTACTTGGATTTCTAAGAGGAGCAGCAGGATGAGCTAAACTGTCCCCATCTCTCCAAATAATCTTAGTAATTATGAAAAATATATCTCTAAAACTTAAAAAGAAAAAAAAAAGAAAAAAGAAATTAATAAAAAACATTTCTATAAAGGTAGGACACAGATGATTTTTTTTCTGTTTATTCTAATTAAGTTCATTAATTGTCAGTTGTATGGAGTTTAAACAGGCAAAGCAGTGTCAGTGTAGGACAGATGCAGAACTCAGTTCTTGGTTGTACTTGTTAATATTCATAATATCAAAATTATTTGTGTACAGATTTGTAAGATAGAATTTAAAATGGCACAGTAGCCTCAAGAATTGGATTTAAGAGACCTGGGTGCTTTCTCTAGTTTTATAAAATGTTTTATATAGTTTTATATGTTAGGGACTGGCCAAAAAACAGTATCACAATCTGTTTAATCACAATCACAATCTCAACCGTGATCTTTTTCTAAATTCTGAAAAACCCTGCAGACAACAGCCAGACTTAAAGTAGCCTGTAAATTAGTCAATTTGCACCATTAGATACCACACAGGTTTACACCTGAGTTTGATTTAAAGTTGTAACCAGAAACCACAAGATAACATGATCATAAAAGAACTCTTTTCAGGTTCTCACAACTCAGTTGCATTGTTTACAATATTCACCCAAGGAGGAGCGGATTATTTTTTTGATTAATTGTTTGGTCTAAAATAAATGAAAATCATTTTAATTTCATAAAGCTGAACATGAAAATCCTCAAGGTTTTTTTTTTTTTCCAATCAACTGTCCAAACTCCAATAATACATTGCATACTGCCACATAAGACAAAGAAAAGCAGTGAATCCATAAGACTGAGAAGCTGAGATCAGACAATTTTTGTCTTTTTTACTAGGAAAGATAATTTTAATTGAGCATCAAAATATTTGCCAATTAATTTTCTAGATATATGATTTATATATTGCTGTGTATAGCTTTTAAAAGTAGGCTATATTGTTGCTTTGTGCTTTATACCCTCTACCAACAACATACGTGGAGTACAGTATGTGGAGACTCTCGCTAAGCTGTTTTTAATTTTCCATATTGAACATATCACAAATACATTTTTCATATTTGATAGACTCAATCAAATAAAACAATCCCGGTGATCATTTTTGTTATTCCCACATTAAATAAAGAGACGTCCAGGATTAGTTTGACCAGATTTCAGCCTGATTTGTAACAAATACTCCTGTTGAAGGGATAATTGCGGGCTAAGCAAAGTGTGAAAACGGGCAGGCCTTAAGGCGAGGACGGACCGCCGGTTGGTTGATTAATCTCTGTTATTTACAGCCGTGGAGGGGGGAGCGGGGAGGGGAGGAATGTGGAGGGAGGGGGTGGGGGGCAACAACAACAACAACAACACAGGAACATATTGCCAAGCAGATTGCCTCGGGCCAAACTTAGCTCGACGTTTTGCTCTCTGTGAGAGACGTACGTGTCCAACACAAGACTGCCGCCACTAATTGCTTATTTATTTTATTTTTTTATTCTGCTATTGTTTTCTCTCTCTGCTGCAGTGACAGTTTTTGCTTTGGTGTGGTGTTTAAGTGCATCTGCTGTCTGTGTCACAGACAACTATATATATATTTTTGTAAATATATATTTACAACAATTATTTTTCTAAAGTGTTTGAAGTCAAGGTGATATGTGTCTCAGAGTAATAACTGAGTGTATGTTTAGACTGAGGGAGCAGAAAGTGAAGAAAAGTGAAATGAGAATTGAGAAAAGTTGTGAAGCACTGAGGGTAAAAGTCATGTTTGTGAGACTCTCATGAAGTGCAGTTTGAATAGAAGACACTTACATGTACACATACCACATGTTACAGTGCCAGGCATGCTTAAGATGTACAGTAAATATCTTTGACAACAACTTTGAACAGATAAAACATAAAGAAGCAAAAAAAAAAAATAAAAAACAACCAGAAGAATCTAGACAACAACCCCAAATTGTTAGATTGCAAACAAGGAAGCTTAAAAATAACGAGGATGATGACAAACCACCAGGAGAAACCAGGAAAACAACTTAACGAAGCTAGAAAACAATCTGAAGAAGCCAGACAACAACCTTGAACAGATAAGACACATCAAGAAGCCAAAAATTGATCTGAATAATCTCGACAACGATTTAAAACAAATTGAAGAATTCCTAAAATTTCTAATAAAGAAGCTAGATAATTCACAAAGAAGCTAGAAGACAACCAAGAAGTTGAAAAGCAACCACAAAAAGCAAGAAAACAACATAGAGGCTGAAGAACAACAGAAAAATAATGTAACACATCTAACCAAAAAGAACATATAGACAACCGAAAGAAGCCAGATAACGCTCCAAGAAAGAAGCTGAAGAACAATCACATGAAGCTAAAAAATGAACGGAAGAAGCTCAACAACAGAAAAGAAAAGCTACAAGACATCCCAAAGAAACAACAAGAGAACCAATACACAAAAGAAAACAGCCCTGATATGCAAGAAAATAGCCTGAACAAAGAAGAAACAACCAGGAGATGCTAAGAACAACAAGGAAAACCTAGGAAAACTACTTCAAGAAGCTGGAAAACAAACTTAAGGAACAAGAAAAGAACCAAAAGAACCTAGATAACACACAAAGGAGAAGCTGGAAGACAAGAACAAGAAGTTGAAAAACAACAACGCAAAGCAAGAAAACAACCTGAAGAAGCTAAAGAACAGCCCGATGAGCTGGAAAACAACTGAAGAAGCTGGAAGACAAGACAAGGAGCAAGAGAATCTTTGAAAATTAGTTTTTTGTGTCAAATTATTGATTTTTGGTACATAACCATGTAACAAGCAGGATAATGTGCAGTGACCAGGTCACTATTGCACACCTCTGTTACATCAGTCAGTAACATCATTTAAGTAACTTCAAACTTGAAATAAGTCAACCTTGACTTTCAGTTTCACAGGCACACGAGCCCCAGTCTCCTGGGTGAAAGTCCTTTCTCCTTTAAGACTCCCTCCCTCAAAATCGTCCGTTTTCTTGTGAAGTTGGGCTGAAAAAATAACCAAGAAAACCAAGCAAACAGGGAAGTTTGAAGAGCAGCACTAGAAGCTGGAAATTCCCATCAGAAAGCAACATTTTTTCAGTTTCTCGCCTAAGATTAGAACGTCTCTTATGTCATTAGAAAACACCCTTCCCACCCTACCCATCCATTTTCACTGAGTTTTTGCTGTCACTGTGACATGTTTGAAAAAGTTTGTCTCCGTCATCATCCCCTAAGCTGGTACAGTAGATGCCGACAAACACAGAAATAATGAAAAGTGGATGATGCAGGTTTGGTCCTGACAGTTGATCAAATTTATTGTTTCCGACTTGAAAAGTTCTTGTACTTTCTATTGTTTGGAGTGCAGATGGCCAGGAGCTGAATGTATGTGTGAGCTCTGAGTAAACCAGCCTGTCTATCAAAATGATCCATGTAAACCCCAAAAAAGATTTCCAGCACCTTCCACACCAAATTAGATGTTTCTTAGTGTAAAATCTAGGAGATGGAGCCACGACAGTGTAAAGTTAAAGGGGCACTGACGTTGATTTTACACATGATTAATTAATACCAGATTAATTTACTAGTCAAGGAAGGAACCACTCAGCCTGTGAAAACAATTGTATAAAGTCTTCTGTGACTTTGGAGGAGCTTCACTTCTCTGATAAAGTGACCCCAATGATGTCACAGTGATGTCATCAGGGTCACCTGCTTTTGCTTGGACTTGGAGGCAACAAAATCTAATGGAAATGCTGTGTTTAAAACTGGAAGTGTGGAGGTTAGGACCATGTGGAAGTTAACAAGGCACGGAGGATCTAATAAAAACTATTTTGAGTTGCATCGTGGGAAATGTAGGATACGGGTCTTTGACTTTTTTTAAATTCCGACTCTCACAAATTTTATGAAGTGAATGTCCCCTTTAATTGATGTTATAAATATGTGGATTGCTGTAATCTGTTAATTGATCATTCAAAACTATATTTTTTTGTGCCAAAAAACAAGCAAACAAATGTTTAGATCGGTCAGAACAGGTTTTTATTAATCACTCCAGAAATGATGGTCTTCTGTGCTCACCTCCTCTGCTGAACTTTTATTCTGAGGAAAAACCCCAAACACTTCTGTACCAAACCTCAGTGAGGCATTCACTGTATTTCCCAGGATGCATTGCTGTCACATATCTGGGTCAGATGGTGTACAGCTCTACACCATATGCCTGTACTGTAGTGAGACCACAGGGAATGGACGACCAATGTGCGTGCGTGTTCAGGACTTTGGGGAATATGGACCTGGTTTTCCTGAATGAAGCTCCATTTTTTGAACGTTTGTTTCTCCATCAACTGAAAATTGAGAACTGTTTTTCTCCTAAATTTATGTTTCTTGCAGAGGCTTAAAAGGTTAAAAGGGAAAAAAGGAAAATAATTTTCCTTTTTTGAGGCCGTACTGTCTGGAAAAATGACAGCAGTGAGGTTTTTTGTTCAAACAGCTGAACAACTCGACACATTACTGTAACAAACTTTGAAAATTAAGAACAAGGTCAGGGTGGATGGAACGTGTGAAACTGAGGTTCACGTCTGGTCTCCCACCAAATTCAGCTCTGGTTCTTTAAACCATGAACACCATCTTTCCAAAACCTTAACTAAGTCACTTTAGTTGCTAAACTTGAAAAAGTCGCACTTTTTTGTCCTTGTACTACAAATTGGGAACCTGATCAGGAAGCACTAATATGGGTTGTTTGCAGCACCAAATGACCTATTAATCCTCAGTTAAATCTGAGGACTTTGATGCATAACTTCCAGGTTTCCATGTGTGTGAATTTCTGAGAACACTTGGTTCAAAAGCATATGAAAATGTGTATTTTAATTAGTTGTATATTAGCAGCAAATTAGAAATACCTGTAATGCCAACCAATATAATGGCTCTCGAATAACTCTTGAGGCCATAGTGAAACACTTTGACCCTCTGCTCAGGCACTCATAGGAGAATATAATCTGTTATGAAAAGAAATATCGTCTTCAATCTTAGTCTTACATGGGACAGACATTCCTCATAAAGTTGTAAGATGGTTAATCTACATCCAAAGTCCTGGATTCCAAAATCGCAATGACCTCAAGGATCCAGAATTATGTAATTTGGTCCATGGCAAGTAACCTGAGAAAATACACCAGCCAAAAATATTTTTACTTGCCATAAAACTGCATCATGCATTATTTGGCACCACTGCTCACAAAAACGCCAACCATACCACCTGGGAATGGATCGCCACATCTATAACAACATGTAAGGCAGCTGTGTCTTATGGCAAAGACAGACATTATGTAGAAAGCACAAAGCAGTAATAAACTGCCTGCTTGTCTTTGATTTGATTCGCTGACATCGTGATAGGGACGGTGGACAGTGACAGTCACATTAGTCTCAGCTGGGACACATAAAACACACAGCAAAATGAATCTGGTCATGGACTGTGATTCCAAATTACTGGGTGACCCTAATTATTTTTTCTGACAAAAAACAAAATCTACCTGCATTTTAGACCTGATTTAAATTGTGCATTCCATCTGAACTGGGAACTCAGTTATTCTGACTTTCCAGCTGGAAATTTCAACTGGAAGTCAGATTTCCAATTCAGAAAGTTGGAGGAACCTCACCAACCCTGACCTCAAAATCCAATATGGATAATACTCCACACATCTACAGTCGTCAAGCTGTTTATTAGCACTTGTTTCTTATTAAATCAGTTGTGCACACAGTGCTGTCTGTGGACACGTTCCTACCATGCAATTGAATGCACAAAATATTGTAAAAATGTGTTTATCAAGCTCAAAAAAGTTTTTTTTCTGACTTCTTGTACTGGAATGCAAGTTTAACGTCATTCCCAGCTTCAATTTCCAACCTCTGAGATAAATGGAATGCACCAAAAGTCCCAGTGAAATCACATTTAATCATCTGTTCTTTATTATTAAAAGAAAGAAAAAGAGTCTTTGGGGAAATATCAGAAATGCTCCTTTTCATCTCAGCCGGCTGGAGGGGCGTACTGGTGTTTGATTGACATGCACGCGGTCAGGGTACAGCTTTGCCGTTGTCACAGTGGGATGCCACAGGAAGCAAAGATGCGTAGAGAACAAGAGAAAAAGTAGTTTGTTATTAGTGGTATTGAACAGCAAGGAACACCATCAATTTAACCAGACCCAAATGGTCCCATTTACCAAAATGGAAATGAAAATATTAATTATTTCAAACATGTTAATAATTTATTCAAAATAGATGAATTGATATTAATTTATCAGTTTTATAAATCTTCTGTGACCCTGTCTGCTTATCAAGTGACCCCATGTTGCATCTTGTCCTGAATGTTGAGAAACTCATCACAATAAATGCACTGAAAATAAGGACAGAAATACAAGAACACACACATTTCAGCAGACGTGTGTCCCCGTCTCCTCGTTCCACAAGGCTCAGAGAGTCCAAACTGAGCTCACGGGGCGAAAATAATAACATTAAAATCATCAGCTCAGAGCTAATCCCACCACGGCCTGTAAACATTTTAATACCGCTGTGATTAGCAGTGATCCTAAACCCCAGACAGCCACCCTCTCTCTCAGTCCTCCCAGGCCGCGGCTCCTCTCCCGCCCCAGCCTCAGCTCACCGTCCCTGGGGGAGGCGGCCAGGCGAGTCCCTGGATTAAGGCCACTCGGTGCTTTAGACCCTCGAGCCCCGAAAGTTAAACCCCTGGACGCTCGCCACTTCATTTCTCTAAGTGGCATCGGCCTCCTTGTTATTATTGTTAATTAAAGTTGGATTTAATCAAGTGGCTTTTTGGCAAAAAATGCTGCAGTTATGTGTGTGCGAGTCGAGTGGGGTTTTGAATTTTGGAGTCTCTCGGTCTGTCTGTATATATGTGCCCTTTTATATCCGTGTGAGAAAGTAGGATGTTGTGTTGTGGGGGGTAGGTGGGTGATTTTTCAGATGAGCGAGCAGATGTTGCACTTTCTCAAGAGGGATTTATGTCAGGATAGGAACACACGCACTAAACGCACACACACAGACTGGGCTTCCTGTCATTATGTGTACATTTGAACAGTCAAAACATCTACACACTGTAAAGACAGAAGGCGGAGGAACAGGAACACATGATTAAAATGCTGCTTTCAATGAAACATTTTAAGTTCAAATTAAAGTTATGGAATGATGAATGAATCTAAATGCTCACTGGAGATTTACTTAGTGGTTGTGTCAAACAAACTGCTCTCTGGGTATAAAGGAAGACTGCGTTAAGTCTGATAGAAGAAGTAACACAACAACCTTACTTGGTCTGGTATGACCAGTAGCTAATGGTGGCTAATGTTAGCAAAATATACCAAAATATAGGTGGATGTGGCTGCAGTTTGTGCTGCCTTAGTGATTCTTCTCTATTTGTGCATATCACACTGTAAGACAGGAAGCAAACAGACGGTAACACACCAGGAGACATGTTTCTTGTGTCCTGCTTTCTGTCCCATTCCACTCAGCCTCAATGAAGACGTCAAAAAATGCTGCACTGATTTAGTATTGCATTCTAAAGTTTAAGTTTAAGAAAAAAACGTACAAAAACTGATGCAGCAGAACCAGCAGTGTCATCTTGTTCATTCCACATCATAATCTTTGGTCAAAGATTTACATGCGTTATGCTAGTAGTGGCTAATGTAGCATTGAACTGCCAGCCTCAAGCAAAGATGAGGAGTGAGCTTCAGAAGTCTGGTGAGCTCCCCTTAATTGCCTCAAGTGACATCACTTAGGTAGTTCTTATCACCCTGATGTTGGTTCAAGTGTTCATTTTTCTGATCGGTTTGATTTTAGTTATTTGGTGATATAAAAATGGGGTTTTATGCCATGATCGACAGTTGAGCACTGGTTGACCTCGATACAGCAGCTCCAAAACTAGTCACTAGACACTAGTCACTAGCACAGACTCTGGCTTCAAATAATAGCACTCATATCCGTGATATTTTCGCTTCAGTTTTGTACAGCGGGAGGACCTGGACAAGCATTGGCTTTCCTAAGACTTTTAGTTTTCTTTAGTTCCTTCCTCTGTTTTCTGTCATCTGGTATACAGTAAGAGTGAGCAAGACCATCAAATGCTGTGTATGGAATTATCTATTATGTTATCAAGATGTCTTTATAATGTGATATGGTAAATTTTCTGGAAAATCAATTGAGAGACTGTCAGCTAGATGGAAACCCTTGTACTCCTTAAGGAACAAAGGCCATCAATGAAAGCCCTCAACACCAGAAAACAGAAATGGTGAAAAGTTGCTGGGGTGTGCAAACCCCAACCTGTAAAAAACAAAAAACAAAAACATATATGCGACAGAAACTTCATCAAATTGATGCCAGATTTATTTTGGCATCCAACACTCCATTAAGCAGCCAAGCTCAGTGATTTGCAATATTGTCCACAATGGTCAAGGGCACCCAGAAACATTGTAGAGATAATTACTGTGGTCTAAACTGTATGGTAAACGTATATTGTCTTTCATATCACCCACCATTAACCTGGTACATGTGCTCAGACTCCCAGTTAACAGGGGGGATATGTTATTGTTTTCACCTCTTTCAGCACTCGCCTGAGTCTTCCCCCAAGTCACCAATTAGTCCTCACCAGTCCACCAACAAAGAAGAAGCAGAGCAGGCCAGAAGAGCCAGTCTCAAGAGGCCATCAGGCCTGTCCTGCAGTTCAAACCTGCACCGAGCCGGAAGCATCAAAGACCTGATCAGTAAATTCTCTGGTCTGGATCCCGTCTCTCCATCCGGATCCCCGCAGAGCCCCTCTTTTGGAGTAGTGCGACTTTCAAAGTCTGATTCTGTAGAGGCTCTCAGCTCTCCGAGGTCCAAGTCGAGTCCATCCACACCGAGCAGTGTGGGACAAGACAAGAGTCCGCTTCCCAGCATCACTGTGACCCCTGAATCCCCTCAGAGAGACATCAAAATTAGTCAGATCACTGCAAGAATCGATTGTCCGGTTGGAGACAGTGCTGAGAAGATTGATTCAAAACCAAGGACCCAAACACAAACCACAGAGTCCGGTAGAGAGTCGGTGGCTGACTCCGGCATGGGATCGGTAAGCAAAAAGAAAATCTCCAGGCCGACCATTCCGATGTCCTTGCATGAAGCGAAAAGCTCTGCATCTCCTCTGCATGAAGACAGCACGGCAGCATGGCACTGCAGGTTTTTTAAATGCATGATTAAAGCGCCGTCCTCGTTCCGCATGACGACTCAAATGCATGAAGCCATGGCAAGATTCTTCTGAAGCACGTGTTCTTCAATCATACTAATCAAAGTGGCCTCCAACCAACTGACAAATTTAACGCTTCTCTGATTCTTTTCCTGTAAATGAGCTTCTCGTGTTGCCGTTTTCATCTTTGGACTAAAATAATAACAACTTTCATGCTATGACTGCGTTGCACTGCATTCTGTTTGCTTGAGTTTCCGTCTGGATGTTTCCTCAGTAAGAAGTGAGAGTCCAGCGACCTGTTGCGGCATAATTATGTGCAAAGGTGCTTTGCAAATCACGAGAATCTCATAGTCAAATGAAGGCTATGACGTCCCAAGTCAAGACCAAAAGTTTCAACTTTGCATTTCAAGTCTTAAATAAGTGAATCTGTCTGTCTGCACTTGCAAACACAACTTTCCGTCCTGCTCACACAATGTGATTGGCTGATTTGATTCTCTGCACTCTTTTTATGACGTTGCCTTTAATCTTTGGGCTCAAATCGTGTGATCCAAGTCTGCACCTCTAAAATGAAATGAACTGTAAAAATGAAGTCCCTTGTTTTAGCTAAGTTCTCCTCTTTGATCTGGTGGACACAAACACAATGCTAGTAGGATGACTATGTCTTCTGGATGTTGAGCTAGGCAGCTGTTTGCTAACATGCTAGCCAGAACAACCTTAGGTTGATAATGCTGTATATCAGCACTGCGTGCACTCAAAAAAAAAAAAAAAAATCCTTTGAATTAATTTAATTAAATTATGGAAAGTATTTACACATGATTAAATGGCTTTCTTCCAGCATTAAGCTATTCCATTGGTCCAGCTTAATATCCTGAAGTTTATTAAGTTTAATTCAACCTATTTACTTGAGTTGGGTCCAACTTAATATGATAGTTGGTCCAACTAATTTTTCAGCAGTAAAATTACACCAGTAAATGAAGTTGGTCCAACAAAAGTTCATACCTACATAAAAAATTACATTTGGGGCTGAAAATGCAGCTGTAAAGAAATCCCAGTTAGCACCTTGATGAAGCCACTATAGCTGAAAATATTTTAGAAATAAAATTGATTGTTGATTTTAATTTATTCCCATACATATTTCTTTCCTGACTGTGTTAATTGACACTGCATCTCTTCTTCCATAAGTTTTTTTCTTTTCTTTTTCATGTACTTAAAAATAACCCACTCTAACTTTTCCCTTTTCCTCCTTTTTTTCTGTCTGTACCATATATTCATCTTCTCTCTGCTGTCAGTCACTGACAACACCAGCACATCCTCAATGAATTCATCCTTATCATGTTTTTTTATACAGTGTGTTAAACAGAGTGTTTTCACCCCTCCAGCAGATGTATTTTTATATTTCACGCACGTTTGTTTCATCCCTTCTTCCCCATCTTCTGCCCCTCTCCTCCAGGAGTCTGAATTTGATTCGAGCAAGCAGCCGGACAGCCCGTCAGAGGAGGAGCCCACCACACCCCGGGCCGTGCCGCCCAGCCAGAACCCGAAATATCAGCTGTTCCTCAACAACGAGATGAAGACCAATGGGGTGAGCGGCAGGGATGCAGATGGTCCGGGAGGCGGCGGCGGCGGGTTGGTGGGGGAGAACGGCCCTAGGTTGAGCCGATGGGAGACCAGCCGGCTGGGGCCGAACCACTACCGAGGGTCCCTGGAGTCGCTGGCCTCGCGGGACTGGGACACTATGTCGGACAGGGTGGGTGAGGCTGACCACGGACCCTGTTTGTCTGTGATTCAGATGAGGGAGATTAGAGACAGTTTTAATGATGATTAGATGCTGTTTTACTGCTGGATATCTGTGAGCCCAGAAACACTGAACCAGTTATTAAACAGTGCCATCTCCTGGACAAACACAGCTTTAAGATCTCTTATTGTCCATCCACTACAAAAAGCTCCATCTTCTCAGTATTATTACTGAAACCTAAACTTCTTATTTTCTTAAAAATGTTCATTTGTAATGGAAACAAGCTGAACTCATCTCACAGAATGTCACTGCAGTGGCAGAGTTATTTTTAAAGATTTTTAAGTTTTATAAAAGACTGTTTTGACTCAGTAATAACCCAAAGTTAGATTTGTGATGTGTTACAGACATAAATCATATAAATATCTGTAATGTACAGGTTATAATCCTGAATCCTGTTAAAGTGATGAATGTCATATGCAGATTTTTAATAAACAAATGTTTCCTTTCCAGTTATTGCACAGCGCCATCTCCTGGAAAAAACACAGATTTAAGGTTTCTTATTGGCTGTCCTGGTTGCCGCAAGATTTAATTATACCAGAGTTTCTCAGCTTCTCCAGGATTTTAAACCCTGTTTAAATTCTATAATTCTGAAGACCGCAACAATAAAAGCTTTGTCTAATAACATTATGGTTGAGAAACTCTGAATTATCCAGTGACAGATGTCTTTTATCCTGCTAAATCAAATCAAATCTTATCTAATCAATATAGACACATCTAAGTATTTATACAGTGTGTGTGTGTGTGTGTGTGGTGCGTGCGTGCGTGCGTGCGTGCGTGCGTGCGTGCGTGCGTGCGTGCGTGCGTGTGTCTGCTACAAATAAATAAACTGACTTGATTCACTCTGTAATTTATACAAATCATTCGTAATTAACAGCCAATAATATTATCACCCTCTTAAAGTAATAAATGTCCTGTTAGTGTCATTATTTGTCTGCCACTTGCAACAGCATTTTGGCATAATCACATTAGAGCTTTTTAATGCTTTTTATTAATGATTTTCTTTAAAATTATATTTGAATAACAGCTTAGAAAACATTCTAAATCAGTGTTAAATTGATTGTGTTAACAGGTTTGTTGCCCATGTTTAATTAAAGTAGAAGTTTACAACATTGTCTTTGTTTCTGCTTTATTCTATTTTATATTGAAGTAAAGGCAAATCGATAATCGTGGCTAGATAAACACTTCTGAATTAACCATTCATTCTGCACTTTGACTCCTTTTACTATTGATTGGAACTATAAAATTACTTATGTGTTGTTTGTTTACAGGCTGGTGGTGTTGACAGTCCTCCCAGGGTTTTCAACAGTCCGTACACCACGGCCACCTCCATGGAATATAACCCCATGTACCGCATGTCTGAGTTCAAGGTTTGTAAACTGAAAAACTCTTTCTTATTTCTCTATCTTACTTAGATTCTTTTGATTGTTTTACTTCTTCATTTTATTGATAAATATATATTATATATACATTTATATGTATATGTATACATACATATGTGTGTGTATATATATATTTTATAATCTTTTTTTTAACCTGAACTCTATGTCCATGTGCTTGTTTGTCAAACCTTTTTTTTGAAGTGTAAGATATGTTTTGTTTAACAAGAAACAGCAGATTTTTTTGCTCTCACCAAACCACCGGACTCCATTTGCAGAAACAGTAATTTTATCATTACATCATGGTCATCTTCATTCAAACACAATAGAAACAAAATAAAACTCACCAAAAACATCTTGGCTATCTTTGCATTGTTCCAGCAATCAACAACTCTGGTGTGGTCAAAATGAACCTTTTATTCACTGGTTCAGATGTGAAAATATCAGGAAGAGGAGTGAGAGGGAGGTTGGACAGCAGCGGAGAGAAGAATATTTTCACACCTAATGTGGTGAATTAAGGATTTATTTCGACCAAACCAGAGTTGGTGATTGTTGGAACAATGGAAAGACAAACCAAGATGGTTTCAGTGACTTTTATTTTGTTTCTGTCAAATTTGATTGAAGTGTGTTTTACGATGATAAAATTGCTGTTTCCTCAAACAGAGTCTGGTGGGTTTGGAGAACCAAAAAAACAGCTGTTTCTGGTTAAATAAAACATCTTATCCTTTCCACACTGTTGTCAGACATTTACAACTTGGGGAAATAGGGTGCAGGTTAAAAAAAACACCATAGTTACCCTTTAATAAATTTACTACTCCAAATTTCGACTGAAACTGAAAGTTTTGCAACTGCGACACTGCTGTTTTAAATGGAGGTTCAGCACCAGCAAAAATGATTGAAAAAGCTATGGAAGTTTTGCATCATTGCACTTCTTTCACATACATTCACACACGCTTTCAGGGACTCTCACAGTCCTCTGACTATACAATCTGACACACAGCAGGATAGTGACCATTCTCTGTGTCCCCCTCCTCTCCAGGTCCAGGGTGGACTCTCTCCTTCCACCTCCGAGATGAACCTGTACAGCTTCAACAGCCGCAGCACCAGTCCTGTGGGCATACCCACGCCCACCCTCACCTCCCCCCGCCCCCGATTCTCTGCCTACGACACTCTGTTGAAGAGGAGGACTGAGCTCAACAATCCTGTACGTTTACACATGCACACACAGATAACACACACCATCATCACGTCCACGCTAATGTTTTTCCATGTTTTTATATATGTATATTTTTTTTTAGTTGCCACAGGTGGTGCCCTCCACCCACTACAGCCTGCGCTCCGCCACTCTGGGGGCCCCCAATAAAAAAGACTACATCGAGGAGCTGACCAAACAGCTGGACGCCTGCCAGAGGGTAGGCCTCATCTGATGCATTTTGGGATTCAAATACATGTAGTTCTGCTGTAAAAACGCAGGTTGTTACCACAAGTAAGAATCAACAGATGTCAGATGGATGCCAGAGAATAATGTTCTCCTTTTTAAAACAACTGTAGCAGAGGTCTAGAGCCGGAATGTCTGCTAGAAGAGGTTTTGGGGATTTGAACCAATGTAATCACAGCTGATTTTAAAACAATATTTTGATGGTGTGTGTGTGTGTGTGTGTTTCTCTCCAGCGTAACCAGTTCCTTGAGGCAGAGAGTGTGGAGATGGACAAGGAGAGGAACCAGATCAGGTCAGACATGTTCATTATTCTTCATTCTTTCTTCTTATTTTCCTGTTTATTTGCTTTTTTCTTTCATTTTTTCTTATTGTCTGTCATCCCTGCTGTTCTGCCTCTTTAGTTCTATTTTCTCTTTATTATGAAACTGTCTTCAAAGAGTAACTTAATACAAGCTGACAATCTCTGATATCCACTGGTTGAATCTGTCACCTCACTGCAAAGGTAGATGATGTTTGTAAAATTCTGCTTTTCACCTTTGTGACTGCTTGAAGAATTCATATTAAGTTGATGTAACTCTTCAAATGTAATCTTAAGTTTTTCTTTTAAGCTCTAATTAACTTAAAGGGACAGTTTGGATTATTTGAACTGGGATTGTATGAGGTATTTATCCATAGTCAGTGTATTACCTACAGTAGATGGAGGTTACCAACGTTTAGGCAGCTAAGGGAATGTACTAGCTGTAGGTGACAGGGTCAGCAAAAAGACATATTTTAGCCATCTAACTCTAAATCAAGAACAGTTTTAAGTGTATGCTGTAGGAACCACAAACTCCATGGACTCCAAAACCACCAGACTCCTTTCTCAAAAACAATCATTTTTTACCTTGCAGGACAGGGGAGTTGCTGGTCTATTGCTGCTTCGTTCCATTAGCTTGTTTGTGTTTGTTGTGTGACTTTGGTGCTTTAAAGGGTAGTTCAGATTCACCAGTCGCACAAGTAACACAAGCAAACTAACCGATCGAGGCAGCGGTTAGACCAGCAACTCCTGTGTTCTGTGAGGTAAAATGACTGTTTTTGCCAAAGGAGTCTGGTTGCTTTGGAGAGAGTGATATTTGGCTTATACTTGTCAAAAAAGGTTGTCTGACAGCAAAATAAAGTGGTGAAAATATTCTAAATATAATGTTCTCCTCAACTCCTCTTTGTTCCTCTGCTTCACTCCACTCGGAGTGAAGCTGGAGTTTTGACTCGGTCTGATGAATGAATGTCTCCCTGCGCAGGTTTGAGATGCGCGGCCTGCTGGTGAACAATGAGGACCTCCTGAGGACCAACACCCAGCTGTCCAATGAGATGAAGAAGTTGAGGGAGCAGATGATAGAGATGGACAGAGAGCACCAAACCATGGCTCAGAAATACAGAGAGATGGAGGTGAGAGCGGATGGATACATGGATGGATGGATGGGCTGATGTATGGATGGGTGGATTGATGGGTGGGTGGATGGATGATTAACTGTTTTCCTGTACGCTGCAGATTGAGGTGAAGGAGGCCCGCGACATGATGGTGGAGGCCAACACTCAGGAGTACGCCTTCAATTTTCTCCAGCAGAATCTGAAAAGCAGGATCCAGGACGCTGAGGTACACCGAGCAGCAGAATTTTCTATATTTTAACCAAATAACACTAACTGATTGAAGGGGTGTGCATAAGGCTGTCAGTTTCACTGTCATAACCATGTCATGACAGTGAATATGAAGACGTCTTTATGAATGTTTCTGACTGTTGACATCAAGTGTCATTTGGTCAATTAAGTCATTTTGTGCCACTTGACATAAGGTTAAGGAGACACACTTACAATGGTCTCATGACGGCCAGTGTCAAAACCAACCATACATGACAGTTTAATGTCATGTTAAAACATAAAGCTAAGTTTGACACTGTTACATTGTCATAACAAAGACATTATTGGCTTGATTAATGTCAAGTTGTCATGACACTCTTCACAGATGATCTCAGCTTTGCATTAGAAATAGCTTCATCGTAATTAACCAAATGACAGCTATAAACTAACACATTCCTTTGTACAGGTTGTCATGACTAGTTGTGACAGTGTAATGACAGTCTTATGCACCCCCTTCAAATAAAGTGTTACTACACTAATTTCCACTCTGGACTAAAGGTCAGATTTCACAGCTGTAAGGGCTCGACTTTGATTCCAAAGAAATGTGACTGCACTTTTGATGATGTCAGATATTAAACAACAGGTTATATGAGGAAGCAGAGCTCTGACCTGTGCGTGTGTGTGTGTTTGTGTGTGTTCAGGAGAACCTGGAGAAGCAGACGCAGCATGCCCAGACTCTCTCTGAGAAGCTGTGGCTTGCAGAGAGACAGCTGGAGGAGATGGAGGTGGACAAAGGCACCAGAGACAAGAAGACGTCCGAACTGAACAGCACCATCCTCAGACTGGAGACAGAGGTACAGAGACAGAGACGGTGTCTTTTAACCTTCCTGTAAAACAACAATAGATGGAGACAAGAACTAATATTTTATTTTCTGTAGTTGTGATGAAAAGCAGTCATTGATTTCCCTTAAGATAACTGCTGAAATCTGAACGACAGTAAACCTGACAAAGAAAACAAAACAAAATGGACGCTTATTTTTAAAATCTTACTATGTATGACTGAATGTGATATTGTTAGAATTTTAGCATCTAATTACCAAAAATGCTGTCGTTAAAGAACAAGAAAACAATGACACATGTAGGCCTCTTTATTTCAACAAAGTAGAACAAGAAAAAACCAGACTTTCTCACTTTAAACATACGTGACCATTTGAGTTTAGATTTCTGAGTTAATGAGGCACATCGTGAATGCACCGAGAAATCTGTCCCTGAGTGTGTGTCAGACTCCGACACAGACAGCAGAGGACAACAAGCAATTCATCTATAAATGAAAGCAGAATTGCTATTATACGACTATTTTGGTGTGTGGTAAATAACCCTCTGAGAGTTATTTGTCAAACGGAAAATTTACAGGAAAAAAGCCTTTTTTGATTTTGTCAAATCAAGTCTAAAGTTATCAAATTTATGACTCAAGTCTGACTCGACCCAAGTCATATCACTCAAGTCCACACCTCTTGAATTAACTAACCGGAGGTGTACAGATTCAGCACCGTTTCCACTGTTTCCTTAAAATCTCCTCACCATATTACTTTGAGCTTTTTGTGCATTATTGGATTCTTAAAACAAAAATGCTAAATTCCTTCGAATAACAAAGGGAACTTCAGATTCTCCTTCATGACTGACTTCTTGTTTGAATGATATTAAAATGTCAGAAAAAGTAGTATCAGTAGATACACGCTCATCTTTCCTATGACAGGTTTTTAATTGGTCTAAATGTTCTTTTATTTTTTGGAGTACTTCAGGCATTTAGGATAATTATTCATTACTACTTATTTCCACCAATGTGATGAAAAAAAAACTGATTTGACTTTTTATTTTGAGAAAGTTTCTCATTAGTATCATTATTTTTTTGTCACTATTTTGGCAGAAGTGGGCTTCCATACAAACTGCGTCCAATCACCAAAAAGAGTTTGATAAAAGTCCTAAATCCCTGAACACTCCACTTCAAGTTGCCTTGATAAGACAGTATAAGTAAATGTGTGTGTCTGTGTGTGTGTTTGCAGCTGAGCGAGGCCCTGCAGGTGTCCACACAGGCCGCAGCGGAGCTGAACCTGCAGCAGAAGCTGCGTGAGGACAGCCAGCTGAGGGTGGACGAGCTGGAGGAGTCTGTGCTGGAGAAGGAGCAGGAGGTGCAGAGGCTGCAGGCCCTCGTCAACAGACTGCAGGGAGAGGTACCCACAGTTAACATTACCCATCAGCCTCTGCTGTACTTTGAGTCTTGTTAAGATGCATGTCACATATCTTTGGTGTCACTTCGGTTTTATTTTGTTGGTTAAATTAAACTAAAAAAAGATAAAAAGCTGCTGATTTTAGCTGAGAACTCTTTTGATATGAGTGCAGCCTCAGGATCTGTGTGTGTGTGTGTTTTGTGCGTGTGCGCAGGTCTCTGGTAAGCTGATTGATAAGGAGCGGACGCTGGAGGAGGAGATCCAGCTGAGGGAGAGGATACAGCTGCAGTGTAAGCAGGCGGAGAGGATGGTGGACGACCTCCAAATGGAGCTGCACAGCACCAACCAGGCCAAAGAGGACCTGGCCAAACAAGTCAAACAGTCCCTGGTACATCGATAAAACATCATCCAAAATATATATATATATATATATATATATATATACATATTATAGTTTTAATATATTTAAAAACATCATTTATGTGCAGTTTCATGTGTATTTATGTACAAGAATATATTGTGAAAAAAAAAAAAAAAAAACAGGACACTGAGGTGTTGTGGTGGTCCAGTGAAGTGAAATATTTTTTTATTTGGACTGAACTGTAAAAAAAAGCTAATATTTATTTAATTTCCTGAGTGTTTCATCCTTGAAGTGAACTCTTCCTGTTTGCAGCTGTAGATCAGACAGTATCCACAGTGTGTTTGCGTACGTGACCTCATGATTCAAACAGAGATGTCCGCTTGAATTAATCAGTCATGCAAACCATCAGAGTTCGGGGTTAATGAGGCATTAATTATGCAAATCCTGTTTAGCAATCAGCGTGCTAATTCCATAATCCCAAATATTCATCATGTCGCTATTTCTGAAGATACTTAATCTGTCCCATTTCTGAATAACCTGAATGTGTTCTGCTGATGAGGACTGACCTCAGATCAGGAGCTGTCTGAGGAAAGTTTGGTTCAGTCGTGTTTCGGTGACTCATCCTTTCTGATCTCTTGTCGTCTCTCAGGAGAAGATCATCGACCTGGAGAGCGATCTGGAGGAGCTGCACGACAGCGAGCAGAGATGGGCCTCCAAACACAAGAGAGCCATCGAACAGGTAAACACACCAGACACGGAGCGATTTAACTAAGAATATTCTGTCATTTACAGGGTTTTAAAAACACTGACAGATGATTCAACAAAACCATTATGTTGCTTAGACTGATTTTGTTCGTCTGGTTATTAATTTATTTCTGTGTTTTCTGTCAGATGGAGCAGCTGCAGCTGAAACTGATTCAGGAGAAAGATCTCAACGACCTGCTGGAAACTGACAAGGCCAGCATGGAGAGACAGGTACCGGTGTGTGTGTGTGGTGTGTGTGTGTGTTTTCACTTATTCTTCTCTCTCCACCTCTCTAATTCAAATTCAGTAGTTCTGTGCTGGATTTTTGAGGATATTTGATTTTTTTAACCTATCAGTGCCACCTAGTGGACAAAGTGTGTAATGGAGACACTGTGGAGCAGTCTGCTGCAGTTTTTGTTACAAGGGAGTTATTAGCGGACATATGCCGACATATCTGTGACAGAGTTATTATAGTTTTCATTATTTTTTCATTAGTTTTTTTTTTTTTTTTTTCCCCAATTCTTGTTCTGCTTCTGTTAGGTTCCACAGCTGGTTTGCTTGTCTCAGTTAAGTTTTTGTTGTTAAAAATGTTCAGTTTTTGTTTAGGTTTTTATTAGTTTCAGTATATTTTTAAATTTTAATATGAAATAATATCCCCATAATATCTACCAGTCCCAGTCCCTTACTGTACTGAATATTTTTTTTCACACAGTTTTAGTTTTTAGTTTAGTTTTAGTTAACTAAAATAACCTTGATCTGCAATAGGTAATGTAGGCCAATGCTATCGTCCATGTATCCCAGTCAGGATTTCATGATCTTATGAAGATACAGTGTTTGAAAAATGACAAAAACTTACAGTCAAAAACGATTTTATTAAGTAAAATTAAGTATATAAACAATTAACAATAGACTTCATCTCTGATGCAAATCTCTGTGTGTTTGTATGTGTGTGTAGCTGCGTGAGCTGCGTCTGGAGGTGGAGGATCTTCAGAGCTCCAGAGTTCAGGAGGACGTCATCTCCAGAGCGAGAGCCGAGTCAAAGAGCTAGAGAACAGCCTGAGGGCCGAGGAGAGGTCAGTCATGTGACTTTTTATATATGATATATTTTTTGGGCTTTTCATGCCTGTAACTGATAGGACAGCTTTAGACAGGACAGGAGAGGGAGAGTGACAGCAAAGGTCCATTGGTGGGCGTCAAACCCACGGCCGCTGCAGAGGACTCACAGCCTCCGTACATGGGGCACACACTCTTCCAACTGAGCTACCCAGGCACCCCACAGTATTTTGTTTTTTTTTCTTCTTTCTGAAAAACTAAAAGGTGTTTCTGAGACTTTCTGTCAGTATTATTTATATATCAGTGGTTCCCAGACTTTTTCCTTATGGGACCCTCCTGAGTAAACTGATGACTCCTGACTATATTATATTAAATGAACAACAGCAACAGTACAGAGAGAATAATCAACCATACAATAAAGCCAAATAGAACTCCAGAAGGTTTGTGTAAAATGAGTGATTTGGAAGAATTTTGAGCAGATTATTTCCTTTTAATTTTATGATACAATATGAGATGAGCTTTTCTGACATTTTTACAAACTTTTTACACAATTCTTCATCTGTACTTTGTATTTTTAAAATAGGCTTCTTTTATGACAAGTTCAGTGTGTTCGGTTTTTTCTTTGGCAGTCTTTACTGTGGCCTTATCCTGTTTACATATCTTCAATAATAATCTCGCGACCACCATGAAGCTTTGGCAAACCCTAGTTGGGCAACCAGTAGTGTAATCATCACAGCAAACATTAATCTGCACTTAAACTACTTTACCAAACACCACACACACATCATGAAACTTTACTGAGTGTGATCATCTAGCAAGTTTCAAAAGTTTGCTAATTGATTTTAATTTTTAGAATGAACTGAGTGGCTGCTTTATGAGACAGAAAACACATCCTGAAATGCACAACACAGCACTGAGGTCTGCAGAAAGGTTACCTGTGATATGAACATGTAACCATGGCAGCACACACAGATGCTGCCTGGTCCTGTTGTCCTGTTGGCTGATGTGTTTGTGTGTTTGTGTTGTGTGCAGGAACAAGTCGGTCCTGACAAACACCATCAGTAAACTGGAGAGGAGGATCAACGAGCTGAGCGACCAGATGGAAGAGGAGCACAGGATAGCTACTGAGCAGAAAGACCTGGTAACACACACTCACACACACACTCTCTCTCACACACACTTAGACTTTGAGGTGTTTTTATGACTCAATGTTTGTCCAGTCCTTTGTGTCCCAAACTGACCTCTGCCCTATGATTGGTCCTGCAGATGACCCAGAGGATGCGCTCTCTGAAGCGCCAGCTGAACGAGGCGGAGGAGGACGCGAGCAGGAAGGAGGGGCAGTACCGCCACACCCAGAGAGAGCTGGCCGAGGAGAGGGAGACGAGCAGCCGGCTGCAGAGGCAGCTGCTCGACATGCAGACAAAGTACGTACACACACACACACACACACACACACGCTCCTACAGATGTAAAAGTTTGCTTTTTTGGGGATCTTCATAGACTTTTTTTCAGTGGTAATCTAGCATGAAGCATCATTACGGTTGCTATGGTTACCAGTGGTTAAACTATTGTTTAAATGCCCAAACAGACGCCTGCCAGCCAATGTGAAATGTGTGCATTTTGTAGCCATGGCATAAACTAAATTATATTAAAGAGCAAATACTTGTGCAGTCTGTCCCAGTTCGAAATTAAACACCATGTCTCTCTGTCCCCGTCCTTCTAACAGGCGTAAGGACACTCTGACCATCCGTCAGACTCTGGACAACCTCAGGTTGGACCTGAGCGTGGATGACGAAGACGATGACTACCTGCCGCAGGAACAAACAAGCAGCGTCGGCAAAGTGTGAACCCTTGCGCTCCTCACTCTCTCATCACCAAACATCTTTACACTTCTCCAGAGCAGTCGGGGCGTGTTGACACCGGACATTTTTTAAACCTGCCGCCACCACTTTAATACAGTCATAGCCAGAAGTCCATTCTTCAAAACAAAAAAACAGTATTGGTTGAGGAATTCCATATTTTCTCATAGAAATAACAACAGATGCTCATGAGAGCTATTGGAAAAAATAATATGTTGTTGCCTTTTTGTTCTCTTGACAAAAAGAGAAAAGAAATCAATTTTTTCTAGGGAAAAAAACTGCTTTTTAAAAAAACAAAACATCTTTTTTCCTAGAATGTGCCTTAAAAAGAACTATGTAATTTGGTTCTAATTATAGGAAAGACAGAGACAAATTATTAATTTTCCTTCAAAGATATTTTCCTTGAAATAAAGAAATGCTATAGCATATTATTAATGTTTATAAGACATTATTCCATTTGAGAAACATAGACTTTATTATCTGTTATGAAATCAGTTCTCTGTCTTTGTAACTGGCTAAAGTTATGGTACTTACAATGTACTTTTTAGCTCAGGACTGACATTCTTCTTTCAAACACTGTGGTCACTTTTGCATCAAGCTATAAAGCACTTATAATACTCTATAAACCTTGTCATAAGCTGTCATGTAAGATTATAAATTATTACAAGTGTCCTTATTACAGACCTGACCATCACAGAAAATGTTACAGAAACTTTATTCTCCACATGCCAGTTGGCTCAATTTGAAATGTGTGCATGTTTAAGTTGCCTTCTGCACACATGACTAATTCAATCTTGAGTTTAAACTTGCAGTTATTTGACATTAATAGTTCTCCATGTCTGCAGTATTTTCTCTGTAATTAGGATCAAATTACAAAGTTCTTTCCAGGGTATTTCATGAGAAATGGTGAGGAAGTTACAGACATAAACATAATTGTCGCCCTCTCCTGGTGACCAGCAGGAACTGCAACACCAATCCATTCAGTATATAACAAATCAGAGAGCACTGTAGAGAGACGCTCCTGGTTGACTCCCACTATTTGTGTGACAGGCTTAGACACACTGACACACCTTGAACATCACCTCTTCTCCTTTTATAATACAGAGAATATTAAATTGAATCATGTTCTGCCTGTTTGCCAAAGATAATAAATGTACAGGAGCTGCTCGCCGCAGAGAAATGTTGACATTCAGAGAGCAAAAACTTACATGTGACAATAATGACATAATAAGGACATGATAAAGGTGCCTTGTAGTTTTTAATCTGTTGTTGTAGCTGATGCAACAGACAGCTGGAGTCTGTTAAAATGAGCTTTAAACAGGCAGAAGTACATTTTTGGAGTGTGAATTTTATTTGTTAGACAAAAACTTTGTGGCCTTAAACTCCGACAGTTTGATGAGATTTGGAGTGGGACTTTTTTTTTTTTAATCTTATTTTATTTTCTCAATTCTCAGAAAAGACAGTGCAAACTCAAAGAATCAGTGGTTCCCTCTCTGTTTTCGTTTGGTGGAGCTTTGCCGACAGGTCTTGCACGAGGAGGGATTTTTTTTTTCCATGTTAGAGGCTGTTTGGTTTAACATGTGTGACACATTCATCTGCAGTATTTGAACATATTCCACACTGGTTGCCGACTTATTACAGGGTTATGATGACACACACCGTGGTGTAACTGTGGACGGGGGATCCTTGGATATGATTGTAGATGTTTTTGATTATTTATATTGAACTGTTTATGTTTATGCCGTTTTTATGATTTGAAGAATATTGATTTTTCTGTTTTTGCATTTGCTTGCAGGGCAAAAAAATATTTTAGAGAATGAATGAAATTTTGTATGATTTTAGAGTTTTGTTTTGTTTTTTAGGGGGGTTGCTGTTGTATTGATGTGTCTTACAGTATGTGTTAATGAAAGGAGATTTAAGGGATGATCAGCAAAGAAAAAAGAAAGAAAGAAAATGTCACTACAGACTTTGCCTTAATCTGGATCTTTGAGCATTGGAATTTATCCAAATTCATTCACACTGGATAAGAATAGAAAGTAATATTTTTCAAAATCCAGATGTTAACAAATGTAATGCTTAAGTGTTTTAAGTCAGAAGTCAAATGAACGTCTAAATACAGCTTGAATCAAAGATGTGTGTTAATGCAAAGTGTGTAAGAGTCAAAAAAAAAAAAAAGTTGTTGGATTATTGTGTTAGAAACACAATTTATATGCTATGTGGTTTTCTGTACCATCTGTTTAATGTTCTCTATGCTCTTGTTTTGGAGGAAATAACCTCCAAAAGAAAATTACGTGAACAGACAGAAACAAACGTGACTGGGTTGTTAAATTTGAATAATGTGCAAGAAATTCTCACATGGCCAAAAAGTTAATCAACACTTTAATTTGAAAGAAAGCTCACTTCCTCCTTCTGATTGAATTGTGAGTAAACTGAACCCAGTCATGTTAAAAAGTTTGTCCTCTGCTTGAGGGACGTCTGTCACAAACACACAGCCTGAAGCTAATATTTGGATTCTCTGTTATGTTTACATTTGTTGGTGTATTTTGCTGTTTTGGAAATGAGGAGGAGCATAAATCACACGTTTTGTCAATGAAAGAGTTTCATATTTCAGCTGATGGGAATGTAATTGCTACACAGTGTCAACTAGGTTTTTGTTTTTTTTTTTGGTTTATCTTTTCACACAACAAAAGTAGTAGTGATAGTACAGTATCTGCAGGTATGTAAAAAGAAATAGAATACACCCACTTATTTTTGTAATTCCACTTCGCATCCTCCTGGTTCTGCTGTTCTCGGGTATTTATTTTTCACATTCTCTCTTTTGGTGAGAAGTTTCTTAGTAGAAAATGCAAATAAAGTCTTCTCCAATGTGAATTCAGGGTATCGTTTGTGTGTTTTTTGTGAGGAAGTATTTCAAGCGGCCGACTATTTTGCCGTCTTTGATTTTTCTCTTTAAATGTGGATGAAAAACCATCTCTTAAAGGGGCTACTTTACTGTAAGCCGCTATTTGCTACAGGAGTAAGAGGCGAATGAATTTTCTTCCCACTTTTCAGAGGCTTGTCTAAAATCAGCTGCACAGTTTCACAAAATAAGAACCTGACATCACAGATATGGAAAAGCTCACTCCCCAAAAATTATTAGAAATTCCTTAGAACACGAAAATGCTCATTAAAAGTATCATAAAAGTAGTTTAGCATGTTTTATCACTTTTACTGTGTAATCCCCATAAATTGAAGGTACTTTGCACTTTACTTTTTAACTCTGATTGTTCATAGTTGTTCATTTGACATCAGAATATTCCAGTTACAGTTAAATCTTCATTGATTTTGTGTACACACTGATTCATATGCAACTCTCTTTAAGTTAACAGATAATCCGTTGAAACCAATGGTTGAATTATTGTTGCAGTTTCACTAAAAGGCGCTAAACGCCTGCACAATGAGCCTGTAGTCATGTTGCGTTCGGGACAACGTCGGAGGTCGGAATTTCTCTGTACTCAGTATTCAGTGCCGAGTTGTTGTCTGTTGACGTCTATATGTAGACATATAGTGGACGAGAGTAAATGTTTCGTTGATAACTTTTTATGAATTCGCCTGTTACAAAATATTTTGATCACATGTAATTTGTACTAGTTTTAAGTTGTAACCAGTTTCTATCCACAAGAGTGACCAGATTAATTCAAAGTTTTATTTGTTAGCATGATCCCTGATAACAAGTCCCGTACTCTACATCAGTACCCCATTTTAATAGTAGCATCCATGTTGTTTCCACTTTATGACTTAAAAGCTCGTGAACACACCAAAGTCGGAATAATGACTTTCTCGGAAACCGGGACCGCCCAAGGGGCACGTGAATGCACTATTTTTCTAGTGTGAGGTGGGGAAATTCCGACCCCCAACGCAGTCCTGAACGCAGCATCCGTAGCGATGCGGAAGAAGGCGGAGGGAAACCGAGCGGACTCCAAGTGAGCATGAGGAGTGAAACAGCGAGACAGAAAAAACATTTTATCTGTTGAAAGTCAGTGCTAAAGTTGTCCAAAAGCGATCGACCTTGTTCCAAGATGCTCGCGGGATGTTTTTGATGACCATTCTCCGGTATGTGCGTGTGTTTGTGTCAGTGCTAGCTTAAAAGCGATGTTAGCTCACACTCGCTCTGTGACTTTGAATGAAAAATGAAGCAAACAGTTGAAGAAGAGTGTTTTTTTTTAAGTCGGAGAAACATGTCGTGTGTTACTAAAACAGAAGCACTATGAAACATTTGTGATGTTTTAATTTTCAGAGAAGCTAGCAGAAGCTAATTTTCCACCAGGGGCGCCAGATTGGTTTGATGTTTTTCAGCCCAAAAATTGACCAAGATTCCGTCCAAATCAATAAAAAGTACTAACAGTAAATATGAATATATAAGCAATAGCGATAGTATTGTGGTTCTTAACAAATGTTCAATATGACATAATAATAAAGCAACAAGCGTCCACAGTCCAGTCGTTACGGAAAACCGCCCAACCTGGCAACACTGTTCTCCGTTCATAGACGTATGTTGTGTTTCTTACGGCCGATTTCTCAGAGAGGACGACAGCGACCCCTGCTGGTGTGTGTGTGGGAGTCGGAGTCGAGACACCGCTGGACTTGGATAACAGGATCTGGATAACAGATAAGGTTGAGCAAAATACATAAAAAGGGGCCCTAACCAGAGGAAATAAGTAACGAAATACAAGTACTTCATTACTGTACTTTAGTAGATTCTGAAGAAGTTCAGCAAATTTAAGATTTCTATCTGCAGTACAACCTTTATAAAGCATTTAAAATGTGTATATTGTTTGAAAATGTGAAAATGGCAGTAAAAATGGTAAGGAACCTTCATTTATACAGAACTGAACTCTTCCCAGGATTTAATGATAAGGCCTGTAGTGAATTGGGTTGCCATGGTTTGTCATTTTTAAAAAGTTGATCCCCAGAAAAAAAGTTTGGGAAACACTGCTTTAGAGGGCTGTTTTTTACTTTTCTACTTTGAGTATATTTCAGAGCCTGTACTTTTTCACTGTTGCTTCTGTAAAGTTGAATTTGTACTTCAAAAAGTTTTACCAGTTCTTTTTTCACAAATATGCGTACATCTACATTAGTGCAGAATGTGTGTTCGTTTGCCATCTCTGCCCTTAACTGGACTAAAACTATATAGTGGACTGAAACAAAAGAAACATACTTACTTGACTAAACTGAACCAAACTTCTTCAAGAAAAATCTGCATCCAAGGAGGAAATAAACAAGGACTAAAGAAAATGTAGTGAGCTGAATGTGACACTACCTGGGTATTAATGAAAGAACAGAAGGGTGGACAGTTTAATTTCATTTAATGTTTTTTGGTTTAATGTTTGAAGAGCTCTGAAAAAAGGGTCCAGATTATTTTATCAGCCAAATCTAAGTGAAACATTTGAAAGATAAATCTGATTTTTTTTGTGTGGAAAAAATTCATTCTGCCTTTTTAATGAAGTTGAATCTGCGTCTTAATTATCGTCCTCCTTAAAGGGCCTATACGTAATATAATAGTGCAGCTATTTATTAGGCTTGTTTTGTGCGTTTTGCTTTATATAAATACATGCATTTAGGATGACGCTGACATGAGCTGGGATGTCCCTGAAAAAGACATTGGGCTTCATTCATCAACCATTCTTAATTCTTTTCTTCATTCATTTATTTATTTGTTTATTTTTCATGTGTATTCATTTCTGGGGTTGTCCAGGACAGCATCTGAGATCAGATGTGGGGGAGTTTAATGGGACATGGGTGCATACCTCAGAGAGTGGCTGCCTCAGTGTTAGTTAATCTGTAAATAAATAAATAAAAAATAGAAGAATTGTAAGTGTTTTAAATGTTTGGTCTTTACTGCAAAAGCAAGTGTTTAAACTTTGAATACAAACTGAGCACTTATTGACTAAAATAATCTGCTTTTAGGTTTTACACACTGATGTCTAAACGTGTCAGAATGTTCCATGGTTTTACAGTTACAGCTTTTTAATAAAATGTACCGTCAAATTGTATTAATGCTGAAAAAACAGCTTCTGATTCTGAGACAGGAGATAATTGTCTAATAGTGCCCAATGAATATTGAATAACATTTTGGCTTGAAATGCCCATCATCCCTACTATCAGACTCTTCTGGAGAGGTCTGACAATCAAAGAGACACTTTTAATTTTAATATTTTATGTTTCTTTACTTTTCTAATGAAAACACAGCAGTTACTATCTGCATCAAACCAAAACCAAAGCAGACTCTTCTGTGAAAAACAAAAAAACAAAACAAAACACAGGATAAAACAAACAGAGAATTTATTTGCAGCTCTGACATCAGAAACATTAAACGCATCACAGGTCATTTCATTCTCGTTGTGTCAAACATGCTGACGGTGCAACAAACCCAACAAAACACACAGGCATCGATACACGCAGTGAAAACTGAAGGAACGTGTACAAATCGCAGGCATCAGAGAGAATTCACACACAGAGGATTTCCAAAAATAAAAGCTCTTAGAGGTACTTGGATTGATAAGTTATTTTGATATATCGGGCACAAAAACAACATGATGACTTCTGGTCTCTTTTGCCTCTGCTTATAATCTATAATCAATAATGCATTTAAAATATTCAGTAGCTCACAAACTTTACAGAGGATCAGACAGAAGAGTTAATAACAGGCACAACATGACTCTTCAAACAGTGTAAACTTTCAAAGTGAATTCAAAAACGACCAAAACCATTTAAGACTGAGGAAAGAGAATCTCCAATAAAAACATGATTCAATACAGTGAAAGTAAATGTAATGGAAGATACACCTGTGGCACAACTGAATACTGAATTTAAGCAAAAAGGCATCAGAGGACCAATGTATTCTTAACATTTAAATCAAATTTGAGAAACTATGACGAGCAACAGAACAAGAAAGGCTCTGATAAAAGCTAACAAATTGGTTCAGAGGATTGTCACTATTAAAAGGCATTCGTTTAAGATGTTTAGGAAAAAAGCTTGTCCATCTACAGCCTGTCTTTGCCAGAGAGATGATGTTAGGCAGCGACCTCTAGTGGCCACATAATTATGACGGGAGCAAAGGAGAAGTAGTATAAAGAGCAATAAAGTCTGTGTAGGGAGGACGTTGGGGTGGATGGATGGGTCATACATACAGACGTTCACCCTTGAAACCACATTTGTGTCCTGTGTGAAACCAGAAGTCCTTGTTGACTAGTTTTAACTTGCGTACGTAACTTAACTTATGTAACGTACTTACCATAGGTCATGTACATAATATACGTAATTTAATTTAAGGAACATAACTAACACACTTATTTTAACTCAAACCATGACCTTTTCCTAAATCTACCCAAGTAGTTTTGGTGCCTAAACCTAACCAAGCCGCAAAAGTTTCATGTTAAGCATGTCACAACGAAGGTCTGGTACGCTTGTTGCTGGTATTCTCAAACGCTCTGCAACAGTTTCACTATGTTAGCCATGTGACAATGAAGGTCCGGTACAGTGAAGTTCTAGTGCACCTCTCAATGGTATACTCAAGTGGTTTGCACCAGTCCGGTACGACAAAAGGCCGGTACACCTGTCACGGATACTCTCCAGAGGTCCACGACAGTTTCACAATGTTAATCACAATGACGATGAGGGTCTGATAAAACAAAGGTCTGTTGCTGGTATTCTCCAACGGTCATAAAGTCACTCTGGGAATGGTCTTATCGTTTTGGGAGCCTATTCTGTCGTTGTATGAGGACACGTTGCCATCTAGGCGAGGCCACTGCAAAGTCCCAGATACTAATAAAACCACTATTAACTTGCCACTGTTGAACTGTTGATGCTTTTTATTTAAGTTATTTTTTCTTGCTTTATTTAATCCGAACTGTTGGGTAGATCTTAAGGTCCCAATATTCATGTTTCTTTTTTGTAACTGCAAAATAAATTAAAATAAAGAAATAAAAGAGTTTTTCTTTTTCAGTTGTGCAGTTTAACCAAAATACTCATCTTGATCAAAAAGGCTGTATTATATTTATAGACAACCAATCATTTTTTGTCTAAGAGACAATTTTTAAACGTTTCACCAAACTTTTACCAAAACTTTTTCAAAGAGAAAAAAAATACACACCTGATTAGAGGCTTTAATGAAATCAACACTTGATCAGCTTTTTAAATAGGCTTTTAAAGATATGTATGAGACATTATTTTAAATGCACTAATCAATATTTGTATAATAACAATGGATTCTGTAATGTGAAAGTTAACACTTAAACGAATTATGCAGCAGGATACAGAGCTTTTTCGCTTCTTTTAGGTTTTGGTTTTACGGCATGGTCTCATCAACCCCCTTTCCAGCAGGCAGCGGTTTTCAGCAAACATGCTTTGATAAACCCACCGTACACCATTTGTCCAGCACGGCAGGCGAGACACAGTTAGCTACTAGCCAGATATTTTTCTGGGGTGGCGGAGACCAAAAACAGAACTAAAAGCATAGTAAATGTTGGAATTGGCTTCATCAGATGGACAAAAACTCAATTCCAATGGAATGAAATAATACTCTGTGTCTGCAGCTGCTTGCTAACACCATAACAAATTTATAAGGTGATACTAGTCAATGCTGTGTTTTCAGCTTGTTTCACTGCTCCCAAGTGGTCAAAAAATTTCAGTTACTGCAGCTTCAGCTATCTTAAAAGTCTTAAAGACACAATTCTACTGAAATATCACTTGTTGGACTGTAACGGGACAAACTAAATCCAAATAAAACCTGTTTTAAGAGGATGCCACTGAGCTGCTTCTGTAAGTATTTGGAAATATGTAACCTGTACATTATGATTACATGCCTCAAGACCAAAACAAGACAGATTTTACAGTAAACCAAATGAGTAAGATCAGCTGAAACAGTGCAACCAAACCTATAGAGATACAGTATTTTCTGGGAACATTATCAAATTCTGCTGCTAAGTAGTGAGCCATCTCCTTATGTCTTAATAATCAGCGAATTAACAGCAATGAGTGTTTAATATGGCACCGAGATCAGCTGTTGGCAGACGACTCTGCTTGGCTTAAAAACAGAAAAAAAAAATACACACACACACACACACACAGACACACAAAATAAAACACATTTGTTTAAGTGTGAAGGCAGTTTTTGTCTGAGTGAACAGCAGAATGAGGTTTGGGTTTGTCGAGAACAAACGCTTGTTTGTGTCATTTCCTTTTTTATTTGGCACACTGGCAGAGTTAATATAGGTGACGAGTTGAAGCCAAAGCTATATGACGCTTTAATTTTCTATGGATCCAGACAGCACAACACTAAAAATATCGATGAAATTTCAAAATTCTACATAAGCAATGTTTTGCCATCAATAAGCCACATATATTCTTAACATTACTGGGGACTCATTTGGTAGCCACTGGTTTCAGCAAACCTTGAGAACCAACCTGCAGTAATCCTAATATGCAGCTGTGAGCTGGGACTAAAGCCTTCCCTTCACTCACTAAAGGACAAAATAAGGATTTAGCTGCCAGCAGGTGGCAAGCAAAAAGATGATCTCCCTTGTTTCTAGTGCAACCTCAACTCAGCTCAAGATTTTTCATGAAGTAAGGCAGATCAAGGTGTTACTTGATATAAGGAAAACAGTTGGGTTGTGCCTAAAACAAAAGAGATCATCTTGGACTCTAAGCAGATTTCTAACATTGAACTGAACAGGATTTTTTTTTTTTTTTTTTTTTTTTTGTGAATTTACTTGTGCTTAAGAGTAGCGTCATGGTAACATAACATGCAGCCTAATAAACCAAACTCATTGGAATTTACTTTAAACAGAAAGTGATTTCTTCAGGTTTTCTGCACAGCAACTGTTAAATGGTCTGGTATGCAATGACAAAAAACAATGTAGTGTTAAGCAACAAAACATAAGTTTTGAGACACAAAAAACTTGGTCCACAGTAACTTCATGCATCGAACCAAAAAAGTCCAGATCAGAGCACAGTAGAATAGTTAAACAACTCCTACAGTGCTTGTTCAAGAGCTTATAATAGTGTATTTTCTTCATGTTAGAGACACATTTTATGTCTATATCGTAATTTTTGGGTTAATTTGACAATTGAGCCTAAGAGTACTATATAGCAATTAAAAAATAAGGTGAGAAATTTTCTCTTGACAGACACTAAAATTGAAAAATAATACAGGAAATGAGAGTGTGAGATATAAAGAATAACAAAAATATGACAACACATAATAATCTATGTTTTACATTTCTTTTAATATAAATAATTGGTCACTTTATATTCTAACAACATTGGTCATTTATGGGGCCTTAAAGCGATATTTCACTTTGTCTTATTATCTTAGGAGATGAGAAGTCACATCTAAAATCAGCTGCCCTGAAAGGCAGATGTCACGCAACTGACATTTATTTCTCAGAAAGTCTGTTTTCATGACGATGATGCTGATTAGATGTAATTATCCCTTCCGCTAACATTAGCTTTTATCTTCTATGGATTAGCTTACAATGATTTAATTTTCTGTAAATGTTTCAAACAGTGACATTGCATCCCTAGAGCAGCTGATATTTTTTAGTTGACTCATCTCAAACTCTCACAGAGATTTAAGTCTGTTCTGCCACAGTGGAATAACGCTTAAAAAGCCAAGGCAGTAGATCAGTTTGGAACAATACATCTATCCTGGTCCAGGACGCTCTATTAATGAAATACAATGTGGGCTTTTTTTTTTTTTCCTCTCTTGCACACGTGCCATGCTGTACCCATATTGGTCCTACGATATGAATGATGTACGATCTGCAATCAGTCGAGTCTGGCACCATCATGGAGGTCTAATGGAGAGTTAGCTGTGCAACAGTAAAGTATAACCAGCCAGGCTGCTAACAGAGAACTAACTTTAATACTTCTGTGTGTTTGGTTCCGTTAGCTTCAGTGAAAAGTCCCAAGTCAGGCTGCGAAATATAAACTGTATACTTTGAGAAATTACAAAGTATCCAGTGTAATCAGTGCGTAGTCAAAGTGTCCAAAGTAGCCAAACAATGCTGTTTCTAATCAATCATATGACAGTCCCGTAGGAACTGACAAAAAAAAAAAAAAAACTACAGCAGAGTAGGTTAGGTTTGCAAAACTTGCCACGTGATATATTTTTAGCTTCAAAAGTCAGGTAGAAAGATGTAATTCAGAGAAAATAAGGTGTTGGTACTTAAGTATCATAGTGTTTGTTCTGTTTGATTTTTTTACATATGAAAGTTACTGACACTGTGAAACCTGAAACACTAATCAGCTGCTGTAGTTGTTATTAGCATGCTGCTAACATTGCCACACACTGATACCTGTCTAGTTTGAAGCTAGCTGTCAGTGATGGTTAGCTGAGCTTGTACTATGGCAATGGGTACCCTTTTCTGGTTGGTCAGTGGGTGTTTATTTTCATAGAACTGCATGGCTTCATAATACAGTCATCTGCTTTATAAATTCAGCCAGCGGATCTCCTCCTGTTGAGTGTCAAGATTTTTTTTTTTTTTTTAAATCAGTGCCAAAACAAATATTGTTGAACGAAAATATGAACAAGTAACAATCACCTCACTAGCAAGTGAACATTAGCAGAATACTGTACTGAGGAGTTTGGAAAGAAAAGTAACATACTGAGGGTGTTTACCCTCTTCTGCTTTGTGTCAGGGGCATCTCTGTTGTGTATTTTTCTTTATTGTCACTCATTTAAAGTTTAATATAGGCCTAATATTTATCTACATAGCCCACTGTAGATTCAGATAGCATTCCTAAAGTTAGCAATAGAAGCTAACAAGCTGATGCCAGGTTAAAGTCGAGGTGAAATGCCATTTTGAGTCTCTAGCTTCCTTATCATGACCAATTTCCAAGTGAGTCGGGACGTAACGGGAGGAATTTGATTCGAATGTTGAAAAGTGGACCCAACAAACCATTCTGTTGCTAGCTAGCTAACATTTAGCTCTGTGCCACTTAATGTTGAAAGGTGCAGCAAGCCATTCTGGAGATAGATATTTAACTGCTGAGTCTCATTCCCAGGTCGTCCAGTTGAAATTTAGTTGGTTGGAGTTGGTTTAAGCCCACGAAACATGTTATATTTTGTTTTACAGGAAGAAAACATGATTTCTTTTGGCCTAACTTGTTAAATAGGTGCTCAATATGACTGGGGATGTGATCAAAAAGGATTAAAAAGGCATTTCATTTCATCATGACATCACAGATGGCAGACAGCCACTCTCACTGGTGTCAGATCTCCAACATGACCCCATGGCCAGCTATACGAAACACTATTTTGGTGCATTTTTAGCAAACATCAAAACCAGCTTGAAACACAGAATCATGACCATTTGTGACTAATATGGGTACATCATCGTAAAATGTGCAGAGTGAAACAGGGCAAACAATAAAAAAACAACAAAAAAAAACCACTGGTTACACAGTTGCTCAGCCTGGTCCAGGAGGAAGATTTCAGGGGTGGATCATGACTTCATTTACACAGACACACACAGCCTGATGTTAGACTTTTTCATAGATTTCACTGCATGACAGCCTAAACAGTAAGCTAGATCTCACTCCTGTTAGGAAGTGATGAACAGATTAGACTTTAAAGAGTTCAAATTAAATTTCGAAATGTCTTCTTGTCTGTTTGGATCTAGTTAAATCGTTCAAACCACTTGTGAGCAGAGAAATAGAGAGCGTGTAGAGCTTAATTCCCAGGCTGCATGTTGTAACCGAGGCACATTAGTATCTGACAGTGATGAAACTGTCTCCTCCTGTTTTAATTTCCTCCTAAACAGAGCTTAAAAGGCAAACAGGCTGAGACTGTAGTACCTTGAAAACCCACTAGAGGGGGTCAGGGTTGTTTCACTGCCACACTGGCAGACAGTTGGGAAAGTAGAAGGAAGAATATAGGGAGGGGAGGAAAGGAAAGAAAAGAAAAGAAGAGCAGAACATGGTTTACGGTTAGTTTTAGGGTGAACAGAAGATGAACAAACATGCACTCAAAGATGACGGAGAAAGTAAAAGGAGGAGGGAATGTGGCGAGTAGAAAGGACAGATGACAGAGGAGTGCTGACTGGTCGTTTCCTGAATCGCCTCTTCATCTAGCATGCACATTTCTTCTCGTTGGGCTGCGCGTCGGCGAGCTTCGTGGCCCCATTCCCGTTGGCCGGATCGGCGGGCGGTTTGTCGACGCACTGCTCCATCCTCTTCATGACAAGGTCCAGCAGCGTGATCACCGCCTTGTCCACCTCCGCTCCTGTCGCTGCACTCGTCTCAAAGTACGGGATTCTGGGAGCAACAAGAACAGAGAGGTTTAAAAGCTCCAGAACAGTAGAGACTTCAAACTTCATGCAGATAGCTAGCCAGCAATAGGGCTGTACCCGACACAGAATTTTGTCTTTTGGTTGTTCAATGTGAAGATTTGTTCCTTCCTGTCATTTCAGCTGCACATTAAACTCTTATATTAACCTACATGAGTCTCATGGTTTAGTCTTCGTCACGTTTTATGCCTTTCTTTGTCATCTGTGATGCCAGTCATCAGTGGAGTGTCAGTGCAGCCAGCCGACTGTGCTGAACTCCGTTTTTATTACCCTTCTCCGTTTCAATCAGTTTTATGGTTTGTGGTCATTTTGGGATTTGGTTTGGAAAGTTTACAGCCTGCCATACTGTTGCTCCTGAATTGGTCTGTGTTCAGTGACGCAGCTAAAAAGCAGAAGTGCAGAGATTCCACTGACAAAATGTGATTTGACTCAGGGTCGTCTCATCTGCTGACTCAAATAATTGATGTTTCAGGGACATTTATTGTTTTGTCAAAGCTACATAATTATTATGAGGTCCATCAGTTGCTTTCAGAGCCCACTGGGGATCACAATGGTAGAAAAAAAAGAAAGAGAAAGGGGGAAATACAGTATTACTGTACTGTAATACAGTAGAATTTTATACCATAAAACCAAATCCTAAGTATTGTGTACTTAGTACACAGTATATATAAGTACATAGTACTTCTGACACGTACAGTACCTACAATATTAATGCTTGTTTCATTGGGTGTAATAATAATAATAAATAACGCAACTTTCGCACTGTGAAACCCCCAATCCTTTTATTCTGAAGATTTGAGTTGTAGCTTTCACCATGAACACATCGTGAGCACCCCTCCAGATATTTTTCCCCTCACACTTAGGTGTGCAAAGACAGCCAAATTGATCCCTTGGTTTATTAATCCATTTACTGAGTTTAACAATTCGTCTGCGCAGATTGTCCACATTAATATTTACTCTTACTCTTAAGTAAACACTTGAGATTCTTTGCAAAGGTTGCTATTAGACAGTTGAATCTCAAAACTCAAGATAACATAGATACACGATTAAAAATATAACTCTGATAATGAACATTTTTTATGGGAGCATAAGACTCAGTGTTAAAAAATGAGAACTGCCATCCAAATAGTGAGTTGAAACCACAGACAGTATATGAAATACATTGAATCACTATTAAATATGCTGTTGAAGTTAAAGTGGTTGAAGTGAGTTTTTTCCCCCTGCCCCCTCCTCCACAGACTTGAAGCTCTGGCAGAGCACAAGCGCAACATTATACTTTGACAATGACAGGCAACAAGTCATCCACTTTAACTTGGTCAGCTGTTTATAACTGTCATTTGTCTATCATGTAAAGTCAAGCTTATTATCCTGTGAAAAAAAAGCCCATGCTCTGAAAACACACACTCTGGAGTTGGAGTTCAGTGACTGGCTGTCTCACTGCCTCCAAACTCCATTAACATATTGCTCAAGTTATAAACATCTATCCTTCTAAAAGATTATTAATGATTTCCTTCAACTCATAAACAGAAACTTACTGGTTTGGCAAACATTTGGCATTAATTTTGAACTGGAATGGAATTTCAAAGAGAACATGCTGGTTGTAGCGTTGTTGTCAGAGAAGCCCAGTATGTCAACTCGTGTTGAATGTGTCCTTAATCTCTGATGACATATGGTCATTTTATGATTTAGTACAGTAAATATAATACATATTTTTCCTTTAAGTTTACCAATTGAGGTAGCTGCACTTAACTGAAACCAATGGCTGCCCAGGGGGCAGTAAATCAATCATAAACTGATGGATGGTTTGGAAAGTGATCAGAAACAACGAATACAGTCCAGAGTTTGTTGATGTACTGGAACTAGTATAACTGCCGTTGGATCCTTTCATGTGCAGCCACTCACTGTAAAATATTTTGTTGAGCAAACCAACTAAAATAGCAATCTATGACAATAATAATTGTAGAGTTGATTGTTTAAATAAGTAAAAATATTGTAGACTATTACTCCTTACACCTTTGCTGACTCAACAATTGACTGATTAATAAATTAGATTACCGACAACAGTTGGTTGTGAAAGCTCTATCTGCCACATTTAATTTTTCTTCCTTTTAAATACTTACTGTTTAAAATACTGTAAATAACGATGCAGACAAGTCAATATTTGACCTTGTCTGTTTGTTAGATAGTATAATTAATGTAGAAATAAGACTGAAGTTGTCAGTTTAAATGTTTGTAATTAATATGTATCTTAAATGACACTTTTAGCTCATAGTGTCTGAGGCTGATACTGTACCTACGTCTCAAACTTAAGTTCCCCAGAGTTTAAGACAGAGTTGATCATTTCCTGGAACAGAATTTTGTTGCCAGACAACTTCAGACTGATGTCTTTGCTGGATGGAATGACACCAGGAAACAATTTTGACCTTGTCTAACAGGAAGTTATTTGTTAAGTGCTGCACACGTCACACGAGCAGTGTCTGTCTGTTATGTGTTTTGTCTCACGAAATCAAACACATGCTTTAAATACTGTACATGAGAATCAGACCTACCCGTATTTATCAGCCAGCTCCTTGGCCTGTTTCTCCTGAACCTCCCGCTGGTCAGCCAGGTCCGCCTTGTTTCCTACCAATACTATATCTGGATTCTCACAGTAGGCGTTGGCCTGTAGCTGGCCTGGAATTGAATGCAAATAAACAACAACAGCACATAAATGAGATGTCCAAGTGTAATAGAGAAAAAAAAACTAAAAAAAAAAAAAAAGCAGAAGGCCCCAAGCTAAAACTGTGGGTGTCCAAACACGTGTGACATGTGACAACATACTCATCCAGTTTCTGACGTTGAGGAAGCTCTGCTGGCTGGTGAGATCAAACATCAGCAGGAACCCCATGGCGTCCCTGAAGAACGCCGTCGTCAGACTGCGGAACCTGAAACAGAAGCCAGAAACATGACCGCAATTCATTATTTCCAGGCTCAGGTCTCCGTTGTCCATTTCACTCTTGGTGGTGATTTTGAACATTCAACCTGACATGAAGAGATTAAGGCCACAAACAGTGGTATAAATGAGAGCAGCATATCGAGGAACTTTGCCTGCATGTTGTGCCCCTGGTCTTTTTTTTTTGAAAGCAGCCCCTCTAATTTGACTGGTGGTTAATGTAAATTCTGAAGTCTGCTGATTTAATAGCAAAAAAACAGGAATACCACAATGCATTTTAGCTATTAGGAGCCCAAATCCTATGACTAGTCATGCCAAAGGGTTTGAGGAGTGCCCTGTCAGTCTTTGTCCATCAGACTGAACAAATCTGACATATACAACTACTTCCTTAAATTTACAGAAAGGTTGTGTAATGAGATTTTGATGAAGTTACCTCTTTGATTGATTGGGATTAATTGAAGAGATAAATAAAACATAGATCAAACTTATTTAGAGAAGTGGTGAAGATGAATGGATAAAGCTGCTCTTCAGTCTGGTGGCAGTGGATACTTCTGTATCTCCTGCGAATGGTAGCAGGATGAACAGGCTGTGGCTGGGGTACTTATGGCGTTACTTTTAACTAATTACATTGCTGTGGGGGAGCAGAACCGCTATCTCTATTTTGATAGCCGTTTGTGGTTGTTTCACAGCTGAAAGAAGTAGAACACAGGTCGGTTACTTTTCTTGTTTTCACTCAAAAGGTGGTGTGGCTATTCTCAAGACAGGGATGTGACATATGCCGGCTCTCATGTGTGCTTGTGGCATGTATGCTTGATTGACAGATCACTCAGCCACTTTTCATTCTTTGTTTAAAAATGCCACACATAATAATATGACATACAAAATGCTCTGCTTTGAATTATAATTTGTGCCAGATATCATTCCTCCTTAAAATTAGATTTATTCCTTCTCCCTCAGCAGCTAAATAGCCAGATATTTTTTCTCAGAAATTGGTGGAGACGGAAACTGAGCATAAGGTGAGTGCATATCAGAATAACATCCACCTGGTGGACAGAAACACAACTCCAAATGATAATGTTGCTCCATATCTGCTGGATGTGTAACAATTTACTAACATCTTTGCCACATGATCTCAAAAGTTGTCGTATTGTGTTAACTTGTTTACACAAGAGGCCAAAAATATGTTAAAGCAGATTTAAATGTATAACCCCTATGCAAAACACTAAGCTTATTACACCTGCTTTATGTACAGCCAATAAAATTCAATCAAAGCTTTAATGCTTAGCTGTGACTGACTTAAGCCTTACTTGGTGAACATAGACAAAGGATAGCTGTTATGTGCTGCTGTTTATTCCAACAATAGTAATGTGACTTCCCCAGTTAAATTGTGTGTACTTTGGCATGCTGGGCTCCTGGGCGTTACACCAGCAAGGAACATAACTCTGTGTAAACATTACTTGTGAAACATATCAGCTCCAATATGTAACATGCAAAGCAGCAGACATAAGTCTGACGAACTGATCATACAGGTGGAATAATGTGTAGGTGCTCGATTAAATGATCCTGAACATCGGTTTATGAAAGTAGGAATTTGCTCCGCTACACTTTGCAGAAGAAATGAAGTTACAATTATGTAACTGACACTGACTCATCCTGTGATGAGTCATCAGGCCTTTATAAACAGATTCAACAGATCGAGGCCAAATCCAATTAAAGACCACACACACACTCGCAAACAGATGATTGACACAGGTTATTTTTTCCTTGAACCATCCAGTGCGATTACATGCTCAATTTCAGCAATGAGCTTTATCGTTTTACAGTCTTTGTCAAAAGTGGATTTGCCATTACTGAAAGCTTCAAGCAAAATCCAACAATTTAAACTGTGTTACAGTACAGCCACAATGTAATTTATGAAAATTTAAAGCCAGAACAGAGAAATGAGATCCATTATTGCCCATCAATCACGCACATTCTTTTTAAGTTTTCATATTTTCTTTCCCTCAAAAAACACTCTGAAAAAAGACAATTGTAGAGTTTAGCTATTAAGGAAGAAAAACAAACTTGATGACCTTGTGTTTCTGAAGAGACACCCAGGGTTTTCCATTAATGACAATACAGTCAGTAGAGATTTCTTGGAGAATCTTCAGTTTTGTGTGCAAAGTTTTGAAAAAGTGGACTTAGTATATAGAGAAATGTGTGTAACCAATCATGAAAAAAAATTGTAATGGTCACAATGGAAAAAAGGACCCAGCCCCAGTGCGATGAGCAGCCCACCTCTCCTGTCCAGCTGTGTCCCAGAGCTGAAGGTGAACCTTGAAGGTTTTCCCTGTGGTCGTCCCATTAGGGTTGGATGCTGTGTACACCTGAGGACAAAGAAACAACACTAGTTTAGTTTTTTATTCAGATACAATAAACATGCTAATCTGTTGCAGTGCCTCTTGATGACATCTCATTAAAGGCTAACTGAAAAAACATCCTCAGAAACCTGTACCCTTTATCTGGTTATAGAATACTGACAGTTGTCTCCACATAACCTGTATTCAACTCAGTCTCCCAAAGGAAGCTGATTGGCAAACAGAACACTCAAACATCAATGAGACTTCATACTAGGAGGAAATCAACAGTCTTGCAGAGTGGTGCACAGAGAAAAACCTACTCCTCAACGTTAGCAAAAACAAGGAACTGATTTTCTATTAGAGAAAGGAGGCAAAGACACTCCTCTGTCTAAATTAATGAAGATGAGATGAAGCAGGTGAACAGTTTTAGGTTCCCGAGAATCACATCACAGACAATCTATCATGGACATCTTGACCCCGGTCGAGAAGGTTAAGAAACAGCTGTATTTCTCAAGGAAACTTAAGGCAGCAAAACTCCGTGTCATGTTCTTGTCAACTTCAGCTACAGAGAAGCAATAGAAAGCATCCTGACTGTAAACATCACAAACTGGCATCATTGGATGTGCGCAGCCCAGCACAGGAGGACTCTAAAGCAGGTCATTAAAACTGCCCAGAACATCACTGGTACCCGTCTAGTGGCATCAATGATATTGGGGAGAGAAGGTTCCAGCGCGGGGCCCGGAGGATGATGAAGGACAATACCCACCCCAACAACAGCCTCTTTACCCTCTTGCCATCCAGCTGGAGCATTGTAGCCAGATGTACAATGATTATCGAATCTGTACCATAATTTTAACACATGTACCATATCTGAGCAATAATTCCCCAAAAGACCAAATGTACAATAATTTTGACATCAGCATCACACAGACCAAGCTGCTGGTAGATCAGTGACAGAGTGGGGCTTTTATTTTGACAGGTAATAACAGTAGGAGTGTTTGTGGGATGAGCTGCAATCAATCCTGTGTAAAGCGATGAGCTGTTGCCATCTTGATGACGGAGCATCCATGTGATATGGTGCACATGGCGTACTTGTACTATTCGGTGTAGTATTATGGACCTTTCCCAGGTTGTTTCTGTATGAACATTAACTTTTATTAGAATCTGGTAATTTTAAAGTCACAGTACGATATTGCTGTATTTTGCATCTGGTAACACAGAGCAGGAGATACATAAGTATCTGCTGCTGTACCACCAGACTGAAGAGCAGCTTTGTCCATTAGGCTGTGAGACTGCTTGATTTATCCCCAGCACTCCACCTTATTAATCAGTTTATCCTATTTTTTAATTATCTTTACTATTTAATAATTCAGTCAAAGAAGAACTACAACTAAATCTCATTTTAAACCTTGTTGTTAAATAATAAAGAACTTATGTTCTTTTTTTTTTTTTTTACATTATATGGTAAAAAAAAAAAATCAATTAACTACATCATCACCAGGCTTTGAGAAAAAGAATCAATATTTATTTTGTTACCGTACTGCCTTGGCCTACATGCAAGCACATATTCCTGGTAGATCACTTTGTAAGGTGAATGGTATAATTCTAATGCTTCCCTGGCGACTATGGAGAGGGACGATTGTTAGTGCGATACATTTCTACTATTGTAAAACTCCTCATATTACTGCAAACTGCTGTGCTGTGTATTAGCATCTGCTACTTCAGATTCAGAGATCTGTTACTGGCACAGAGCTTCCAGGAGCCCCTTGTGATCTTAAACACAGTGCTGTTTTCTGACTGAACATCCCCTCCACTGCGTTATTATTGTGAATGTCTCAGCAGGTCAGTGATCTGGACAGTGATCCTGACTCTGTAATGGTGAACTCTGGTGTGCTGCAGCTGGTTGTGACTTTGTCTCTGCAGGAAGCCTCGGGCGTCATTCACACCTCGGACTCTCCCAGATGAGACACTTTGTCACTTTCTCAGACTCTTGTAAGGCTGCGTTCACACCAATCGTGTTCAGAGCACTTAGTGTAAACCCTGATGTGTTTTTGGTTCAGTTTTCCAGGTGATAACTGACTTACAAGTTAGGTGGCCAATTCTGACACTGACAGTGTGAGTCCTCTATAGAAGACCCATGGTGCAGTTTATTATTGAAGCTGAGAACTGTTTGATGGCTGAATATAATCACTTTTTTTTTTTTTACAAACCTCCTTTTATTTAATGATGTAAAACAAACTTTTTATATGCATCAGTGTTAAATGTCTTTATACAAAAAGCTGTGCAATAATAATATAATACAATATAAATGTAATAACATTATTCGAATCATCAAGCATCCCATCAAACAGTAAGTCAGAACCTTTCCAGTAGTCTCACTATTTGGTATCAGTCAAAGTCTAAGTTCAGTACCCAGCCCCTGGAAAAGGGCAATTCAAGAAAGATACAGGGCTCTATCTTCTGCTTGGTGCAAAGTGGCACACTGAACGGTGCACAGAGCAGCGCAGCTGTCATTGCTCTATTATGACTGAAGTAGTTTCTTATTCAAGCCCAGCTGTGACATTGTGTAGGTAGCAAATGTTCTTGCACCCATCTGTGCGCTCATGGTTGTGTTGGTCTTAACATGAGGTGTGGCCAGGCGCATCATTGGCACATTGCTATTGTGTGGCAGCAGAAAGTGATTGCGCCATTGACATAAAAAAAGTCAATGATGCTGCTATTTAAAGGATGCATTACTCAGATAGTAAGATGTGCCTACATAGGTGGGTTCACAGTGTGCACACACTCCTTCTAAGCACTGCAGTTAATCCACGGTTAAAAAATGTAATATTCTGACTAATATCGGATGAGTTGCAGGCAGGTGAAATAGGATGACACATGTCCCCCATAGGACAAGAGAGACGCTGTGTGCATTTATGCACAGCAGCTGTAACTTCATTTTCACATTGTTCAAATCTGACAGGTTCGATCAGAATCTTTTAATTAATCCTTTGTTCTTTTACACATCCAAAAGATTTCACACACCGTCGCAGTTCATACAGTCAAATAGTTTAGAGTAAAACAGCCAAACAAATCCTGACTTCCATCAGAGCTGTGTAAAAAAAAAAATCCTCATTCTCCTCTGGAGAGTTTCTTCTGTCCTTTCAAATTTATAACTACATTTCTTTTGTTTTGCTACTTAAATATTTGCTGCAGTGACAATACTCCGCTGATGGAAAAGCTCACTAAAATTCCAAAAAATTATGTTGAGAGCGTGAGCTTTCCAGGTGATTTTTCTTTAAATTGTGTGTTGTGTTAATGTATTTACTTTAATGATTAGAGGGGCTGCTCTCATTTTATTTCTGTAGTAGTGTTTCCATGCATGCTGTAATGTCACGGCAATCATGCTGCTGTGCGTAAATGCGCACAGGGTGACACTACATCCCGTGTCATCCACCTGCAGCTTGTCTGCTATTAATCATAATGTTACTTTTTATGATCTGGCCCACCTGACCTGCAGATTAATCGCAGTGCCTGAATCACCGCAGTGGGTCATTTTAGCATCTTCTCCAACTTGTCAAATTCATCATTTAAATAGCAATGTGGCTCTTAAAGGGAATGGGAGATTACACTGATTGATTTCATTCATGTGACGATCAAAATACTGATTAATTAAGAGACTAAATACAACCCCTTTGCACCTTACTTTGTACCTAGATTATGCACCATTTAAACAGCAAAGTGGAGGTGGACATGCCCTTGCACTTTAGACCATGTGCTCTAGACTGTCTCATTTTAGGAGGACTGATGCTTTTTTTCCCCCAAGATGTGTGTTTTTCCAAGCTTAATAATCTTATCAAACACCATTTAAATTGTTTCTAAGTAAGATATTCATTCATCTAAGACAGAAACAAAGCTGCAAATATCATTTTATTCTGCTGAATTGCTGTTTTTACTGCTGAAATGATATGCATCAGCATAAAATAAAAAAAGATAAAACAGATAAGACATGCTGGAGTTGACAAAAAAAAAAAAAAAAGGCAAGAGATGTGATTATTTGAACAAACAGATTCTGCAAGCTTCAAATTTTCAGGAGGGGAATTCCAAAGCTGAGAGACCCTGCAAAAGCAAAGCTATGTGTTTTTTGTCTTGAGCTGGCACTTTAGATCAGGAATTCAGATGGAGAGTAAGAACTGGCATTAAAACAAAGAAGGGAGCTGCACTAGTGACACGAAACAGCACTGGAGAGGTCCTTCAGCGACAGACTGCTTCACCCAAACTCTGTGAACGGAGCGTCATCGCAGGTCCTTCCTTCCTGCAGCTGTCAGACTGTACAACCAGCACTGCTAACAGTAGACCACACACTCACCACATACCCACCAAAACCGACAACTGACTGCACTGTAATGTGCACCAACTGTGTAATAATAGTGGTTATTCAGGAGTTATGTCACATTGTACTGTGCAGTATTTCAGGGTGAATTTTAAATTCAGTGTGCAATATTAAATACTTAAATCAGGTGTAATACCATTCAGTGTGCAATATCAATATTTCACTCAAGTGAATTTTAATGTTAATGTGCAACAGTCAGGTGTATTATCATTTTATGGTCTATATCAATAATCCCTCTGTGCAATGGTGTAAATTCAACTGCTGAGTCTGTTTATACTTATATACTGTTCCTATTTTTTTATTTCACCTTTTTATATTGTTCCAATTTTCTAGATTTCCTCTTGCATATTTTTTTAAATATTTTTACTGATGCTTATTTATATTTTGCTATAAACTCTGCTGCTGCAATGCTGAAAATTTCCCTGATGTAGGACTAATGAAGGAATATCTTATCTTAAATCTAATCCAGAGGTTCTAGTTTGAGTCACAGATGAATGTGTTTACAGGCATATCAGACACAAAAACACTGCGCAACAATGTGTGACACTCAGAGAATGGATTTTATAACTACTCAAGTTGTTGTGGCAGTAATTATTTTATCTTTTTCTTTGATATTTGCAAAGTAAATGTGTTTGCGGAAGTAAACCCCTACAAACATGCGCTTACATGGATGTGATTGGTCAACAGAACAGAACAGTGAGTAGCTGTTGTGCTCCTTGGTCAGGGGTACTGAGAGGAGAATTGACCAAGCATGTTTTTGATGGTGGGGGAAACCGGAGCACCCAGAGGAAACCCATGCATGCAAACTCCACACAGAAATGATTCAAACCCACAACCATCTTGCTGTGAAGCAGCATTCACCCTTATGTTTTTAAAATCAACTGTATGTTCTCCATATTTAGTTCAGTTTAACAGAGCTCATTCAGCACAGCTCACCAAACTGTCCAATAAGAGACCTGGTTGGGAGTCAGGTGACTTTTGTCTACACATTCTGATTCGGTGGCTCCAACAGTACACAAACTGGTCAACATTCAGCATTTAATTTTCATAAAGGTTTCATGAAGACCCTGAGGAGGAGGCCCTGACATCACCGAACTACAGCTGTGATCACACGTGTCTGTTTCTGTTTGACTCTTGACTCCTGAAAATGGGGTGTGATCTTAACACACACACACTCTCACACACACACACTCAGAGGAGGTGAGGAACAATAATCAATTCTATGAGTCATCCGGAGCGGTGGGATTACAGCAGCATTTCAGTATTTCCGTTGTGCGAAGGCGGAATAGTACCAAGGTGACCAAACCAGAGACTGAACCAAGCACTGGCCTCTCTCCCGTTTAGATAACTGCATTTACACTCAGACGTCTGGATGTATTCATCCTGATGAGATTCAAGCAGGAGGAGTAAATGTTTTCAACAAGCCTCAGTGACAGTTTAAAGTGATATTTAACGCAGAATCAATCCTGAGAGTACGAAACCCCCCACAGACTTGAAAGGCGGCTGTAAAACATTTTGAGAAGATCGACAGCACTCCTGTGTCGGTTTGTTAAACGTGAAGCTCCAGCTAGCAGGTGATTAGCTTAGCTTTGCACAAAGACAGCTAGGTAAACAGCTAGGCTGACTGTCCAAAGCACAAAATCTGCATGCCAGCACGTCCAACACTGACTTATTCATGTGATTGTGAATGTGATACAATGACAGTTTCTGGTTTAATGGGGAGTTGAGTGGTGTAACTATTGTTCTCGTGAATATAGCACTTTCATAGTTTATAGTTCGATGTCACTGCATGTCGCTCTTCAGAAAAAAAGCAGTTTTATCATGTTAGTTTCCTGGATCACAGGGTGACAAAACAAATATGAAACAAAACTGGCGTCTCTTGCCCAATGTCTGCTGGGTTTAGCTCCAGCCTGCCCTCAACACTATATAAAGGATGGATGGATAAATGGAATATGAAATATATATATATTATTTGCACAAAATTATGTTTTTTTGGAGGAATTTTATAATGCGTTTACTTCCTCAGTCCTCAATAGTCCAGGAAAACATCATTCTAACCCAGGACTGTCCATGACAACATCACTGGTGGAGGCAAAAAAGAAACTACAGATTTTTCACATTAGCGAACTGGAATAGCAAAGACAGAACTCGTGTCAAAGTATATGTGGTAATTTAGTTTCTTTTTCTATTATTGGTGCCAGAGCGAGGACTGCAACTAGTGAATATTTTCATTATTGATGAATCTGCTGATCATTTTCACAATTAATTGTTTAGTGTATAAAATAGGGTTGCAAACTGTGCATTTTCTTTATCTGACAGTTGAACATAATAACAATCGATAATTGGGCAAGTGGTTTAAAAGTATTCTTATAACTTGTTTCGAAATCCAAGATGGCAGCCTATTTAGACGAAGACACTGGCCATGAGCTAGAAGTAGTTCTTTTTTCATGCTAATTATTTATTGAAGCGATTTTGATTCAGAAACAGATGATGTTATATGTTCGTGCTGAAAAATAATGAATTACATTTTCACGACTTTGATAATCAGACATTGATTGGTGTCTGTATCGTGGAGGACACCTTGCCTAGATAGGGGTATAAAACGGGGATAATCACTGACAGATACACTTATGTTTTGGACCTATATTACAGATAATATACAGATGATGAAATACAGACAATAAATAATATAAAGGTGTGCAATATTGATTACTCATTATTTTACTCTTAAATGTGCATTACTGATTAATTCTCCAGTGTATACATGTTTTTGTATGGTCACTGGTCACAATGCTTTTTCCTATTTGCTAAGCTTCCACTGATAGATTTTGCTAGCATAGCTGGTAATGTTAATAGCTCATTGTTTATCCAAAGATTATGTTTGTTTCCAGCTCTCTAAATATATTTGAATAACTATTTTTCAGTTTTGTATGCAAAGCATCAAAGAAAGTAGTATGAATTGTTTATAAAATGTTTTGAAAGGTGACGTGAAAGGGGAAAATGTTAAATTTATACTCTAAATGGACAATTCATGAATCACAAACAATTGAAATGAACAGAATAATAAAAAAAATAAGGCTCCCGCTCAAAACATACATAGTTGGTTATTACATTTGTAATCTGATAAATTTTTGACAGCGATTAATCAATTGGTTGATCATTAACATCCCTAACCACAGCAATCAAAATGTTAGAAACTAGCTACATAGTTAACCAAAGCCATCCTTTCACAGATAATACACCCTGGTGTATTGGTGAATCTGACCCAGGCTTGAGCTCCCTGTGCAAGTTAAAATAATGACTGTGACTCAGCTCAGCAGCTGCTGTGGGAGAAAAGCAGCAGAAAATCCAGACCTGACCTGACCCACCGTTTATTCTTTAGTAAGTACAGCCCAAAGAAAATGCCTGGGCAAATGACACGGTAACTATGGTAACCAGCCTGCATCCCCTGCGTGTAGGGTGAGCGCGTGGAAGTTGGCATACCAGAAAACTGACGTCTAGTCAAGATGAATTAGCTTTGATGCGAGACATGAAAGACTGACAGAAACATGCACACATTTCCCTGCTTTTGTTCCTAAATATGATCAGAACTCACCACTCTCTTTTCCCTGAAGTCGATGCCGACTGTGGTGATGAACTTGGGGTTGAACTTGTTGTCTGTGTATCGGTACAGGAAGGTGGTTTTCCCCACGCCGGAGTCCCCCAGGGCAAGGAGCTTTATAAGGTAGTCATAATCCCCATCAGTCATAGTGATGACCACAATAAACCTGTGGAAATGAGACAGAGACGCATGTTAACATACAGACGCACACAGAGGAACTCGCAGCTGAAGTTTCCACAGGCATGTGACGTGAATAAAAGAAGAAAAGACAAAATAAATAGAGTTTGAGAGGTCAACAGAAAATGTTCTCAGTGATAGAAAGGACATTTTGTGCGTCTATTGTGTGTGTGTTACACTACCCACTGCTGAGTTATGGGACTGTGGTCAGAGGGTCGTCCTGACCAGAGCATGGCTTTCTGGGAAAATGGTAACTTTGTGTGTGGGGGGAGCATTAAGTGGTGGTGGGAAAGACAGTGTGCATTTCTGTGTCTGAGTATGAGAAAGCAGAATAACATCACAGAAACTCAGACGTCAGATTTATCCATTTAAAATGTTCACAACAAAAATCTAGTACTTTGTACTTATTTTGGATTGTAAAAGTGTGGAAAGAACCACAGCACATTCAGTCTAGCACTGTACTTAAAGTACAGAAACCAAGAGCAGCAGTATTTGCAAATATTTTTAGAATATTTGCAAGTATACTTTATAACACCCATGCAATATATTGCATATTTACATTTTCTACTGTTAAATCATCTTTGGTGCAATATATACTCTTCAAACCGTAAATCATCTGAAATTTTTGCTGCTTGTATTCTGTACAATTCAATCTCTTAATATAATGCAACACACTATGTGTGTATTACAACATGTGTGCAATTATCCTGCATAGTTATCCACATATACTGTCCATATATCCATCATCTCCATATATCTGTATAAGTGAAAGGTATGTATAGTCTTGAGTGTATAATTTGTTAAATTTAATTCTTTATATTTTACATTTTTTAATCTTTTCTAGTTTTTATTTTATCAGTCTGCTATTTATCACTCACCGATTTTTCTACCTGTACTTTTTTGAGCTGCTGTAATGTGAACTTCCCCAGTGTGGGATCAATAAAGTTTCTTATCTTAACGCTGTTATCTTGAGATCACAAGTCAATTATTTTGTTGATCACATGATAACAAAGCTTGTTTTTTCATGATAAAGGGTTAATTTATCTTGCTCTCATGAGAAAAAACAAGATAATTAACTTGTGATCTCAGAGTTCTAAAAATATTTGCTATTATGGCCGTTCTCGGCTTCAGTACATAAGTACAAATTTTGAAATACTGTTATGCTTACTACACTACTAAGATTTGACAGCTACAGTCATCATCAGCTGCTTCACAGATTAAGATCCAAAACTGATCACAAACAACTGATCAACTTATCGGATCTTTTCCCTAAGGCATCCTCTGGAGTTTCTGACCACTGATAGTACTTTTACTATTCATTCACGACACTGGAAATGTGAGCAAAGGGAAATGCATTCATGCTGGTGGTTTGCTACTATTCAGCTGATGTACAAATGCCTAATTGTGCCCCCCAAAAACTTGTGTCAGCAAAGGTGGAGGAAGAAAAAAAAACACAAGCTAGCAAACATGAGTGTAAATAATGAAGGAGCTTTTGTTGCTTCACACAATTAAACAAACTACACTTGCTGTTGGGTTGTGTGTTAGAAAATAAGAAAAGTTTGTTTTTTCATTTAGTCTGTAATTGGGAAATAATTTACCTGTGACATACTGCCCTGGTGGACAAAGGTGCTTGAAAGCGAGGCTTTAGGGAACCAATCTTAACACAGATGGTGTCATTATTCTATGGCCATTCTACTGTGCAATCAACATTTACTTCACCGTGATCAGTTCAAGCCAAAAAAGTCTGTTTCCAAATGTTTTATGGGGAAAAATCAGGGTTTGATAACAATGAAAATGCAGACAGTATTCCATCCAGTTTGTTGTGTGTGTTTTCTGACCAGTCATGGCAGATAGCTGCCCAACCTAAGCTTGGTTCTAGTCAAAGGTTCTGCCTGTTAAAAGGGAATCTTCCTCACCATTGTTGCTCAAGCGCTCGCTAATGGTGGCGATTTTGGGGTCGAAAAAGTGCCCCAAAATAAAAAATACAATTGACTTGGCTTGACAAAGACAAACTGCCTGCGGTGATTTTTTTTTTTTTTTTTTTTCCCCTGATGATGGCGCTAGAGGAAAGGTCAGAGGGGTCACCAAAGTCACAGTGGGGGGATCATGAATATCCACATTCAATTTAATGGAAATCTGGCCTCTAGTTGTAGACAGAGCGACACTGTCAAAGCAATCTGATAATTCAAAGATGCAGAGCTGGAGCTTAAGATCAGCTTTCCGCAAAAAACAGACAGAGTATTATCAGTAGCCTCATTTTACTTTGGTAAACCAAGTATTCCTGAGCATCAGTTAGTGGTAGTGATGGTACCTAAAGGAAAGGAATGCAGCTTTCATGTGAAATTCTTGAATCTAGTATCTAATGAGTTGTAGTCTGGGGTCTGTTTGCCTCGTAGCTAAATGTGGTATATTTAGAGAGGGGATCATAAGACTCTAATTCACTCAGCTGAGAGGAAGCACATATAAGACTGTGCTTTATTACAGTGAGGACAGTGATTAACTATGAGCTCTGATCTCACAATAACCTCCCTGTACCTCAGGCAGTATGGTGAGAATCAGAGTGATGCTGTTCAACAACCAGACCGAAGCAAAGACAGTACCACAAACCTAATCACAATTAGGTTTGTACAAACTGCAGCTATTTCCATTACAAATGTTACATTCGTTTTTGCAAACATGTTTGACTTCCCTTTTTCCTCCTAGATACTCTCAGGGGCATTTCAGTGTTTTGCTAAATTTCACTGTAATATGCAGGTAGGAAGAGCCAAAAATGTCCTTTACCAACCAAACTACATACAGCCAATGGAAATAAGGCCTTTTCCCACCAAATTAGTCCTGGTTCTTTAACCGGTCCCATTCAAGGTTCTTGAAACCTTGGTGCTATCTCGCGAACCAGCCCTTGTTTCCACCAGTTTTGAGGAGAACCATTGTAATCATGGTTATCATCAACGGAGGGCATTGCGCAATGCACAACAACCTGTAGAATATGACACGCCCACTTTGGCTTCCAAGGAAAACCTGCAATTTTTTTGGTTTGAGCTAGGAACCAACTTTTCGGGTTCCAAACCAACTTATTGTTGGTGGACATGTTCTGAATGGTTCAAAATGAAGTGTGCAAACTGGAATGAGGACAGTTCCATGTTTTTGACAAAGACCTAGAGAGCTGAAGTAAGACCAGAACATACTGAATCAGACTGACAGTTGCTGTAACACAAATGACTACAATTCCAGCCTTGGATCACAGAATAACATTTCCCATGAGCCCTACCATCTCAAGTTAAACCACACCAGGCTGACAGAAGAGGCAAGTCAATGTTGAGCGTGATCATGGCTACTCAAATACAGCATGACAAAGATAACACTAGGAGACAAAGGACACAACGTGTTGACATTTTGTAAAAAGCAGTAAATACTCCATTAAGAGAGTACAAGTGGTTATTATTGATACGGAAAAAAAACTGACTCACAACAAAAGTGCTGCACTAGTATATTTTCATGGGAGCTGTCATTTTTTTGTATGCTAACAAATAAATTGTTGTTTAGTTTTGTTAAAATCAGGACATCAGGACTTTAGCATTCACTCTTAAGATTAATGCTAATATGTCATTCTAAAGAGCTAATGTGCTCACATCCTAATCATTAGCATGTTACATAAACACACTGAAATTTAGCATGTTTCCATGTCAACACAAATGTTCAAATTCCCTATGCACACATCTGTACACATGCTAAAAGGCTATTATTAGCATGATAACATGGAAACATGTACTTTCAGCAAATTAACATCCAATAGTCAGTTGTTAAGTAGTAGTTATCCTTCATACTGAATAGGTGTAGGTTTTACCAAAGCCGAGATGAAATAATATTCATCTAATATTCATCAAATAATAAAAAATAAAATTTAATCCAACAGTATGTCCTGCCTACCCATCCTGTTACACTCAGAAATATGTCATAACACGGAAGCTAGATGCTCTAGAAATGCAGTTTCATCTGGACTTTAATATACAGCCGAGGCATAAACTGATGAAAGCTGAGCAAGTCTGACAGTGTAGAGCTGAGCCTGACAAGCCTGAAGGTCCTAAAAATGGCTACCTCACAGAGGAAAAACCTTTTTCATTTGAAACAACATGGCCTTTCTTCTGGAGTCATTGTCAGAAAAAAGTCTTTTTCTCCACTAGTGGTGAAGATCTCCAAACAGTAAAGCTGTTACTTCATTTTTCATAAACGCTACACTTGTGTCGGGTATGTAATGAGCAGTACGACTTGGTCTTTTAATCAGCAGCTCTTTGGCAGGTTCCCCAGACTTTTGTCAATTAGTGGAAGCACTTGCAGAAAAAATTGTATCAGGGCTGGCATAACATGTTGGTATGTGGGAACATACAGTGCAAGTTAAAGTAAGTTTAAACCAATCCAGCCATTAAAAAAACATGGGAAGATAACACATGCCAGTGAACATTTGTCTTCATGTTCATGTCGTCATTGCTGCTATTTGACCCTGTTTGAGTCCAACTTGTAAAAGAGATTTTAATCTCAGTGTGACTTTCTAATTATATGCATGGGTTGCTTTAAAAATGGTGAAGAATAACATTCAGTATGTGAAACAACACAATGGTCTTTTAATGTCTAGAAAACAGTCCTTAAAGCTCAGTCAGGTTTCCTTTATTTATGGGGGCACATTGGTACCACATGACAGTAAACTGATAGATGTTTTTCTCGCTCCTCTTGCTTTCACACATTTAGCATCCATCAGTCGTGGCACTGATGAAGCCCTCAGGGGGTGCGAGGGTGAGGGTGAGACAGGGGGAAGGAGCTCATTGATCTGTCGTCATTGGTGGAAAACCAGGAATGTTTGTAGTGTGATCGGTCAGTCAGTCAGTCATGACTCCCTGAGGCTGAAACAGTTAACAGCAGCTCGGTCAGCTGACAGCAGAGAACAGCACAACGCACAGTCGCCACGACAACCAACAACAGAGCATAACTAAATAGAATAATGCAGAGACTTATTTCAAAATGTGTGTTCATTTTCTTAGTAGTGTGTGAGACAGAACATGTTTTTTAAATGTTTGATTTAAACAACTGAATTATTATACTCATCTATATTTTTGTTCTCCTTGGATCACCCAGCAATTAGTGTAGATGTACCATACTGCATCCACCACAGCATTCAAGTGATCAGTTCACTAAACTCAGTGAACTATCTAGAACAGGCATGTCCAAACTATTCCATAAAGGGCCGTGTGGCTGCAGGTTTTCACTTCTACTGAGCCAGAACACACCAGGTTTAACTCATTTAATCAACTGATTTCAGTCTTCAAACAGCTGATTAGTCGAAACAGCTGTTGACTGGTTAGAACAAAAACCTTTCCAGCCACTCGACCCTTTATGAAATAGTTTGGACATGCCTGACCTAGAATCTACTCTGCTGTGCTATACCTCTGAGCAAACATGTTAACCTGCTATCTTTGCTGTGTTAATGCTGCAAAAGCTTGTCTTTTGTCTTTTTGTCTAAAGGAGGACATATGAAGGCTGTCATCTGAGCTCACCAAAAACTTCTTGATACTGTTGAACTGTAGTACCTTTTGGATTTAGCTTAAAAATGTGGTTTTGCCTTTTGTCTTTTACATTTGACTTTTGACATTAAAATACTCGTTACCTTCCCCAAGTCCAAAGATTAAAAAGTACATTATTTAAAAAGTGTGAATCCATGAATCAATTCATTTTACTTCATGCCGTGAATGAACTAATATACTATTCATTCCCCAGATTCAATGCCCCAGATCTACTATGTTTTAAACCGATCTGACAGCAATCAAGCTGCAGGAGAGAACTAAACAAACTGAGCCATAGTTGGAAAAAATGATCTCTAAGAGCATTTAATTTGCATACAAAAAAGCAGGGTAGGCTTACGCTAATATTAACATAGTTAGCAAGCTAATGCGTAGCTAATATTAGCCTAAAGTCTGCGTAAAGGATTTTGAGGCCTATTTTATATACTTTTTTTTGTCCGCTGGGTGGTTGACAATGTGTTTCTATGGTGTGACAAATTCAGAACACATATTTATTAATGCTTTACACAGACCTTAAAAGCTACGTAACTTTGTAAATCAATGAGGCTGGAAACTCACTTCTACATTATGACTTGTTTAGGACACAAAAACAGTCTTGACTTGATTTGGGACATGACTTGGGACTTGAATGCAAAGAGGTGAAGCTTACTTGTGACTTGCAAATCAACTGGTCCCACCTCACCTGGTTAGCTAGCTAACACCAGCTAGCAGCATACACATCAATACAGACAAATTTTGACTAATTTGCACCACTCCAGGCAAATTTGCATCCACTTGCGACATTTAAATTCACTTTACTACATGCGCATATACTAGCCAGTATTCTGTTAGACCCTCAAAAGCATATTTGTACCAACATCTACTGACTTTATATACACCCACTTAGCTAAAACGAATGCGGTCTAATAATGTTCAGTTTTTGTTATAACTGTTTTAAAGTTGTTGAGTCAACTTTATGATCATTTTGGAGGCTGTAGTTTGTAATACTGTATTGCCTCAGACTGAGAAGTGGTTCAAATATAGCTGCCTCATTGCTACAAATGCATAGGATTTATTGCAGGGCTGTTCAGTTAGGCTATTATTTCTGGCTAGGTGGACCCAATAAAGTGGCAACTGAGCGCATACCTAATAACAGAAATATAACAACTAACAGAAAAATTGGTCCACAGCTTTGCCACACTCAGGTTGTGGAGGAAAGGTTTCTCCCTGGTGTCTGCTAAACATTCTACCTCAATAACAAGCAAGAACAAAACCATAAAACACAGAGACATTAAAAATGTATGAGCCAGAAGAAAGGGCAAACAAATAGTTAGAGAGAGAAAGGAGAGGACAGCGTCTACAGCAGTCCAGTCTGCTGCATTCATCAGTGTCACTATCACATCTATCAGGAAGTTGTGTGTTTGCTCTTCCTCTTTGTTATCCTCCACATCTGCAAGATAAAATACAGATGCCACCACTTTGAGTCAGATGCTGATACACAACTAGTCTGCAGTTTCATAACCTAATAAGAGCAATATAGTTTTGGGCTATCCATCAAGGACCTGTGTTGTAAAATGTGTCAGTGTGTCTAGAGTTAAATACGCACACATAGATGCTCCTGTTCATTCACTGTGCAAACAGACCTTATATGTTCATTACTTCTTTTTCATTGAATATCTGCAATTTTATCTAGTATTATAAGTTCAGAAAACATGACACATCACTACACACAATCACTTGAGTTAAGTCTTAAAGGTATCACTTGTAATTTAGTATTTGCACTAGAGGTACTGCAACTTTTAAGTGACAGATCAGCACAATTCTTCTCTCACAAGGAAATGGAACTCTTTTATCACATCTCAAGTATGTGAAACTGCATGCCCCTCTATATCTGCCATCTTTATTATGTCACTGACTGAGAACACTTACTGAGAACATGTCAAAATACTGACTTCCTGTTCCTGTTCCCACACATGTCTGATAGTGGCCTGATAAATACGTGACAGAAGGAGAAACTGAATTTTCAAAAGAAGGTATTAGAAAACGGTTGTGTCCACCCTAGGTTGTGAGATCCGACCAGAGACCCATATGGTTTTGGATCCACGTTTTATACGGTCATAGGTCCAGGTCAGTTTCCATTCTTTTGTCGCGGGCCCTGGCTCTGTTTAACATCATGTGAGTAACAGTGCTCATCATGACAGGCTGTCATGACTTGGGTTGGCTATGGCTCAGGTACTAGAGCGGGTTGTCTGCAGATCACAGAGTTGGCAGTTTTATCTCCACCTTCCCATGGCCGCATGTCAAAGAGTCCTTAAGCAAGACATTGTACCTTAGTTCCTCAGCCACTAGAGATGCACAAGCCAGTGTATTCCTGAAATCCCAGTCCCTAACCCGGATAAATTGCATCAAGAAGGGCATCTCACATAAAAAACCTATGCCAAACAAAATAGGTGGATCCATACGTGGGGACTGGTCTGCCAGCAAGCAGATGATCTGCTGTGGTGATCCCTAACAGCAGCAGCTGAAAGTCAAAAAGGACTGTTCACTAGAGGTTTTCAAGGGTCCACTCGACCCTAGGATGCGAGACCTGACTAGGAACCCATACTGGTTTGTGTCCATGTTTTATGTAGGCTGGGTTGGGTCCCATCCTACTGCGGGTCTGTTTAACCTTATGCATAATACCCAAGTGGATCTGAGAAGACCTGACAGCACTGGTCATGACAGTTGAAAGCAAATTAGCAATGCTAACGTAGGCAATGAAGGAGAAGTCATTATTATTGTTCAAAAGGTCAAACAGTTGAAGTTAATTTTATCATGCTAGATGCGACAAAACTGAAAAGCTGCAAGACATAAAGTTTTACTTTGACAAAAAGTAAATAAACATTAACTTGTCAATAGCCCTCGGCTGTGAAATCTATGATGATCGGGTCTGTGTCTCCAGCCAGCTTTGGGTCTGACATAGGTCTTTTATGGGTCCAGTTTGGTTCCAGGTAGTAGATTTCAGGCTCTATATGGGTTTGGACACAAAGTTTTGCACCAGCGGCGGACGTTTCGCTCAGTTGGTAGAGCGTCCGACCCATGTATGGAGGCTGTTAGTCCTCTGCAGCGGCCGCTGGTTCGACTCCCACCCCCTTTGCTGCATGTCATCCCCTCTCTCTGCCCCATTTCCTGTCTACTCTCTGGCTGTCCTGTCAAATAAAGGCAAAATTGCCCCAAAAAGTATCTCTATTAAAAAAAAAAAAGTTAAGACCTCTCCTGTTCACCATCTTGGTCTACTGCGTTAGCATGCTAACCATTGCTAATTAGCACTAAACACAACATACAGCTGAGGCTAATGGCATGTCATGAGCTTTGCTGGTTGTTGAGAGAGTCTGAAACCAAAGTGGCACACTGACTGACCAAGCAACAGACCGACTGACTAAAACTTCCTCCCCTACAGCACGGCAAAGACCATTACCACTGTTAAACTAGACTGCATCAGGGTGTTCTCTGCCCGAAGACAAAAAAATAATTTAACATAATAGCTACAGTGATGCAACATGGAGACTGTAGGAAAAATGATGGGTCAACTTTAGACTGTCCTTGAGGAAAACAGTAATATTAGTCGATTTTTCAAATGCTGCATATGTGTCCAACCAATAGCTTTGGTTTCGGAGCTAAACTGCCCCCATATTCTTCTACAATCCTTCCTTCCATTTTAAGTGAGGCAGGTACTGAATAGAAGTTCATCATTTAAAAAAAAAGTGTCAAGATGTGACAGAACAGGCAAAAGTCATGTGGTTCATTTTTAACAGTGATGGTTTGCTTTGAAAGGCACTATGACTCAACATTCTTCTTGAGTGAAGACAACATGAAGCTGTTTCAGAAAGGCTCAGTAATCTTCTCTGATCTTGTAAAACCATTTTGTTGCTCTCCATCACAGTACTTCAAACAACATAATGGATGCACAACATGGCCCCATAATGCAGAACACCATCCATATTATGTTCTTTGTATTGTGCTTTTACAGTCAACAGGTTAAATCCCACCCTCAACCACTGTATAAATCAGTTCCAACACCAGAGGAATCTACAGCCCCACAGAGAGGCATAAATCCACCTGGCAGAGCCTGAGTGTAATTTCCACCATTCAGTGCTGTGCGGCTCTTAACACACAGATTTATTATGGTGTATTCAGTGTGAACGAATCAAGAAGAAGTGTGGTCCTACAGCATGTTTGCAGCAATGATGTACAAATTCGACTCCATGATGAGGTGAGAATTCAAACCATGGCAAGCTGGTTTTACTGCATAGCTGCTCGGATAATGTACAAGACTAGATGTACCCAAACTTCTGCAATTTTATTTTGACAAGGCAGAAGTCCTTCTGACTGGTCCTAAACACCTTTCAGAATAAATACAACCACTCCTTGGCAAACCTGACTCCTAACATAAAGTCAGCCACTAAAATTGTGGGTGTTATACCTTACTGAGGCTTGAGTCTGGTGCAATATAAAGAAAATAGTACCATCATGTCTTTAGCAACTCCAGAAAATCTCCTGAATTTAAGAATTTCTATCATTCAGTAACATGTAGAGAGCTATGCACGCTTTCATATCTCTGCAATTTGATTATTGTAGTGCCTTGTTTACTTTTCTTAAAGGGGTACTCCAAGAATTTTACAAATGAAGGTCAGTTTACTCATCATGCGTAATAGTACTGACCAGAACAAAGCGTTTTTCACACATCACCCACATCTTGGCTTCATTGCAATGGCTGCCAAGCTCTTTTCTCAATTAATTAATTTTCAATTACTTTTCTTGTTTAATTTTAGTACAGCTTGCAAAGAAATCATTTTTTGATCTAATACAGGGCCTTGTATCAGGCACTGGAGTATATGTGGAACTTCTAGTCCTTTGTTAAGTTACCAGTTCAGGTCTTTTAACTCTTCCAGGGTCTAAATTAACACAGCTAAGAGTCTATAACTGTGCCAACAGCTCTGTGAGGCTGCTTGGCACAGTGTTGCTTTGAGCTTATGCTAACAACAGCATACTAACATGCTCACAATGATAATGTTAACATGCTGATGCTAACCAGGTATAATGCTCACCATGTTCACAACTTAGTATGTCAGGCTAGCATGTCAATATTTGTTAGTTAGGACTAAACACAAAGTAAAGCTGAGGCTGATGGGAATTCCATTAGTTTTGCAGGTATTTGGTCATAAACCAAAGCACTAGAAAAAGTAAAAATTTTGACAGGCAGATGGTGCTAGATGAAAAGTCAGAGTAGTTCATCCTCTGGCGACCATAAATGTCATGAATGCACCAAATTTCATGTCAATCCATGATATAGTTGTTCAGATATTCACAACATGTTCTCACTCTGACCTGGTCAAGTACAGCAGCTTGGTCAGGGCGTGCCGCTTCAAAGTATGAAGCTGTAAGAACCCTCTTGGCATTAGTTTTGTACGTGCAGGGCTTGACGGTAAAGTTAGCAATGATAAATATGCAACGTCCAGGTAGACTTTCAAAATAAAGGCACAAAAACTACTTTGTTAGGTTTAGACAACAAAGCTACTTATGGTTGGGAAAAGATAGTGCTTTAGGTTGAAATAAGTGACCTGTTAACATATGTAACATAAAGTCAACCTTGACTATTGGTTTCACCCAGGAAACAAATCCTGGATAAACTTGTGTTTGTTTGACCTATCTGTTCACATCACGTCCTCCATACACAGACTTTCTCGCTCATTATACTATGTCACCTGACTTGCACAGAAAGACAAAACGTAACAGTTGAGGGGCACCTCCAGAAATGACGTTAAAGGTGTAACTAGAGTACCTACAATGTCAGTTTGAAGCACAGGGACACTGACCAAGCTGCTGTATTTGATATGTTGAGAGAGTGAGAACGGGGTGATATTTCAAGCAGAGCCAAAGAGGTGCGTAATAATCCTTTCACCCTCTATTCCTCATTATCTAAAAATCACTGCTGATGATAAAACAGGGTGTTGGGTTTTGGGGGTTCATTAGATCTTTATACATAATGCAACTTTGATCCTTTAATTAAATCAATAAATAATTCATATCACTGTAATATGTTTTCATCTAAATCCAAGTTAGATTTCCAAATTGAATTTATTCTCATAAGACCAGATGGCTCTGAGCAACAAGAAAACAATTTTAGCTGCACAACAACACGTTAGTTTTCACAGCGTAAGTGACAGGAGGCAAACAGGTTTTGGAGGATTTTGAGGCGAGTCCATCAACGAGGCATTGGTAAAGGGTTTCAACGCAATCAGTAAAGTGTCTTTTAGGTGAGGTTTTAAATCTAACAGCACTAATTTGGACAGAGAAAGATCCCAGGAAAAGCTACAGATGTTTTTTTTTTAAAGATTTCCATTCTGAAAGCAGCAGGAACGTGATGGCAGCTTGGCCTTTTCTGTGTTAATTATTGATCAACAGCTACCAGATTAATCTGCCTCTCCTCACTGAAAATCTTCACTGCTGGTTTAAGTAATCTCCTAAGTAGTTTTAACATTCAAATCACAAGGGCCATGCATCATGTATTTAAATGTAAATTAAAGAGAGGAAAGAGAAAAACTTTTAAAGGATTATATGCGTGAGTCATGATGACAAATAGATGGTGGGCGGAAACATTTGAAAGTATGACCTGGCTTCCTTCAATTCTCATGGCAATAAGTTTTATCCTTACTTTCTGGAAGGAGAAAAGTCTGACAACAATCTCAGACGTGTACATAAATAAACACTTTGACTCTCATATGGAGCTGAAAGAAACTTCTCTCTTCCTCAAGTCCCCTTTTCCGTTACCCAGCCATTTTGTCCAAACTAATTTTTAAAAATATGTGACTGATGAGGTGTGGAGGGAGGGGATGGAGAGGATCCATTTTGGTTCTATTAATGCCAGATTAAGCTGATTCATTTAAAAGTCATGCATAGGTTACATTATTCTAAAGAAAAGTACAACACATCTATGTCAGGGTATTGTTTTTGAACATGTTTGACACTGGTGCTGATATGACACCTGACTTTCTGTTTTGTGTCTTTTTTTGTATACCTTACTTTGAGAAACGCAAAGGTTTCTATCACTTTACCTATAAAGTTACAATCCTACAGATTACAGTCTGGGTAAGAATAACATCTTAGTACAAAAGAAAATTTGAATCATATACTGGAATAGCAGAAATGCCACTAACAGTGACAAATACTATACAAAGTAAGGCTGCAACTAACAATTATTTTCATTGTCGATTCACCTGCTGATTATTTTCTCAATAAATTCATTAGTTGTTTGGTCTACAAAATTATATAAAATGGTGAAAAATGGTGATCTGCATTTCCCAAAGCCCAAGATGACATCCTCAGATGTTTTGTTTTTATTTACGACCCAAAGATATTCAGTTTACTGTCATAAAGGAGCAAAGAAACCAGAAAATATTCATATTTAAGGTCCTGGAATCAGAGAATTTTGCCCTTTTTACCTAAAAATCAGTCACACCCATTCAATTAATTGTTGCAACACTTCTATAAAGGTAAATACAATGAATGTCTATTGTGGAAAGAATGGAGTTTAAAATAATGAAAATCTGAATTTTTAGTATAACATTGAGCCAAAGTTCTCAACTTGTAAATCTTGCCTAAACTCAAGCAGCTGAACAAGAACTTTGCCAGAATAAAATGGCCTAAAATTGGCAAAATGATGCTATAAATCAGAAACTGTCAATGCCTGACAGACGAACAATGATAAAGAAGCATTGTGGTCAGTACCAACAAAGCAGTAGTCGTATGTTTTTCAGATATATCCTCTCAAACTGTTGTTTAAAATCTTTTGTTGCCCAATAATCTGTTGCATATAAAAGGTCAGCAGACATTTGTCAGAGACCTTTTCTGTTTGACTGTTGTGGCCTCTGAATCATCTTAAACAGATCAGACAGCTGATTTGTTTTCCATCTGTTCTGCCGACTCTGCTGAGGGCCTTTGTTGTTAACCAATCTATTCTCCAGAGTCCGCGATCAATAACCGCTAACATGCATGAAGATTGACCCTTGATTATCCAATTTGTCCAGACATCCTCTGGGTTTATCCCTCAGATCGTCCAAAACCTTTTTAGCATTTCAGACCCACTTAACAAAACAGAGAGGTACATTTGAGACGACACAGCAGAGAGATCAATGAAGTGGATCTAAACAGCAGCTGGGTGGCCTGGTGTGTACAGCTGCTCGCCAACAAAAACTACAATTACTATTATTACTTGTGGCTATTCTTATAGATAGATACATGCGCTTCCTGCTGCATGTGCACACAGATAACATTTTATGCACACGTATGACTCAGGTGTACTGCATTTATTTATTTATCCATCTGTGAGTCTCACCAGGGCTTCCTCTATCCCTCCATAATCCCACAGCACGAGGTGGGCTAACATCTTTACAGACAGCACACACAGCTGGAGCTGAAAGGTCAGCATGGATATAGGAATACTGGGAGGGAGAGGAGGAGATCAAGGAGTGGGCCTGAATACTGCAAGGCACTAACACTGGCAGGGTTTGTGAATCACAGTATCTGTAGTACAGGGATTCACGGGGATATTATGAAAAAGTGGTTGTTTTAGTTTTGTGAGAGAGCGAGATTATCATTTATAATTGCAGTATTGGATGATTGGTTTGCGCTTTTAACACAGATTCACTAACAACAAATACAACACCTTGGTCAGTGGGCCTATGCTTCAAACTAGGGTCTGTACTCCCTTAACATCTGTTCTGCATGTCAGTCAAGTTACTAGGGCTATACCAAATAGCTGTTTTTGGGCTTCAGTGCTTTGGTAACAATTATTAACTTTTTTTTTTTTTCTTTTTTTTTTTACAAAGCTTCAATAGACAACAGAGGCGGGGGGGGGGGGGGGGGGGGGACGAATCTCAGTGCATGTGCCACCTCTGTGTCGCTCATGCTGCAGGTCTTTTGCCGGTCTGCGTCCAGCTCGCGCTGAAGCTGCTTTCTCTCTCTGTGTCTGAGAGGCAGTTCTCCGAGTCACGGTGGAGGCAGCAGGGGAGAGCGAGTCTGAGGCTGGTGCAGTGTGTCCAGCTCGTGTCTGGCAGATGCACAGCACAGGGGCCTGCTGGAAGAAGAAGCAGCAGCAGCAACTTCAGCGTGAGCTTGAAGACCGACAAAACAACTGCAGCACAAGCGACACAACACTTTATTTTTTGGTTCGTCATTTGAATACCATGGCAACAACATCTGGGTAGACTGAAAACTAAAGGCACAAAAACTTCTCGGGAGGTTTAGGAAAATGGTTCAGTCGTAGTTCAGTCATGAACACTCTCATCATAGATTAATCAATTATTGCAACAAATGGAAATATAGTTATGCTTGGCACGGATGGCTCAGTTCTTAAGAAGCACACTGGGTTAGCAAAGCTGCATGCTAAGCCAAAACAGGTATAATGCAAAACCTCATGGGCATGCAAGAGTGGGCCAAAGCAAGACAAGAATAATCGATGAATTTGCGAAGGGTTATTGTAGGCAACTGGACTTGCTTAGGTTCAGTTGCCTACGACAACCCTTCACGAATTCCATGACCTGGATGACAGACAAAATAATTTAACCTTTCAACCCAGCTGTAACTCTGAACTAAAAGATCTGAGGCTGAGGTGGCGGATGCAAAAGTTTTCCAGCAGCAGCAGCAAGAGTGTGTCAGCATTGTTGTAGTTGAGGTAGCGGTGCAAGGATCAGATAGTCATATTTAAATGGGCCGCTTTGTTTTAAGAATGGGCTTAGAAATGATTCAGTCAGCAACTAACACGATGCTTTATTTCAAGTTAAAATAAGAACATTACATAAGTGCATAGTAGGGTACCAATAGCATCATATTTTGAAGCAAGGGGACACTGGTATTTGATGCACTGGGGGTGAAAATGACCTGGTCTTTTCATCCATCTACTATCCAGCTATCCCAAAACTAGCATCCATATTGACATGAATATTCTTGGTCTCCAGAGAATGAATCCTAAAGGTTTTGATGACCCCCTGACCTTTCCTCTAGTGCCATCATCAGGCCAAGAATGTCCTAAGAGTATACAGCTATGCTAGCCACTCTATGAGGATGTACTCATGTCTTATTTCTTTTTCTCCACTCGGACATTAGGGCCAGTGACTCAACAGATTGTGTTTACAGTACTGCAGTAAAAACCTGTGACATTTCCATCTAAACCCATATGTTATGCTGTCCTCTGTCTGTGGCTGCACTAACACAGCAGTGATCCATATCCAGTTCATGAAAGCAGGTCCATTTGTTCACAGTCTGGTACTTCCTTGCTGCTGCACAAGAACTGATGGTTTTCATCATTTAGTGCCACCTTCAGAAACTCAAACTGCACAACAGAAAATGCAAAGAAGACGTCACCATTCCATTTGTTGATTGACAAGTGATTTTTGTGAAGTGCAGTGTCAAAGAACCCCGCAGCAACAGAGACTGAAAACACAAAGGAGACACCATCGAGTTAAACTTTAACAAAAGTGTCTTGCAAGGCACCAACAATCTTCAAACTCCAAATGCAAAGCTCTTCTTGTCTCAGTCGAAATAAACAATTCCATGTGCAAAATCCAGCCACATGAATCCTGATCAAATACAATCAGAACACACAACACTGTTATTGGGGAATTTAAACTAATGTAGAGAGACACCAGTGAGCATTGTGCTGCAACCTGCAAGTCTCATGACTCCAATAGTCCAGTTTAACCCGCTTGTACACAACAAACTGTCTAAGAAACAAACAAGCAAGTGTGGGAAGGTTCAGGTGAAGAGCTTTTTTTTTTTCTCCTCAGCTAATTATATTAATCTTCAACAAGCCTCAGGGTGCATTATGGCATTATGGTCATTATACCTTGAACACTAACCGAACAAAAAGAGAGAGACAAAGTATGGAGGGTGTTCAATTTCTAATTGCTGAAACTGACGTGCCATGAACAGCTGGATTGTTTTACAAGAGGGGACAAACCACTCTGTTGCTCTCTTTGAAGTACAAATACAAACAGTCCATTCATGGTCAGAGGGTGGTGTTCGAGTGGTCTGTCTTGAATGGACTATCTTAAGAGAGTCAATTTAATTTGTCTCTGGGCGTTTTGCCAATCAGGAACAGTATCCAAAATAGAATTGATTTTCAGAATCTAGGCCTAACCAATTGTACAATTAATAGGCTAGCCTACAACTTATTATGTAAATTAGCTATTACCATTACTTTCAAGCCTATTGGCCATATCTTCACAATTTGCAGGTTTATGCAAGTTGTTCTGCCATCTATTATGGCATGTATTCTGTCATCCATCTCTTGATGGAGACTTCCCCTTGACTCTATCCTCCCGTTGTTGTCACTGATTGTCTTGCTGCAGCAAAATGTTTGTTTTTTTTTAAGTAATTTTCCTATGGAACCTATTTCTTATTTATTTTGACGTAGGGTTGGGTACCGACACAGGTACCTACTGGACCAAATCCCAATGCAGATTACGATGCCTCGTTTGGGTGCCACATGATCTGTCAATTGAAATAGCTGCCCCTGGTCCAGATGTTACAGATGCATCACCAAACCGCTAGCTAACGTTACGGCAGCACTGCGTCTACATGGCTCTGGCAGAAGTCTTAACCAAGATTAGAATGGTTTATGAGTGGCTGTATTTCACCTGAAGAATTCCAACATCTGGTAGGACATGCAACAAATGTTCAACTAGAATTACGCCTGTGGTTGTATGCCTCCCAACGAGTCAAGCTGCAGTTTGCATAATGTATGTAGTGAAGACTCTCAAGGAAATTAATTTTTAAGGAATTTCCTGTAAGAAACATGATGTCTTCACAAGAGTACAGAGGACTGATAGAGAGCTGAACATTATGATGTCACAGTGAAGTTGACCTTTGACCTTTTGGATATAAAATGTCATCAATTCATCATTTTATCCCAGATATTTATGAGAAATTATGTTATATAACATATGAAATATTTAGATATGGCCAAAAAGTGTTTTGTGAGGTCACAGTGGCCTTTGACCACCAAATCAGTTCATCCTTGAGTCCAAATGGATGTTTGTGCCAAATTTGAAGAAATTCCATCCACACATTCTTAGATATTAGAGATATTGCATCTACCAGAAATCATAATGCTTCTGACCATGGCTGTCACAGGCTGGGAGACATAAAAGAAACAAGGTTGAAGCATCTGACGACATATGGGATACACTACTTATGTGACCTCATTCCAAGCACCTAATCCAGCAGTGTGTCCGTGCCAGGTCTTGGCGACAGGGCGCATACTGTAGATGGAGCGTTCGCCCTATGCGCTGAGGCTGTGATTTCCCTCTGCAGCAGCCATGGGTTCACTCCTGCATGCTGCCCTTTGCCGAGTGTCCCATTCCCCAACTATCTCTCCCACTTTCCTGTCATAATTTCAGCTGTCCTACAAATTAAAGGCACAAAAGCCCCCAACCCCAAAAAACACTAGATTTGCTGAATCTGACATGACACACAAACAAACCCACTGTAAGAAAAAAAAATAAGTAAGAGAAAGTTACAGTAAGAATACAAAAATGTTCTTTCATGAGGCACAATGACTCCTTTCCATTTGGCTGTCCCAGTTACTCATGATAGTGAACCAGTATACACAATACCAGAGGCCTGGAACTGACACAGTATAACAGAATGCAGTTGTTATGAACAATATTAGTTACACTTGACAAACATGGCGCATATCATGTCTTCCTGTGAGAAACATTTATCATCTATTCTATTCTGTGTTTCTACCTTAACTCAGCTTCTTTGTGATCTACCGACCTCCACTCTTTTCAGTTCTGTCCTACACAGCACATTTCTCCTGTATTTGACTCTCATTTGACTCTCCTCTCCCCTCCCGTATCCTACTCAGCTATTCTCTCCTTTCCCTTGAATATACTCCGTTTCATTGCTTATTGAGATGGACGACATGTGATCAGTCAGCTGACTGAATCTGTGGTTGCCCCAGGACAGTAAAACACCCAGCATCATAGTGTCTGCAACTTAAAGCAAAATGTTTTGGCTTCAAATGCTTCATTGCTACAGTATATCAACTTCAATTGTTTTTGGCATTGAAAGTGGACTACTGGTACACTGTGGAGTGGCTTATCATAAAAACGTACGGTTCTAGTTGTGGGCTTAAGTCAGTTTGTCCTTTTCCCTTTTTAAATTTTCTGCTGTTATATTTAGTACCAGCAATAACAGCCTGTTGTCATGTGTTAACAGTGTTTTTTTGTTTTTTTACAGTAGACAACAACTGAAGTCTGTATACCAAGCCGAAGCATTCAGTGTTGTGTGCAAAATCTAATAATCACTGCAGTTCTGCTTTGCTGCTTTTCAGTCTCATTAAGGGTTTCCTTGGGGTGACCTTTTCTAAAACCATTCCAAAATTCTCATGATCCCTGCTGTTCAAGTTTTACATGTTCTGCTTTTGAGTTATGTCTTACATTTTCAAGTGGTTTTAGAGCTTCATGGTGGGCTGTTAGATAGAAATCAGTGGTATAATTATAAGTTATTTATTCTGTTGTTTTATGAGAACAAAATCCACCATAGTCCCATGTGGGCTCCATGCCTAAGGTAGAGAAACTGATCTAATTTCTCCCCAGGAGCAATACTTCTTAATTTCATCAACGGTTTCAATTTTAAATCTCTAAAGCCTCCAAACAGATCAATTTTGGTAAATAATTAAGATTCTTTCCTTCAGAAACTCTGCCCTGAAATTTGCTCTTCACAAGCCTTTAAGTTGACAAAATATAAAACTAATTCATATATACTGTGTGGCATCTTGAGGTCATTTAATATTTTTATTGAGTTGAATACTCCATGGATCGCCTATTTAAAATAAAATTCGGTGTTCAGTGTGAAATGTGGCAGAGTTTAAAGGTTTAAAACTGCCTTGTGTCTGGGGTGAAATTGGAAATCTTTTAACCTCTGACCTTATTTTCACAGTAACTGGTTCATCCAATTATCAATTTAGCCCCGAAGACAAGTCTCACAGCCCTGTTGGTGTTACAAGAGGGGTGATACTAGGTTGGTGTGAGTTGTACGGAGAAAAATGGTAGAGTTGAAATATACATTTTCAGTTGAAGAAATTGTTGGTATCGTTTGAGGTTTTATGGCTGTAACTAGGAGAAAATGAAAAGGGCCATGAACTCAGATTATAACTAAGAAAGTATAGATTAATGTTTCAGCTTGTAAGTCATGCAATTTTGATACATCATTCACAGTTAACTTCTGAAAGTTATGATGCTGATCTGCTAAGATGGCGTGCCAGATGTGTAGAGCAAAAAGTGAAAAGACACTCATAAACAGAATTGCAGTTTAATAAACATAAATTTTAAAGATTTCGATAAATGGTTGCAACCCTTGTTAGGCAGGTTAACACTATTATATACAAACATGCCACCAATTGCCAGTTATGTATGCCCTCGAAGGATGTTTAATCGAGCTTGCAGCGGTGCAGCCATTTTTTTAAAATGTAAAAAAAAAAAAGAACACAAAACAAACGAACAAAATGTCTCCATCCTGCTCGTGTGGTGTAATCCAAGTGTCCGTGAGCCACAACATTAAAATTTAACCACAAAAGATGCCATTTACACCATGTTTTTAGCCAAAATGTCAACTGTAGCCTCCCAGGTGGCATGTAAACATGCCGTTGATGTATCGCGAGACTTCGTGTATCTCGCGATATTTTCACACGTGCATCCATTAAGAGATATACGAAGTCTTTTGTGGTTAAATTTTAATGTCGCAGCTCACGGACACTTGGATTACACCACACAAGCAGGATGGAGACATTTTGTGTTTGTTTTGTGTTCTTTTTTTTTTTTTTACATTTTATCCATGGTCTCCATTCACTGCCATTGGCTGCTACCCTGTTTTCTGCTGAAACTCCAGGATTGTTTTGTGAACTGAAGATCTTCACCCATCTCACATTGGCATAGGTGTGAGTACATATTGAGTGGATTATCATTCTGGGGTGGAATATCGCTTTAACCTGCAAGCAAAGCAGGCTGTTGCTGCTGCTAGCACTGCTAATGTTAGCCACACTGTGTGGCAGGCTGGCAGTTAACGATGTTGCAGACATGCGATTCTGTTCGGTCTGAAAGGTTGAAGCATTTTGTGAGCTGTTGTCATGTTTTGTAGGATGATGTTCATAGTGCATGGTGCAAAGTGCTACACATTTAAGCGTTTTTAAAATACAATTTGGTTATTGTAGTGTGACTAATGGCTTCAAAATGACTCTTATTACACACTTTTTTGGACAGTGTTAAACTTTATCAGTTACTAAACTGGGTTCCATTTTAACTCTTCAATTTTGGCAGAAGTTTTACATCAGAGTAAGATTTCTAATCCTAACTCTAACCACATCGCAATTTTTTGAAAAAGCGAGAAATGTGTGAGAACACAGCATTATAATGAGGTACTGTAGTGCTACAGAGATAACCTGGCCTAAATCTTGTTTTCCAGATGAAAGAAAACATTTTTGTTTGTACAGACCTAATTAAATATCACGTCATCGCGATTAAACTTTTTTTTTTCAGTGATCATGAAAATTGTGACGCAAAACTGATCATTTCCACTCATCGTATTGCATATTGCAATTTCAGTCAGAATAATCACAATATGACTTTTTTACCAAATCCTGCAGCTCTAACAATAAGGTATGTCATTTCTGCTACAAGATTGAAATGATCACACAATCAGTAATGATTTTGCATTTTGAGATAATCAAAATGTCTGCAGAAACATCAGCAGGCACTTGTTAGTGTGGCTGCTGTGGAACGATGTTAACACTCCCAATTTGAAAAGTCTGTTTCAAGCCTTGTACTGTAACTCTCATGCATCCTGATGTAAATTTCTTCAGACACCATTGTCTTTTCTAAATGTCAACACGTTTCTCAGTCCTAAACCACAGCAAATCTAATCTAAAACCATTACCATACCATGAAATTTGGGGGTAATGTGCAGGTGAATTCAGAGAAATTTCAAATATGCTGCTTTGTAATTACCACCAACTACATGAAAATAGTACTTGTGAATTATCACATACTTACCATGGAATTTGGGGGGAAATTTGAGTATAATTTCTTAGATATTTCAAATATGTTACTTGGTAATTACCACCCACTACATGAAAACGGTACTTGCTAATTTTCACATTAACCCATGAAATTTGGGGGTAATTTGGAGGAAGTTTGTGGGCAATTTCTAAGAAATTTCAAATATGTTATTTGGTAATTACCACCTATTTAGCATGAAATTATGGGACCTGGAAAATGAAGCGTTACCTTTTTTTTCTTATTTTTCTAATTTTTAAGTTTTACTGATTAATACATTTTGATTGAATTCTTAGAGGCGATTAATCATTAACCATTGCGTCCTTATTTCAAACCTGTGCTGTAGCAGTGTTTTGTTTTTTCGTCCATATGTCCCATAAGCACCCAAAAAGACTTAGTAATTTGAGTAAGTAATTAGTTTCTTCCAGCCCTGCTAACAATCAGTGAGACTTCTGGTGCAGGTGTGAAGCTCTGTGGCCTCATCTTCCATCTTCCTATACTCACTACCCACAGGATATGGAGTATAAACCACACTGTCCACAACATCAGTGAGAACCCAACGTCAGGCGAACAGAACCGCAAACAGGAACAGTCACAGTCTGAATACTGACGATGTAGAGAATTACAATTCATTTATTTAGGCCTACTTCTTTAAGGCAAAGTACTCTACAAGGCAGTGCATACTGAACTTGTTAATCACATCATATTATTTCAGCATAATTTTAAAATCTGTTCACAATTTTACATTACACAATACACACACACACACACCCACACACACACACCCACCTCTGTCCTCCACCATGAATAGACAGAAGCAGTTTTACATTTCTAACATGTCACATGCCTGCCTGGCTCATAAAACACAGGCACAGAGAGGAGAAGGGGTGTCGTGAGTGCAAATAAATAACTTCTCCCAAATCATAGGAATTATTTCAGCTGTTTAACACAAAAAATAAAGCTGACAATTTGTCACTGTTGTGTTTTGTTAATCATATCCATCACTGAAGCATTAGTATGGGAAAGCTGAGCTAAAACTGCCTTCATAAAACCTATTTCCTAAGAAAGTAGGCCTTTCATTACTATTTAAGCAAGTTTATTGTCAAAATAACTCAGAACTGGTCTTGTTAAGTGGTAATTTTCTAAAATGATTGCAGTTCGTGTTTTAGGTAAGTAGGTCATTTTACAGACTAAGTACTGAGAGGATAAGTAAACATGGCATTTTTAGAGCCTTGAAAAAAATCAAGAAAACTGTTTTTCCTTTTCTTTTAATGCCTCGAAGTTTGGCAGAGAGCAAGATAGCAACACCAACATGGCTCATTACCACAGGGGGTTTTTACAAAAACACTCTGTCATTATTACTCTTCAAAATGGCTTCTGTATTTTCACCATCATGCATGCAGAGCAGAGTCAAATATTTACCTCAGAATGTCCTCCGTTATAAATCACCAAAGAGGAAACGCGTCTGATAGGTCAGCAAGAGGAAGAGACATTTATCACCACAAAGATTTCACAGTGCTAATTTTCTAACATCTTAAAAAGGCTTTAAATGACAATATTTCCCCTCTGCTGTCAAACCAGTTTGACTGTTTAAACAAAGCACGTGGGTTTTGTTTTTCCTTTGACACAAGAGGCTCCAAATATTAGACTTTCAGTCCAGCTGACATGTCACATTAAATAAAGTGTTCAGTGAAATGAAAGAGCGCCCCTGGATGGTAATTAAATACACCAAACATCAAAGAAACCTGACCTGACTGGAGGACAAATTCACATTCATTCATTCTTGTTCAATTTATTGGCTTTAGACATCAGCCACAGCTTGAGTTGGCAGCTCTGTATCCATCAGGCAGGTTTAACACCAAATGTTGTGTCTCAGTTAAAGGAAAGGACTGAATGAAAAAATATAGCAAGTTTGTTTCTCAAAGAATATAGCTGATTTTACTTAGCTGATTTTATATTTTTTCTAACTGTAACAAATCCAATGAAAAGACCAAAACCAAACATGTTTTAGTCGATCTCGGTCTGACTACTCTTTGACGACCTTGCTGGTTCGTCCCAGGCCAACCTGGAAACATAAATCTTTTAAAACATCTCAAAATTATTTGATTAAAAAGACTCAGACATTTTCTAAATCAGCTGAACGCTGTAGTTTTTAGCAAACATTACTCAAATGGGAGCAAGCAGGGACTATTTTCAGTGATGGATTAATAAACATCCGGTGCTCTAGTGCAGTGGTTCTAAACCTTTTCGAGTCGCAACCCCGTCCTGAGAAAAATCAGGTTTATTTTTGCGACCCTGCATCTGCCTGAGACTGTTCAGGAATCACTGTATAACACATGACAGCAAACAAACTTTGTATCACAGCCACAGTCAATGTCATGTAAAAACTATTCCCCAGTCTAATATTACGGCCTCATTTCCCATCATTCCTGGTGCCGGACAGAGTAGTTTGTTAAGTTGCTATTTATGTTACAAAATGCAATGTTAGTTTTTGTGTCTGTTCAGAACATGGTGGTTTATGTTGGTAATAGTCATTTTTGTGCTGGTTTATAGTTGGACATTTTCATTTCAGTTTACATTTCTTGCTTGTTTTGTATATTTTTTTAGTGCTTGTCACTTATGTTGAATGTCTTTAAGGAGATGACGTCGCTGAGAGCTGCTTGCTGGCTCTCATTACATGCTGGCAGCCACAACATTTTATTTTATTCTCCACAACTATATGGTGACCCCCAGTGGACAAGCCACTGCTCTAGTGAGTATTTATGGCAGCAGGACAGCGTAAATGGGACTGACTCAAACGACACAGTGGTTGTCTTCAAGGCAATGAAGGGACATGTCTGCAAAGATGTGCCTCAACAGCAGAGGTCTATTGGCACTAGGGATGTTAATTTCCCTGTCGATTAAATGGAAATTTTAACTTAAACTAGTCGACAAGACTAAAAGTAAGAAACTACCAGAAAACAGTCAAAATTGAGCACAATTTAATAATCGATATTTAAGACAGAGCTATATGAAACATTGTTCAACAACCAAATGCCAGTACCATCTTTTTTAAATTTTTGTGCCAATCTAGATGTGATCATTTTGCGCCTGGCGCCGTGTATTCAGGCTCAGTATATTTCCATTAACTTTGAGAAGCATTTGTCTTCACCAAGGTTGAGTGGACATATATCATGCCAAGTCACTGCCGTGATAAGCTGTGTTATCTTTTCAGATCAAGTGGGCTCACAGCGTCTGCGGGTTAAGTGTCATATTGGTTTGCAGAGGTGGCTAACACTAGCAATGCTAGCGCAGCAGCTCCTCTCCTTACAGGTTAACGTGAACACGGCTGTGCTGAATGTGGTTAGCTTTGCTCCAGATGAGTGGTTACATATGCCAGTTTATTCTGACGCAGCCTACATACAACTTTAATTTTCATGTTCTAGGTCAAAATATTGACAAACCAGGCTGGTTTTATGAAAGGTCATCTGTCCCACTTTCCACCTGCTGGTCTGCAACATCCAGGCCACATCCGAGCCACTAGCCTAACTAGTGGTGTGTGGTTGCATACACAGCCACATTTCACCGCTGTTGTACAGTGGTAAAATATTAAAAATTAGTTTAAACAAACTAGTATTTCTGGTTCTGACTAGCAAGTGTAGTGACATTTGATCATTTAGTCGACTAATCACACTCATGTTGTCATAGTTAGCACAGAGGAATAAGCTAGCATGTTTTGACGATACAACAGTACTTGTTAGCAGAATAAATTCATTGTTGGTTTTGGTCTTTTTTTGAGATGCGCTGACACAGTATATTGTCAGCTTTACCCTTTGAGGCTGTTGTCAATCGGAATCACTGCATTTTGATGCCTTTTTAGATGTGAAAATGGGAAGTAAACCCCTGGTGCTGAAACTAGAAAGTGGCACAGCAAAGTTAGCCTGTTAGTCCTTGCTAAATATTTTGTGTGGAAGCTTGGTAACGTACGCAGTGACTACTGGCAGGGCTACTTGGTGAACTATTGTAGCTGATGAGCTAACTGCTAGCATGCTAGCCAGCTGGGAACATGCTAGTGCTAGTCAGTCACAACATCTGCCCGAGCTAGCTCAGTGAGTAACAGAACAACACACGGTTTTCAAGAAACATATCTGCACTATTGACTCGTTTCTCATACCTAAATGTTTGCAAATGGTTTTAAATGCCGGGGCGACGAGACCTGAGAGATATTACATAATCTTCTTCTGTTTTCACAACAGCAGGAATAAATCCTGTTTTAGATGCTGAACCATCAGTAAGTCTGTCAACAAAACATACACGTTTGTGTTCATATGTGTCATACATGTTTTCACCCGCTATCTTGTCTGACTGTCTGCTCTTCTTTTATTTTAACTGTGTCTCTTTCACTGTGGTTACACTATCAAAAAAAGACTTACTTTTGAAACATTACAAAATGTGTTTGTAACAAGAGGTACCAGTGTGGTGTCATCATTTTGTGCACCAAAGCCTCAAGCTAGTTTTAATCTTTTATTCCAAAAAAAAGCTTGATAAAATACCTTGATATTTTCTTGTTAGTAATTAATGACTTCACTTTGGCTAAGCTGCTGCTGGTTTCAGGCATAGGCACCTGAGTGACGGAGCAGGCGGAGCAGCTGCATCCCTGCTATTAAGACTTGGGGCTGTAAACGTGTGCTTTTGCATCCCCACTTTTTGATCATGCAACTTTGCTATTTTTAAACATTTGAACTAGTTTGGCAGGTAGTTATTTTGACAAAGGCCAAAAAGACTCCTCAAGGTGTCACACATACACACACACACACATCACACGATATACAAACAGTGTTATGAGTCTGCTTTTAATTCAGCGTGATCTGATCCACCAACTGGCACTTATTTTAGTGAGAAATCATCATTTTGGTTCATCTCTCATTCCTATGGTCTTCTCTCAATACAATAGTGAAGCCAACTAAAGAGGGCTGTAGGGGTGTTGAGGCCCTTAAGTTTGTACAGACATACAATTAATCTTTATGGATTATATTGATGCTGAATTGACAAGAAGACCGTCGACATATGGTGCCTTTTATCTTGTGTTTCTAGAGTTACGTGATTTTGCACACATGTAAAGAATTGTTAATATTTCATATTTCTTAAAGGGAGTTTGGTGTAATATTTTCCCCAGAGAGCCAGGGAGCTTTAGCATAGTTCAAACTGCTAATATGCATATTTTATAATGTTCTGTCACTACTACTACAAAAAAAACATCCTGCCTGTCACTAATCTAGATCAACCACTTTTAACTCTAACCAGACACCCATGGTTTCAGGTGATGCTAGACAAAGTTTTCCGAAATATTAAAATTGAATACAACAATATAAGTCACACTGGAGCTCTTCATCTCTTTTTTTTTTAGCAAAAAAAACAACAGCTGTGAGATTCCGGCTTTCTTCCTTTAGAACATCACCACTATCATGAGACGAGCATGAGAGGAAATTCATGACCAGCCCTGCTGCTCCACCACACAGAATCCAGATAACATGAAGGAGATGCAGCTGAACGCAACAACACACCAACAGTTATCAACTTGTAAAAAAAAAGGGTGTGATTACACAGCCACATATGTACCAATCTCGCTGTTAAAACTCTTATTTGTGTTTTCCCTCTCTACATTTGTCTCTCCCGGTTCAGCCTGCAGTCTGTCACATGCCTGCAAAAGTCAGCAAACAGCTCTGAAATGTTCTTGACAGACTAACCAAACAAACATCCTGCTGAGCGTCGGAGCTCCTTACCTCTCGGTGGCTCCTCAGCTGATTCAACAGTGTGAGATCCTGAGGGAGATACGAGCCGTCCAGAGCAGCTGACCAGCAGCCCCGCATCTACACCCACCGACTGGCTGACTGACTGAAGGACTGGAGGACTGACGGAGTGTCTGAGTGGGAGGCTGGATGACTGGATGACTGACTAGCGTTCGGCTGGAGGCAGCGGAACAGGGAGCCACTCCCCTCATTGACCAGCTGACTCTGCCTGGCTGGAGGGATGGATGGATGACTAGTTTAATGGCTGACTGTCTTGGTCTTAACTTGCAGACTGAATTCCTGCCTGAATAACTGAATGAAAGACCAACCGAATAACTGCCAATTAATAAAATGGCCAACTACCTGACTGACAGACCAACTGGCTCAACTGATTAAGAGGCTAAATAACCAACAAACTGAAAAACTGTCTGACCAACCAACTGACTAACTAAAACACTCTATGACCTACTAACCAACTAACTAACTAACTGACTGACTGACAGACCAAGTGGCCAACTTTCTTCTTTACCCAAAGACTGACTAATCAACTAACTAAAGCTCTCTATGACCAACTAACCAACTAACTGATGGAATCACTCACTGAAGTATTAACTTACAAACTGAGCAACTGGCTGGCTCACTATCTGCTCAATTTATGACTTAAACTATCTGATGTTTATCACAAACTGGTTTCCTGACTAAAAATGTAGTAGCAGCAGTTGATGACTGGCTGCCTTAGTAGCTGAGCGGGTGTCTGACTGGTTAACTGACCGGCTGGTTAGTTACCTACTGAGTTCCAGATGCAGTTTGGAGGTTTCTGCTTTTCCTTTTCCCTCTCTTCTGTTTTCTGCTTCTCTCTGTCTGTCTCTCTCTGTGTAATGAGAGGGTGGGGCTGAGCTACAGTAAGCTAGCTTTGGAAACACACACACACACACACACACACACACACACAGACAGCACTTATCAGTTAGTAAGTGCAGAGTAGGGCAGCCTCAGGTCATGCTGGTGTAGGAAACTGTATGTGTGTGGTGTGTGTGTGTGTGGTGTGTGTGTGTGTGTGTGTGTGTGTGTGTGTGTGTGTGTGAGCAGTAGTAAAACAGGAAGTAGTTCAGAAATGATACAGGACAGCCCCAGGTAAATTCTTGAACAAAGGAAATGCATTCTGTATCTAATCTCCCTTTGTCACCCAAAGCCAAAAACAAAACTCAGTCTACTAAATGTTGCCCAAATGACAGCAACTTTAAAATGGATGGTGCACAAACTAAAACAAATACTGATTATTAATTGATGTTTACTCAGTGGAGCAGGGGGTGGAGCTGCAGGTTTTCCCACTGTAATTCAAATGAAAGCTGCAGTATTGAATTTAACTTCATTGTGTCATTGTTTCAGTTGGTTGGAATAACTAATTATGATCATCACGTGGTAACTAAGAATATTTAAAGGAGATATCTGTAATATATTTTTTGTACTAAGTCATATAATCATCATTATATTAAGCTGAAATGCTGGCAACAATCCTACAGCCGAGGTGTTTTCCTTTAGCATTTCCATTACAGTCTGGAACTTCTGTTTTTCTTTGCCTGGTTCATGTTTATTAGAGCTAAAACTAATGCCAAATTTTCACACAATGATTAATTGTTTGTTTATAAGTTGTAAGAAATCATTAATAATCTTTTATAAAGAGGAAATGTTTATAACGGTTAAACTGAGCAAAATGTTAATGGAGTCTGGCAGGTAGTCACTGAACTCCAAATCCAGAGTGTGTATTTTTGGAGTTTCCGAGATAACAGGCTTAGCTTTGACGGACAATTGACAGTTATAAACAGCTAATCAGCTTACAGTGTAGGACGTGTCGGCACTTATCAGTGTCAAATATAATGTTACACTCATCTTGCACTTGTGTGGGTTTAATGTCCCTGCAATTTTCAGGCAACCTCCCTGATGTTTAAGTCTGGAGAGGAGGTGGCAGGAAACAACTTGCAGGAACCATAGATTGTATATTAAGTAGGGTTTCAATTTCTATTCAATATGCCATTTTTGGACTGCAGTACCCATTTTTCAACACTAGGGTCTTACATAGCTTATTGCTCCTTTAATTGGGGGGTTTCTTTAAAAACCACCAATCTGGGTGAGCTGGCATGGAACTAGCCAATCACAGCGACTCTGTACAAACACGGCTCATCCAGGTTCTACGTGTCTTGGTTCCTCACTTCCTCCCTGCTAGGCTCAGTGGCATGATTACATTAACTTTGACTGTTGTTTTACTACTAGCTGAGTAGTGTTTGCTAGTTAGCTACAGTTGACAACCTTGACGTCTCGCTTCAAGCCCAGCAAAACGTGCATACGTGTTTGGTGCGTCATTTGGTGGGAGAGACTTAGCAGAGAAGGCAGCAGAGAGAGAGGTGGAAGGTTTTGCATCGTGCATGTTCAGAGTGCCTGCAGCAGCTTTAAGTTTACTTTTCATAAGTCTCATGACAGTGTACAGATGATTTAAGTGTTACATCACAGTTTCAGTAAGTAACTACAACTCTATAGACTTAAGTTAGATATCAGTGACAAAATAGTCAAAGTCTCCTAAAGTATGCTGTGCTCATTTTATTAAGTAGAGAGAAGAGATGATCTCTTCATCTCCTGATAAAATGAGCAATAGAAGCAAAAGAAAATAGTAGTTCTCTGGCTCCACCCACTGGTTACCACAGCCAATGAGAATAATTCTACTTCTATGCCAGTTCTGCCCAGTGACAATCTGTTGGGCTGTATTTGTTGGAAACAGAAACAAACATTTCAGTCTGTTTCTGTCAGTCTGCTCTGAGCGCCATCGTAGCAGCTGTGAGTCTGCTGGCCGGCAGCCATCACAGCTTCATTAGAAACGTCACTCAGCCAAAGTGACGATAGCACGAGGAGACACCGGCCAAGTAGTGGGAGCAAGGATAAAAGGATACGCGCTCCGTTTCTCACTCTTGTGTACTTCTCCTCTCCTCCCTTCACATAATAATAGTTTCAAAATGATACAGGAAAAATTGGTCACTGTCGCATCTGAAGTTTGGTTCATTTGGTCTTTACCAAGTAAAAGAAATGATAGATTGATGCCTTTTAATGAGTCCTTTGTATCACCTGGTCAGTTCATCCATGCATCTTTGTGAAATATGTGGTTCTGGTGGCTTGAACTCATAATGACTACTGGCAGGGCTAGACAGTAAATTGTTGTAAATGGCAAACTAACCGCTATCTCTCTAGCCAGATGGGAACATGTTAGTGCTGGTGGGTCAATAGCTCACCAGGCTCCTTCCTATTTTCCCTGTACTGGGGCATTGACTCCTCCATGGCCTCTTGGTTCCCAGAATTGTAAATCTTTAATCATCTAACATGATGGGCCCTATTTAAATGACATGAGCCGCACTGGTTTTAAGTGCGTGGTGCAAGTGCATTTAGGGCAAGTCCAACTCTGGGCACAAAGTAAGGCACAAAGGGGTTGTATTTAGTCTCTTAAAATTAAAGTTTGTTTTGGGCGTAACATGACTTAAACCACTCAGCATGTCATCTCCCATTCACTTTAAAAGCCAGGTGCTCCTTCACCTGGGCGCAGGGCTATTTAAACAGCGGCACGTTGGCACAAACTCAGTGGATGCTAGAATGACGCACTTGCGAGAAAATGCACCACAACAATGACTTTGACAACAACAGCAAGTGCATAAAGACAGCTGGTAAATCATCTGACAGGAGGTTCTAGATGTTTGTTACAGCCTGGTTGGATAAGTGAAGTTTGCAGTAGCGTTCGTCTTCGCTGAGTGACAGGTACGTGGTCCCTGCCTATGGAGGCGCATCTTACACTTTTTAAATAGCAGGAAAATACTGCGCCATTGACTTCAGACCAGGTTTTTGTTGGGTCACTTTGTGCTTTCTGCTTTCTCCCACTTTCTAAGTGCAATAAGCTATGATGGTATCCTCAATTTTGGCCTCTCTGCTTCCTTCTTTGACAGTTGCCATCATCAGCACATGGATTGTGTAAATTTTATAACAGTGCAGCCTTTGAAATCATACCATACATCTGTCTATAGTCCAACTACATGGCTCAGTTTTTTTGTGTCCATTTTTTCAGTTCCTACCAGTGATGAAACTGGGAAACTAACTACGCTTTAACTTAAGAAAAAAATATTTTTTATGAAATATCTCTTTTCATTTTATTGCACGTCTCCATTGTAACTGCCTCCCACACATGCAGTAAATTTCACTTGTGTCTTCTCAGACACTGCTGACTTACATGTACTTTTTGGATGGTGTAAGAGAAATTGTAATCATGTGGGATTGGAGAGGTGTGTTTGCAAGAGCTTAAATAAATAAGGAGAAAAGATCTCCTGTCCTCTCTGAGCTGGTTTTGAGTCTACATGTGTCCAGGCGGTGAAGCATCATGCAGCTCATGTTGGTGACCTTTATGCGATGGTAAAGGCCACCTAACCACAACACCGACAGTTACCATGACAAAACAAGATCCATCAGTGGCTCTGCAAGGAAACACCGACAGCAGGAGACAGTATTCTGTTACATCAGAATATATTCATCTCCATCCTTTTCTTTTCTTTAAGATCATACCAGCCTAGATCTGGGTGGCGAGAACAGAATTTCTCTCAGTATTTATGATCTTCCATCCATTTTGTAATGGTTTTATATATGTAAATATTATACATATATATATATATATATATATATATACATACACATATATATACACAAACACACATATATATACATATATACATATATACATATATATATTTTAATCTTATGGCCTTTACACCATCCAGAAGCAGATGATGATTGTCTACCTGGGTGGGGCTACAGGCACTGAGAGCTCCTGCATACACACAGTTGTTATCTTGCTTGGTGCATTAAGCAGAATTAAATCAGAAAAGCCGACACACTCCAACTGCTCCGGTCTGCTTCTTTCTTCACTTAACTGTCTCTTTTCTCACCGAGGAGAAGCAAGTGGCTAAAAGTGTGTAACGATAAGCTGCAGTTATTGATCGCGCGATAAATACAAACAGGGACAACCTCCCTTGTGTGAGCTCTTGATTGGCCAGACAGCCAATCACTCATGAATCCTATTGTTTTATAGTTTGTGTTATTGGTTTCAGGGTGCTGTCTTCTGGCCCTTTTTTTCATCCATTTACTTGTATTAGATGGAGGCAGGATCAGGAGGAAGCTAACGTTGAATTAGTGTGCAGTGCACAGCTAGGACGCCATGTATTCTTTTGAAGTTTCTTTTCTAATGGCTCCCATTAGAAAAGGTAATACAAAAATCGAATAAATTTTGCAGTTAATTTCATATTGTATTGATTTGGAGTGATATTAAATCAAATGGGGACCACTTTCAAATAAGACTATCCTAATTAATGATTTCTAAATGGCTTATAATTAGGTTGTAAACACTATAAATCATTAATAATCCCCTACAGTACATTAGATAAAAAGAGCAATAGTGACCTGTTGCTTTCCAAATATCAAGCCCACATTTATCTGTACTGTTAAACCTCCAATTACATTGCTTACTTAGCTTGGTTTGTCTTCTCCATGAGCAGCATTTATACCTGTCAGCTTCATCACATATTTGTTAATAAGTTACTAGCATTTACCTACTATCCACATATCAAATGATCAGATTCATACACTGAGGCTCTGGCAATATTATTTAACTTGACATTTCAGCATGCACTGTTTTACACTTAACAATAAGGCTCTCTTTAGCCAGTTATAAATTAATTAACTCATTAGTATGAGTAATTATTAGTAAGCAGTAACTGGATCTTGCCAATTAGTGAGTGAGCCCAAATAAATGTATGAAAACCGTGTTATAACTGTGTTAACAACCTAATTAATAACCTAATTACACCCTTATATAACCATTTATAACTATGTAAGGGTAGTTTTATTGTAAAGTGGTGTGATTAAAGGACTTAAAAAGGAAAAATGTAAAGTAAAAATATCCATTTGCTCATTTCAGTTATTTATTAATATTTTATTAAGCTGACTCTTTGTGGCTGGTGGGGCGCTGCACATGCATTCCATATTGATCGGCCGCCACTGATATACTTTAATGTCCCCATGGGGTAAATAGTCTTGGCTTCATCCCTCTATAGATCAGCCCACAGAAGACATGCTGCACAACACCTGCGGCCAAAAACACATTATGTTTTGATGTTAGGAAGCCTAACTGCAGGGGGAATAAATGACTGCTTACAGAGAAACTAAACAAAATATTTGACGATTTTACATTTGGATCCTGAAATTTGTGAATTTTTTAGCCAGATTATTTTAAAATTCAACAGAAATCATTTACAGATTGAATCATAAAAGTTCATTCTTGACCTTGGAAGCAGCAATTGGTAAAAAATTCTCTATACAAAGTCTACTTACTAGGTGTTTCTGAGGCTTTCAGCAACATCTTGTGGCCTTTTGTTTGCTTAGTTTTCAGAGAGTTGACAGAGTTAGTCAAAGCTTGGAAGCACTGCTGTCCAACATTATCATCCCTAGTATATGGCTGATCTGTACATGCCGCTTTGCCTTTGTTTGCAGCTCATGACTTGCTGTTGCAGACATCCTATAGGCTGCGATGTACACTCAAGCTGCACGCTAACTTTCTCGTGCATCCTCTCAAGTATGCCACCACCACATGTCACTGAGAAATATGAGTATGAGACAAATACATCATTGAAGTTTAAATCATATTAATCTAAGTGTGGAACAGAGCAGAGTACAAGGGCCATATATGATCTCCCATCACTACCTATGATAACTAAGGAGACTCCATCCGCAGACTAAGTGTAACAGAAAGCTTTAGAAACATCGAGTAAGTGGACCTTGTTTTGAGAAATTTATAGATTAATTAATTGTGAAAATAATCATTAGTTGTTAATATGATACATTTCCATTGTTTGCTGTAACAACTTTTGAACTGTTGGTCAACTGGTCGCTTGTTATGTCTTTGTCCAACCAAATTCTCATTTGTCAGTCACTGGTGTTATTTTAATAGGGAGAGAAGCTTCTTAATCCATTATGTCCAGGGGCAGGACATATGGAGACCTGATGCATTTTATTTCTGAGTGACAGGCTGTTTAGTGAACATTTATTTCAGCTCCAAACTAATCAACATCATGTTAAAGTACCTCTGTAAATTTCAGCATCGGCCCCCAGTCTCAGAGGACAGAAGCGCTGAGAGGATAAAAAGTTTGTTTGTTTGATGACAACATGTGTGTGGATTTTACTCCACCTGACTCTTTTCTTAACGCGTGTCTGTCGGTAACGTTTCAAGCTCAATGACATAAGCTGTTTGTGACCCACCTTCAAACTGGAAAGCTGTGAGTTTTATTGTGTTTTATGTTGTTTTAGTGTTTACTCTGTAGGTTGACCTGTTGAATTTGGCACTAGCATGTTGCTAATGTGGCTACGTAGGCTTGGACGATGTTGGACTAATGTTGAAATATTGAGGGACAGTCAAGAGAAACCACGTGAATGTTGAGCCTCACTTGAACCCAAGTAAATAACGATGGTAGTTAGTTGGATAGCAGTTTTGTCATGTTGCTTTTTGTGTGAAAGTTAATACTGCAGGGCGAGCTGTATTAGCACTGAGCTTTGATTATGTACAGAAGCCAGTGGACCCTCCTCGTGCGTGTGTGCTGTGATTGGCTAGTTCTTGTTCCCTTGACAACATGTCCGTGTGATTGCCAGAAAGTCTTTCTTTTTTCACAGAAAAGGTCTATTTTAACCATAAAACATACCCAAGTCGTTTTTGTTCCTAAATTGTTCAAATAGTTTCTGTTCCTAAACCTACCCAAGTAGTTTTCTTGTCTAAACCTAACAAATTATTTTTTCTTGCCTAAACCTATACCAAAGTAGTTTTTGTGCCTAGACTTAACCAAACTGTGGCTGAAAACAGAAAATAATAGGTCACCTAAGTCTAAAAAAAGTCAAGTGACAATTAGCTTCACACTGGACTCACAGCCCAGTCTGCTGGGTGAAAGTCCTGTTTTTGATCTGTTTATCTACCCCTACCGCCTTGCCAAACTTCTCCCAAGTGCCAGTCTACACTCATGCTCACAGCCAATCTAAGCACAGTAGTAATAGCCAAACAAAACACAGTGGGGCAGACTGTGGCAGAACAATCTTGGGGGGCAAAAATAACATGCTCAGGGACCATTTAGGCACTTATACCATTTTAAAAGTATCATTTTAGCACCTCGCTCGGAAAAACCCAAACGATACCCAACCCCAAACAGCAGCAGTCTGCAGTTCAGGCCTGTCGCTGAATTAATTTTTTTGGGGGGGCCAGCATGGCGGCGTCAGCGGGACTGTGACATCACTCCGTGTCATGGACAGTTCAGTCTTTTCATTGTGTTCCACATGATTTGTTTAATAGGGAAATGCAGTGAGGCCAGGCACAGACATGGCCACTGGAACACAACAATGGATTTACTGAGATAACACAACCACCCACATCCCTGAGTTTGAATATTTCACGCCTTTCTCTTTCTTCTATGCTGAAGTCCTTATAGAGACATTATACACTCATGTGTCTGTTTTGTCAGCATCAACAGCAGCACCAAACTCGGCCCCTGACAGCAGTGGAGATGCTTGGGAGACATTTACAATGCCTCAGCCCCCATTGGCTGAATGTGAAAAGGGCAACGGGGTCCAAAGCAATCTGCTAAGACTTCAACATGCTTCCGAGTTCGGTGACAGCAATTCCCACAATTCCCAGTGAACCAGAGAGAAGCTCTTATGAATTGTGTTAATATATTGGATGGCTCTCTGGTACGGAACAAAGATGCGCAACTGACATGGAGATGGAAACGGGTTCACAGTGAGCACTGATGTTCACAAAAAAGACAACACACACACACACACACACACACACAGAGCTCGCATCACTTTAACTGGGTCCACTGGACACACAACAGTAATTGCTGCTATCAATTTTGACAACAGAATGTGAATGGTGGGATCTTTCTGTGTGCGTGTCTGTGTGTGTATGTGTGTAAGCCATATCCCAGAGCTGCCAGTAGTAAAAATCAAACAGCCTGACACAGAACAGACAAAAATCACTGGTGTCCAACATAAACTACTGAAACCTGCAGTAGAAAATGCCCACTTACAAGTATTTTTTAAGCTTCTAAAATACAATGTTATCATCAGTGTCAATCACAGCTTAAAGGGATAGTACTTGATAGCTAAGCTAAGCTAAGCAATGTACTGCTGTGGACAGCAACAAAACATATAAATAATCAATATCAGTTTAAGTGTACATATAATAAGAATATTTTCACAGATTCACTTTGCCATCAGACAGGCTTTTCAAATGAGAAACCAGCATTATATAAGCCAAATAGCGCTTTCTCCAAACCAACCAAACTCCATGCATGAAATCAGTAATTTTACCTCAAAGATGATGAGAGTTTTTGGTCCATCCCTGCATCAGTCACTTAGTTTGTTTGTGTTATTGTGTGACTTTGGTGAATCCGAACTATCCTTTTTAAACGCCAAAGTCACACAACAACACGGACTGAGACAGCAATAAACTGGCAACACCTGTATTCTGTGAGCTAAAATCACTTATTTCACTCATGGAGTTTGGTTTTGAGAGAGTGATTTTTGGCTTATATAATAAGGGGTTTTCCACTGGAAAAGGCTGTCTGATGACAAAGTACAGTGAAAATATTCTAAATGTAGCATACATTTTTTTTAGGTGGACCTTTTTTTAAGTAGCTAAAATTCATTTTGTCGCTGGCCCTGTCCACAGCAGTACATTGCTTAGCTTCTGTGCTAGTACTCCTCTCTGCTTCTCCTACGTCCCACCTCGTACAACCCCACATGAAATAATCCAATCTATCCCTTTAATCCTTAGCATGCAGGTTCTTATTTGATTATTGGTGCAGCCTGAATGAAATGCCTGCAGACACTACCCAAGACTGGAAAAAGAAGCCTTCTCCAACCTCATGTTCTGGGTTAAAAACATAATTTTAAACTACATTTTTACCTACAGTTAATACTCTCCTAAAAGATGCTAGAATCAGTCAAAGTTTATTACTTTACATTAAATCACAGAGCTCTTTGAAGTAAAGATGGAAATACAGCATTATCTATCAGTAAGTATCAGGGAAACTGAATTTCAGATGTCTTGATTCAACTAAACTCATCTGCAGTAGCACCAGTAAGGTCTCAGCTGAGCTGAAGGTGGAAAACAATCAAGTCAGTCATGCAGTTTCTATTACAGCCCTGTTAAAAACACTGAAGGAATGTCCTCTCCCATTTAAAGCTGTTTACCCAGGGACAGACACTCAGCACAACACAGCAACTGAGAGGAGAGAAGCTGACAGCTTGTAAGTGAAAGGTCACCAGTTCAACCCCCAGCACGAAGACAAAGCTGCTCGTGACCATCAGGAGAAAAACTAGGCATAATGCTTTTTTCATCAATTGCAGTTAGAAATCGTACACTTGAATATTGAAAATCCACAAACCCTCCAACATTATGGAAATTCATCTTTTTTATAAATATGCATGACACTTGTGCAACACACACCAGTCTGGTGAGGTAGTCTGGTCTCAAAAGTCTGACAAAAGCAGGGCAAGTGTTTCAAAACCTGACTGAGATAGAAAGGACTGATATTTTGGGATATTCCCAAGACAATGGAACGCTGCTTTGCTGAGGCTGCTTACTAAAAATTCAGCCACATGGCTCGATGGCTAGTCGGTCAGCTGACCACTTTGGTCCAGACTGACATATAATATAACACGTAACAACTATGGGATGGATTGCCATGAAATTTCGTACAAACATTCATGATCTTTTCAGGATGAACTGTAACATTCCAGCAGCTTGGTCAGTGCCCCTTCACTTCAAACTATAATGCTGTAGGTACCCCTCCAGCATCATTTCTGGAGGCGCCCTGCTTGCGTTGTGTTTTGACGTGCTAAAAAAGTCAGGCAACGCAGTGTAAAAAGCGAGAAAGATGTTTATCGACAAGGTGGGATGGGTCAAACATAGGACTTTCACCCACGACACAAGTTTCGTGTCCTGTGTGAAACCAAGAGTCAATGTTGACATCTTTTGTTAAGCTTATTTTTTAGGCTTTTTAACCTTTGTTCAATAGGAGAGCTATAGACAGGCAAGAAATGTGTAGGGGTGGTACCAAGGTGCCCAAGTTGACTTATTTTTCAGAGGTTAAGCAAGTTACACGACTTGATTACGTAAATTAGGTAATGTTACATAGTTACATGCTAACATACGTAACTTATGTACATTACATCATGTTACATGATGTATGCAACTTTACGTACATTTCGTCAGGTTACATTACGTATGAGACCATATTAACACACTTGTTTGATTTTTTTCCTAAACCAAGTAGTTTTGTTGCCAAAACCTAACCCTGTAGTTTGTATTTTGAAAGTCTACCTGGACGTTGCATGTTTATACTTGCTAACTTGACCGCAGAGCCCTGCACATGCAAAGCTGACGCTATAGGGGTACCTACAGTATCATAGTTCAAAGCGTAGGGCCACTGACCAAGCTTCCGTGTTTGACATGTTGGGAGAGAGAACGTGTTAATTGTAATCATTTTGTTGAACCGCTGACTGTTGGTTTAGCGCCACCAAGAGATAAAAACATTGTTTGTCACTTTATCACTTTGATTTCTAATCTAATTCCATAAAACAAATGACATTACCTGAGACTGACCTCAGCTGCAGCTACCTTGTGTCTTGTGCTAATTAGCTAATGTTAACATGTTAGCATGCTAAACTAACATGATAAAACATGAACATTATCTTCTACAGATCATGTTGACATTGTCAGCACGTTAGCTTGTTGATGTTAGCCTTTAGCTCACAGTACTGCTGCGCCTTAGTACAGCCTCACAAAGCTGCTAGCATGACTATAGATGTTTTAATCTTGTTTTAATATAAAGGGAATAAGGACCTGGACCCAACAGTAGGAACTCAGTCTTTCATTTTTGTCATTCAACTGCAGGATGTCTTGTAACATCTGAAGACAGATGCCAGTCACTCTAAGATGTGCGACTTTTAAGTCTTTTCCCTGAGAAATTAAAAAAAAATATTCAGTACAGGTTTATGTTACAAAAGCGTGGTTACATCACCTCTGAAATGAGACATCCTGCATGAGACCAACATGCTGAGTCTGAACACAACAGCTTCTCACAGACTGACAACAGGTATTAGTTGTTTAGATACACTGTGGCAAAATGTGACTAAGCGAACGCCCACGTTGTTGTTTCCTGCCAGCACAATGGAGCACATTGTTGCTCGACTGCTGATCGTCATGTCATAATGTCATGCTCTTCACGGGCCGCGGTGATGTCGACGAGTCAGCAGAAATGGCCACGGCGGATGTAAATGATCAGATCCCGTTTTAGATTAACACCGCAGCTCCAGTCAACAGCAACCGATTAATGGAGATGAATGAAAGAATTTGTATTTACTGATTAAGACAGCCTATCTCTATTGGATGGATTGCCATGAAATTATTGACTGAAATTATTAATTACTGAAATGATCCCATAACTTTTCATCAAAATTTTAATTTGTCCAACACTTTGATTCATGACCAAGCACTGGCTTACGCTTATACTTTGTGTTTAATACTAATTAGCAAATGCTAACACACTAAACTAATATGATGACCATGGTAAACATGCTCCATGTGCAATGCTGCAACGTGGTATCATTGTTATTGTCTGATATTTCAATAAAGAAATACTCGCCAGTTCTGATATAATTAATGCTATCACAGTATCTACACTCTTCAGGAGCCACCATTGTTTGAGAGACGAGTTACTTCCATGGACACTTTTCGCTGTCATTATATCAAAAACCACGCCCGTAGCTGCCAGTAATCCCTCCAAGGATGCTGATTGGTTGCACCACTTTTGGTGCGGACACAAACAGATAACTTGAAGCCTGGCAAGATGGATTCTAGCGCGATCTCGCAAATCCAGCTGCCTCGCAATTTAACACTAAAAGTCCCTGTCAGGTAAATGTAAGCACAGGTAATTTTTAGACAATTTAACAAATGATTGCCGTTGTCAGTGTTCATGGAAGGGCCGTCTGCTTCGTTCATTAGCATCGATTCATCAGGCTAGAAGACACATCCTTTTACTTACGAGAGAAACAGAAGGAAAAGGAAAGATGGTAAGGTAAGGAAAAGAGACAGAGGCTGATGACAACACTGCAGTTTAAAAATGTATGAGTCTCCAGCCTCCAGCAGATTGCTTGTGTATGTGTGTGTGGAGCACTGTGGTGTTAGCATTTACCAGGCAGGATGATGAAGAGATAACGAAAGGACGGTTTAGGATGAGGTGAAGTAAGCGATGTAGTGATTATTTCATTTCAGTCGTCTTGCATCATGTGTGCTGTTGCTTTGTGTGTGTGTGTGTTTGTGTGTGTGTGTGTGTGTTGTGTGTGTGTGTTGATTTAGTTATCATTGCTCCTCAAATTTCGCACACTCCCTGCTGATGGTATTTATGTATGTGTGAGAGAGAGGAAGAGACGCCTCTTTTTGACTTATAATAAAGTCACGTCAGCTGAAGCTCAGCGTTAACAGTCACGAGTCAGATGAGGAGGAGGAGAAAACAAGGAGGAGAAAAGAGATAAATTAGAGGAGGAGACCAAGGAGGAAAAGAGGGAGGAACAGAGGGAGAAGGAAGGAAAGGAATTAGAGGAATGAAAGACCACAGACAGAAGATGTAACGGGAGGGCAAGAATGGATGTGAGGAAGAGGCGAGGGAGCTGGGGGAGATCGATAAAAAGAAAGAGGAAGACGAGGAAAACAACTATGAGAATAAAGAAGTAGATGAGGGAATAAGGGAAAGACCAAAAGAAAATCATGCAGAAGATGCAAAAAGAGGGAAAGGAGACCAGGAGGGGAAAAAAAGGCAAGGAAATGAGTAAGAGGAGGATAGACAGCAGGACTGTATGTTCAGACAAAGTTTAGAGGTGGTGCAATTAAGGACAAAGTCAATGCGAAGACACGATTAGACGGGAGTTGGTACTGACCTGTTGATGTCAGTGATGTCTGTGGGATTGAGGGCCCTATCTTACACTGATCTAAAGCATGAGTTCAAGGTGCAATGGATTTAATTTATTCAAATTCAGATCCACCTTTGTCGTCTTTTCCCAGGGGCACAGAGGTGTCCTAACCCTGTCCCACCCCTTGCGCCAGCAGCGCACAGCGGGATACACCTATCAGCTGTGCACAGGTGCCATGATTAAATCGTGGGTGTGTCTTAGGCCGAACATGCAATAAACCAATCAGCATTCATCACCTTTAAGAAGCAGGTGCACCAGGAGCGCGAGCATTGGCAGCATGACACCGGATTTACCAGGAGGGAACAAAGAGAAAAGATTTTCAAGTGAGGAGACAGATCTCCTCGCACAAGAATATATGGAGATGGCAGGGCTCCTCCAAAAGCAGGCTTTATGTGTAAATAGTTTATTTTACATCTATTCTATACAGCAATTCTAGCTGCCTCACAAGTTAACCAGAACCCCAATACATTGGTATTTTTTTAATAAATAATAAAACAGAATAAGCAATAATTAAAACAGAAACAAAAAAGAATGATATTAAGTCACGAGGAACAAATTGATTGACAAAGTCATGAAAAATGAAAGCGATGATAGAATAAAGCATATATGAGACATGACTAAAAGCATTACTCTGGGGACCCCAGTCAGCAGGATTAAAGTTAAAATGGGGCAAGTTTGATTGCAACTGCTTACCAACCTCCGATATTCAAAATATGTTTAAATGTTATCCTTCTATGCTCTAGAGAATGTATAAATAGGAACCAAAGTGTGGATGTTTAGCTGGAAACTGCAGTAACTCCCAGTGGATTCAGCTCTGAACAACCTCAGCCATAAATAGTGAATTCCTCCACCAAACCATTCAGAGAGGAGGATGAGCCTGACTGACAATCTTAGACTGATGTCTGTGGATTTCAACTGAAATGAAGGTAAATATCTCATTGGCTTTAAGTGAAGTAGGAAGGAAAGGAAATACATTAAGACAAAAAGTAGGGAACAATTATGTGCATAGAGAAAGAGTTAATAAAAAAAAGGATGAAGAGGAGGAGAAGAGAAAGAAGAGAGAAGAGGAGATGAATGAACAGGGTAAAACTAAATGATAGTTTTTATATCAAAATCTCAAATTAAAGTTTAACTCATCAGTAGAAACCAACATTTTTGTCTTCTTACCAATTAAATTTAAGCAGCTGCTTCTCACGACCCATCGTCACACACAGCATATGTCAGTGAATGGTGAGCAGAGGGATTTTACTTTATTAGATTATTTTATTGGAATAATTTTTTGAAGGTCTGAGGAGGTAAAAACAAGGAAAAACCTCACATTTATCTTGTGGCCCCTCAGAGGGATCCTGACCCCACAGTGTCTAAACAGCCTGTAGGAGGTGAATGTTTTAGTCGATAACTGTTGATTAGCTATATTGTAATTACAGCTGTCGCTGACAAATTTACTCTGCGTAGCTAATTGACATTAACTCTGTGAGTGGGCCAAACTAGAAAACTCTTGGCTGTTGTCTGGTTAATATGCTCTCTGCATGCCAGTGTTTGAACAAAAAAGCTCAGGAGAGCTGCAGAGTTAGTGAGAAAATCACTGTGGCTGCATCACTGCAACAAAACACTTTCAGATTCATTTGATTCTTTCTTAATGTAGAAAATATCAATCAGTGGAGCTTTAAATCAACTGTGTTTGGTAGGTTTGGGCATCAAGAACCAATTCCAAATACAAATCAATTCCAAAACTACTTTTCAGATGGAATCATTAAGAAATTTTAAAGGTATAATGTGAAAAATTTTCCTAAAAACACAATGCATCGACTTTTATGACATAATCGCTTATCTGCCCTTACCTGTATTTCCTTATTTTTTTTAACACCATTCTGCTGCGCTCAGGATGTTTCACCAACCCAAAAAGTTTGTATTTATGAACAGCTTGGATAAATCCTACTAACTCTACCTTTAATTTCAATTCTGCTTATTTATTCCTACACAAAGTTCACTCGCACTAGTTTCAAATTAAACTGTGTACTGCAAACGCCTACCATATATCGATCTTGCTAAAGGTCTTCGCTTATAAACATGCGAGTTGAATGCATGCATGTCTACTCGTCTCCTGTTAAATCATGAGCACTCAGCAATTGTTAAGTTGCTTGACCAGCAGGCGAATAGCACAAATTGTGTCTTGTAACAATCACCTCCATTTAGCAAATCAAGTCTACAAAACGGTTTGCAAGGACAGGATACACTCTATCGTTACAATAAGTAGTCTAACTAAAGAGAGACCCCCATGACTATGGTTAACTAGCGTACGTTAGCTTAGCTCAGTGTTTCTGCTTGGTAACATTTATGCGTGGTAATATGTATTTCTCGCAACTCTGCTGTGAAGAATACGGGTAAACACTCCAAGAATTGGAATCAAGTCATGTTAGAAAATAATTACTGAATTGTGCAATTAGACCATTAATAAACAGTTTCTGTGTTCAGGACTTTTTGGGAGGGACTGAAATCATGGCAGTGACAATAACCACATTACCGCAATCCTGTGGTCACGTGATGCCTACCGCGGGATTGAGCTCATTACCGTCATATTTTACCGCCATATTTCATTTTGAAGGGTCAATCTCATGTTGAGATCAGTGCATGGATCTATGGATGAGTGCTGTCACAAACAAGTCAGGAACGTAGCCTCTGATTGGTCGACAGACTCAAACAGCCAACAACATGCTAACAACACTGTTGTTAGCTAACTCCGTGGTTAAATAGTTTCTTTCTGTCCTTATGATCGTGAGTCTGCATGGGGTGTTTTATTTTAAAAACTGACTGGATTCTCTACTTTTTTTGTGTCTGACTTCCTGCCCGCTTGATCTGCTCTGTGCTAATTGATGCAGCATCCATCAGAAACAGACTTGGCACGTATTTGAAGCAAAGTGGAGCAGAGAGCCGCTTCTGTGACGCTCTGAGGCGCTGCTGGTGGAATCACAAGCAATGTGTAGAATGGCAGCGATCAAGTGTGACTGCCGCGGGGCAGCCAGAATGCAATGCAGTCGTGCCTGGTGGAATTTAACCATTACATGCCACCCACACCAACACACCGCCCTATTCCTTAAAGGAGCTACGCTACGCTTATGACAGTATGTTTCATTAATGTCCAATAAAACAAGGCAGTCGTGGTAAACCTCCTGTCCCCTGATATGCTGTTTTGTCATCAGGGTATGAAAAAAAATCCACGCCATCACGCCCATTACAGCACATTAGCATTTAGCATTAGCAGTGCAAGTGATAAGAAGACCAGTTCTTTTAAGTAGGGCTGCACAGTTAATCTAAATTTTATCTAAATCACAATTAGCAATATAGGTTCAATATTTGGTACAGATTCCTGCAAAAAAAAATCAGACCATAGTCATTTTAACATGTTTTTCAATCAGAATAGGAATAATGATATAAAAATTATCATTACCTTTAATATCACAAATCACATCGCAATTGCAAAATAGATACTTTTTCAAAATCGTTCGGCAGTACTTTTAAGTAACCTGGCTCATTTCGTTCACCACCAGCGAGCCGACTGATAAACGACTTCCTCCAACCCCAACTCCATCCAATAATCTTGTTTCCTTGATGTGATGGATTTGCTGTTGGGGTGTCGGAGAGAGAAAAGCATTCTGATTGGACGTGTGATTGTGATGTCTGAGATGCTTTAGTTGAATTAAGCCTTGAATCGAGCCAGCCTTCGTAAAAGCTATCGTATTGCAGTCTACAAATGCTAAAAATCCTATTTTGGGCTGCCAGTTTGGAAACAAACCCTCATTACAACAATTAAAACCATAAATGATTCAGTAAGACACAACATGTAGAAACTGAGAGCCAACACGTCTCCTTCATCCTCTGAGAGAGCCACGGAGAGCGCAGTGGGAAGGATGGCAGTAGCAGACGTAGCATCGTGACCAGTAACTCTTTGCACTTGGAAAACAACTCCACACCTCTCCTCCTCCTCCTCCTCGTTTCTCTCCCTTCTTCACCTTCTCTCTCCTTTCTCTCCTTCTGCCTCCGTCACCAGGCAACTAGCCTTTCCTCCCTCTCTTTGCTTTTTCTCTTTCTCTGTCTCTCTCTCTCATCTTTGTCACTCTCCCTTTCCTCGCGCACTAAACCTCAGTCTTTCTCCAGCTATGCGTTACACGGAGGGTTTTTTTCTCAGCTCACGCAGAAGCCACAAAAAAGAAACATCAGCTACGCCTTATTGTTTTCTGAACCGCCAACTCTTACAGTCTCAAGTGTTTGCATCTTATGTGAAATGAATATTGTCCAGAAAGAAACAGCAATTTCATCACTGAAAACCACATCCCTGGTTTCATCTATCTGTTAAAGAAACCCTGTCTCTAAAAAAGTATTCATTTATAACTGCAAAACATGATCAAACCTTGATTCAGCATTTTATCAATATGATGAGGAAGCATATATAGTAAATAACTTGAATAATGAGACAATTTATCATGAGTAAAACTATTTCTGTTTTCTGGAGATCACAGCATTGTTATGGAGGATGTGGAAATGAGTGTCTGGTTCATTTTCAGCCTTTAAGATCCCTGGGTCTCATTCACCAACAGTTCTTAAGATGAAATTTCATCTTAAAACCCACTTTCACATTTTTCACAAAGATTCTGGCTTTCACCAATGTTTTCTTTTGTGGGACTTGTTCTTAGGTAAGAACGTGAACAGTCAAGAGAACAACACTTCCGTTAATCGATTCATCGTAGCAGCTCGGCTTCCAATGCCTTTGTACTGACTTTGTGAAAATTATGATTAAAAGATTATACTAAATTGGTCTCATGTAGCAGACCTATTTTGATTGCTAATGTGTAATTATTTTATTTACATAAATATTTGATTAGAAGTCAGTTGCATTTTTTTCAAATGCTTCCACGTCATGTGACCATGTGACTCTAAATCAATACTGAATTGTATTACTACACTTAACAAATAGGACACACCTCTTTTTATTAGATTTTAGTGTTTCTTCTTTTTTATTTTAATTAGACTTAGGCAATGCTCGGAATCGGGCCGGTTTTCACGTGATCGGCCATGACCTGCGACCGGCCGGTCAGTCTAAAATTTGCCGGTCTAAAGCGCTGGTCAAATTCCCACCAGCTGCAGCAGCGAAAAAAAAAAAAACACACTAAGCAAAGGCATTGCCTCTTTTCGGTTATATGCTAACGCGTTGCAAAGTGTGAGCAGTCCTTGAACCCTCACAATGCCTCGTGGGATACTTCAGCCCTTATGTCAGCCTGCCCAGGTCAATAACATCAGCAGCGCATAAACACGCACATGTGCAACTCACGGCTTTGGCGACATACACCATGTCGGCCATATGGAAATTTTTTAAGTGAGGAGTAAGTAAGTGTGTGGGGAGGATAACAAGTTTGCAGTATGCCACACCTGTGAGGCTAAAATAGGGCGTGGAGGAACAACACCGAAAACGTTTGGTAGGACAATTCAGAGGTGTCCAAACTACGGCCCGCAGGCCAACTGCGGCTGTATTCGAAACCACATACATACTGCTTACTGCGTATGACACCAGTATACACTGTGTTCTGTATGTTGTTTTCAGTAGTGCTCAGTATGCGACAATTAATAATTACATTTATAGTGTGCTATAACATGCTTTGCCCCAGGTGTTTGGTACCGCTGCACTCTCTCAAGGCACTGATGCGCTTTCCAAGGTGCTGATCCCGACTTTGTTCATTTGTTTGTTTGTTCGGTACTGTTTTACTGTTATTTTCTGTAGTTATTTCTGCACAATTTCGTACTTCGTAGTTTGGCAGAGCCCATAAATAGCCTTTTGGGTGCACAGGGATTAATATTTTCCCGAAAATTACATTTTCTATCCTGGAATCAGAGGCGCTCTATCTTGATGTATGTAGGTTCCCAACCTGACCACTTTAGTGTATTTTCTGCTGGTATTAATAATTATTATTGAGGAAGAAGAACGTCATTTCAATATTAATCAACATTATTATAAACATTAAATAAACTGTGCAGGATGCATGCAACTTGACCTTTGCTGCAGCTGTGCAGGAGCCTCATGTAAGTGATATTTTACAGTTCTACATATTTTAATCTAACGAAATTCATTTAAAAAAAAGTCAGTTGGTGTTTTCAAAGTCATGATATTGAGCTGAAACAGGTTCCAAATTTAGTTCGCATTCACAGGCTGCTGCTGAGGGAAGCAGACGGCTCACACCGCGCGCACTGATGTTCAACATCGTAGGCTTAATAAAGTTAATTATCACTGAAAGTTAAAAAGCAAAACTCTAAAAAAAAAGCTCTCACTCACTTGGTCTAGGGCTTTGCATGCATTCCCTGGAGATTTTGGCATCTTTCTTCAGTGAGGGGCGCTTTTTGCCACAACCAACCTCTGACGGTAAATCCATCACATGCAGTATTTCACCCCGACGTGTTTTGGATAAAGTATAAATCCAGTGATCTTGAAGCTTCGAGCTTCACCTGGAATTTTATCTGAGATTCTAAAAGTTGCAGCAAACATAAGTCCAGCGGATTTTATCCATCCATCGCAGCGCACAGTTTGCATCTTCATTGTTTAATATTTAGAAGTATTTCCACACAAAGCTGGTGGCAGACAGCGTGTTATGTGTCTCATTAAGATGGTAGAGTCAAAAGTTATTGTATTAAGTACATTCATAATCAGACATGCTTGAATTCATGGCGATTTGTGATCATTAACCAATTAATAAAAGCACCTTGTGTCCTCAGCCGGTAACAAATGGGAGCCAGAAAACACACACTACCCCGAAAAGTTATATATTATTTATTAACGTAGAGTGTGTTTTAGCAAAGAAATGATTATTGAAAAGCTGGTTGTATCTTGGTTAAAATGTTCTAATAAAGGAAAGTTAGAAAATTTTGCAATATCTTGTGTGCTGTAAAGTGGTTTGGAAAAAATGAAATCGGAATCGGCCAAAATCGGTATCGGCCGTCCAAGCACTCTGCAAATCTGAATCAGGATCGGCCCAAAAAATTGTAATCGGTGCAGGTCTAATTTTAATAGATTTATGGAAAATTTGTGATTTTATTTCAATATCAGGCCCTGTGCCCTTTGACCTTTTTCCACTCTTAGTTTCTTTGTCTGCCCTTAAGTTGCTAAACAAAAAGTGATATTGTGATTTTTTTTTTTCATGTATATGCTGGGCACTCTAAAAGGTGCACGCCCAATCTGTACGCACCACGCATGCCATGCACATCCTCCAGCCTTTGCCACCTTTGTCCCAAGAAAAAAAACAAAAAAAAACAAAAAAAACACTGGTCTGACGTGTGTACATGTCTGTATGGTTATACTGCAGCAGCCTGATGTTGTTTTTCAGGTGATTTATTGGTGGTCCATCCATCCATTGTCTCGCTTATCTCGCTACTCGCTTATCCTTGATAGGTCGGGGCTGCATGTCTTTGGACTGTGGGAGGAAGCCGAAGTACACAGCGAGAACCCATGCAGACACGAGGGAAACATGCAAACTCTGCACAGAAAGGCCCTGCCCCAACCACAAACTCCCCAGCCCCCCAAACCGGCTGGTGGATTTGAACTCAGAACCGTCTTGCTGTGAGGCGACAGTGCTAACCACTGCACCACCGTGCTGCACATTTAGTGGAGGTTAACGCAGTAAATGGCACTGCACTCTGGCGAGGCACTTCTCAGGGGCTGCAAACTTACAGTATCAACATGTCAGTCGTGCTGCTTTCAGGTGCTGCAGGGAGTTGATGTACTGGAGAAGGAGAAGCTTGACTATATCAGTACATACCATCACTCTAATTTGTGACTAACTGCTATGTTAGATCTGACTGGAAGTGACTGGATGTCTAAAGTGCTGGTGTTTGTTCTTTCAGTCTTTGGCTTGTGGTTTGCAAAGTGTTCCAACCTCAAGAACTTCATGTGTTACTCTCACCTTGTCTCTCTTTTTTTCTGTCCCCATCCCCCTTTTCTCTCCTCTCTTTCTGTTTGAATCTCATTCATCCCTGGCTCTTCTCTCCTGCTGCGTCTCTCTCTCCCACTCAGCTCCCTTTGGGTTCGCACGTATCCAAACTAGCACAGTTTTCCCTTGAAGCCGTCGCTACAATGAGCCGTGCAGAGACTTCTGACGCACATCAAGCAAACTCCTCAAAGCAAGGGAGGGGAGATGAGGGATCAACACATGTAATATAAAAACCTCACAGCCCTTAGAACCTTAAAAGGAGAACAAGTCGGGCACGGTTGATCTCAGACAAAATTTATAAAAGGCCTCTTGAGTGTGTTTCACGTTTGAATACAAATCAAAAAATCTGATTAAATTGCTGAGACAAATAACAGCTCTGAAGTTGTTGGGTTTGATTGACATTTGATGAGCTACCCAACTTCTTTTTTTCAGCCTGGCTTTTACTGAAAAATATTAGTCAATTATTATCTCATTCAGGATTCATTTTAAAGGAATAATTTGGTTTTTTTTAATCTATCAGATCTCAATTTTACTCTAAAGTAGGCCACATTCAGGGTCAGAGCCAGGATTTTAAAAGTCAAAAAAAGTCAAAGTAACCCCAGAAAATTGTCTCTATTGTCTCTACAATTAGGACAAAATGGCATAGTTCTGTAAAATATAGAGAATAAAATGTTAACACTTTATTTGAAGCACAGTCCATGCTGTGCTGAAGAATAAGTCTAAGTTTTCAGTTTTCTGTAATTGTTGAATGTAAACCTCAACTGACCCCAATAACCTCAGTGTCAATGGCAGCTCCCACCCTGTCCTACTAGACAGAATTATACCAAATGCAATTATTCTAATACTAAAAGATGCTAATTTAAAAATTTCGTGTTTGAAGAGTGCAACTTAGTAACTTCCCTCTACTCTGGGTTCAGTATCGAGAACTGGTACCAGTTCCTGACTGGTCAGTACCGAAATATCCATAAACTCTGGACAAACGATACTACTCTTGGTATTAATGCAACATTACATAAACAGCTGACGGGGCAAAATGTTCAAAAGTGTGGTCTCACTTTACTAAATTTAATGAAAATGCAGCAAAATGCAATCACTCAGGAAACTAATTTATTTCTGCAAAAAAAAGTAATAATAACAATAATAATAACAGTTGAATCTTTTCACATCTTTTCATCTCATGACTTGCTTTTTTGCACCACATTATGGTGAGTAGTATCAATAAGAGTAGGGGTGGGCAATATACATATATATATATATATATATATATATATTTATAGTTAGTAGAAGAAGAACAGCATAAACAACATGGATGTACAGCACAGAGTGAATAAAGTTACAGTTTAATATAAAAGATAAAGTTCATTATTATTACCAATGAGGACAGCACTGAGCCCTTTCAAAATAAAGGTCTGATAATGGGTAATAGTAAGCAAAACACTATTGACTGTCTTTTCTAGATTTTCAGTTTTTGGTATTTCCTATGATGGCCACATGAAACCTTGCAGTGCGGGGCGGTCGTTTAGCTCGGTGGGTAGAGCATCCGCCCCATGTATGGAGGCTGTCAGTCCTCTGCGGCGGCCGCTGGTTCAACTCCCGCCTGTGGCCCTTTGCTGCATGTCATCCCCCTCTCTCTTCACCCGCTTTCCTGTCTACTCTTCATCTGTCCTATCCAATAAAGGCATAAAAAGCCCAAAAAATATAACTTAAAACAAAAAGAAACCTTTCAGTGGGCCGCCTCCAGCCCCCAGACCACATTTTCCCAGGCCTGAAAAAGAGTGTCGATAACTATCAGTATTGATAATATAATATCAGTATCAACACTGGTATCAATAAAATCCTAGCCCATCCCTACGTGTAAGACCCGTACTAGGCTACATGTAAATTAAGGCAGCAAACGTCAACATAAAGCAGGAAATAAAAAAATTAAAAAACACATCAACAACCAACTGTGAAACCAAACACATGAATAAACTATGCACAAATCATTTACATTACAAACAGAATAAATGGTAGGCAGAATTTTGCACATGTGCCAATTTGCACTTTGCAGTGTTCTCATTTTAACCACAAGCAGAAGAACCACAGGTTTGAACAGAACCTCTGCATGTTGCAAGCTGCTTGACTACAGGGATGTTACGTCACATAAAGTGACGCTAATAAAGTAGTGACAAAAAATAATATTGCAGTAAATTGCAGCAATCCATTCTTCAAATGTTGTATTTTGTATGTCTGACTTTTCATTTTCGTAATTCAGGGTTTATATATTTTGGTTTTGTGGTTTTGTTTACAGTAATTTATGAGGATTTTATGAAGCTCACGGCTCACAAGTTTTTTAAGTTCTCAATATATAGCACAATATGGAAAAATCATATTTATAACGACTTGAAAACAGTGGACTATGTTCTGTGTTTGATTATTTTAAAAAGGAATACTGGCTGATATATCACTGTCTGATTATTACTATTACATTATTGCTATATGAAATATTTATGTACATTTCTGCCTTAAAAACACAGTCTCATACACACACCCTGTAGGCCTATCACATGCACCCAAACAGAGGAAGAGCCAGTGTTTGAGAAGACAACAAAACTCTGAACACACACACAGACACACTCACACACTGTGCACTCCCAAGTGGGGCATTTCTGTGAATAAGGTACATCCACTGCTCCTGGTTACATTCATTATTAATAAGCTCCAATTAGTTTCTAATCTGCTGCTCCCTTTTACAGCACAGCCACAGTCTGATTACCAGACAAATAAATACATCCTAAACACATTCAAGTATTAATAAAATATGCACAGTTTGAAAGCATAATGCACACAATCTGGGTCAACACAGTGATCTATCAGAGGCCTAATAAGATGCCTATGAAAAGTTCCCAAAACACAAAACATTTAAAACACTTTTTATTTTTTTGCCTTGCCAACTGGTGCAAGTAAAGGCAACTCCTCAAATGTAATGTTTGGCACTTTAATTTGACACTTCAGCTATAAATAATCTATGGAAATTGTCACTGCTTTATTTTCTGTCAGTCCACACAAAGCAGTTATGTTAGCAGTTAGTTAAGCAAGTGTTGAAGTTTGGTACCCAGGCCTACATCCCAGTAGTGTAAATGCCTTGCTCCCCAGTACCAAACCTTAAACCTTGGCAGTGTTTGTCTCCCTCTCGAAGGAAGTTCTTTCCCAACCCTAGCAATGTTAGGGCCTTATTTTAGGGAATTGGACCTCTAATCCTGGCAATGTTAGCACCTTGCTTTAGGGAACTGGACTTTCACACCCTGACAGTGTCAACACCTTCATTTTGGGAACTGTAACTAAACCATAGCCATGTTAGTGCCTTGTTCTAGAGAAGAGAACCTCCAAAACTGGCACTGCTGATGCCTTGCTTTCAAGAACTGAACTTTCAACTCTGGGGGTGTCAAATTTCCAAGTCTGGTGGTTTGTGCCTTGCTCAGGAGAAGTGAACTTTGAACCATCACAGTCTTGGTGCCTTGATTTAGGAAAACCTTCCGAGACTTCCAAACCCTGGGACTACTGATGCCTTGCTTTTAGATAACTTCACTTCCAAAACCTGACTCAGTGAAACTGAACTTTCAACACTGGCGATTTTGGTGCCTCACTTTAGATAACTATACTTCCAACCATGACAACATTGATGACTTGCACTACAGAATAAAAACCTCCAAATGATCCACTTGAAAGACCTGTGGGTACAGCAGAATTACTCTTTGCAAATCTTTGTCTCTAGAGGCTAGTTGATGAGCTAACTGTTAACTCACTGGCCAGCCTGGCTAGTTTTAGTCATTCACGATAGCCATGATTGTCTCCGTTTTCAAACTAACAACAAGCTAAGCAAACAAGCTTGCTAATGCTCAGTTAGCAAACTTGTTAGCTTATTAGCTTAGCTTGGATGTTAGTGTGACACTAAGTTCACACAGTTTCTTCTAAGGATGGATTTTACAATCAACTCCTGTCTTCATTACTGAAAATCATTGGTCTTGTGGAGCAGATTTACTCCAACAGAGAAGATTACATAAAAGTGAATGGTGCAACATATCGCTAACAAGCTATGAAATCTTCCTCCACTTTGCACTCTATGGGTTGACGCCTCTTCAGAGGTCAGCACTGTGAGGATGGCTCGCTATTGGTCAACAGTGAAAATTTGCTGGTTAAGTTCACCAAAGTTGAACTTGACGCAAAAAAACTTGTGGGGATTTCTTCGCCCCCCACAAGCAAATGCACAAATCACTGTGATCTCAATTAGCTCTTTGAAATACTGGTGTGACCAGGCCTTTAGTGGGTGCTTTAGGGAACCTCCACAGCTGGCAGTTTCAGTGCCCTGTTGTGAACATCTGAACGTCGAGGGCTAATCCTGGCAGTCTTTGCTTTAGAGAACAAACCAAAGCCAGCAAAAATACTGTCTTGCTCTAGGAATTAAACCTTCAACTCTGGCAGTGATGCATCTAATATATTCTGGTGTTTTGCTGAATCTCCTGTGTTCAAATCAAGCTATATCTCAAAGAAAATAAAAATATTACTCTATTATGCACTTGCATATAATTTCTGTAAGTTTAAGTTGTTGGCTAAGGAGAAACTCCAGTTAGAAGTCCAAGTAAATTCTTGGATAAAGTGACATTTTACATTGTGCCAGTTTCCTTCCACCAGGCTCATTAAGCTCTGTGGTGAAAGATAATTTGCATCCAGTTCTGCAGAAATGTCCTCCTGAAACACTAAAGCAAACACCTTTTCCTGCCTCAGTGTAGCAGGGGAAAGGGGAAAATAAGGATGGAAGGATGGTATCAAATCTCAAAATGTCAAGGCAGCGGTTTAATAGAGGATCACTCTGCCTTCGCCCAACTCCTGCTTGTCAAAGTGGAGAAAGCGGTGAGGATGTATAAAAAATATATTCTGCAGGAAAATCAAAATGTCAGGTTTTCCCTCAGAACCAGAGGACATTACAAATGCTGCACTGAGGTTCGGCCTCCAGGTGTCAAAATCTCTGCATCAAACCCTGTTTGTCGGTTGTTGTGTGGCTTTACCTTGACCCTCTAAAAAAGGGAACACAGGCTAAGTCACAGATATACTGATGGAGACATTTCTTGTGCTGTTCTCCCAGATTTGTCCAGATTTGTGGAAAAAAAAGTCTTCAAATCAGGTGGGAAAAAAAAGTTCATGTACAAATATATATCCATTTACAACAGTTCTGTAATCACTTTAACACCCAAGTTTAAATCAGCAGATGTTACCTCCTCTGTAACTCCTCCACCCTTAAGAAGACCTTTAATAAGTCTGAAGCCCCTCCAATCTGGCTGATCACTTGACACTTTTTTTTTCAGAGCTGATGACTACAGTAGTTAAGGAGTGGGCCATCACACTTCCTTCTTAGTTGTACATGTGCAATATGCATTATTTTTTTCCCAGGATGGTGGAGGCATGTCCTGCCCTACACTACCTCTGATTGGCTTACCCTCATTTTCTTACGCTAACCATACACTATCAAGCTCCTCATGCCTAAATCTACCCATAACCTACCCAAACCAAACAATTCAGATCAACAAAGCCAGTCAGAGTAGGGCAGGTAATGAATTCACCATTGTGGGTAAAAAAAAAAAAAAAAGGCATAGTAGCCTGTTTTGGCATCAATAAACTGCCGCTAACTTTCCTCTGTTTTCTCTCTCCCCCTGCCTCTGCCTGCACTGCACCACTCTCACTGAACACCTGCTGCCTCGCTCACACAAAACAAGCGCATCCCCCAAATAGACAGTGAAAGAACCGACATTGCACTACATCTCGCCACCAAACTCTCACAAGGCGCAAATGTGGAATAAGCTCAGGCTTTCTAAGAAAGATGAGAAACACTGCTGCAAATCATTAATGCAAAACGTGTCGGACATCGGAGTACAGAGCCACGAGTTTTCCTATGCACAGAGACATCATGTCACTTTGGGGGCAGGTAACACGTAGTATCACTGTTCCTCCACACCCCACTTCCTCCACACGGTCAAATTCAACCTGAGCCACCGCACTCTTCATATGAAACAGAACAGCATATCATCTTACTGCAAAAATGCATTTTTTAGCTACAGTATCTCATTTACAAAGGTGATTCCTATTAAGATGTTAACACCACTGTAATGTCCTCTTGTCTCTGTCTCCTGTTACTGGATTTAGTAAAACTATATGGATTTTTTCTTGCAACTAATAGTACCCCACAAATATAGCATTAATAGTGTAGCGATCAGCTATCACTACCACTGACGGTTATAAGTTCATCCCATCTCACACACAGTCCCCCTCGCTGTCACAGACACACCTCCACTCTGGAGCCAGTGGCTGCTGTCACCTCCTTGTTTTATAGCGATGACGATTTTCCAAGATGGCGCGCAGTTCAACGAGGAAGCGGTGAGGCCGTCCTGTTGAAGAAATAGCGTTTTGCCATCCGTCTTTCTCTTCATCTGACTAATCCGTGTTTTCCCTGGTTGTGTAATCACTAGAGTGGAGAGAGCAGTGGATCGTATCCTCCTCAAGCTGCAGCATCTGCTGGAGAATGTCCCCTAACTGACTTAATGGAAACGTGGACTGGACTTGACTTGATTGGACTCATTGAGAGGTGACTCCGGGTATCCGTGAGTGTATTTTTGTGTTCTTCTTTTTCCCTTCCTTCTTCCTTTTTTCGGGGGGAATTAATTGAACTGAACTGTTGTCTTTTTGAATCAAGTAAATTGTTTTCTTTTTGCACTGAACTGAAATAAACTGAACTGTGATCAGGAAGTGCCTTTTTGTTTGGGATTTTCTTACGGGAAAACACAGACTGGACTTTTGAGTTTTCTGGAAGGGACTGATGCTCTGATTTCTTTGTTGCTGTTTTGTTTTATGTGATCTATAGTTTACTTCAATACACTTTTTTCACTAATTGCTGTTTACATTTGCATATTATGTTGTTTGGGACTTTGTGTGCTGTTGGTTGTGTATTCTTATGGGTTTAAAAAAAAAGAGTTTCTGCTTTACATGCTCCGCTTTTGACCCTTTATGTGCAGTTGACAAACTAAAAAAAGACTGACTCACACCCTGACGAAGTATTGTTAAATGCTGACCTAACTGGCACCCCAAGCACTCCAGTCATACCATTACTATAGAATCAAAATGTAAAGATTCACACATTGCATTGCATTTCTAAAATCCATCGTATCGTTGAACATGTATCGAGATGCATGTCAAATCATCTCAGTCAGTGAGATGCACACGCCTATTGGTAACCCAGCAGGAAAATAGTAAGGCAGATTTACCAAGTGGGCACCCGTGGCAATCTACCACACCATTGAGATGAATAATTGGGATTACCAACCTGCGTATCAACACAGTAGAACAGGAAATGAGTGAATGCACAGTCAGTAATGGGACCGCTCCGTCACAAAGGTATTTTTAAGAGACTGAATTATTTTCATCTTGCAAATACAGGAAGAGAAAGCCCTGGAGGTGTGCAGGTAGAAATGAAGACAGAACAGAGAAAAAAAAAAAAGGGGGGGGGGGGTAAATCATTTATCCTCTGGCTCGCTGGCAGCAAATAAAAGATGTCTACCACATGAAAGTCAGAAAGAAGCAGCAAGAGGAAGTCAGTGGAAGATGACAGGAAGGGACAAACAAACTACAGATTGTGTTTAGTCCCATGGTGCATTCTTGGCAGTGACATATAGATCTCATTACTTTCCAGTTTATTAATTCATGGACAGTTTGTCTAAAAAAATGATCTCAGCTCTCTTGTTCCCTGGTTGATCAAATGCTTTCATCTTCTTTATCAAGAATTTAATAACGTTTTTAGTTACAAGGATTATTAATCAACATCAGCTACATGCTGCACAACCTGTGTGACTGGAGCGTTTACCCACTCATTGGCTTGCATTCCTCATCATTTACATTGCAAGATTATGCTTAAGCCTGGGATGCCTTATCTTTTTATTTGGGATCAACACAAACCCTCAGTTTGTCCAAAATGGTTGAGACAATTTCATGTTACTTTGTGTCCTGCTGTCTTTGGAGACCACAGCGTAAGGACAGAGAAACAGCATCTATCCATCTTACAGATCCTTCAGACAGTGAGCCTCTGCTGTATATAAATCAACATTAGCCTCCAACATTAAAACCGTACTACACGGTGAGGAGTTCCCTGTCATGAGAAGAAGTAATCCTCGTATTTATGAGTGAGGATAAAAGTGGCAGCTGAGGGGAGAGAATGTACTGCCGAGCTGATTTACTGTCCAGGAGAACAGTCTTCATTATTGATCCTGCAGTCCAACTCAGATTTCTCTTCTCGTTCTCTTACAGTCTCTGTCTCTCTCTGTGGCATAGCAAACTTTCAGGAATGTATTTTTTTTTTTACAAATACTCTCAGCTACACTTTTAAACTGGCTGGAATGATATTAGATGATACAGCTTCTCGTAAATAAATTCATATCAGCAGATATGTTGGACCTAAAAAGTCCTATACTGTTTCAGGCTTTGCTCAAAACTCCAAAGTTTCTAAAATGCATTTATATGTATGTTTCTACATGTTTCTTCTTCTTATGAAATCTGTTTGTCTGCTCAGCTGTACTGCCACGCAGAGACGGCCCCCTGCTGGTGTAAGCTGTACACTACAATACAGCATCTCCCTATCAGTTAAATATAAAGAGGAGTGTCTTTATCAGGGATGTTCCTGGCGACTAATTTCCCTGTTGATCAAATGCAAAATTTAATTTAGACTAGTGGACTAATCTAACAGCCAGAAAACACTCAAAATCAGTTAAAATTGAGCAGAATTTATTAATTTATAATGTTAAACACTGTCCAAAAAAATACTGTGCATATTAAGCCATTTGAAGCCATTAATCACAGTCAATCACCAAATCGTACTTTAAATGCCGCGGAAATGCACGCCACTTTGCACTGTGTTATACAGGCATGTCTAAACTATTCCATGAAGAGCCATGTGGCTGCAGGTTTCTGTTCCTACCAAGCCGGAGCACACCAGGCTCGACTCATTTAATGAACTAATTTCAGCCTTCAAACAGCTAATTAGTCGAATCAGGTGTGCTGTTGGTTGGTTGGAGCGAAAACCTGCAGCCACTCGGCCCTTTGTGGAATAGTTGGACATGTAACATTACACATTAACCTACAAACATGACAACAACTCACTAAATGCTTCACCTTATCAGACCGAAGAGGATCACAGTGTCTGCAGGTAAATGACACAGAGCTGACATTAGCTGCCAGCCTGCCGCACAGTGTGGCTAACATTAGCAGTGCTAGTAGCAGCAGCAGCTGTTCTGCTTGCAGGTTAATGTCCGTGTTTGTGCTGAATGTGGTCACATGTTGCTCCAGTTGAGTGATTATATACCAGTTTATTCTGTCACAGTCTACATTCAACATTATTTCCATTTTCTGGATTAAAACAGTGCCACACCGCGCTAGTTTTTACAAGCTGTCATCTGTCCGACTTTGCTGATATAAACATCCAAGGTTGCCTGGGCCATCGGGGCATACGCGCTTATGGCGTACGCCGAGAGGGGGTGCTGTCTGATGGGGCCGCAGCCCCAACTAGTGGCAGGCGGCTACATAACATCTTAGAGGTAACAGTTAACTGACATTGTGCATGAATGAAATATTGATAGTGATCACGCACATTCCTAGTCTGTATATAGGACAGCATTGAAAATCATACCGCCGGGATTTCTTAATACCCTGGTATACTGTAATACCTTCATACTGTCCTACCCTAGTAGTCACAGTCTTCTGTATCAAAGACAGACTCTGTCTTCACCCAAACATCCCCCCTGACCAAACAGGTTTTGAGGTATTACAATGTCACAGTGTCACTTTTTTTCTTAGTTTTCCAGACAAAAAATTAAGCAAATTTTCTCACTTCATTCATACAAATTTGACCACTGGACTTTGACTGTTATTTACCCCAGACAAGGATGTTGAAGTAGCACGGGCACATCTTTGCATCAATTCCAGCCACTCCAGTTGAATTTGCATCTAACTGCATCACTGACTTTGTATGCAATCACGGTGCCTCTAAGTAAACATGGAGAGAACATGGACTGTTGTGCAACTCTGTTGTGGTTCTTCTGCTACAGTAAGCTTCATCTGAGCTCGCCACATTAACGCAATTTGGATTGTATCACATGCAGAAATTCTGCAAAACAATTTTTGCTCAACAGTTGAACACCGTGTGTGACTTTCTGAGTTTCTTATTCTGTGTCTGCACTGTTGTCGGTCTTTGTCACGTCTTTTAAATCCTCACTCTCTTTCACCCCCTCTCCAGTTTATTCGGCCGTAAATTATGCAGACTGACGGGTTGGACTGAGGGACGCACTTGAGATCAAATCGTTAACCTGAATGTGTCATAGCATCTCCATCCTCACACCAAGACAAGACACCAAAGACGACTACAAACACCACAGAGAGCTTAAAACAATACAATACACAGACTGGTCACAAATATGCCTCATAATTTATGATGATGACTGATGTTTTTCAATTACATACACACACACACACACATATACATATATATGCCAGGATCCAGCTCAGCTAATACAACTCTTCTTTTTATGACAAGGTCTTAAGCTGTATAGTAACTGTGTTTAAAGATTTTTAAAATCTAATCTTTTAAGAATTTGGAGCCTCCAAAGTGTGGATAATAGCAGGCGACAGTCAGGGCGACACAACCAGCAGACCATCAAAACCGGACTGTTTTTGAGTGAAAAATTTCATCTGGTGAGATGAATCCAAGCTCCAACGGGTCACTGAGTTCATATTGATCAGCATTTATTCATCACGGCTCTGGCTTGTAATTTAGCTCATTAGCTCTGTGAAAAAACAGGGAATCTTTGGCTCCAACGTGCTACTGAGCTTCGACTCAACCAGATTCTTGCTGCCAAGAAAGGCTCCTATCACTAAAACTTAATTCTGCTGACAGCCGATCAGGAAAGCGCACGCACCACGCTCGACTTGGAGAGGAGTGTTACTGCAGTCAGGCCCTCGCTATCAGGTGGAAATCTTATTTATGCATTAATCATCTTAGGAAGGCTGAGTCCTGCTGCTTCTGGTCAATACGCTGCAGGTGGGTGGCAGGAGGAGGAGAGAGGCAGTGACAGAGACAGAGAAAGACAGAGAGCGAGAAGAAAAGGGCACACTGGTTAGGGAGAGCCGTCCCAGAGTTAAAAGGTCATAGAGAATCATCACAGCAAAGCACCAAAGCTGTATTCTCACAGGCCGCCATTCTCTCTGGTTAAACTGGGTTTCCAAACATTACCATGGAAACTGCTGATACACCTCATGAAAACTAAATGACAATGGCATGAAAGGTCCACAGGCCTGAACATGTACAAATAGCCTGGCTTTGACTCCAGATTATTGTTATCTCAGACAGACTGCTGTCACTCAGGAGCCCCGTGTAGGAAGATGAGGTGGCAGACGGAGCCGGAGGGAGGGACGGACGGATGTATGGCTCTAACTTTATCCAGGTTTCTGATGCTCTGTGCCTTTGATGGTTATTTTTTACGGTGTCCTATAATAACATCAGAGAGATCAGTCAGTGGGGATCTTTTGTGGGAAGGTCTGGATGGCCTTCAGACAGACACTCCTCAACCTCAGCATTTATTAAAGTTTTCAACATAAATACCACTTTAAAGGTGTGTAAAATGCTGCTGCAAAATGTCACTGAAACAGAAGAAAAAAAATGTTCACTGCCTTCACACCCCATCATTCACTACTGCTCACTGTTAGGGGTAAAAATCGCAAGTTTCATCCCAATGCCATATTAGATTGATACGATGAACGATACTATATTTGGCGATATCACAGAGTCTGCCGTGATACAATTTTGATTCAGTTCGATTTAGAAGCCTGTGATCACTATGAGATAATAGTTGATTAAACTGTTAGTAGGTGAGAAGAGTCTTAGTCAACCACGTTTTCATTTACCCGTTAGTCAGAGATAAAAAAAAAAAAGAGCAGCATGGACCTGTTCTTTTGTTACACTTAAGCCACCAGTGCACTGCTGCTAACTGTGCAGTAGCTGTCGTTAGCTAGTAAGCACCATTTGCGGTCCTATTAAGAGTGGGACACAGCCTTCAAGACCGATGGAGGCCACTCTGATGACTGGGAATACAGTACCTGGGTGACAGTGGCTCCGACCAGGACTCCAACTCCGGGAATGATCACCAGGTTCAGGTGGGGACAAAAGGCATGAAGCAGATGAAGACCAAGTTTTTTGCGAGTTAATTTGTAAGTATACATCATCTGTCGTGTTGATAAATCCACGAGTATTTGTTTTGTAGTTAAGTTTTATTCCCGTTTTTTCAACAAGACTTGTGAGGTTATGCTTTGCTGAAATAAATTAACTACGTGTTCAGTCTTTTTGCTGGTTGTTCAGGCAAATTCAGAGTCATTAGCACAGTTAGCATTTAACAGGTGGCTCACTTCTTGACCCAAAAATATATGTTCAAATAATTAAATTACTATCATAAACTAATGGCTTCAACTAAGAAATACTAGTCAACTAGGAAAATCTTTAGTCAGGGCAGCCCTAGATATTATATATGATTTAACATAATCAGTTACAGGAGAGGTTGCCACACCTTTCTTTTATGCTTTTGGCCATAACGATGCAAAGGAACTAAATGTTATATTGCAAGTGAGAGTGTGGGAGTTCTTTTGCATCTTTTTTTTTTTTGCAAGTGTTCTTTTGTTCTCTGCTTTTGGCCATAAAAATTAAAACAACACATGAATAATTATAAATAACTGTAACTGGTTAGGTTCAGTAAAGTTTACTTTAAATTAACTCCTCTAACATATAAAAAGCATGAAGAAACAACCAGAAAACAAGAACCAGAAGTAACAGAAGTATAAAATTCAGTTCAGTAATAACTGTCAAAGTTAGCAGCTAGAAGATTTTTCCTTTATTCATAGCTTAACAAATTACATGTATTATTTATACTTTTTCTTACTCACGATTGGTTTAAGTCACTGCATCTCCCAACAGAAACCTGTGATTGAATTTCAGCCCGCATGCACTGTTTTTTTCAGCCTAACACTGATGAAACAGAGCAGCTGATATTGCCATAGTGAGAGCAACAAGTCATCAGACTGCTGAGTGAGATGCCTGGCCAGGTTCGTCGTGTTTTCCTGAGCACTTTATCTAAAGGATGTGCTTAGTCCGTTGACTCATCTTTTCTCTGAAATCCAAAATATTGCTGATTTATTCCCAGAGGGGAGTAAATGTTCTCATCATCTTTTACTTGGCTGCTCACCATTATGTGCCTGGTGCTAGAACTGTTTGAATGTTTAGACAGGAGGTGTGCTTGAGAACACAGACTGGGGTTGGACAATGGGTTAAAAATTTTCAACAAGCAACCGTCAGCCCATCAACCAACATTGACTATATTGGTGCAGGTGGATACCCCCCGACGCCCTGCGTCCCCTGCTGAGTTTCAGAGTTTCAGTTTGGAGATGGATGGAAGCAAGTTTGTTATGTTACGTCCAGTAAATAAACCAAATTAACTCACAAACTGTCAAGAGAGGAAATATTCTTATGAGAGCTGCACGATATGGTAAAATCGTGACGATATGATATGATATCTGTTTGGGTCTCTACCAAATAAACATGTTTCCTTACATCTGGAGAACAAGATTTTTAGCCCCTCTCTCTCTTAATCAAATAATTGCAGGTTTCTGTGATTTGGATATTGCACTTGGCCATATTGTGATTTCAATAATATTGCATTTAATAATGCAGCCCTAATTCTGCAGAAAAATACAGCCGTACATCTTTTGTATTCAACTCATCATAACCCACACTAGGGCTGCAACTACTGCTTATTTTCATAATCAGTTAATTTAGAGATTATTTTATCAATTAATCAATTAGCTGCTTACTCTATAAAATATCAGAAAATGGTGAGAAATGTTGAACAGGGTGTTGTCTTCCTCAAATGTCTTGTTTTGTCCACAATGAGTTTACTGTCAGTGAGCAGTAAAGAAACCAGAAATTATTCACATTTTAATCATTAGTTGCATCCCTTGTTCTAGTTAGGATTTCCTGTGTTAAAATAAGATGTGAGGTCAGACAGGACACAGCAATGAGTTTAGGGATTTAGGGCTGAAGATTATTTTGTCATGGACTGACCTGTCAATTACTTTTTCAATTAATCAATTATTCATTGGTCTACAAAAAGTCAGAAAATGGTGAAACATTTCAATCAGTGTGTCCCAAAAACCAAGATGACCTCATCTAATGTCTTGTTTTGCCTCTTGTTTTTTTCTTTAAAAATTACTCAAACTGATTAATTAATTATCAAAATACTGGCAATCAATTTAATTGCCGATTATTCAATTAATTGTTGCAGTTCAATAGGAATTGTTTTGGTAATAGGGAGAGAGGATTTTTCCTATCTTGAAACTTAAGTTAAGATAGAACAGGCACTTTGGATTTTTTTTCTGAAATGAGGCCCCTGAACACAGAGATGTAGACAGTGGTCGTCTTTACGATAAATCAGGCTGCACATGAACGCAACATCAGGCAGAGCCGCTGTAGAGTGACATGAGAGCAGCAGGAGCTGAAAAACACTCTCCTGCAGCCACAACTCTCTCGTTTTTTGCTGATTAATTCATCTTTTTATGAAATCCTAACAAATGAATTGCGATTTTGAAGAAGCTGAGTGAGGCCTTCAGTGTATAATAATAATACAAGCAGAGATAACAAACCCACAAGCCAAGTGTAAGCTGTAATTTCCATTATGAATCCATCAGCGAGGAATCAACTTGGATTGATACCGGAGACGTGAAACAATAAAGCTGCCAGCAGCTCAGGGGACAGCGAGTGCATTACCAAACCAATAAAGGCTGCTTCCACTAATTACCTCTGCTTCTCCTGTCTTTGTTTACAAACTGATTTATGAGTCAACAAATACCCCGAGTCTGCCTGTGGGACAGAGAGAGACACTCATTACTGTCACGGTGGCGGGGGAGCCGCTCATGAGTATATATCTGAAATAATATTTCTCATTTAGGGAAACACCTGGCCGGACAGTTCATGGTCTTTTAAAAGTCTCATTCAGATGCAAAGGCTCCTGAGTATTGTAATATTTAGAGCCATAGTAGTGTTGAAGTGGACACGGACGCTCTGTCTAGCAGCTTTATTGGACATGTCCAGGCATGTTTGAGCCACCGGAGCCAGAGGACGGTGACAGGATGGTTTTTTTTTTTTTTCTTTTGTGTCGAGGTCTTGGAACTGAAGTGAGCTGAAGTGAACTGCTGGGCTGATTTGGACTGAGAGAGTCGCTGAAGGAACGTTTATAACGGTACCTTCAACAAGATGGTGGTGTTGTTCGTGGGGCTTATATAGTGCTGGGGGACCATGGCTCCGGCACGTCACCAAGCCATGTTTCAGGTCCGCCCAAAAAATCGTGAACACAGAAATCATGAACAACAGTTTAATGGTCTAACTCCACAGTTCAGTACTACAAAGTTCTCAGTGTTTTCACATGTCTAGAGCAACTATTTTTGAAAACATATGATGTGTTTAAAAGAAGAAAATCCTTTTTTTTCCTTCACACAGATTTAACAACAGAACGGAGCAATACAACAAACTACTTTCAACTCCATCAAGCCGAACGACACAGCAGAGAAACTGAGAGCCAAAAATCCCACAAGGACAGCTCAACAGTAAGTTTTAAACTAAATATATTTTCAGTATTTTGTGAAGAATGTCATTATTGCAGAAATATTGTGAAATATCTTTATGTTAATTTATTACTCCCCATCCCTATTTAGATATTATTGTGAGAGTTCAACAGAAAAACACAGCTAATACAGAAATCTCTCATGTGAAATAACTTCCCTTACTTTGGCAGAAAATAGTGCTTTCATGTAGGAACCCATCCTTCACAGGGTTCACTGTTAATTTTTTGTCACTTTCTTATTTCAAGTGTTTGAACTGTCAAAAACCGCAGAATTTGTATTGACCACCAGTCAAACAAAGGATGGGGGCATGATGCAGGAGCAAAGTACCTGGATGGGTTGCTCTCATCCATGCAAAATGTTTTATTAGTGGTTGTTAAATAAGAGCAAGGACTAAAGTTATTTGTCATGTTTAATCTAGGGTTCAAACATCCAGTGTCACAAAATATTGAAAAATATCCAGTATTTGAAAGGCCAAGGTGGTGTCTTTAAATGTCTCTTTTTGTCGGTCTAAAACCCAGAGATATTCAGTTTAATGTGATGATAAACTGAGAGCAGTGGGAAATCGCCATATTTGAGTGGTTGAAAACAGCATTTTCTGCCATTTTTGCATGAAAAATTACAATTAATCAATTATCAATATATTTAAACAGTTTTATTCTTTTTTACTATTTGCCTGGTCGGGCAAGTAAGTTGCTTAGTTTACTAGTCTGACATGGCATTTTACTGGGCCTGGTGTTTAGCAGCTGTGTTTCTTTTCCAGCTGGGTCACTGTTTGTGTGTTCCTCTAAATCTTGCTGTTGTTTACTTTGCTTAGCTTCCTCCTTTCAGCTAGCCAGCTAACTTGGTTTCAAGCTTCAGAGGCTTATCACGACAAAGTTAAGGACATGTGATGGGGAGATGAAAACCCTTTTAAAACCAGCCATGAATTTCAGATGCTCGTCTGGCAGGGATGTGAGAGCTGATCTGAGTTTTCTTGGCTGACTGAGACAGTGGAGGTCAGCAGCAGTACTACTACAGCTGGGTACTGAAACTTGGTGCTAACATGGTTCCTATATGACCGGTACTTGCTGGACTGAATCACAACACAGATTCCAATGCCACACGCCTGAGCCATCAATTTAAATATTTGCTCCCTGGTGCAGACACATCTCCAAACCACTAGTTAACATCTTCCGTTAGCTAGTAGCTACTGTAAACAGGGTTAAAATGCCACACTAAACATTCTAAAGTTTGGCTGTATTTCACCTGAAATGTTTCCAACAGCAAGTCAAACATACAGCAAATGTTTAAAAACAGTTGCTTGTTAAGGGGGGAAGGATCTGGCGATGCACAGGACACACTTGACTCCAGAGGGATGCACCAAAAAAACAGCGATGTCATCACCCTGACCGATGATGCTTCACTATCGACGTCATCATGCCAGTTCAGGAGACATTGCACAAACCTAGTTCCAGCATCCAAAAAAAATGTGTTAGAAGTTACATCTGCTTCCACGAGATCATGTGAAATCACGTCTCCTACGAGATCTCGCGAGATCGTGCTCCCCTCTGGTACATAATCTAAAACACGGTAAAATAATGGGGCCTGGCTATAACCTAGAGTGCTTCTGGAGACACTGTAAAAGTTATTTACTAGTCAGTATTTTATTATGAAAATTAAATTTAATTTTACATATAAGAAAAATGTTTGTGTATTATGTCAATTACAGTTCTATGAAAATTGCAATCAGTGCATCTCTAATCCCTCCTTTTGCAGGGGACTAGGATTGGGCAATGTGGCTTATAAATAATTTAGTTATTTTTAGGCTATGCCTTGATATATATCTCTATTTCTCTATAATAACATACCATAAATTCTCAAATAGTGGTGATCTTGTAAAATATCATGCTTTGATGTAGATCGATGTATCCTACACTATGTAAAGTGGGGATAAAGTAGGATACGGGATATAGACTAAATCAAATATATGCCACAGTCTAAGTTCTGAAAATTACATAATTTTACTGTAATGCAGCCTTTAAAACCAGGAAAAGACAACTATTATACCATATCAGGATATAACAATATAGAAAATCTAAAACAATATACAGTCTCATATTTCAGTGTTTGCTATATCTTTGTATTACCCAGCCCTACTGTGGACCCCCTACAGTCCACTCAGGGACCTCTGTTGGTCCCCAGACCCCAGTTTCAAAACCACTCTTCTAAAATATAACTGTAGCAATAGTGTTAAGATTTACAGAGACCAATCGAAACAGCTTCAGGCCAAAAGTAGACAAGAGGAGTGTCCACTTGACAGGTAACACCTAATTTCTTGCAGGCCCTGCTGGATTTCAGGATCATGTACACTTCAACCAGGTGCACACACACGTGCGTGCACGCCCACACAGACTCCAGCTCCAAACACTGGGGAGTAAAATGCATGACAGATTACGTCCACACACACATACACACACACACACACACCACACACTGCGCAGTCATTTGCCTAACCAGCGCAGAGGTGCAGCGCTTTGCGTGTGCAGCGGCAGATAGAGGACTGTGGCTTTGGAGGCTGCAGACACTTTGCTCCTCAGATCCTCCAGCAGCCCTGCGCCGGGGCTATGACTCATACCGCCTGCCTGCTGCTGATGCTGGAAACGACAAGAGACACGGAAACGCACCTAAAAACAACCACCAAACAACCACCTGCACCAGAAGCTCAACATTTCCTCCTTTTCTCTTTGCCTCTTACCTTCCTTTGACGTTACAGAAACAAACTCAGATCCTCCTCTCAGGTGTCTGCTGCTGTTGCTGCTGCTGCTGCTGCTGCCTGGCCAGTTCGTCTCCTCCTCCTCCTCCGAGACGTCGCATCTCTCCCACAGTCCTGGTGGAGAGGAAAGATCCGCGCAGAGAGCACCGAACCTGCCCGGAGCTGCGGAGTGACGGTGGCCCGGCGGAGTGTTCGCTGAGGGTGCAGGCTGAGGGGGGAGTGCTCCGGCGTACCTCTGAGAGTCCAACCAGTCTGATGGATGTCGCTCGGCTTCCTCGAGGGGTGGAGGATTGACGCTCCCGCCGCATTCAGGGACTCCTCGGAAGCTCGGATTTCTCAGTTGTCAGCAAACGGGCGCTTGCACGTGCTTCTGATGATTTATACTGTCAGAGGAAGTAGTTTTTTTTTTTCTCGTTTTCTTCCAAATAAAAGACTAACGGTCATAAATATACACACGTGCCATCTACGCCGGGGCATTGAGTTTTATGTCCCCCCGACAGTTGCAGTTGCAGGTGCATTGACCCCCCCAATCTTGAGGCAAAGCAGGAATAAATGTACTCGTAAAATTGCCATAGACTAATAAATTTGATTGGAATTTGACAGAAAAGGAAAATAAAGTCACAGCATCAGCTGTATTATTCTTAAAATTAAATTTTCATGCTGGGTAGTGTGTGTTTTGTTGTTCTCATGTGTTACCGGTGGAGCATACGCAGCACTTAATTAATTGGTGAACAAGCACAAAACACCATGAATTCAAATACCTCTGATCATTGATGCACTTCATACAGTAACTTGTGGCTCTGCCGTCTGAATTAGACACACAACGCCATGTCTACCCCCACCAGCTGTGTGTGGATCATAAAAATATTAAACAGTGAAGCAAATTGTGCGCTGTGCTGAAGGGATAAAATGTGCTGCAGGAACACTGGATTATGCTTTATCCAAAACACATCTGGGTGAACTAGAATATGATGGATTTACCTTCAGAAGTTGGCTGTGGCAAGCACCCCTCACGGAAGAAAGACACCAAAATCTCGCTAAGAATGCTTCCAAAGCCTCACACCAAGTGAGCGAGAGCTTTTTTAATAGTTTTGCTTTTGAGTGATAATTAACTTTATTAAGCCTATAATGTTGAACAATGAAGTGCGCACGGTGCCACATCGCCGCTCTGTTGCAGCAGCCTCTGAACGCAAACAGAATGTGTAATCTGTCTCAGCTCAATGTCATGACTTTGAAAACACCAGATGACTTGTTTAAATGAAGTTTGTTTAAAATATGAAGAATCGTATATCATAAAAATGAGAAGACACCACCTACATTACTGTCAATATGACTCCACAAACAGGAGTTTTTAGCTTAATAGCATAAAGACTGTCAAGCAGGTGGGGTAAAGAACAAAATCCACCTACCTCTAGCATAGTGGATCCCAGCCTTTTTTCCTTGGAGCTCCCCCACTTGTATCTATGAAGCCTGTAAGCATGTACACATACCTCAAAAGAATCAATGATTAATTCCAAAGCTTCAACCATCAATTATATTTTTTCCATTTTTTTTCTCTAACTTTGGGAAATGTCTCTTTTCTACATTTGTTTCTTTTAACAACCCAACAGAGCAGGCTTACACACACTCATACACTCATAATGATTCATTTTCACAGAGCTTCGGAAGTCACAGAGGCGTGTTTTTAAACAGTTTTGTATACAGACTTATGTATAAATTGTGATTTTAGTTAACTTGTGCAAATCTAATTTTGATTACCTCAGAGCAGACAAAGCCTTGGGGACCCCCTGTAATTTTGGCACCCTACTAGGTTGGGAACCTATGCTCTAGAGTGAAGACAGGCTCCAGGAAGTTTCTGCTAAATTATGGGTCATTTTTACATTAAAAGACCTTTTTTGCCAGTCATGCTGACATATAGTGAGGTGACCACAGGTGTTACCAGTGATACTAATTAAGGTTTTGTTCCATTCAGGTCAAACAGAGTCAGGCTGCTGTGTCTGTACACTGGAAAGGCTCTGCTACAAAATCAAACTGGATCTTAATTAGTATCATTGCTAACACCTGTGTTTATCCTGCTGTTTCATATCAGTATGGCTGCTGTGAAAATGGTCTGTTAGTGAGTTTTAAAGGTGGTTGTAGGTACATTTTGTTACCTTTGGATAGAGCCAGGCTAGCTGTTTCCCACCAGCCAACCTTCATGCTAAGCTAAGCTAACCTGTGTTCTGGCTGTAGCTTCTATTCAACTCTACTCTATGTCTCTAGACCAGTGTTTCCCAATCCTGGTCCTCAGGCCCCCCTGCCCTGCATGATTTAGGTGTTTCCCTGCTCCAGCACACCTGATTCAGATGATCAGCTCATCATCAAGCCTCCGCAGAAGCCTGATAACAACCTGATCATCTGAATCAGGTGTGTTGGAGCAGGGAAACACCTAAAACATGCAGGGCAGGGGGGCCTGAGGAACCAGGATTGGGAAACACTGCTCTAGACCATCTTATAAAAATCAGTTGACTTAATTAAGTGTCTTTTTTTTTCCTGGTAAGGAGAATGTCACACATTTTTGAACTGCCAGTACCTATTTTTTTTTTACATTTTTTGTAATTATCTCTCCACAATTGTATAATTTACATGAATTTTATCTGATTAATTTAATCCTAATTATGGTCAGTTTTATATTAATGAATGTAAATACTCAAACAAGTGTTCTTCTTCCTGCTTCAGTCACTGAAATTAAAAACTACAGGCTACTTTTATAGTTGCTTTTTGTTACAGTGCAAACAGAAAAGCTTTTAAAACATTATGCCTGAATGTCATTTGGTACTTTTGTACTCCAGGCTCTATTTTTTTCTCTGCGTGTATCTTTTAGCCTATGGACTGGAATATGGAAAGGTGCACGGCAGCCTGGTATGACCAAATGTCATGTGAATGCCCTCATTTTTGTTTTGTACCTTTTTTAAACTAAAATTAATAAATAAATAAACCATACATTCACAAAATTATATTTAACTTTTTAAGCATAAGCAATGGAGCATTTTAACTAAACAATTTATTCATTATTGAAAAAAATTCACACTTCACCAAAATTGGAAGCAACCACACATTCGAAATGTAAAGCTGATAATTCCTGGATCACCTGAAGGCAGCATCCTGTGTGTATGGAGGCTACACATTTGGCATCAAACCTGAAAAGATGTGCGCCAACCGGGTCCTAGTGCCTACGCATTTCGTTCATTCATTCATTTTGGCCTAAATGTTCAACAGGTGGAAACATAAACCATTCTTGTGATGGTTCATATTTTCTCCAAATCAAAGCAGCTGAGTTATCAAAAAGGAAATCAGTACTGTGAATAAGACAGTCAAGTATGCAGTAAGCATTTTGAAAAAATCAAAGGCCTTTAATATTTTTTGTAACTACTATTTATTTAATTTTAGTATTTAGTAGGCTACTTTTTCATACAGCCATGAAATATAAAAGTGTTCACCAAACAGAGTGACTTCAATGCAACTGGCTGTGAAAGGGATGCAGCACTGTATACAACAAGAAGTAGGACAACAACAACAATAATATTAATTTACAAAAATCAATTTTGTGCACATAAACCAAATGGAAACCCTTTACTGGAAATAGGTTGCTAGGAAACAGTTTCATTTCTGTCACTGCTTGAATTAGCTTGAACTCTGTAAAGGACATAACCTGTACCCATTTTGACAGGTTGTATTTGTAAATGCACACTGATGAGCAAACCAGGCATGTTTTGACTCAAGTAATTTGTCTCAATATTTTCATGCAAGGCAAAACACCATAATATGATTCTACACATCAGCGCTGACTGACTAACTCAGCTGTTACTGTACACTTCCTCCACAGTCTTAAGTTTATTTATAGCTTTAAAATTTATACAGCAGTGATTTCAATCCCGCACTGCGCTGCTGGTGGCCCACGACCATTTTCTAATTTACAATAAAAATAAATGATTCACCAGAGATTTTTTGCTTGTTTATACCAATAGTAAATGCTTGTCCACAGGCTGTTACTTGGCAAGTTGCATATCAGCCTACATACATTAAAAGAGCTTAAAGCTATTTCTTCTGTCCCTGGTAGGAGCAGTTTATATTTATGTTTATGTTTATGAATCATTTCAACATTTGAGTGATTGCATGATGGATGAGGTCCAGCAAATGTTGTATAAATATATATAAATTGTAAATGTAACCAAAGCATTTACATCTAAAATGCAGTTGCAGCTATTTCAATGCAGTAAAATGTCTGATCATATTATCTGTCATTTAAGCCTGGTGTCAGTTCTTGTACCAAGTTAATTTAGTTAATGAAAGAATAAGTTACATTAAAGCGATATTCCACCCCAGAATGATAGTCCACTCAATATGTACTCACCCCTATGCTGATGTGAGGATGGGTGAAGATCTTCAGTTCACAAAACAATCCTGGAGTTTCAGCAGAAAACAGCATTGCAGCCAAATCCAGTACAATGGCAGTGAATGGTGACCACGGATAAAACATTAAAAAAAGAACACAAAACAAACACATCTCCATCCTGCTCTGTGGTGTAATCCAAGTGTCCGTGAGCCGCGACATTAAAATTTAACCACAAAAGACGCCATTTGCACCATGTTTTTAGCTGAAATGTCAACTGTAGCCTCCCAGGTAGCATGTAAACATGGCGTCGTGCATCCATTAAGAGATATACAAAGTCTCGCGAGAGATACAAAGTCTCGGATATATTCCACCTTTAAGGTATTAAAAAAAACTATTTCATATTGAGAAAAAGACAAACTATTTCTTTTCCATTATTTATGTCATTATGGGATGACAGCAATGGGTTGAGTGTTCTAACAACATTGGCAACAGTATGCTGCCACTGTGTAACTATCCACTCACTGAACGTACTGACGTATTACTCGTCCAGAGCGTCCACAAGACACCTGAACTTAGAATTCATTATAAGTCACATCTGTAATGTTTTGTGGCTGTTGATGCAGTGCATCAGAAAGCATTATAAGTCATTATGAATGCCTCCATAACGCGCTATAGATGAGGTCTTCATAAAGGTATTAACTTATTTTGAGTCAGTCCCACATACATCATCCTGCTTCCTGCCTTTTTTTTAAAAAAAAAAACAAACTATACCTTAGTGACACAATTTTAAAGATTTTTGTCTTTACTTGGAAATAGAGAAGTAGAGAAGTCAGACAGTGTTGCATTATGACTTCTGACTATTTTTTCTTTGTCTGTTTATCTTGGTCTGTTTCTGTATTGTAATAGACCACCTTCTTTCACAAATGTCTATTATCTTTAACTTTAAAACCATACCTACTCACTGGGCTCCAGTTAATCTTTCAATCAAATCTTACTGGCTGCATCTTAGTTGTCATGGATACCATGCGCCTCTGCAAACATGTGAGGTAGCAAAGCAAATGCTCTGTCAACTCTGACACCTACCACAAACACACACACACCACACACACACTTCTAGGAAGTGTCTAGTGGCTGCAGTTGACATAAAGTGTATATGTGTTGATCTGTGTGTTTGTGTGCAGTGAATGAATTGTGTATGTACGTATGTGTCGGTGTGCGATGTAGGCATATACGCTTGGGTGAATTTACATGTGAAAATGCATGTGCTGGTGTCAAGCCGCGTTCAGGATCAAAGTTTTACCACCACAACCTGTTGCCATGGAGACACAAGAGTGGATTCACGTGTGATGTTTCTCCAGTCTAATTAGGAAACATAAAGACTGTCCAGTCAGTTCCTCGTGCTAAATCAGAATTTAAAGGTCCAGTGTGTAAAATTTATGGGGATCTATTCTACATGCTGACTTGCTGTGTTTCTATAGCCTAAAACAGACAGACCAAACACCAGCTCTAGATACGGCTCTAGATACAATGCAACTTCCAGCATTTTGCAAACAATAGGGTTACAAGTTCTCTCTGAATCTTGAATATAGCATCAGGATTCACCACACAACATAATTACATTTGCTACTCAATTGTGTTTGTCTATTATATGCAACATATCTCTCGGATTTAGTTGAAGTTACCTTTAAAATTCCATGCCTGCACACACTTGTGGCAGCTGGCTGGGGAAGTGGGTTCCATTGTGCACACAGTAAAAAAGGGAAAGAAAAAAAGAGAAAACTCAAGATTTTAGTTTTGCTACTCAAACTCTTACGTTTTGAAAAAACTGAAGAAAGTTTTGCTGACCTAAAATCTTTTTTTTTTTTTCTACTTTGGTTAAACTTGAATATTTAAGTTTAAGAAACACCCCCAAAATTTTTATTTCAAATTGTTCACCATGAGCTGTGAACCTGATTTGTCATTATTTTGGTGCTTGAAAATGAAATGGCTACAACTGAAAATATTAAATTATTAACCATTATTCAATCAGGCTTGGGGAGTAACAGATTACATGTAACATGATTATGTAATCTGGATACAAAAAAGGCAACTGTATTCATTACACTTAAAGATTTAAAAAATGTAATCTAATTACAGATACATTTAGTAGAAATGGGGTATTATTGGCAGGATATCAATTTCAAAATATGTTTAAAATAAAGAACGAGAACAATATGAGCAGATTACAATGCTTCATGAGTCTGACAACATTACTTACAAAAATACTTCACTGGGTAGAAATTTTGCGACTATAAATTGTGTACGACTAAGGAAGGAATAGCTGGACAAACAAATAAACCTAACAACAAACTTAAAACATAGGCTCAACAATTTCAGCATTTTTATTTTAAGGTAATCCAAAAGTGACAGAAAGCAATCAAGTTAAAATTACTTCAATATTGTGGTATAGATAGATTAGATTGGCATAGATTAGATTACTGAGAACATTTTAGAACAGGTCATTTGTAAATGTATTGTAATACATTTTTAAAGTAACCCTGTGTTTACTTCATTGCAATGAATTTACTCAGCAGTTTTTGTGGGTTTCTAAAACTCAAACATCCAAATTTATCTAAAGAAGAAAAGTAAATTATCTCAATAAAACCTATTAGTTTGAAGTTTGAGTTGGGCTCAAAACTAAAACATCTACTGAATTCAACTGTCTTGAAATTTTTGTTTAGTTTCGTCTAGTTTTTCCTTTTTACAGTGTCCATTTGGTGCACTGCACACACACCATTGAGAGTCCTTTCTGTGACATTTAATCACTCCGTTGCCAAGCTGTAACTTTATTTGCAAACACATGGTGCAAAAAAAAACAAAAAAAAAAACAAAAAAAACCTGCCATGCTGAAGAAGTAGCGTCAAAAGAATGGAATCTCCTTTTTGACATTCGGGACGTTTCATAATATCAGATGGTCTGTATGGATGTATGAGACAGACTATACCCAGTCGTTTAAATTCTGACTGACTGAGTGACAACACTGGCCTGCAGAATATCTGCACAGAGCGTTTTTAGCTAACATGCTTTACACTGGCAACAGTATAATGATCATATCCGGTAGTTTCAGAAAGAATGGCCACTACTGGACACTAAGTTGTATCTAATGCTGACAGGGACAAGGCAAATTTACTTGTGGGCTAATTAAAGAGTTTGAAAACCGATATGACTCTCAAGTGTTGTGCAAGATCTCCATCGTCTTGTACACCATATTTTAGAAATATTGCAGACTCCACTGTGAGAGAATGGAGGCAAGCAGGAAAACAGTTGGCAGCCTCTTCTGTGTATGACTTGGTCCAAGTAGTATAATACAAGCGATCCAGCTTGTTACTCCATCCTCCACATCAACAAGGTGGTTAAATGATCTCTTACACCTTCTTTGAGCAGTGTAGCATGTGAGAGGACATTCTCACATCTCAGCATAAAAAAAAAGAACAGATCTCATCTGTCTCACACCTGTACTTAGCCCTGATACACAGTCACCTGTCAAAGAAGGCCATGGAGACGTTTGACTGAAAGTCAGCTGTTGACCTGTGGATGAAGACAGCAAATCTGAGGGATCATCCAAGAAGGGGGAGGTGCATCTTCATCATCTACTGTGCAGATAGCTGAAGTGGAGGACAGCGAGGGAGATTGTGTTTATTAAGACCATGCTATCTATAGGGTGAGTACCCAACATCATCTCCTAGAACTCACCTGAATACCTGACTAAAAATGTTATGTGCACGTTTTGAACTGACATAGAAATTTTAAATTTTAATCTGCTTTATATGGTTTTAGGGGAGGTGTCAGCCCCTCAGAGTTGGATTAGTCACTTATGCTCCATTTTGCACAGTTAACAAGGTCCAAACACTGTCGGTTGATGTTGATGATGGAATGCCAATCATTTACCTCTAATGTAATGTCATTTTTGTATCCTGTCAGTTGATTTTTGTCAACAATGGGGATATAATAATCTGTTAAAATGAATGAACAAAAAGAACAACAAGAAGTCACATAACAAAATGGTAGAAAATGAGCAGCAAAGATGAGCAATGAGCTTAAGAAACAAATTGAAATTCAACACATGCAGACAATAACTGTCACTCAATGAAAATTAAGCAAAGGGGACACCTGGTGGTGAAACATAGACATTATAAAGAAGCCTAACCAAGCTGAGGGTCCCAGAGTGCAGATAAATAATGAATTAGCCCTCATATTTTCATCTTTGGGAGACTTGAAGTCACTTTCATTAAACCGGAAAAAGCACATTGGGATGTGATGCTGTCTGATTGGTCCAGCCTAACAGTCTTTCATTAAAGCACACAATACAACAGAACAAGCTTTTAATGAACAATTAATCTTAAAGGATTAACTAGATTTTCAGTCATTCATATTGCACTCTGTGACTGTATAGGCCTAGGAAAAGCACAATATGTATTTTAACAACTCAAAATATATACCAGTCCTAGAATCCATGCTTCCAATTACAAATATTCGAAACATTTCTTCTATATGAACATGTCAAGACATTGTTCATGATTTAAAAAAAAATAAAAGAGTGAATAGGACACATTTCATGAAACTGTGTTTGCACTAAAGGCTCACATGACAAGGTTCTGGCTAAGGTGATGTGGCAATCATTGGAACTTTGAACCAAATCACGCTGCTCCAAACAATGTTGTAAATGCTTGGAGGACTGGGTCAATATGTTGCCCTGTAATATAACTTATCATTGTGGTTGGGTACTGTGTTATTATATTGAACTTGTCCAGTTTCATGTCCCGTGCTATTCACTTTATGTTGTAAACACTGCTGTGAGTATATACTGACTCACTGAAACTGCTCCGCCTGCTGAAATGAATCTGAGCATAATCCCTCCCTCCTCTTCCTGCTTTCCAACACGGCCAGTCCCATTCAGCCCAGATATTTCCTGCTTCCTGACTCATTCACAGATCTACCACTGTACTAAAGGGTGTAAGCAACATGTCATGAAGTGCAGCCACATTCACTACAGATCAGCAAAAAATAATGAGGAAAGGGAACTAAGCTTTGGTATGGATCAGTTCTCCATTTTTTCTATGTTGAATGGAAAAGTGAAACTATTTCTTATTCACTGTCTCTTCGAGATGAAATGGCGCAGCAACAAAACCTGGTGAATCAGAAGAGACTGTGCTGTTCAATCTGTCTGGATCTACTGAAGGATCCTGTGACTATTCCCTGTGGGCACAGCTACTGTATGAACTGTATTAAAAGCCACTGGGATGAAGAGGAACAGAAGGAAATCCACAGCTGTCCTCAGTGTAGACAGATTTTTATACCGAGGCCTACTCTGGTGAAAAACACCATGTTAGCAGATTTAGTGGAGGAGCTGAGGAAGACAGGACTCCAAGCTGCTCCAGCTGATCACTGCTATGCCGGACCTGAAGATGTACCCTGTGATTTCTGCACTGGGAGAAAGCTGAGAGCTCTCAAGTCTGTCTGCAGTGTCTGGTTTCTTACTGTGAGCAACACCTCCAGCCTCACTATGAATCCCCTGCTTTGAGAAACACAAGCTGGTCGAACCCTCCAAGACACTTCAGGAAAACATCTGCTCTCATCATGGTAAAGTGATGAAGATTTATTGCCGCACTGATCAGCAGTGTATCTGTTATCTCTGCTCCATGGAAGAACATAAGGATCACCACACAGCCTTAGCCTCAGCAGAACGGACTGAGAGGCAGGGAAAACTGGGAACAAGTCGACAAAGAATACAGCAGAGAATCCAGGACAGAGAGAGAGATGTGAAGGTGCTTCAGCAGGAGGTGGATGCTATCAACTGCTATGCTGATAAAGCAGTGAGGAACAGCGAGAAGATTTTTACTCAGCTGGTCCGTCTTATCAAGAATAGAAGCTCTGATGTGAAGCAGATGATCAGATCCCGGCAGAAAACTGAACTCAGTCCAATCAAAGAGCTTCAGGAGAAGCTGCAGCAGGAGATCACTGAACTGAGGAGGAAAGACGCTGAGCTGGAACAGCTCTCGCATGTAGAGGACCACATCCACTTTCTACAAAATTACCCTCTCTGTCAATTCTTAGTGAATCTACAGACTCACCCAGCATCAATATCCGCCCTCTGCAGTACTTTGAGGATGCGACTGCAGCTGTGTCAGAGGCCAGAGATAAACTACAGGACATTCTAGTGATGTGTGGACCAAGATCTCACTGACAGAGACTGAAGTAGATGTTTTACTGCCACAACCAGAACCAAAGACCAGAGCTGAATTCTTACAGTATTCATGTCCAATCACACTGGATCCAAACACAGCAAACACACAGCTGTTATTATCTGAAGGGAACAGAAGAGCAACAGTGACGAGCGAAAAGCAAGTATATTCTAGTCATCACGACAGATTCACTGACATGTTTCAGGTCTTGAATAGAGAGAGTCTGAGCGGACGTCACTACTGGGAGGTGGAGCGGAGCGGAGCAGAAGTTTCAGTAGCAGTCACGTACAGGGATATCAGCAGAGCAGGATATGAAAGTGGATTTGGAAATGATGACAAGTCTTGGGCATTAGAGTGTTTTAACAACAGTTATGAATTCAGACATAATGGTGCTAGTACTTTAATCTCAGGTCCTCAGTCCTCCAGAATAGGAGTGTACCTGGATCACAATGCAGGTATTCTGTCCCTTTACAGTGTCTCTGAAACCATGACTCTCCTCTACAGAGTCCAGACCACATTCACTCAGCCGCTCTATCATGGACTGGGTGTTTTTGGTTCATGCGGTAGTAGATCTGCTGCTGAGTTGTGTAAGCTTGAGTAAATAGAAATTAATAGGTTGTGAGCCAATGGCTTCACAGAGATTTGACTTCATGATTCAGTGATTGGTGATTTTTCTTTTACATTTGATCTAATAATGTCATTTATTACTTGATTCAGGAACTATGTGCCATATTTGTATACCATTACCTAAACATACAGCCATCTGAATACATCTTTCAACAGACATTAATTTTTGGCTCATGAGGTATTTCAAGGGAGTTTTGCAATGTTTGCTGCTGCTGTACTTTGTCCTTTGGGGAGCCAAAGTGTGGCAAATTTGGATTTATGGAGTAATGGCAGTGCTAAAAACAACCTGCTGCTACCATGTTTTTTTTTTAATGAAATATAGTGTGAGCGATTTAGTAAACTTTAATTAGTAGTTGTTTCCAGTACATTTTGATTATGATGGAGGAAATCACCATTTAATTTATGATTGCAAATTAAAATTGATTTAAATCTTATATATATATATATATTATATATAAAAAAAAACATATTCAACTAACCCTTACAAGGTTCCTTTATTTTATGTGAACATTATCACTTTCATTTACCATTAAAGTAATTTCTTTGTGATTTTGTTTTTTATAAACCTGGTTTATAATCATTGTGAACAATTTTACAATTTAATTGTGATTAAAATTGCTTTGAATCTGTAAAAAAAAAAACAACTAACATGTTCAACTAACCCTTACAGGGTTCCTTTATTTTATGTGAACATATCACTTTCATTTATGATTAAAGTAACTTTTTTGTGATTTTATTTTTATATAAACCTTGTTTATGATCATTGTGAACAATAATGATGAATAGCACTTTGCAAATAAAGCTAATATTTCAGTTTGGCTCCTTTGACTATGATTCACCAGGGATTGCACTTTAGACAATTGAAATCAACTGACAGTTAGTTAGTTAGTTAGTAGTTATTAGTTAGTTTTGCAGTACTTATAATTTACTTGAATACTTGCATTCTATACTTCATCTCTGGGTTCAGAGGTAAATATACTTAAAAAAAACAAACAACACACATTGTTTAGGTCATAAAGATTCTTCGCCTCACCCACACCACATCATCATACTCTCTCACAAACACCATTATTAACTCTGTCGTAGTGTATGTAAGACAGATAGAATAATTGTGTGTGTAAGTGAGATTGTGCATCTTGTCTTAGAATAATGCATTGTTATTAATACAATAGTTAAAATTAGTATAACATATTTTTAAATATTTTCCTGTATCTGTAATAATAAAAAAATAGTGACATTGGCAGCATTGTGCTGCCTAATCAGCACCTTTACTTTATATTTAAATACATTTTCCAGTTTGCAATGCATGACTTACACTATACTTGCATTGTCCTTGTATGATGCACAATGTGTGATTGACTAAATGATTGATGTATTTATTAATCTATTATATTCAAGTGACAGTTGATAAAGAAAGTTCTCTCTTTTTCAAGCTAAATAAACAATGTCTGTCCTTTGAAAAAAAAAACAGAAAAACCTCTACCAGTCATTGGTTAAGAAACCTCTCTCAGTGTCTTGCGTCAAGAAGAAAGAAAAATTAAATCTTTGCCATCAAAGGAAGGCCTGATGCCTTTTATAAAATATGGAGGAAATTACAAATTTTTTTGGAAAATAACTGGGTCCAAAAAACCTAGAGGAATTAGTATGAAAAATATGACTGGATCATGTAAAGCTTCTTTTGTAGGCTATGCCAAGTTTTTAAGTTATTGTTAAGACTTACTAGCTATTTGCCACTCATTAATTTAATTACTTTTGATTAATTCATGTCTTTTGTAAGGCTTTATTCCTACGATTACTGCTACTACTATTCTTATTCTTATTTTCTTCTTCTTCTTTTTTCTTTTATTATTATTATTATATTATTATTGTAGAATATTTACTTATTTAGTTCACTAAATGTCTGAAAAATATGCTGAAAATGCAAAATGATAACAAACATATTTGACAATAAATAAATAAAAATTTAAAAATTAGAATATAACTTATTTGACCAAGACGGCCTCGTGGGAACAACATATATTAAAAATATATCAACTTCTTTACAACACTCGAAAAGTACGAAAAAATAAGCGGAACCTTTTGTCGACGTAAGAGCGCGACTGCAGCAACACGGAATGTTTTGGTGCTGCACTTCACAACGCGGAAGTGAAGCGCTGCCCCAGTTTTTCTGTCTTGTTGTCCAGAAAAGTTAAATTGTGAAACACTATGGCGGTGAGCGCCGTCCACCTGGAGTCCGACGCCTTCCTGGTGTGTATGAATCACGCGTTGAGCACGGAGAAGGAGGAGGTGATGGGGTTGTGTATCGGAGAGGTGGAGATCACCCGGATCGTCCACATCCACTCCGTCATCATCCTCCGCCGCTCGGACAAGAGGAAGGACCGGGTGGAGATCTCCCCGGAGCAGCTGTCGGCGGCCTCCACGGAGGCGGAGAGGCTGGCAGACATCACCGGCAGGCCGATGCGGGTGGTCGGCTGGTACCACTCCCACCCGCACATCACCGTGTGGCCCTCTCACGTCGACGTGAGGACCCAGGCCATGTACCAGATGCTGGACCAGTGCTTCGTGGGGCTCATATTCTCCTGCTTCATCGAGGACAAGAACACGAAGACGGGCCGGGTGCTCTACACCTGCTTCCAGTCCGTGCAGGCGCAGAAGGGCTCCGAGTACGAGCGGGTGGAGATCCCCATCCACGTCGTGCCGCGGGAGGCCATCGGGAAGGTGTGCCTGGAGTCTGCCGTGGAGCTGCCGCGGATCCTGTGCCAGGAGGAGCAGGACACCTACCGCAAGATCCACAGCCTGGCGCACCTGGACCCCGTCACCAAGATCCACAACGGCTCGGTGTTCACCAAGAACCTGTGCAGCCAGATGTCCGCGGTGAGCGGGCCGCTGCTGCAGTGGCTGGAGGACCGGCTGGAGCAGAACAAGCAGAGCGTGGTGGAGCTGCAGCGGGAGAAGGAGAGGCTGCAGCAGGAGCTGGCTGCTCTGTGAGGACATGGAGGGTGGAGGAGGACAGTTCGGAGACCGGTTCTGTTTCTGCTGTTGGACAGAGGAAATGTTTTCTTTACTGTGTTCTTACTTTCCAGGGAGGACTGGGCAATGAATGACACTTTTCTTGTGTCAAACGAATAGTTTCTATAACATGGAGCATTGAACACTGTCAATATTAAATGTCTGTTCACAAGTGTAGTCTTGATTATTTATTATTGTTTAGGCACAAATGTCGTCGTTTAAATCATAATTTTGCTAATTTTATGCAGCTATAGTAAGACAGCGTTCTTCATTGTGTTCAGGGACGCAATTAACAATTTCTTTCATTAATTAATAATCTAAATACTTAATTAGCTGATTGACCACTTGGTCTATAAAGTAACAGAAACAGTGAAATATGTCCATCAAAAAACCTCAGAGCCAAGAGAATGTTTTGTCTAGGGTCCAACCTAGTCTGACTGGATTGTGGGGCCGATGGCAAAGCCAATGCTAGGGAGTAAATATTCATATAATGTAATATTGAATGAAGAAAATTTTTTTTTTAAAGGGATTAAATATAAATAAAATGCTGCCTATGAAATGTAAAAAAAAAACAAAACTGCATTATGATCTGTAAAGAAAAACTTTCATATTTGCACCTATAGGGCAACATATGTGCTGAAACCGATGTGATAGGCCAGTATCAGGGTTAATATTGGTTGCCTGTTTTGTCTCACCAACTGACCAACATTCAAAAACATTCAGCACTCTTAAATAAGACAAGACATAGCTTGAGCTATGACGTTTTAGTTTGAAAAATAATTTGGTTGATCATTTTTGCACACAGATGATATGATAATAACAACAATGATAATAATATAATAAAAACTTTGTTTATGTAGCTACTGTCAAACAGAGGGTGTAGCTCACAGTGCTTTACAATAAAGTTAAGAGACAGATTAAAACAAGTGTAAATATTGCATGTAATCATATGAATAACAGATAAGAGACCAAAAAAAAAAAAGCAGGAACAGGTATGCTAAGAGCAATAAGATGAAGAACAAAAGGAAGAACAATAATATAGTAAAACAAGTAATAAAAGGATGACATAACAATATAAAGAGTCGCAACCAAGGGAGCACTTCTGCACTGGTTCAGTCTATGAGGCGAGGTGAAAAACTGCAATCATAGTTTCCTCAAACCCAAGGAGATTCATTTACAGTAATCATTTTGTATTCAGTTTTCTTATTTTGTTAACTAACAGTCCAAAATTGATCAGCAGTGGCATTTTTCTCCCAAGGCCAGAAGACAGTCTAGGCCTTTGGGATTTTATTATTCAACCCTCTATTGTCATTTAAAAAAAAACAACAACTTATCATTGACATAAATGTAAATATAAATATTGAATACACAAAAACAAACAAAAAAAAAAAAAAAATAATCTTGTGTTTGGTTTGTCCGCTCTGGGCTACCGTAGAACATGGCAGTACAACATGGCAGAGGACCCATGTCCTCTGTAGATACAAAGGGCTCATTCTAAGATAATGAAAACACAATTCTTATTTTCAGGTGATTATACATGAATGAAAACATATTTAGGATTATTATATTCAATCTTTGCCATATTCTGTTACTAGATCTAAATCTAAATCTTACACTGGTCCTTTAAGGCTTGGGAAGGACTTACAGAATCTTGTGAAATTTACCCACTACAAGCATATGATTTGTCATATAGCTCAAAGGTTTATTACTACATTTGAATTTAGTAATTATATCTTTAGGCATAATTGATATAGAATGTCCAGTCTTGTTCTAAACAAACTGCTCTATGTAAGTGACAACACAAATGCATAGCCTAACTGCTTCAAAAGGTGCATTTAACATCCATGCCAATCAATTTGGACGTTGTATTACATGTGTAAATTTTATGCAAGATTTTAAAATAGATTTTGGTGATCTTGTGTGAAACACAATTCTTATTACAGTTCAGCAGGATCAGTGGAGCCACCCTCCCCAGCTTTTAAACAAGGTATCTCTGTCATGTCATGACAAAGGTCATGGTTGTAGAGCCAAAGCTCAGTGTTATATTTCATTATTTTTTATGTTTTATATTTTCTAAAATTTCCTATTTATGTTAATGTTAATATTAATATTCATCTATCATAAGGTTAAATAGAAAATGTTCTGTTCAGTAAAAATTGTTTGTTTATAGATCATTCTGTTCCGCATAGCACTGGAGTGTCAGGTGTAACTGTGTTGCAATAGCAAATAGTTTACATGGCTGATGGGAGGCAGAATTTTGCTTAGGGCTCCATGGAGGTCAGGACCAGCTCTGCAGGTGATATTTATCAAAAACTGCTTTTAGACAAACCTGCCTGTTCATACTCTGACAGGGCTGCCATTGCATCCAATATTTTCATAAAAATCTATGGCCATACAGATATTCTGTAATCATTACTTCTTCTTCAACATACAGTAACCCCTGGAATGAACACACAAGAAGTACAGCATTCATTTCAGGGAATGAAACAATTTATTTTGACTTTGTTCACATATACAATCTGTAAATTCTAGTAAAGAACTCAGACTTTATATCTACATATTCACATCATCATACACCAGTGTGTTAAACATCATCCATCTGTTAAATCTGTCAGCACTGTAGATGAAAATAATCAGTACATTCCCTGTTGATTATCTGAATAATGATAAGATCTTTACAACACTTTTCTAAACATGACAAGAACAAAAGAAACAAAGATCAACCATTTAGCTGTACTGAAAAGAAGAATTGTAGTTGTACTCCATTTAAGAATGGTTAGGATTTTTTGAAGTGGGGTTATATGAGGTACTTACCTACAGTAGATGGCAGTTGTCATGCCCCCAGACTGGAGAGGCAGCAGGAGTAACGTATAAGAAGCTAAGCAATGTGCTGCTATAGACAGGGTCAGCAGCATAATAATATGATAAGGTTAGAATATTTTGGCCGTTGTACCTGGTTGTCAGACAGCCTTTTCCAATGGGAAACTGGCACTATATAAGCTTAGGAGCGCTTATCCTTTAGCAAAAACAGTCATTTTTCTTTGCAGAACACGGCAGTTGCTGGTCTCCCTGTGCCTTACTCAGTTATTTTCTTTGTGTGTGTTATTGTGTATGTATATTTGGTGTTTTAAAAAGTTCAGATTCACTGAAGTCACACAGTAACACAAACAAACAAACCAATCGATAGACGGTGTCAGACCAGCAACTCCCGTGTTCTGCGTGGTAGGATTACTGTTTTTGTCAAGGGACTCGGTTTATACTTATGCTTATATACACATAAATATAGTTTCCTGCCAGAAAAGGTTGTTTGTTGGCAAGGTAAAGCAATGAAAATATTCTAAATATAACATACACCTAAACTGATATTGATTTTTTAGGCGGCTAAAATGTTTTACTGCTGCTTCTGTCCACAGCAGTACATCACTTAGCTTCCATGCTGATACTCCAAACTGGGGGCATGTCCACCACTGTCAACAATAAGTAATATACTCACTAACAATAAGTAACTCATTCAACCCCACTTCAAATAATCAAAACTATCCCTTTAAGCCTCATGTATGGAATACAAAGAGCAGACAATATTATAACAACAAAACAAATAAAAAAGACCTATACACAGTGTACTGCAGATTGTAAATTTGCACATGGATAAATGTTTAATTGGATTCTAACTGTGCTGTCATGACAGTGACAGTAGCCAACTTAAAGGTAGAATTAGTAAGATTTACCTGAGATGTTCATAAATTCACCAGAGAGATACTTTTAGACCTTTTGGGTTGGTAAAGTGTCCCAAGCACAACAAAATAATGAGAAATACAGGCAGAGAGCAGGGTCTCTGCCGATACAGCCACCACCACACTTCTAGTGGGTCATAATATTGAAAGGGATTGTTTCTCAGTCTACACATTTTTCGTTGTTGCATATTATACCTTTAGACTTAATTTGTTCCCTGGGGAAAGACTTTTGTCTACTGGAGCTCACACAACTCAGCTGTAGATCCAAAATAGCGAACACCAAGTCCGGCATAGAGTGGCTGAGTGAATGTGGCCTGGGCCCTGTGGAGGAGAGTCATGGTTTCAGAGATGCTGTAGAAGGACAGAATACCTGCACTGTGATCCAGGTACACTCCTATTCTGGAGGACTGAGGGCCTGAGATGGAAGTGCTGATGGTGTTATGTTTTAAATGATAATTACCATTAACAGCACACTCTAATGCCCAAGACTTGTCATTGTTTCCAAATTCACTATTATTGCCTGTTCTGCTTATATCCTTGTACGTGACTGCTACCGAAACTCCTCCACCAGTCCATTCCACCTCCCAGTAACAACATCTGGTCAGACTTTCTTTACCCAGGACCTGAAACATGTCAGTGAATCTGGCTGGGTGGCTAGAATACAACTGAAATGCTTCCATATTTGTTGCTTTTCTGTTCCCTTCAGATAATGACAGCTCTGCATTTGCTGTGTTAAGATCCAATGTGATTTTTTGTGAATATTGCAAAAATTCAGCTCTGGTCTTTGGCTCTGGTTGTGGCAGTAAAACATCCATTTCTGTCTCTGTCAGTGAGATTTTGGGCAATACCTCACTGAGAATGTTCTGTAGCTTATCCCTGACCTCTGACACAGCTGCTGTCACATCCTCAAAATGTTGCAGAGGATGAATTTTGATGCTGGGTGACTCTGTAGGTTTAGTGAGATTTGACAGTGAGGGGTAATTACGCAGAAATTCGGTGTGATCCTCTGTGTGAGAAAGCTGCTCCAGCTCAGCGTCCTTCATCTTCAACTCGGCAAGCTCCTGCTGCAGTTTCTTCTGAAGCTCTTTGACCTGAGTTGCTTGACTTTTCTGTTGAGATCTGATCTGTTTCTTCACATCAGAGCTTCTTTTCCGGATAACAGACACCAGTTCGTTGAAGATCTTCTCACTGTTTTTGACTGCTTTATCAGCAGAGCGATTGATGGCTTCCTCCTGCTGCTGAAGTATCTTCACATCTCTCTCTGTGTCCTGGATTCTCTGCTGAACTTTTTGCCAACTTGCCCCAAACTCTTTCTGCCTCTCAGTCATTTCTGTTTCAGTTAAGACTGTGTCATGGCCTTTATGTTCATTTATGGAGCAGAGATAACAAATACACTGCTGATCAGTTCGACAGAAAATCTTCATTACCTCATTGTGACGAGAGCAAATGTTCTCCTGAATATTTGTCGAAGTTTTTACCAGCTTGTGTTTCTTTAATGGAGCAATATCATAGTGAGGCTGGAGGTGAAACTCACAGGAGGAGACCTGACACTGCAGACACGACTTTGTAGCCTTTCGCTTTCTCCCGGTGCAGAAATCACAGGCCACATCCCCTGGTCCAGCATAGCAGTGATCAGATGGAGCAGCTTGGAATCCTGTCTTCCTCAGCTCCTCCACTAAATCTGCTAACATGGTGCTTTTCACCAGAGCAGGCCTCGGTCTGAAGGTCTGTCTGCACTGAGGACAGCTGTGGATTTCCTTCTGATCCTCTTCATCCCAGTAGCTTTTAATACAGTCCATGCAGTAGCTGTGTCCACAGGGAATAGTCACTGGATCCCTCAGTAGATCCAAACAGATCGAACAGCAAAGTTTTTCCTGGTCCATCTGAATTCCCTGCTGCGCCATGTCACCTCTCAGAGACCGCTAACGTCAAATAATTTCACTCTCTCATACAAGAAAAAAACATGGGAACTAATCCAGAACAAACTAAGTTTCCTTGTTTATTTGCACTCACTGATAGTCATGAGAGCATGCATGTCACAGCATTTTGGTTACGCCCATGTGAAAAACAAAGCAAGCAGAGGAAGGGGGGTTGTCAGGCTTTGCTACATTCCAGGAAGAGGAGCCGTTCAAGCAACTTATGTTGTCATAGTCCCTCTTTAAAACATGAAGTGGAGAGTTTGAGACTCAGATGGGATGAATCCCCCCTTAAAATACATCCTGCTAAAAATACACAACCTAAGCTTACCCTGCTCAGATAATAAGTCAGTTAGAGGTGGATGTGTTGACCCAGTCCACTCACCCTTTAGCACACTTTGCTTTGTTTGGAGCAGCTGTGTGACATGATTCAACAAATCAGTTCCGTACACCCACTTCATTAATTATTAACAGTTTACTGATCTGCTCATGCAGACAAATACAGATAATGTTGCTGCTGTTAGTGATCTGGCTTTGAACTCTTTATATCCTCAAGGGTTTATTATCACATCATTTCATCACATCATCACAGTTATAGCACACCATATTGATCTTGAATGCATCATCAGTAGAGAGAGCAGTCAGATGATTCATCACAGAAAAAGTCATTGGGTTTTGAAAATACGGTTACCCTCAAGGGCCCATTTCAACTTCTCTGTGGTGGTTTTGTTTCCAAAGTGTTGTGGGTGATCAGAGAGCACAACATCCCACTTTATGTTGTTTTTAAATGAAGTTTTTATCTTACAGTATAGTCTAGTATAGAGCCAGTCAGGGAAAGAGCAAATGAAATGACTATTTTCAAGAATTTGTCTCCACTCCTGGTCCCTTCACTGTTTTGTTTGGTTACATTTATTTTTCATTTCACTTTTTTCACCACCAGGTGTCCCCCCTAGCTCAGTTTTCTCTCTGTGACATTTCAAGGTCTTTTTCACAGCAGGCATAGAACAAGGCTGTATTTCAAAAAGTAGGTTTAGTAAAAACTCTGAGTTTGTTAAGTGTGAGATGAGGGAAACTCTGGGTTTTCCATTTCAGAAAGAGAGACAGGTTAACCTCTGGGTCAGTTACTGTGGTAACTGACTCTGTGAACCTAACCTGCACATTGGGAGATTTTCTCTCTGACTCCTCCCCTCGTGCAGATCCTGAAGGACTGTCTGAAACTGTTTCATGTCCTCATTCATGCAGTCATGTTAATCCAATATATAAAAGCACATTCATTTGCAGAAGTGTATGTTTCTTTTTAAAACATAAAATAGTTTGTTACAGACTATCTTTCACACGAGCACTTTAATGAGCAATCTAAGGACTGAGACAGCGATCTCTGACATTGCAGATTCATTCTCAGCTCATAATGAAATGAATACATTGCTTTTTTTTAATAGTTCTGTGACTCTGCGGACATTAAGACAGCTGTCAGTGCAGTACCTCTGCACTGAAACATTTACCAAACATTACTGTAGTAATGACTGTTTAAATCAAACTAACCTGTAAAAAAAACCTGATCAATGAACAATCATTTGTCATGTAGCGATCAGATACACTGATGTAATATCATGCCATAGCTGGCCTATCATGTTGGAGATGATGTGAATATTTGTGACTAAGGGTGACTGTGTTGCAGCTGACACCACTGTAAGATTCTAAAACTGGAAACTGTTTTTTGAATGTAGGCTGCATTTGTCTTTATGTGTTTTTTATAGCTTTTCATGTTGAAATATTTATAGATATTTAAATGTAGGATACTTATGAGCCAGATTTTTAGATAAAATAGATGTCTGAAAATTTACATTCAGTTTTATACTTGCAAAATCATTATTACTGGGTCAGACTACGATCTTCAGTTGCTGCCACCTGCATTCAAATTCCTACTGTATGTAACATAACAAGGGATTCCAGCACTTTATTATCTGTCAAGGAAATTCAGGTCAGGTAAATGAGGAATGAGTGGACTACACAAAATGAGACTTCATGTTTCATTTCTCCAGTCCTGCGTTTTAAGAAATGTCAAAAATTCATATTTGAAGTCCACTGGTTTAAAATGGAGGTTCTGCCTCTAATTTAGCCCTTGCCATGGTGAATCAGTGTCGGAGCTCCACTGATGATGGATTTCATGGACGGCATTTACTCAGAGTTAATGTATTCAGTGTTGATTGACTAATTCTGGTCAGCTGTCCTGGAACTGAAAACTCACAGGTATTTTTTAAAAAAGGTGGCAAACATTGTCCGTCCAGATGAGGATTTTGCACCATTTCAGAAAAATCTCTGTCCATATTTACACGCCCGAAAATGCATTTTACACTGAGAATGCTCATGCAGGTGTAATGATGAGCCAGAGGAACATAACTGCTGTTCACATTATCCTCCTGGATAATGCTGGTTTTCTTGAAACATATTCAGAGCATTTGTTTCTCTCTTTTCCATCACTGTGCTTTCAATGTCCCTTTTGTTTCTTTCAACATCCAGACAATATAACATCCATTCAGTCAATGTACAAACTCAAATACTCCACAATCATAACACACACATAATTCTTATAGCCACATACACAACAGCTCCTATAGTTGAGCTACTTGTTAAACTGCGTTTGAACTGTTATTTTCTTTACAGCAGAATCACCATTTCTTTTTATGATATTACATTCTTACTGGATTAATTAACAACACATTTATATCAAGCTGTGCCACTTAACGCAAACAGAAAGAGAGTAATTTAACTGGTGCTACGGTTAAGTAATATGTGCAAAGTGAACACAGTGACAGCAGACTGACCAAAGCTGTCATATACCAGCAAACTTTGATGCATAAAACAAATACATTATTGACAAAAATGTCCACTGAACAGAAGTTTTAGTCTCAGAACACTTGTCCATTCAAAGAAGCTTTCCCCTTCCTGTCCATGTAGTCTTTGTATTTAGCTCAGGGTTGTTTTACTTTGATGTGCAGTCAAAACTATGTGTTTGGTAGAAGCTGATGACGACAATCTTCACTTCAGGCTACGTACTTGTTTTAATGATGACGGTCCAAATGCAATAATGATTTTCCAGAGTCACAAAACTAATTAGTGCGTCCACAGCCACCCTCATCATTGTCGTTACTACCTCCATAGAGGGGCATAGTCTTTTACTGAGGCTGAAAAGTTTGCTCACCAGTCCCCCGTTGCACAATGTTACAGGTCCAGAGCTCAGGTGTCCCTGACTACACAACAACACTGAGTTTTTTTAATATCTTCACTTTAGATGGTGTTTTCGAAAAACTCAGTTTTTAGTGACCTAAATCACTGTTTGTGTGCTACATTTTTAAACTATCCATGTCGGTGTGGACAGGGCCTGAGTCAACTCAGAGTTTAGGATTACTCCAATTTATACAATCTATTTCAAAGGCTTCATAATCCAGTCTTGAAGTGCAGCTCAGAGTTTGTTAAAACTGCCTTCCTTTTGAAACAGGCCTCAGGTGTTACTGATAACATTATGAATGGTTCAGTACTTTTCAAATATCCCAGTAAAGTTCTGATTGTCTTGACAGCCTGACTGCATAAGTGCGAAATTTGGTTCTTTGATTCTGATTGGTGGAACACTTTGAACTGTGTAAAATTCTCACTTAAAAGAAATTAACACACACATTGTCCCCACACACTTAAATTATATAGGTTGCCAGGTTATCACAGTGCTAACAATAATAGATAAACAAACACATTAACAGCCTTTTTCAGATAGAGACCTATTAGCAGTGTAGCTCTTACAGATTACAGTTTATCAACGTATGATGCTCTCATCCTCGTACTTGGATCAAATTAGGAACTCCACATAAAAAGCCTTTAACGTGGAAAAACTGGGAGAAACGTCAAGAAAAGAGAGGAGGATTTCCTCAAGTTAGGTCAGTTTTGTTTATATGATGCCAAGTAACATCAGATTGTTTTATTTATTAACTCATTTACGATATTGTTTGCAATATTATTCCCACCATGAATAAACACTTGGCTACAGTGGAAAAGAAGAACTACCATCTAACAGGAAGAATACTGTTATCATCTGGTCACAGCGAGATGAATCCTGCCATAAAAATGGCCAAACTGCAGCAAAAGAAAATACAGACAGAGAGAAAAAAAGAAATCATAAAAGTAAAATAAGAAAAGACGATGCATCAAGACACCACCCTCCAGTGGACAAGAAGAAACTGACGCTCTCTTGGCAAGAACTGGACAAGATGGACCCTGTTTCAAGGCAGGTGTCTTGACACTTAAAATGATGGAAATTATAAAAGCAAAACAAACAGAAAACAAATCTTCTCTGTTCCGAGCTGTGGATGTCCACAGTCCTGTGTCTCCTTTGGAGAAAGTTTTGACTGCACAAATTGTCATTCTGCTGTGTCCAAAAAATGCTGCAGCTGTTTTGTATTTCTGTAAAAAGATAAAAATCATCTTGGACAGCGCAAAGCCAAGGATGTAGCAGTGGTTCCTCTGCAAAATAGCATCGGGAAGAAGTCGTTTTAACGGAC